>OY720670.1:7278128-7954542 GCA_963170745.1 Phymatocera aterrima
GTCCGAGCTTCTTGACCAAAGAGTACATCTATGCTGGACCCGCTATTCCGCAGGATGCCGGCAAGATCCTCCCATGGAAAAGCATCCAAAATCCAAAACGGCTTGCAAACGGTAGTCTTATGTAAAGTTAACGAGCCAAGGAGGAAACTTTCATATGAATACGAAAGTAGGGCGTCGCTAGCTTGGCTATCCTCCCCGTTACAGTATTCATATTCGAAGGGGGTCGACTCTCAAGATTGGATGGTTGCGTTTCTGCTCAAATTTTTTCAAGACCCCCACGGAGTATTTTCTCGCGATGACAGTGATGCCGCTGCGTACAAAATGCCATGTGCATCGATAATTTCAAAGAAAAAATTTCACAGACGCTCGAAGCTCTCTCCACTCGCTGCTCCTCCATCTTCTACTTTTTATTTCTCTTCTTTTTCCTCCCCCTCTCTCTCTCTCTCTCTCTCTCTTTTTGGGCAGATTTTTCGTTCCTCTCCTATAACATGTAGAGTCTTCTCTTTTTCTTCTGCACATGAACGTGCGGGGCGAAACGAACGTTGGGTATTGACGCCAACAAAGATTGAAGCGCAGGCGCGCTTCCTTGAAGACCAACCTCCCCCGTATGCGTGTGTGTGTGTGTTTTTTCCCGTCTCCTTTCTTTTTTTATCTCTTTTTCTTAATGCTTTTCACTCCCCGCCTATCATCCCACCCCTGAGTAGAACTCCTTCCGCCCCCGTTCCCGTTCTCGTTCTCGTTCTCGTCCCCCGTTCCGCGTTTCGCCGCGTAGGTACTTTTGCTGAAGTATTTCCAAGTTCTTCATCTCTCGCTCGTACTATTTTTCATTCCCATGAACCAGAAGTTCCGGGCGTGCGGGCGGGCGGGCGGGCGGGCGGGGGGGGGGGGGGGGGGGGGGGCAAGGCAGGTGCCCGCAATCCAAAATAAAGGAAAACAACCAACGACAAAAATGTTTCAGGTGAATTCGTTTCGAACTGCAGCAAATAGCCCGCAAGTCCGATCAAACTTATACGCGTGTAAAAAAAGAGAGAGAAAGAAAGAGAGAGAAAAAAGACAAGAGGAGTGTAAAATTTGATGAAATGCGGAAAGTGGATATTATAAATTAGCCTCTCAAAGAGCGAGGGGGTTGAAACGACGGGACCCGGACGCGAAGTCGCCTCTCGTAATCCGGTGTGAGAGCTTTACGCTTCTTCTTCTTTCATGTTGCGGTTCACAGCTATAATACAAATATTAGAAGAAAGAAAAAAAGAGGAAGAGAGAGGAATAATCTCGTTAAAAGTTTGTCTTTTTTTCGTTTTTGTTTGTTTGTTTTTTTGTTGTTTTTTTTGTTTTTTTTTCTCCTCCTTCTTCCTCGGGCAGAGAGAAACTGAGAATCAAAAGTCAAAAAGGCACGGGACGCGAGTACATAAAATGGCAGAAATTTTTATGTGACACTTACGAATGAACGACAACGAAAGAGAAAAGCAAAAAACGACAAACTATTTAGATAAATGGCCAGATAGCTAGTGAGCGAGTTGACGGCTCCTACCTGACATATGTCGGTGGGCCAATAACGTTTCCAATTCATTGATCTTCGAGTGTATGTCATGTATATAAGGTACCGTTTTACCGTTCAACCATTTCACAGACGACCTGTCATGTCACAGCGATCGGTTAGCCGTTTAGGGTTAATGCAAATTCAACCTTTCAAACTGGTTAGGTAATAAAATTTCCTATTTATGTGTTCGTGACTCTAGCTTAAGCAGTTCCGACTCAACTGTACTCTATCCCCTATTCTCTATTCTCTATTCTCTATCCTCTATTCTCTGTTCTCTATTCTCCGTTTATCTTCCTATTTCTCTCTCCCTCTTTGTCCCGCGACAGCTTCTTTCTGATGCGAGAGAAGAGGCATAGGTAGGTACCTACGCGGATACCTACATCCATACGGCACACGTTGTGGATATCCATGGATAACGGGCTGATAAATTTGAGTTGAATTATTAGTTATTATTCATTGCTACCGTGCGCAATACATGAGTACCTAATACGAAATGAGAATAACTTTGTACCGTGATCCAGGAAGGCAGCAAGAAGAGAAAAGGCTCCAGGAATGCAGATAAGAGCATGGGTCAGACGTTCACAATTCGATTGTACTCTCCGTTCGGTCTTACGGCCATTTTTCACATGAATTTGGAATTCAAATGCAGTAAATTGCAACAAAATCCAAATACATCGTTATAAATATCGAAAATACTTTCCGACGCCGTACGCCGATACCGCGGATCCCAATAATCGAACGAGAATCGCGGTGCAGGTTGTGCGACGTAGTAGACTAAGATGGAGTAAAGTAAAGTAAAGTAAAGTAAAGTAAAGTAAAGTAAAGTAAAGTAAAGTAAAGTAAAGTGAGGTGAGGTGAGTATAGGTATAGGTATGAAGTTAAAATGTAATCAGGCTGATATACCGACGCCCGTTAAATTATATATCGGAAAATATAGTGGCACGTTGGTATACGGTATACGGTATGAGGTAGGTATAAGGTATAACGTATAAGGTACAAGTTCTAGCGCGGGAGGAGCTCGATCGGTCGTCATTAGGTCGCGCGTGGGGTGCTGCCGGGGTGCCACACAGATCGTCGCGGTACGAGCATGGCATGGCCTAAGTTAGGTAGATAGGTAGGTAGCCGCGATATTTTTCTCGTTACTCCCCCGCGGGCCAAACCACCGGCGTGGGGATCCGGGGGCAGCTAGCATCACTTATGCCCAACTCGAAAATGCTTATTAACGAGCTTCCGCGCGCTCGAGCATTCCGACGATCGTAATTTGTCCCCCTCGCCGCCCCGGTGCAACCCGCCGTACTTTGCTCTACATAAACTCTTCTTCCCTCTCATCTTTTCTTCTCTCGCTCGTTCGCTGCGGACAATTTTTGAATTTCACATAATTTTTTTCTTCTACCTTTTCTCTCCCCCTATATTCTCCGTTTCTGATGCGTTGGTACTTACACGTTTTCTTTATTTTCTTTTTTCACTCGATACGATAATCGAGTCATGCGTACGACGAGGCATGCTCTGCCTACGCGTCTGATTCACCACATATATATATATATATATATATATATATATATATATATATATATATATATAAACCCGCAACTACACAGGAGTTGTAGCATCGAGAATGCAATCGGATTATGATAATCAGAAGCTTTGGGGTTTAGCTGCAAAACTCGTCTCCGTTTTCTCTATTGTCGTGCACCTAGATTCTAGAAGACGCGGATTCAAGATGACCGCATGACATGCATACCTGTACCACGTACGTACATATATGTATGCATACATGTAAGCATAGGTACGTGCATCGTAGATCAATCAATTCCAAGGTACTACTTTCAAATTCTCAGCCTCTCGCTCACCGTGCCTGAGCGATTACGTAGACCGTACGTATTATACATTTCATTATGAATATTCCCTCATTGTGGAAAAGAAATCGATAATCGTCGATAATACATCAAACCAGCCTATTTACAACAAAATTTTCAATCAAATATATGATGCAAAAAATCAAAGCTTAGATCTATCGAACATTCACGATTCGTCAATTTTTTTCCAACGTAGGCACAACCCAACGGTTCGATTATTTCAACCGCGATATTCTTTTTCACACGTCGAGAAGATTTTTCTCTCTTCGGAATCAGTTGCGACGGGCTCGCTACGCGCTCGATTCTTTCATTGATTTTCATTTTCAAAAAAAAGGGTCCATTTCTCGAGTTTTTCATTCTTCCGTCGAAGATTTCGAGTGTATTACGCGTGACGCGTACGTACAAACGATGTCAATTTTCTATAAAACTTGTTGAGAGTTTGTAATACATAAGAGATGGGTAAAAACGTTTGTACACGCGCATCCTCGGCGAGCCCCCCGCCGGCCCCTCTCTTTTTTTTCTTCTCCTCCTCGGAGCACGTACCCATACGAACGGGCAACTTACTTTTTTTTGCTCTTTCCCGCTCTTGAAAATTTTCTCAAGAGTTATTTTTCTCAAAACGATCTTTAAATTGTTACGAAACATTTTACCTAAAGGCTCACTTCACCGCGTAGAGGGGACGAAGGGGATCTCAAACAAATTAGAGTCACCAAATAAACCATATTCTAACAGTTTTCACGATCATTTTATTTTTCTGCAATTTCAACTTACACCAACCTATTATCTCCCGGCTGCTGTATCGCAGAATGAAAATTTCCTATCCAAATCCAAACATTTCTACGCTCTGTACGAATACCAGAGTAAAACAAAAAAGTATGCGAAAAAGAGAAGAAAAGAAAGAGAGAGAAAAAAAAAAGAAAAACCAAAACATGGGATAGAGAATCCGGAGAAAAAGAAAAGTAGCCGTAGTGGTGGTGGTAGGTGCTAGTACCAATGGTAGATGCCTTTTATCCATAGGTACGAAACCCCTTTTACGGGAGTAATGTACCTTCGTGAATATGGCCGCGGGTGTGCACTGCAGACATGAGCTTTGGGGTACGTATGTACCTCTCTCTCTTCTTCTCTCTATCCACGGCGTTCTCTCCCTCTCTCTCACTCTCTCTCTCTTTTTCTCTCTCTATAACGGTGGACCGTACGTTTCTTTCTATACACGGATAATACGTATAGTAGGTACATGCATATCCGCACCTACATAGATGTAGGATACATACATGCATATATACGTAAAAACATTCACATAGAAAATGCTCCGCTCTTGCAGGAGTCTCAACCCTTTCCCTCGGGTATCGATTTTCAGCTTGAGACGTGGATGAAAGCCTTTTGGCTAGCTACCACGCTTCCTGCAGCACTCACAAACTTCTATTTCAAAGTGAAGACATTTTTTCAAAAGTCGAGTCCCATTTGGAGATATATATGACCGACTCGAAATCGCTCGAAACGTCGAAAGCAACCCGGTCCCAAAAACCGCTTTTCTCCCTCGAAAAAGCCAAAAATCTTGAAATCCCCGACGAGGATTTTTCAAAATCGTATCTTCGCACCGGTCTAGACCGACTCCGAATCGCGCGAAACGTCGGGAAAACGTTGGCCCAGATCGAGTCCCCGGAGCCGCCTCACATTTCGTCGCGCGGCACGAGAAAAACGTTTCCATGCGTTTGTAATTGCGGTATATTGCCGCGATGAACAAACGTAAGCGGTATTTATCTCAACATCGTTTGATGCAAATTAACAGCGTCCCGAAGGTTCAACGACGAACGGATAAGACATTGTAAAATCTCACGGACTCCCGGACTAGTACCAACATGAGGTTTGCTTTTTCTCCTTTTTGAACAGAAAAAATAAGTATTTCAAGTAGAAGAGCGACGAGAGGGACGGGGATGAGTTCGAAAGCGAACGGGGAGCGGGAGCGGGAGTGGAAGCGGGAGCAGGAGCGGTAGTAGAAGCGGGAACATGTAGATCCGGCGCGAAATTGGAAAATAATAAATTGGCAAACTACTTTAAAGAAATTAGCGACGCCGACGTTAGGTATTCAAGGAATTTCATCTCTTCCCTGTATAGGTACAGCTATACTTATATAGATATCCTGTACCTTATACCTACCAACCTACCAAGATTTGCCCCCTCGCCCGTTGCCCCTCTGCCCCGGCCCGCAGAAACCGAGGTAAAACTTTTTTAGCTGATATTGAATAATTTGCTTAAAAAGTTTATCCTGCACCTTTTATTTTCATATTCCCTTATATACACAAACTTTGCTTTCCTATCAGGGAAATGAAATTAATAAATACCCTGCTATGCGTGATTTTTTGTTTTTTGTTTTTGTGTGCGTGTGTTTCTGCTTCACGAGATGAGAAAACGAAAAAAAAAACAACAGAGAAAAGACAGAGCAGCGAGGAAGAAAAATCGCCAAAAAATCTATGTCGCAGGGACATTGTTTGCGTTTTAATGAAAATGAGCGTGTGATGGGTACCTATGCATGTACGTAAGCATACATAAGCAGCCACACATCGGAAAGCTCATTTGATTGATTGCCAGGGTGGAGTCAGTCACACGCGAGTGCCTCCCTGGCGCGGTGCCTGTAGGTTACGGTGAAATTCGAAGAGGGCGTTGAGCATGCGCAGAAATCTCATTTCTCTTTGCCTCTTCTCCTCTCTTCGTTTTCTTCTTCTTCTTCTTCTTTTTCTTCTCCTTCTTCTGTGTCTTTTTCCTTCTAGCACGTACTATAAGGGAGTAGTGGATTTCTCCTATGCCTCATACTCACACGTCTTACGCGAGCTCGTACCGGTACACACATCGCAAGACGGTGTTTTTTCGTTTCCTTTTTTTCTTTCTCACTCTCTCTCTCTTTCTCTCTCTCTCTCTCTCTCTTACAAGGTAGCTACTAAATTCATGAGCCAAGTTCCTATCCCTCGTTCCTCGCGGAGACGTGTAGGGCTGGGGGAAGGCGCGAGGGTGCGAGGGGGTGAGTAAGAAGATGGAAGAAGAGTAAAGGAAAGGAAAGTAAAGGAAAGGAAAGGAGAGGAGAGGAGAGGAGAGGAGAGGAGGGGAGGGGAGGGGAAAGGAAGCGAAGCGAAGCAGAGCTACTTCCCATTTTAGAAAGCCACGTGTGGGCGGGTGGCGTTCACGATTATACTGGCTGAGGGGGGTCGGGAAAAATGTGGGGATAAACGTGAGTGAGTTAGGGTGCATGTGAGGGCGCTCCGTGGTAAACCGGGCCAATCGGAAACGCCCGTTCTTTATCCAACGCCAGATCTTGGACTAGAGTTCGAAAGTACGAGGCGTGGTTTGGCCGAAATATAATTTCACCATTGCCGGTAGTAGGTATGAGGGCTGTGACCACCGTTGACGGATAACTTTACCAAATTTGTGCATAATGTATTTCACCATTAGTACCATCGTCTGTGAGATATCGTCAAAATATACGAACGCATTGCGTTGGATAAGTACGCGTACGCACGGATGCATGCGAGTGCTGGAGGACCGTTGCTCTGTGTCCTCGTATGCCTACCTACCCAGATCGTCTCTTGTGCTATGCCAACTATAGCCAGCGAATTCACCACCGGAGGCAAAAACGCGCGCGGACCTCCGATCTCATTACGAATTCCTTTCGCGCTCGCGTCATTATTTCACTTTACATATTGTGCAGGTGAAGGCGTACGGGTGGGCGGGATGGCTGGACGGATGGATGGATGGGTGCAGGATGGATGGATACCACCGCCGCCGCCGCCGCCGCCGCCGCCGTCGTTGCACTGCAATGCCGCCTTTGCCAATTTCACGGAATTGAGAAAGAAATAATGCGCAATTTCGTTTCGCGAGCGCGGAAGCTGCCCGATATCCAACCACCTCGCCCGCCCCGCCCCGCCCCGTCTGGCCGCGCCACACCGCAACGGGCCGTGTCTAGACGCTCTATAACCTGCACCTACTGAAACGGCCGGTGAAATAGAAGAAACACATAACACTCGCCGCTCGTATGCATCCAATTATTTTCAAGGAATTTTCAAAGTGCCTTTTTCTTCTGGCATGATTACGTCGGCGCGTCGATGATCTTTTTTATTGAGGCTTTTTTTTCTTTTCCTTCTTTTTGTTTCTCCGCAGACGACTGAATAATATCATTGGGATGCGACTCTATGCAACGAAGTAATAAAATGAACAGATTTTTCCAAGTTCCTCGTTCGACAAAAATTCCGTGAGTTTCTTTTCTTTTTTTTTTTTATCCTCTTGCACAAATTTATACCCTTTGTGAACGAAGTACCTACCGAGACCTCAAAGTTCTTATCCCCCGTAGCCTCGTCAGCAAGTCATTAAAGGGTGTTAATTTCATTCACTTACATAACCATTGAGCGTCAGGGGTAGGTATAGGGGATAGCGGTTTATCGGATGAATTCAAGTGTTTGAGTTTTTTTTCTCTGGGTGAAAAGAATAGGCGAGGATTCCTCAGTGTGTCTTAAATGTGGGCGGTGAGTATGAAGACAGAGCTATAAAAGTAGAGAATGAAGAGAATGGCGAGGATGAGCATGAGCAGGGGAGGAGGATAAAGGGAGTACAAAGGGAAGAACTGGAAGAAGTAAAAAATGAAAAAAAAGAAAGGGGCGGAGAGGAGAGGAGAAGAGGAGAGAGGAGAGGCTATCAATCTTAATGCCTTCGTGGCGAGAGATAGCTCACAGAAAAGAGTTGAGGACAGGTTCGGTAAAAAGGACCCGAGAACGTACAAAAGTTACCAAGGTAACGATGAGTTTCAGAAGCTCAACGCCGAACAAGTGAAATGCGGATCTGTGGAACAGAAGAAAACGGAAAAAAGACAAAAAAAAAAAAAAAGAACTTGTTTTTTTTTCGCTCTCTTGAAGAAATTCCCACAGTCTTCGAAAATCGCAAGAGCTTGCCGAAAATGCAATTTTTATTCCTCTTTTGAATAATATAAAGAGAAAGGATCATCGCCTGCTTCCTTTTTTATATAATAACGTTTTACGGAGCTAGGGCTGAGGGGCTGGGGGGTCGGGGGTGGGAAAAGAAAGAACGGTTTTCCACCTCGCGCGAAATAGAGGCAGCCTCGTCACCCTGGCAACGGCGCTGGCACCTTATTGGATATGTTGGCCAATTTATTTTATTTTTCCCCACTTTTCTGCAGACTTCTCGCACACATCGCGGGGCCGCCATTTTACAATCCCTTGTCACAACCACCGCGAACGTGCCGAAGACTGTACACGACGAAGGCCGGTGAAGGTCGGAGAATGGATACGTAGAAAATTTTCATCGGCGATGTTTCCATTTTTCACTATATTTCTGGCGCCATTTATTTTCCATCCCCGGCAGGCTTTTCAACCAAAAACACCCGCGAGTCCGTCCGCTTTCCTACTTCACACATCGTCCAATTATCATAGCGAGACCGTTTCCCGCCTATTTTATAGCCTCTCCATACAGCCCGGGCGTAGTTCCTAATTCTCACGGCGGCGGTTAACACGAATTCCATTCTATTAACGCCTTAACGAATCTCTGCACCCACTCTGACTTCTTCTTGTGAAAACTATTATCGCGGTCGGGCGAGAGACGCGCGGCGCGGGCGGTAAGAAAGCCCATCGGAAGACTATAGTTAAACGATCATACATGCGTAAAATTTGTAGCTTTACAGAGTATGCCGAAAAGAAATTGATTTATCAGCCTTAAATCTTGTGATCTCAATTCTATCCGACTTTCCGCGTTGTGTGAAAGAAGTGAAATCAGCTTTCCAGGCTTCTTAGATACGTGAAATGCTGCTGCCTCTGGAATACCTCGAGGTATTTACCGTGTACTTGAAAGACCTGTGTGGAAAATGTAAGCATAGGCACACACGGTGAGAGAGTAGGTAGGGTACGTTATACATATTTCGCCCTCTTTTGCCCCGAATATAAGCTCCGAACCACCCTCGTTCACCACCCACCGATATTTAAATACATCAGGAGGAGAAGAAAGGAGAGAGAAGAGAGAAGAGAGAAGAGAGAAGAGCGAAGAGAGGAGGGAGAAGATGGAAAATGTATTTATACGACAGCTTCCCTGAAAGGAAAATAATTTGACATATTTTAAAAAGTTGGAATATCGCTCCAAGTTATAAAGCCGGTTTGGACTGCCCTAGCTGGGTATGGTATGGTATGGTGTGGTGTGGTGTGGTGTGGTGTGGTGTGCTGTGGTGTGGTGTGGTGTGGTGTGGTGTGCTGTGCTGTGGTATGGCTTGGCATGGCGTTGCCTCGTGTGTACCGCGTCGCATGGAATCGCCTCGCGAAGGTTTCCTTCCTTCCTTCCTTCCTTCTTTACTCATACTTACTCACTTCCCTCGACAAGTCAGCCAGCCAGCCAGCCAGGCAGCCAGTCAGCCAGCCAACCAACCGGCCAACCCCCAACGAACGAGACCTTCTGGCATCCCTCTTTCGTTGCCCACGTTGGGAGATGAGAGTTGAACCAATTTCAAACTGATTTTTACCCCGAAATAAGTTTACGTTAATTGAGAAGCTTGTCGAGGGATATATATGAATACGTTCTTCTTTTTCCTCTTTTTATTTTTCTTCCTTCGCCGGAACTTCCCTAGTCCCTAAATTCGTATGGAGAGTGATTTTGGCGTATGTTGAAATTTTCTATTCTGTTTTCTGTGATTTTTCACCTTTCGGAAACTCAACACCGTTTTTTCGAAATTTCACTTGTATATCGCCAATCTACGCTCGTTTTTCCATATTCGAGAGAAACATCGTTAGAAATTGAATTGAAAGTAGATTAACAATTGTCTACAGATTACTGAATCATCAACAAATTTTGTGCTGTGTATCTCGCTGGTATTTCCTCTCTCTCTCTCTAGATATTTGGAATAAAATACAGTGTTTCATTAAACATTGATTCGTTCGTCTACTTCCTCGGAACGTGGCCCAAACTTCTGAGTATACTCAAGCCCGAAAGGAACCTCATAGAAAGTTGCATTCGTTCCTGACCAACGATTGAAAAATTTCAACTTTCTCCATCCTTCGCGAATTTGAATAATTATTTTTTCCTACTTCTGGAATTTTTTTCTTTCAAAATTAGTCAACTGAACAAAAAAGAAAGAAGAGAGAAAGAGGAAGGAAAGAAGAAAGGCACGAAGTTACAAAATCCAGAATTCATCTCTCCCTTTCGGAAGAGGGCTCCAGGCGGAGAGAGAAAGAGAGAAATATAGAAAGAGAGAAAGAGAAAAGGGGACTCGACACCGGCTGGCTGCCGGATCCTGAAGACTCTAAATCCAATCCTGGTACGGGGATTAATAAAAGGATTCGCGGAGTTTTGGTCGCCTTTATTACTTTGGATTTCTTAGCCCGCCCTTTATCCGTCAATATTGCTTCCCTCCGGGTGGCATTCGTGCCAGAAGCTCGTAGCTAACAGCATTAAAGGAGGCACGTGAAAAGAGTGGATGTATATTTCCGGGGGACAATTTTTCATACATCGTCCTTCAAGATTTGACTTTTATTTAAAAACAGGCTCAGATTTTTTTCCGTTATAATTTTTCAATCTTTCTTCAAAAACTATGCTCCGACAAATTTTCTTCACTTGATGTACGGATTTGAATGATGATTATCATCGTGATACGGTATGAGGTTAGATTTATACATTTCTCGTGAAGACATTTCGTTTCGCTTCTCTGTAACCGGAGTTGTACATTCGTTGAGTTTCTTTCGCGAACTGCTAACGAGAAGACATTATCCATTTATACTTACTTATACTCGCGGGACTAATTGCTCCGGCGATCTTGAGGACGTATAGAGCTGGTTAATCGTTACAACGGAAAGGAATGACAGAGTGTTACATTCGATTCTCGGCAAACCGTAGGCAGGCATATCTACCCGTCCATGCAATCAATGCTGCAGAGATGGTGACGAGAAAATAAAAGAAGAGAATTCACACACTCGCGGCAGTACTACCTGCGGCGGCAGAAGCAGCTGGATTTAATTGCCCTGATAAGAAGAAGCAGCTGGCGAAAAAGAGATTTTCAAAGTTATCCAATGAGTTTGGGGATGGCTCGGTATTTTACTCTATACGTACCTAACATGTTTCTTATCGGGAATTGAAAAAGAAGAAGGTATCACAGGCGGATCCATGCCACGTTGCTACTCACTCAGAAGCGGAGAGAGAAATGGGAAGGAGAAGAGAGGCTTGGAAAAGCTCGCCTGCTTTGAACCGAGCTTCAAATTCCTCGGCACAAAACAGGGCTTTGAAAAGCTCTCGGGAGACTTTTACAAGTAGAAAAAGCAATAGAAACCAAGCCGAGGTAAGGAAAGGAAAGGAAAGGAAAGGAAAGGAAACGAAAGGAAAGGCACTTTTCCCACGTGCGTGTATACTTTACGTGCTGGGCATGTTTAGGTAAATACATAGATTTACTCAGACACGCGAATTTCAAGAGTGGAGAAAAAAACTGTATTGGATAGAAGTTAGTTGATGGCGAAGACGCGTGGTAGGGAAGAAAAGTAACTGGAACGTTGAAAGGGGGAAGAAAAAGCACGTCTCCGAATGGAAATCCGCAAGAATTTTCTCTCTCAAGAAAAGAGATTTCTAGAGAGGGAGGAGAGGAGGAGAGGAGGAGAGAGAAATTCACGAAGCGAAAAAGCGAAGAGAAGGAAGGAGAGGAAAAATAAAAGCGTAACATCGTCGCCGTTGCCGCTTAGCCTCGCCTCAACACCGGCTCTCACTCTATTTCGTATTTTTGTTTATAAATGTAAATTACTTATGCATTTGATATCGGATCTCGGCGACAGTTATATGTAGTATATAAAAAATATCTACATTATTCAACGAATAAAACCACCTCAGTTTACCTCAGACATGCTCAAGAATTCGAAAGATATGATTCAAATTTGCAACATTTTACTCAAAAAACGAAATTTAATAACGTAAATTGTAGTTCGTTTGATATTGTGTACGGAGTGGGAATATGATGTATTACATGACATATCCCGCGAGGCAGTGCATATCCTTTTACGAAAATTAGAAAAACAATTAGTTCAAATCTCGATTAACTTACTCGAAAAATTTTCACGAAATCGGTCCAGCGGTTCCGCAGATACGGACTTGCAAAGTCTTCAAGCCGCGGAGCGCAAAGCTTACGAAATTAATTCCAGTGTTCCATTAGTTACTGTTTCTTGTGTATTGCAGCCACCGGAGCCGGGCAGTGCACACAGTTGCAACAGTTTACGGATGTGAAATATACTGCTACAATATTATATTGTAATGTTTTTTCAGTGAAATTAACCCTACACTGCTGCCTAACGCGCAACGGCTGCAGCCCATTATTCGGAGAGACTGAAATTTTTCATGCTTTAATTCATATAATTAACCGCTTCGTTGGCGCCTCGTTGCCGCCTCATTGCCGCGTCACGGCTGAAAATTGACGGACATATACATACCGAGTATAATTGCGCTGGATGGGAAGCATAGCCGCGCTAATTCGGGTTCAAACTTATCGGAAATACGGAATTCAAATAAGATTTTTGACCGAGTATTCACAGTACCTGTCGTTCTTAAATTTCTCGTTCTTTTTCCCCGCGCTCTGTTGGCCGGTATAATTAAGATCGGAGCGACGAAAAGTGATATATTTAGTTTCAAGTTACGATTTTTCTACGCCCCGTTGAACCACGCACGGAGCGCGATGCGGGAGAGGAGAGCAAGAGGGAAAGAAGAAGAAGACGAATTCAAGCGCGAAAAAAGAACGATGAAAAATAATCATCGGATCTCGAGCACATTACGAGTAGAATACAATGAGAATGAGGATGCGCGTGGCAGCGTTCGAAGCGATCGCCATTTTTCAAATAATCCTTCTTCTCGTGAGGGGCGTTAATTAAATCAACTTGATCAACGGAAATTACATGGGTAGGTAGGTAGGTAGATTTAGTTCCCGAACTCCCCTTAGCTCGGCACAACGGCACGCTCGGGGAGGGAAGGAAGAGATGATAATTTTCACCCAATTACGGAGAAGGTAGTAAGCGTAACTGTTTGTTTGCTCGCTCGCTTGCCTCTCGTGAGGCCCCGGTGGATAGGTGCAGGGCGCAAACTTGCGTTATAATCATCGAACATAATTGATATCCAATTTCGGTGATTCTCCAGTTCTACATCGTCCGGCCAGCTAGCTAGCTTCAGGCCAAAAACTTTCGTTTTACCAAACCCTGGAGAGAACGTACACACGCACACGCGCGCGCGGAGAACACAAGGATACGGGGGAAGGGCGGCAAAAGGCAAGGGCCAAGACACAACGCACAACGCACAACGCGCAACGCGCAACGCAGCCTGCAAGGGTAACGATCTTCTGATTGCCTACTAACATAAGTGAAACGTGCGCGGCTGAAGGCATCTGTCCATGATTTATTGGCTCGGAAATAAACACTGGACGCCGACCACTGGACGTACATATATGGTTACATTCGTTTACGTACCAACATATGAGGAATATTTTCATATCTGCGCACATTTTTCTGATACCAACTTTTCGATACAGCCAACCAATAAAAAATCCATCTGAAGCCGGGGGAATAAATGTAGAATATATATTTTCGAAAGCTACGTGTGTGCCTACTCTACGTGCACGCCGCCCGCGTCATTTGTGCATCGAGAAAATTCCGGGAGTTTCGGAGTTTCGGAGTTCGGAGCAGGATTTCGGAGTTTTCAATTTACGTTTCTACGAATTTCATACGCGCTGGTTCGGTATCTGTGATGCAGTGGTCGGCTCATTCGTATCATTTTGTCTGGAACCCTCACGAGTTTTTCCGAAAATTCAAGATCAGCTTTTCGAGACACGCTCCGATCTCAATGCTGGGAAGACCGTGCCAGTTATAAATTTGAATAAGGATTTCCTTTTTTCTTCTATCTTGGCCTTAGGGGTATTAAGAGCAGCCGGGTAATTACCAGTCGCTGATGAAGGCTTGGAAGCACGGTACCACCTTGCCGTTCGCTCGATGTATTCGCATCGATACGCGCGCCGTCGCTGGCGATCATGAGGTGAATAAGTACCTACCCGCGTATGAGAATATGAGAAAAACAGAAATGGACGAGAAGATGCAGAAAGAGGAGAAAAAAACAAAAAAAAAAAAGAAACCAGAAACACAGGCCTTTAGCTTCTCTCCTCATGTTTTTTCTCCTCTTCTCTCCTCTTCTTTTTTCGTTCTTTCCTCTACTCCTTGACATCGCGGAGCTTCGGCTGAAGCACAAAGTGTGGGATGTGTAATTATGCTCGCATACCTACAACGCTCGCTACGTATTAGGTAGGTACCTGCGACTACGATGTATGTGCTACGTATAAGTGAACTCGCATATGGCTATCGTACTCATACGTACGTAGTACGTATGTCCGTGAGTCCGTAGGTACAGGCAATTATTGAGATATATACAATATACCAACGTTCATACATACTACATTAAAATATCAAGGAATAATTATAATGTCATTATACATATAAGGCAAGCTCTCGGCGTATCCTTTTCTTTCTCTTTTGTAACGACAACAAGTATCAACTTATATTTTCACTGTCATGTTCTCCTTAAGCACGGCCATCATGCATATTAATTGCGGTTAGAAAATCCACTCACTAATTATTATTCAAAGCATGTGAAGCAATGAAATGAGAAGTATCTGACAATGAGCGGGGAAAAAGGGAATAACCGCAAATTGGTTGTGAAGCGATAAAAACTGGAATAGTGTATTGTGTGTGGCGAACGCGGAAAATAGGCAGTTTTCCCACGAGTGTGAAGTTTGAGCGGCACGAGCCGAAGGCGAGTGGCGAGTGCCGCCAATCGAACGAGTCGGAACAAAAACTGCCTATCCGCCCTAACCAAACAAGATACTTTTTGTCACGCCTGCGAGGAAAGATTCGGCTTCGAGTGTCTGTAGAGAGTGGCGCGCGTCGCGAAAAGCTAGTAGATATAGCCCACGATGTGAGGGGAGGTTGTCGCGTGCGCGCACTTCGCGAATACTACATTTTCCGCACGGAAGAACTAAAGCCCTAGTACGGAAAACGTAGCATTCGCGATGCGCGCATGCGCCAAGATCTTTGCCGCACGCCGGACGGAAAGCACGCAAAGTCGAGCTTTCCAAGCAGGTGTTAACCAAATAAAAATTTGCCCAATTGTAGATTGAACCGGAAACACGTGAATTCAATACGAAATTGTCCCACTGTCGGTAGACGATGAACTCAAAATTTGTATTTCGCTCATTGCACGTGCGACAGGAGGAATTTTCAGCTACCTTAGGCGATTACAAGCGAAATTTGAGAAAAATTAGAGACGTACCTACTATGAATTTATGAAGCATTACGATGTTCGAGAAGTGGAATTGCAGAATAAGAGAGAAAAAAAGATGGAGAGAAAGGGGTAAAGAGTGAGCCGGTGAGGTCCGGAATTCGACAGCGTATGAGATTGATATCTCAGTTTATTTGCATAAGTAATTTTAATGTACTGACTAATTATAGTAGAACGTAGCGAGGGACGGACGGGCGTTCGTGTAATCATTGACATTACCTTAGGGATACGCGCTTGATGACCAACCGCAAATCCACTACATAGGATGATAAACCCACCCAGGCGCGTTGCGCCGAAGGATGTGAGAAGAATTCAACGTCGTTCTCCGCATCGAGAAACTACGTCAATTAACTTCAACGAGAAATAATTCATTATTATATTATAGAGTAACAGAATTCTCTCAGGCGTATATTGTACACTCGCCTATCCTGGAATGAGGAATCTGTGCCGTTAATTTCGGTTTGATTTTCACGCAGACCGTGTCTTTTCTTCATAAAAATCGAGTGATCACGAGTTTCCGAATCAATCGAGATGCCTACCTACACAGATTTCACTCGTATAATGATTTTTCTTCTTTTTCTATTTCCTCCTCTCCCAATACGGTGGGGAAAAGAATGAAGAATAAAGATGAAACTTAATGATCCTGTAAAGTAGCGCCAAAGGGCCGTGAAGTGAATAGTGACCCCCAACTCTCGTGTAATAGAGATACGCAGGATGTATGGAGGCTGAACACCGACTGCATTGGCGGTGGCTAAAGAGTTTGAAAAAAGAAGAAGAAGAAGAAGTAGAAGAAGAAGAAGAGGTAAAAGAAGAAGAAGACCGAGGAGGAGAAGAAGAAGAGAAAGAAAATAGAAGCATCGACGCGGTGTGGCCTGTGAACGAGATGAGAGACGTTCCGGGGTTACCTTATACCTTATACACCTTATACACCTTATACCTTACATCTCACAGCTTACTTTCTATATACCTAAGGTCGTACGTGTGGTCTGTAAGGCAGATATAGGTAGTTTGGTAGGAAATTCAAGAGCGTAATTTAGAATAAATATAATCCTGGGCAGGCTTCGAATTGCGGTAACCATCCAGCACCTCATAATACTATCGTGGCGGTATACACAGCGAAATACTAACTGTGGCCGTGAGCGTCTACCAAAAACGGGTATCTATGGCCTCATGAGAATGTGAAATTTGGCAGGCTGAAAAATCACACGATATATCAACTTCAGATTATCTAAACCACCAGAAGATGGGAAGGAATAAAAATTGAACAAGATCCAGCTTCAATCATCACTCAGAATTTCAAGAATTCCGATTAGTACTTAATTCTCGAGACGGTAATGAAATTCGAATGAATTCCTCATATCCGAAGCAATAAGAAAGAAGAAGAAGAAGAAGAGAAGGAAAGGACAAACGAAGAATGAAACCAAGCCGAATGAAAAAGGAAGAAAAGTTTTCAGAAAATTGAAATAAAAAATACACGGAGATATATACATATGAAAGGTGTATAAACGCGTGTAAGTTATAGCCAGGCACCTGCTCTCCGAATGGAAGCAGCAGCCGGCCCCACTGGACACCGGTCACTCCTGCCGGGCACTACTTGGACAGGGGGCTGTAGTAAGTAATATCGATACATCGAGGATATCAAAAGGTGTTCGAGAGTTTGACTAGTTCAGTTTTTATTCATTTTTCATTAATTTTTACTTTGTTCCTTTTCCATCCGTCTCGGAATTGAGAAGGAAAGAGAATGAAAACGTGATTATATGAACTGTCGGCGACGAATCTTGATAACTGTTCATAAAGTTTTCGACGAGAAGCAGAATACGGTGTGGCTTTTCTGAACCGACTCTCAGAATCATCGCGTCTTTCCTGCTTGCAGTGAAATTTGCATCACGTGATTGAGGTAAAAACTAGCCTGTCATCCTTCCGATGGTAAGTAAGTAATTGATTTGCGTGAGAGCCAATTTTCGATTCAGAGTTCAGAAAACTCTCTGAGCGCGGTTCTAAATCCCCGTTTTCAACCACGAAATTATATGCAAATATATTACGTCCTCGAAGATCCTACTGTTTGGAATAAGAAAAGGAAAGACCCCTCCGAAGGGGTTGTGGGAAAGAAAGATCTCGACGGTTACTTGTGCCCTCGAATAATATTATAATGGTAGAGAATCCCATCAATTCCCAACCCTGAATTTGATCGTCTGAATTCCACATCTCGCACCACGACTGTTTTCTGCATGGGTACACCTGATGACCATTATTTTTCGTTTTCTCAGGTAATGTCAGAGAATTTCGATGATTTTCTTCCTTTACTTGGAACACTCTACTCAGGTTATACCTGGATACGAGTTTATGGAGCAATCAATGTCACAGTCTCGACGTTGCTGTGCCTACCCTGCGTGGCTTTTCTATAATGGAAATATGAAATATAGCAGGGGTAGTGCCGGAGGAAGTGGAAGTTCTTTAAAACGTGAAACTCGTTACGTTCTCCGAGAGAGAGTGAGATACAAAGCGAAACATCGAGAGAGAGAGAGAGATACTATCCGAAAGTGGAAAAGTTCGATAGACCGTCAGAAAATGTGGGTGAATCTTTCAAGAAACTCGATCCTAGGAGTACCAGTAATGGTAGTAGTATTTATATTCACCAGCTTCGCCCGCTGCGATCGTGAACCACTCTCATCCACTATTAGGATAAAATGTCGATGCATTATTCTATTCTCGAAGAATCAATCGAACTACAACAAAGTCAATTCATTAGATTAGTTATTCACGTAGAATTTTATGAAAATTTTCGAAAGAAAGACAACTGTCGCATATTTGTTCTTTTCGAAACCGCAATTGCCGGAGTCAATACATGAAAATGTATTACAAATCTTCATCGTTCGGAGTATCGTTGAAACATGTATCTTCTCCAGCCCATCAAATTGCTCTGTTTGAATTTCTCTTACGATGTGTAGTGACAAAGATTTCGTAGTTTTCGTCCTCTGATTCGAAAAACAATAAGATTGAAACAACCAAAAAGTCTTCTGAAAGGCATTACCAAATAATAGTAATATTGCGTAGATATTGGACGGAGGATACTAAAATTCATTGAAATATATCCTATATTCATTCCTCTTTGGATGATTCAGGATGGCCAGTAAATCCTGCCACACCTTATATTCACGGCGGCGCAGCGTTTCCAGTTCCAGTGCCGCCAGTGTATGAATCCATAAATTCGAAAGAGCGGAGGTAGAGTAAAGCGCGAGGATATGCGCTATCCTGAAATAGATCAAAGTGTCCAAAAAAGAAAAATACGAAACCACAGATGCATCTCGGGCATATATATGGACCGAGTTTCCTTATACCGAGAAGACGGATAGCAGACTTTCAGCATCTGAGATCTTCATCAAAGACCAGATTCCCATGAAACACTAAACAGCACATGAATATGTCATGGTGGTATTTCTTTCGTGTAAAAGAACCCTGGTTTTCACTTTTCAGTTTCGCGTTTTCCCTTTCCCTTTTTCTTTGCATTCCATTGCAACTGAATTGTAAAATTGAATAAGTGTTCACCAACTGACGCTACCGATGTCTAAAACCTTTTACTCCTTCGTAAGGATCAATGTCGATCAGGACTACCTTTCGGGGTAGGAGAAAAAAATGGAAATCAATTTTCATTGAGCGATGGAAGACAGAAGGACGCATGGAGAGGAGTTCACGTAGGGATTGGCAAGTAGGAGAATACCATGAAATAAAATGAGATTGTGTCCCGAGAGGTGCGATCGACGAATTTCGCTCGTCTTAGGTACAGCACCGTGGCACGTCATCAGCATCAGCATCAGCAGCAGCGGCAGCAGCAGCACAAAAGAAAAACTCCGAGGATTGACGACTCTGGCCGAGATTGGCTCTTTCTCAGGAATGCAATAGACGTCGTCGGGGAGGAAAGCGACGAGAAACTCACGTTTATTCGCTTTGTGGAAAAGCGTGATTCCCTTGGGGGAAGCGCGGAGAGGTGCTAACGATGAGAGTTAGATATACGATGTACACGTTAAGAAATAGAAAAACGAAGATGAATGAAAATAGAATCGCAACCCCTTCTCTCCACCCGCGCGCCTCGTAATAATACATGATTGATCGACGTGGGTGTGGCTCTCCATCTTTTATGTATACATGTATAGTTATACTATATACGGACGACGGTGGCACAGAAGAGAATCCTTACTCCATGAGACCAAACCCCACGAATTGGCCAACCCCGGGTTGGTTCTCTGGTAGAATAAGAGAGAAAGAAACGGACATGCGTGCATCGAAAGCTAGATTCCAGACTCCGCTGGAAGCGCCAATAAGCTCTCTGCAGATGAAATAGAATTCTCTTGCGAAAAGAAGTAGTTTCTCCTTTTTCGTTTTCTCTCTTGTATATATATGTATACCTATATAAGCGTGTTCATGCACGATTCTCCATTCCGAAATACGAATCCATTTTTCTGTAACTCTCGCGAGAACTTGAATCAATACACTTCAAACTTTAGATAAGTCGGCTATCTATTTTAATTTTCTTACATCCGTCATAAAACATTTGTCCGATCGTTTATGGAGAAATTTACGTCACGCGTCGTCTGCTTGGCAGCCCGCCGTGCATCGTACATAACCTAAAGCACATCCATTTTAATTCACATTTCTGGCCGTAAATAACGCGTGAATTTATTAGATGGGTGGAAATTATTTACAACCGTGTACCTATACTTCAGATTCATAAAATTCAATGACTCGTACGAATTTCATCATTCCGTACGATCGAAACTAGTAAGATTTATTTTTTCTCTGTTCTCCGAACGTTGCCATAGTGACGTCACTCTATTTCACCCGGGAAATTCAAACCGCGTATGCTTAATTGCCGGTTTTATTCGACGAATGATTGCTATTCGATTATCATATGGACGATTGGAAAGTGTAGAAACTAAAAAATTGTGCGAAGAAGAGATGTATGAGAAAATATACAAGAGAGAGAGAGAGAGAGAGAAAAGTGGGAGTTCGCGAATGCGAGTCGGTAGGTATGTAACAGCGTGAGATTTTGAACTGAGAGAAGAATACAAAAAACAAACGAAAGAAAAAAAAAAAAAAAAAGATCCAAGAAGAAAGAAGGAATGTGAGGTTATTTATTTGAGCCAAGTGTATGATATTATAAGCGGGGAATAACTCGCTGAAGGTGGGTGCTAGCTGTTGGCATTCTCAAACCCTCGAGTTTCCTCTTTCGTATACTTTCTTTCTTTATTTCTTTCTGCTTTCCGCGTGTGTATGTGCATCTTGTATATATATATTTAGAGCGCGAGGGATAATGCAAGAAGAGAGGATAAGGCGAACAATATATCAGCGGGAGGGTCGCTCTCGGGGGGATGGGCGGACGTCGGATAACGGAAAACGGAGGATGGAGGTTTTCGCGTACCATAGTCGACCCGGGGACTAAGGAGTATCGCCGAGGAAGTCCTCCGTCTTTTTCTTTCCCACTATTTTCCCGTACTTCCACTTCCTATACTCGCTACAGCTACACGCTCGCTTCTTCGCTGAATCCCGAAACCCTCCATTCTTCGGTAAGGAACCCTCGGCCAAGGACGTCAAGGCGAAGCGAGCGGGGAAAGATAACACCGTATACGGCGGCGAGGAATGAAAATAAAAAAAAATTAAGAATATACCATAATCCTGGCCCCACCGCCTCGAGGATTACCCTTCGCGATATTCTATATCATCCATGATATTGCAACCCGTGCGATACGCCTGCCAAGCTTATCTGTATTACATTATATACTGTATATACCCATGTATATAGATATAGGTATACCTGTACGAAACAAAAATAACTTGCGAAACGAACAACCAAAATGAAAACCGTGTGTGACCACTGCCAAATCCAATTTACTGCGAACAATTAATTTTCAACGCTAATTCGATACTGACGGATAAAATTTTCACAGCGTGATCGAAGAACCTTTGTGGCCGGAAAATAGCGAGTTGTGAATTTTCGAAAATCGTTAACCACGACGTATATTCCCACGAGAGAATAACGGAATCGTCCGAAAATGGCAACGTAAGCCTGACCGATTCATTTTCCGCAACCCTGTTTGATTTTCATCAGCTGTATTTCCGATGACCAGCATCCGTCGTTCGAAGTATTAATCAACCGGAGGAATTTTCACGGGCAGATTGGCATCGTGACTGCCGAGTGAACCGTGATGAGAGTTGGGTTTGAAGGTCGAGTGAACAAAGCGATACCGAAATTTTGTCCCCATCTTCTAACAGAAAGCCACTTGCAGGGTGCAGGATTAGTGCGGGATGAAAGATATAAATAAAAACGGTAAGTCGATATCGACTATTGGTCAAGGATACGAAAATCTTGGATTCCACGCGTGCGAATGTGAGTACCTACTACAGTGCGCAGTCTCAGATCTCACGGTCTCGGTCGGTCGGTATGTATGTGTGTATATGTTGTACCTCAAGAAGCGAATGATTTAGAAAGGTGGACAGAAGAATACTGTTCCCTCGTAACGTCTTTCTTTCTTCTTCTCTTTTCTCTCATAGAGTAAAAAATTCTCGTCC
Organism: Phymatocera aterrima; assembly: GCA_963170745.1. Lineage (NCBI taxonomy): Eukaryota > Metazoa > Arthropoda > Insecta > Hymenoptera > Tenthredinidae > Phymatocera > Phymatocera aterrima. Next base: position 7,300,410 of record OY720670.1, read on the forward strand.
TATCTTACACCCTATTCAGTATTCTCATCCCGACACTCCCTATATTGATCTTTCGCTTCGCTCTCCGTTATAAACCCTCCTCCTCCTCCTCCTCCTCCTTCTCTACTACTCCGCGCCACCGCATCACTACCTAGTTACCAACGAACGAAACGAAACGAAACGAGACGAAACGAACGAACGAACGAACGAACAACCCCCGATTCACCCCTTACCCCTTCCCCACTCTCGACTACCACTACCAGCAACCACTCCAATGGTGATACGCTCGTAGTCCTATTCCCATACAATTAAGTGTGTGTCTACGTCTGTATGTATGTATCCATGTATGTCTGTACGCCGGACGATACATGTATTGGTCACGTATAATTATTATACGCGAACGTGTGCGTCCTTTGAAAATTCGTTAAATGGCCTACAGGATTCACCGTAAAACGAAGATTATTCGCATCGTGGAGCGTGCGATCAGTTTGGGGAAATAAAGAATAAGAATATGAAAAAGTAAAACGGTGAACTGTACAATTTGAGTTTTAACAACAGACGAGTGATGTTTCTTGTCTGAGCATTGAGGAAACAGAAGCAAAAGGCAACCAAACAGTTTATACACAGTTTCGTGTCGACATGCTGTATTTTTCAACTCGTTTCTATCCATTTTTCGGTATTCATTCTGTGAAAAATTTCAAGCAAATTCTTCGATCTGCAGATTCTCGCGACAGCGGGACAATTCAAATCGGCGGCATAGATTACAAACTGCATCCGCACTCCGTCTTTCGATCCTTCGAAACGCAACTATAAAAGTATAAATAAATAACTCAATGAAATTCATGTATACATGAACACTGCGAAAGATTCCCGAATGTAATATTTTAGGGAAACTTGTTGTTCGGCAAAAGAAGAAAAGAAAAAAAACGGGAGGAAAAAAAAAATGTCACTTTCCAATTGTACAGATTTTCAGGTTCACAATCCGGTATTTCAACAAATTATTGGTCACTGTTGTTTGAACGTGAAATGACAAACTGATGGAAAAGAGATGAATAAACAGGAACAAAACGAAACGAGCGCTATTAGAGAAAATGAAGCTAAAAGAAGCAAACAAAATATCAATGACAGATTCGAACTTGAGGGATTTGGTAGAACCGGAAGTGATTCCTTATTCCGCGCACTGGTTATCACGCGGGCGATCGACCGGAAGGAATCCGGGTATAAGAGATAGGAACACGAACCGTGCAACGTACGCGCAACTTTATGTAGCGGGTCTAGGTATAGTAGAGGATGAGGAGCGGTGATCTAATTAATATTATACACCGGGTACTAATTAACGAATAGAAAGAGCGAGAGGAGCTTGGCGGGCGAGAAACCAGAACAACGAACAAAAAAACAAAAAACCGGCAATAAGAGAGCAGGCAAAGAAGGAAAAGGAGGAGGAGAAATGGAATACGAAGGTAAACGCCGGGAATGAGAACGGAATGATAAAACAATGCGACTAAAACGGTTATGGTGTCAAAGGTCGCGGTGTACCATCCTAAAGAAGGTTTGTGTAGCGTCCCGGCGCTGAGCGTCGGGCGGTCGGAGCTAGACTTGGCGTCGGTTCGTTCGTTAGCGGAGTCCGCTTGCCCGCCTGTATTAATTTGCCCCCCTTCATCCCCCGCCCAGTCCTCCGCGTCCCCCTTGGCCGCAGCCTCGGAAGTTTACTCTCTCTCTCTCTCTCTGATTCTCTCTTGAGCGTTTTCTTCTCTCCTGCTCTTCATCGTCGAGCTTCATCTCTCTCACTATTCCTCGCGCTCTCTCGCTCTCTCGCTCTCAATTTACACTCTGTCACTCTCTTTCCCTCTAGTCTTAGCTCGATGGTACAGTTGGTTGCTGCTCCATCGAGACGAGGGGGGCAGGCGGCGCATGCGGCCTCTGCTAATCACCCTCCCTCAACCTCCTCTCATTTCTCCACCTCCGCAATTGAGATGATCGTGAGTAAATCGCGGTGAGAGATCAACCCACGGGCGCATTGAAATTCGACCGAAAGTTTGAACTTTTCTTAATCCGATATTGCCAACGTCTTCACGCTTCGCGTTAAGTATAGCTGAATAAATTCGCGAGTGAAATTGATTTCAAGTTAACAAAAAAATAACACCCAGCATTAATCGGTTATCCTGTTGTCTGTTCGTTTTTCGCGGATATTTATCACGAAACATACGACAACGTTGCGTCAACCACGAAGTTGATAAATGTATAATTTTATTCGGCGCCGATGTTGCGTTACGCGTTATGTGCAGCCCAAAGGGGGCGGCAATTTGTCCACTAACAAGTTCCTGTCGCCCAGGAGAGGAACAGAGAGCAAAGAAGAGGAGGGAAGGGAAGGGAAGGGAAGATAGAGGATGACTTGAGTATGCAATACCTGATCTACGCCGGGTAAAACTCAATCGCTGTAAATTACCTGTATACCTCCGAAAGAAAACACGGACGCGTAGTCGCAGGCAGACACACACGCGCGCGAATACTTACGGAGAAAAAAATGTGCTACCTGATCAGAATTCCATGCTACCGGCAACACTTCATCACCGCAGCATCACATCGACGCCAAAGCTCTCCGCGATGCCTGGTCCATAAACCATAGAGGTGAGATAGTAGACGGGCCCGTTGGTGCTGAAGAGATGAAAAGCACCGGGACCAGACAGCGCTATGCAGGAGGGTTTTTGGCTTTGAACAGACGAATGAACGAACGAACGAACCAACGATAAAGTATCTTCTTTTAACGATCAATGAGCCGAAAAATGAGATATTTTTATCCCCAATCGCCGTGGCGCTCCGCGGGAACTAAAGATAACTCTTTAGCTGATCAGAGGGAGACGACTATCAGTGTGATCGATTACCTGTGACTAAACGAGCCAATGGCTGGTTCAAATGCAATGGAAGTTCTCTGATTTCTTTATTAATCGAACAGTCATCTGCCAGAGGATGTCTTATTCGCTCCATAAGAGAAGAAAAGAATGAAAGGTAGAAAAGAGACCGGGCAAAAAATGATAGGAACAAGAAAAAAAAAAGAAAGAAAAAACGTCCCGCACGGAATTTGGTAGAAACATTCAAATCGAATACCCGTTTATTTCTCCGTAGGTTTAAAAGCGAAACGCGTGCGACGAGCGCGTCATTATACCGTATTGATCGCAGCCCGCGCCTCGACGTAAAAGGGTAGGAGAAGAGGAGTTTCGGCGACGAGAGAGGGTTGAATTCGTCCTGAATTTTTAACCCTTCGCCACTTGATTTTTTGTTTTTCTTCTTCTCATTTCAGTTTTATTCACATTTTCTTCATTATTTTCAACGCTCATTTCTCACCTCTTTTCAACTAGGGATACCGGAGAGGATACCGATCGCCTAGCACTGAAACACACCGGGAAAGCGAGAGATCCGAGGAGTTTGTCATTCTCCGGAGCTCTGACAGAATCATATCAGTGTACCTCGTAGTTCGAATATGTTCAACAGCTGCCAGTGACTTTATTCTCATGTATCCCACTTTATACGTAAAAGCGGAAAATTTTTGAAGGCTAACTGAACTCTGCCCGCCAGAGCATGACGATGAAGTGGAAGAAGTAGAGGCGGAGGCGGAGGTCGAGGTGGAGGTCGCATGTCTAAAGGCCGTATCACTCAGCTTGATACGCATCACGTGGACCAACGTTGGTACTCCAGATCAGTAGCTCTGCCTTTTCATTACTCGAATTCATATTTCCACTGGGAATACCGAAACAACGACCAACTAACGACACTGCCCTCCGTGTGCTCTTCGATAAATTTCACCCTCCTATGATTGGGGACGTGTGTGTCTCCGCGTTGGTTTGTTCAAGGTATATTATTACATGATATCTGGTACGAATTGTGTACTCGCGTTTGAAGAAGGAGAAAGACGAAAAAATTGCGAAGAAAACCGTTAAACCAGACCCCTGGAGCTCGGAATATTTCCCAGCTAATATTCCCACCGTGATATTTTCGTGAATATATAAATGTTAAACTGTGCGAGACGCTCGAAGCGAGTTGTGTGAGAGATGAAGAGATACGAGTGAACGTACCTAGTTATGTCTACTGGACCATTCAATATTTGTTTTGCAGTGAAGAGTTAGGTTATTGTGAGGGTAATGATCATTAGTTTCATTACCGTGAACCACCAGATAATACCTTGTCTCAATACCCTGCTATATTATTAGAAGTCGTTTCATTCTCCGGGTTGTCTGCTGCTGACCCGACGACTTCGCTCTCAATTTGCCAGCTCGGAAGACAACGAACGTGTGCAAAAAGCAGAAAAAGGGATATAATAAAAGGAGACCTGCAGCTATGCGGGGCTTTCCATAAAATTATTGGCAACCCGGATTTCTGAGGATAAAAAGCATCAACGAAAAAGAGGAATCACTTGCCAATGAGAATGACGCCACGTAAAACCTCGGCGTTTTTCATTTTCAACCATAAAACTGGAAGCGGGAGAGCAAAGAAAGATGGAGAAGAAGAATGGTCGTCGTCAGCCGATGGTTTTCTCCGCTGCTTGTGGTCACTTCGCAACCAGTATGAGACCGAGAGCGATAAACTTTTGTTCGGAACAGTTGCATGCCACAGTGCCATTCCGTTTCTTGAGCCATTACGTAAATGCCAATCTATTGGTACGACTGCCAAGCGGCGGTGGTGTAGCCTGCTGTCTTACGTTACACGAAGTTCTGCATATACTACAATCCAGTCCCAGTCCTTGCTTCGCTCCCCTTTCTTGCTTTATACAACATACGTACGTACGTACATGCACATTGTACAGCTGCCTATGAATATGTTTCGCTGAATAGATGTACTTTGAGAGATTACCACAGCACTGTGTATTATTATTTTCATTTTTTCTTTCCGTCGTTTCATTCCATTCCATCCCATTCCATTCCATTCCATTTCATTTCTTTACTTTCCCATTTTCTCTACGTATTATTGTTTTCAACCATTGATCGTTAGACGATCTAGAAAAAGAACCAAACCACATCGCACTTCACCGCACTCCAATATGAGAAGAACTGCACAATTTTTCTCCTTCCTTTTTTCTTTTCCATTCCATGTCCATTCGGTTTTAAAAGAGGACTGCGAGTGTACGCCGTAGATTTATAATATATTATCGAACCGTGACCCGGTCATCGGACGATTATCGCGTAAGGAGAATCACCCTGCGTGTGGATGCGCGGGCGTACTACCACGCCGAAGTCATTCGCCGTGTTCCATCGCCACATTACACCGCACCACACCACACCAATGAATGTCTTAATTGAATCGTTGCCTGTCGTTTCTCTTAGACGCAAGGTTTCCTCATCATGTTCGATCAGTAGTTGCTCATTATCACCCTTCGTGATGATCCGCTGATCCCAAATAGAACAACATACTTTTTTGATACAGAAATGGTGTTTAATATGACTTTGAGACACTGTCGACGATTTTTGTTGCGATTTTGTCCATTATTTCAGGTGAACTCCACTCACGGATTTCTTTGTCGAAATTGACGATTTGTATCCATTGAAGGTTTGGGCTCGTCGTTATCGCAAGTTCTGATGGCGGACACGAAGTAGTACTCATCGAGCGTTCGGACTTTAGAAATGAAGAACATCAAGTTCAACGGGGTTTGAGTACCGTTCGCTTTTCGTGATGAATCGCGTGTCACTGAAGAGAGGTATGAGTTGTACGAAACCCACAGACCCAACCAACTAACCTCGAGCAAGTCCCAATTGACGTAAGCTTCACTATACGACACTAGGTCACAGGTAGGTCCCCTTCTGGTTCCTGTTCCTGTGCTCCCCACCCCTAAACCGTAGGTTAGGCTTGTAAAAGAAGGGTTGATGTCGAGTTCTGGATAGGACAACCCCTGGCTCTTAACGAGCCCCTGCTGGCAGTAGGACCTGCGCCCTCAGTCGCTTTGTGGCTCCGACGTGACCCCTATTCATCGAAGTTGATCGGTGATCTATGGATCAGCACTCGACCCCGCAACGTAATCGTATATTTTATTAGTAGGCCAAAAAGCGATGTTTACTTGCCAATTGTACTCCGCCATTGTGACCCTTTTCCCGAAGTGCCTTCGAGCTCACGAGGGATCCAGGAGTTAAATCCACATCTTCAAAGAAGTAAACTTCTCGAAGATTTGTCGCCAGAAAATTAACATGTCAACGGAATTTCGACATTTTAAGACTCCCGGCGCAAGTTTCACCAAACGTTTTTTTCCCCGTAACAAAATCTGCGTCGAACGACCTCAAGCACGAATGAAGACAGAGGACGGTGTGGTGTGTATTTTAGTTGAGAATAGCTAATAACAAGGTTGAAAAGTAGAATTTCTTTACTTTGCGATGCACAGGAATCCTAGAGTAGAACGTAGAGTTGAAGGTTCTCTTAATTGGAATAAAAGGAGACATCTTATCCGTGAGTAGGAATCATCTGAATTCTTTTTTCTTTATCTCCTTTCACTATTTCACCTCAGTGTGATACACACAATGGTGAGTGAACGAACCTACGGAGTGCCTAGAGTGCACCGCGGTGCATTGCAGTGTAACAGAGAGGGATCAGAGTCCATAGATCGAAAAGAAGATTGAAGAGCTTCCCGTGATCACGTATACTCTACCTACTACTACCTACCTCGAGTAGACTAAACCGCCAGCAAAAGGAAAAGCAGTAGTTGGGAGTAGTCGGGAGTTATGATCAAAATATCATCTCATCGAGTACAAACGACATGCAAACGAATCCTTTGTCGAATAATCCATGCCATATAAATAACTACTGCAGTCTACGGTGGTAGAGATCATAGGTTCGAGGTATGCAGTATACAGTACGCATGCAATATTTATATATATGTATACACATATATACATGTATATATATATTTACAAACCTTTTCTACCTTCCCATAATCATAAATGCTGAAGAGTTTAACGAACTGCGTACAGACCTTCGGCAGAGTGCGGTGACAGGCGGAAATGCAAATAACCTTTTTTGCATTCTTTTTCTCTCTTTCTCTCCTCCATTCTTTCTACCGATTTGGAACCGATCTTTTCACATCCTCGTTATGGGGACGGTTGTAACTCGTTACGGTATGCAATGCGATGCCATGGTATACGATGTACCTGGCATTTCGTCCTGGTAAACTAGCCTCACCCTATAATACTTTGCATTGTCCTGTGCCGCACCACACTGGGTACCTTTCACGCATAGTATTTCCTATTTAGCACGCATATTTTTCAACCTCAGGTATAGAGGCATGTATCCGAGGCTACCTATGTTCCCGCATAATTACCATTAATTTTTGTTCCTTTCTTTTTTCCAAACCCTCCCCTTTCCCCTTCATCTTCTCTTTGCCATTCCTTTTTTCTACTCTTTTCTCCCTCTCGCTCTCTCTCTCTTTCTCTCTCAACTCTGAATTGCTACACAGCGCATCGACGAGCCACAATGAAAAACTACGCATGTTTTCTATCGATAATTTTTTCCCACAACCTTTCCAGCTCTACCCCGTTTCTACCTTCGCATATGTCCGCCACGTAGGATTCTTTCTTCCTTTCTTTTTTTGTTTTTTGTTTTTTTTGCTCATACAACAAACCCAGAGATATTTGCATGCGAGAAAAATTCTGAAACGGTAGAAGGGCAGGGGGGGGGCACAACCTCTTCCTCTCTTGAAAGAGGATCAACCTTCGTTACAGCAAAAATCCTACCTATGCCCTTTTGTTTCGGTAATATAAAATCTGCAGAGTCACCGTTACAAACGTAAAATATATTTCCAGGCATAGGTACGCGGTTGAAGTTCAACAGTTCTTTCCTTTCTCTCTCTCTCTTTCTCGCTCTCTCTATCTCTATTTCTCTCTCGGTTAGATTATGATTTCTTTTACCATTTATCGGTTTCGAAAGATCTGTGAAAATATACGAAGGACAAGAAAAAACACCAAAAAACTCGGTCTATAAATCAGCCCAAAGGTTATGTTACACCTCGGATAGGAACACATGTTTGTCTCTTTCTTTGAATTATCATCGTCGTTAAATTCGTATCTCACATATTTTAACCAGTTTTAAATTCCCGGAGTGTCCACCATTCGTATACGATACATACCCAAATCGACTAGATGGCCGATGGAACCTATGGCCCGGAGTTGATAAAGAGGCCAGTGCATTTGAAAATCATTACAAGACTATACGGATTCGAACGAAGGTAGTTAATTTATGTTCTCCGAGAGTTCTTAAAGCGGTAAGAAATTACTTCCCACATATATTAGTGGTTTGGGAACCGTGCAACACCTTTTACAACACTCCAAGCTCGCTTGGCTGCTGGTCTTCTAATCGGAATATCAATGGAGCCGGTCGACCCAGGTAGAAAAATTATGGGGGCCAACAAGTATTCGGGGTATCCGGGGTACGCGGGGCCCGGAATTCATTGGTAGATACCGTTCGGCCGATATCTGTGGTTAACAGTACAGAAGTGAGAAAGAACAAAAATTCAATACGCGAACGATTCGTTCGAAATTGCCGAGATTCCGGACTGCCGTGTCCAGATCTTGGTCGGTTATATTCTCACAAATACAAATACCGACCGAATTATCAATTCTGAGTAAAAAAAAAACTAGCACGGCCGTCATTCTCCGTCTCCTTGTTTCCTTCTTCTCTCATTTAACGTAAAATTCGACCTTGACCCATTACGAGAGAGTCGAATGCCCGAAGTCCATTGTTGAAGGGGCGAGAGCCCTCGGGCAGAAATTGATTAAGGAAGACCACTAAAACCACAGGGCTTCCCCGCGCGTCACCGACCTTTTACCGGGGGAAACCATGAAGGTTCGCGTGCAAAGTTACTCACGTGTACGCGGAAAAAAAAAACCATATCCGTTGAAGTTATCGTGCAATTTTTGCGTAACCGAACGAGCAGCTTGAACTCGAACGGGAAGATGATGGCCGCTTGCCTCAGCCCATATTTTTCAGAGCGTCGTATGATCTTTGCCCGACTATATCTTCGAGTTTGACACAAAACAAAAACAAAGGAATAATAAACAGGACAATTTGCACAAACATGAGCGAGCAGTTTCCGAAGCAATGGTTGATGATCCTTGCGCGAGCATTCTATGCCCGAAAGCTTGGTACATATTGACCGTCGCGTATAACCGGTAGGAAGACAAATGTCTCTGTTCGTACATAGTATATCCTGAGTTCGCACGTTCTATTGATAAAACTTGAAAAACTACAGCCACGAAACTGTACACTACTTACTGCGTGGTACAAGTATAAGATCAGGATGTAACATGAATGCTCGAAGATCGGCACCAACGATTTGAACCCCCGATCTGCATTTTCCGGTGGCGAATATGAATTGCGAAGTTGAAACTCGTTATCGATATTTTTTTTCGAAATTCAATGCCAGTATTCAAGATTTCACTTGACTCGAAACCTTTTCGAATCTAAAAACGACGCGCGGGAGGTCCCTACCTCTCGAAGATCCTTGTGATTCACAATTTCGCCGTGATGAAGCAGCACTTTACGGCGTTTGATCAACGGGGGGGTTCAATTCAAACGGTGTTTCCCGAAGAGCGAAGATATGGGAGTAAATGAAACGATCGTAACAACGACGATAATAATTGAGTAACAAAGAATATACTTTCCCCATCTGTCATCCGGCTGTAGAATTATCTTCTTTGCATACCTATGTTCTACACGGCAAAACAATCATCTCGTTATGATCTCTGATCAAAATGCACGAATCATTGATTCCATGGATGTGCCTTCGACGCCGCGCGTGAAGGCACCTGGAGCAAGCCTTGGACAAACGTTGACATAATTCATTTATTATTGGCAGATGACCATTCGATCGGTATAATCTACAGCTGGCCATATGGCGTGGTGCAGGATACTAAATACTCGCGTTCTTCTGCCACCACGTATATATATATTCTCTTTCAAGTCGCTGGCTACTTATCGTGACGACGATGATGATGATGATGATGATGATGATGATGATGATGACGATGATACGATGCATGAACAATACATTCGTAACGATCGCGGACGAGATATTATTATATATGTATAATTGTATAGGTATAAACGGGGAGACGAAGACGGAGAAAGAGAGAGGTAGGTGTACCCAAGGTCCACCACCTTGGTGAAGTACATGTATATTACAAAATTTCAGTACAAGTATCAATGCATGTGTGCGTGTAGGTATGCACGTAAGTAAATAGGTATATCCGCGTTTATTTATCCTTCTGCTGCAGCTGTTGCAGCGCAATTCATTCATTCATCCATGTTTTATTTTTATTTGTTTTGTTCGTTCATTTTTCTTCTTTCATGCACGAGTGAGAACCTGTGTGTTAATATAATGTGAAAAAGAAGAAGACGAAGAAGATGAAGAAGTGGCAAAAAGACCAGCGAATCGCTAACAATCGATAATAAATAATTGCGTCAAAGCTTTAACGCAACACATTGCTACCGGTGGTGCTGGCGCTGTTGTTTGTTCGTTCCTGCATCAGGACAGTATCACTCAACGAGCGTGCTAATATCACGACGATGCAACCTCTAACGGGAAGTTAAACATTCAACAGTTGTTTACACCCAACTATGACTGACAATGAATAACGATTACGGCTCACGATCAGACTACTCACGCAAGGTGAGGGAAACAAAAAAAGAAGACAAAAAAGTCGAAAAATCGAATGACAAACCCGTCATCGCGCTTACACATCACATGTCATATTATACCGGCGACTGCTGCTGCTGCTGCTGCTGCTGCTGATGCTATTGATGTTGCCGTTGCAGCACTTGTTGTTACATTGACTTTGATTTACCGACTTGTCTATCACTGCATATTTTTTCTTTCTTTCTTTCTTTTCCTAATAGCAATATTATACGAATGTAAGTATAATTGGCATGTTTATTAGGGTCGCATAAATTACAGAAAGGAGTGTCCACGCATTCTCTAATCACCATTTCCAAGGTGATCTTCATATTTTTGTTCTGATTGATCGGAAATCGAATGGAATTACTTATATATACTTTGGATTCGTAAAAGATTCTCCGAGAAACCGTAAATTCTCGCGGGTCACTCGACTCAAATTTGAGATTCAGGGATTCGAAATTCGTCGCGACAAGATCTATTGAATAGATGATTTGAAATAGCGTTTAAATCTCGCCCAACACTATCCACTCGAGAAGATATGTACGGAGGACGGAGGTTTAGGAAGAGGTAGAGAAGGAGAGAAAAAATCGCCTGCGATGCAAATACAAAATTCGTATTAGGAGCGTTTTTCACTAATTTCCAGCACGAGCCATACATGCTGACGGTAATGTTGTTACACAATTGGTAACGCAAACACATGTGAACCATAGAACGACATCCCTTGCCAATAATTATCCCTCGTCGTACACGCAAGAGTAAGTATGGCAAAAGACAATATATCAATTGAATTTCAAGTACCTACAACGATTAATAGCCAACAGTAGATACACTCGATACAGTTGCTGAATATTATGGTATTAGGTATGTACGCGGTGGACGTTGATAGGTACTTGTCCCTCCTTCCCTCCCTGCCGCTCTCTTTCTTTCTCGCTCTTGTCTTCCCTGTTCGGGGTAACCATGTATACCAAATGTTGCAGAGGATGCGTGGATGGCCCGAGAGAGGGAAGGAACTTGGTTAGAAAAAGAGTAAAAACATGAAATAGTGTTCAGACCATCAACCCTTTTCTCTCCTGGCTATAACACAGCCATAGCCATAGCCATAGCCATAGCCATGTCCATAGCCATAGGTTAGCATGGCATAGAGAGTCGCGTTGTAACCAATAATTACCCTGTCTCCTACGTAGGTAGGTACCTACGCAGAGCGGCTGTATTGTAATTAAACAAAGGTGCCCGTTGCCCGCCTGGTGCCTCGAATGGGTTTGTATATATGCCATGCCAGGACGTGGTGTAGCGTGGCGTGGTGTGGTATGTACATACGGTACGGCCGTACGGCGCGGCGCGGCGGTTGGACTTTCCTAACGTACTTATACTGTACGCGAGCGGCTACTACCATGCATCGTTAGATATCTACGTACGTATGAATGTATAGCTTGGGTTATACATACCGCGTGAAGGTATAAGCTCATAGGACGCATATTATAGTGAGCAAATAGAAGCTAGCCCGGGTATCCATATTAAATACCACACGAGTTTTTCACTTTTTGTTTTCCCTCCAATTCCGATGCAATGAAATGCAATGAAATGCAATGAAATGCAATGAAATGCAATGAAATGCAACGGCCGAGGATCCCACGGAGCCGTAGGACGTTCGGTAGAAAATGAACAGGAGGGCGGGCAAGAATAGAAAGAGAATGTTGAGACCAAAAATGACAAATATAATGAAACACACGGGCGCGCGTGTGTGCACGTAGGTATGTGTACCTATGTATGTACATAACAGCTCGGTTCAGGGATTTCCCGCTGGTGGCAGCAGCTCCCAATCTCCAAACATAACTGAATCGATCGCAGCGCCTGTTTCGTTCATAGGGGTTGAAACTATTGGGAACTCGTTCACTTTTACCCCTCGACCAACCCTCGAGGGTAGCTTCAGAATCCCCGACGGTATGACAGATACCTTTCCACCCAAGAAAACCAAAACTGGTTTGTTTCTTATCTCCGATTATATTTTATTCATTTTTTCATTCTCTCTCTCTCTCTCTTTCTCTTTCTCTCTTATGAATCGGTGCGAGTGATTCGTTTTTCTGGAAAGAACCTTCCTCTCTCTTCGTTGGATGGATATATTTATTCAGGGTAAAAAAGACTGGAGCCAAAAATACCAAAATTTTTACTCCGCGTCCGTCGGTCCGGCAGCGGTCTTCTACCTCGCATTTTTTTGTTCGAACTGATTCCTAAATTATCTATTTTTGATGAAAAATAACGGATATTTCTGATCATTGTCTCAACGATTTCGTAATGAATTTGGTCAAATTTGGCAAAAAATCTCATGATATATCCGATCAAATACCCATAAAATCATTATTTTTAAATAGATCTCAAAATTCTTCGTCTATAGACAGTTAAAAAATGAGGCTGAAGTTTTTCTCATAGTTAGTCATTACAAAATAATGATGGAAAATTGATTTCTCAAACAAGTTCTTGTTACGAAAAAAAACGGGCTTTCCGGTAATCCCCGACGCCGGAAGTCGGTTTAACATGCATTTTTCGTTATTTTCTTGCTTCAATTACCTATGTATGTGCGAACTTCGGCCCGATTTGCGTTCTCCACGAACGACAGATTTCTGGAATTCAAACGGATGGCAATCGGAGCAAAGGTTCTTTCCATGCAACTTTCTCTTCCGAGAACGCGAATTTTCTCTCTTTGAGTATACTTTTCTATTTCCTTACTCTATTTTCACCACAGGATTATAACTTTTTCTTCGTTCTTATATCGACGAGACGAAATTGTAGGAAACCCTCTGAAATGATAGGAGCGAGTAAACCGCAGTGAAATGAAGTTGGATATTTTTCTCGCATGTTCCTGACACCCATAACCGTTAGAAGTTTAAAAGTTGAAAGAAGGGCGACGCCCGGACGGATTCCAGAGACACGGAAATCGGATCTAGTAGTTTTAATCGCGATAAGAATGATCGGTTTATCGTCGGTCGTAGGTAGGTAGGTAGAGTAGGCAGGGTAGGTATATCGTAGGTTTATCCTGTATCTAAGAACCGAAGGAATTCACGTGCGCACATGGCGATATTATCTCTCTGTGAGCGAATGAAAAATATCGCTTTGAACTCTGAGACGAATCGCGTTCCGCCTCTCACGGAGCCCCTGCGACTGTGGGACTCTCCTATATACAATATAATAGAATAACCAAAAGCCGAGGCGTGAAATTTCGGGATTCGTTGAAGACTTTCAAACACATTTTCACATTTATATCCCATTCCTAGTTTCCCACTGATGCATACAGTATCGTTGTGCCGGAGAACATCTCCAGCGCCTCTAGGTGCCTGTCGCTACACAGTGACTCGATGCATGTATAAATTTATATTAGCGCTGGCTCGAGTTATAGAACTCGTTTTGTTCCTCGTGACACAATATCTAGCGGTAGGTACGTACGTCCCCGTACGTATACGTACAATGTACGTGCGTAGATACCCACGAAACATGCATACACGGTGCAACTATAACCAACCACGCGGCAAACCCACACTGAAAATAGTTATATCTAGGTTGGTGAATACTTATGGTGTATGTATGCATGCATGCATGCATACCCCGTTTCCCCGTTGCTATGCTCATGTTAGCGAGATAGAATCGCGATGTATAAAATCTGACAATCGGTTTCTCGCTCTCGACACGTCTCATTACCCCAAAGACACGCGCGATTCGCTTTATTATCTGTGAAGTGACCTGTGTGTTATATGTATACGATCGCGGTATTGACTAGCCTGCAAAATGTCTTCGCGCCGTAGCTCGGTAGAGTAGTTTCTCAAGATTGCAATTTCCAAGCTAACGCAAGCTGCGGTATTCACGTGAATTGAGATAACGAAAAAGCTCTCAAGACAGCGTTATCACGTGGAGAGAACAAGCTCCGCATTTCTTTCTTCACAAATAGTTTACTGCGATTTTCGTTTCGCAAGTTTTCATAGTATCCTTTACAATTGTAAGCCCCCCCGCCGTTCTCTTCACCGTTTAACATTTTGGTTGAAAAAACATGCAACGGATTTCATATGAGACTTTTTCTTTCCGCTCAAAAATGCTCCGTCAACGTTCTCTACGTATATAATCGTTTTTCAAGAATATAATATACCTACAATCGATCGACAAAAATCAAACGAGAGAAAAATCAGCGTGTTCGTATCTGATTGCAGAAGAATGAATATAACAAAAAAATAAAATAAAATCAAAGTGATTTGGAGATTTGTTCCTCCTCCCCTGAGAAGCTCTTCTCTTTGGACACTGGATCCAATTATTTTTCACCACGAAATTTCAAATCGAATCGAGTCACACCCGGAAAATCTTCGAAACTGATAGAAAATTGTTTGAAAATACTCTGGATGCATAGATTAGCCAACATGCTCGGCACCTCACCGGAAATGAAACGAGTTTTGGAAAAACATCAAACAAGAATCTCATTCGTAGCAAATGGAAATAAATTATAGAGTAGTATTATTGATGAGTGTTAGAATTGAGTCGAGCGATGCTTGAGGATGTAAGTGTATGCCGATTGTAAAACGTAACTGAATGTAATAACACGTCACGTATCTATAATGGAGGTGAATTGTACGGCGAGAAGGAAGATCGAGGAAGTGTTTAGCGTTGTCGTGAAAATCATTTCACCACGTACGTGTTGAAAAATGAAAAAAATAATCGTATATTTCACACCGTGCAATTATGAGAAGTTTAAGAGCATACTTCGCGCGATGGGGATGGGCTGCAGGTCTGCGTAGGTATAGGTACGCAGGTATTTATGTTAACGAGTGCAATACCAACCTGCACGTACGTGAAGAAAATTCTGCAGACTGCGGCAGGCAGGCAAGCAGGCAGAAAATAAAATTAGCGATATGGAATAAGCGGCGGTACGTATGGACGTATGCGCGTACGTGTACTATAACCGTTTCGGAAATGAACTCCGTAAAAGTTAAACGGTTGTAAAGTGTGAACGCCGACGTCTATAAACTCACTGTACATCTCCTCCTCTCAGCTCTGGCTAATGCCAACCTATCTTTGCCTACCCGTCCCGATCTCATCCTTCGTAAAATTATGCCACTTTTGACGTGCGAATAACTGTAACAGCTGCAGCCGCAGCAGCATTCGTGTGTGGTGATAAAATAGATGATGAACATCATCTATGCGGAGACAGTATCATTTTCTACCGTTATTTACGGGTAGGTATGTGCCTACATACTAGTTCCAGGCTTACCCGTCACTCTTGTGGATTGTGTGTCATCGTGTGTTTTCCTTCCCATCCTTGCCGTGTTTAGAAATACGTATTTACGTGATTTGGAGTCACGGAATACGGTCGAAAATCGTCGTTTCCGGCCTGCAGGTGATCATACGCGATAGATTTATAGCTTTAACTTATTGAACATGGAACTTGAAACATGATTATCGGATATCCGAGATCCGGAACATGTTTTAGAATCTTCCATGGGCAGTCGGTGTCTTGAACATGCCTCAAAAGACGTTGTTAACCATTAACTGCAGGTTCAAAAGCAGAGCTATGGATGTTTTCTAACTGTCACGTGAGTATTTCGGTATCCGTGACACGTACAGAACATTTTTCATTACATCTCTCGTCTCAAAATATGTTTGCTGGTACTCTTCCCTGACCTAAGGAACAACGAACGTGTCTCTAATCGTATTTCTGGGCTCATTGAACGAGTCTAAACGTTTACGTTTGCACTTGGGCGTCTTGAATGCGTCTTTCGAAATAACTTTTTACACGACAATTAATGAACATTGAACATCTTCTCAACGACATCGGAAACTTATTCAGAATCCAATTTCCAATGAAATTATTGCAATCACTAGGAAAATAAGAGGTCGGGCTTTCCCCGCATTTCCATATTCCGGAGTCGATTTTCGAAAGTTTCCGGTTTACTGTGAATCGATTGACTTTCTATATCAATTGAACAGTAAAAAGATACCCCAGAGGATTTTGAACACGTCATAAAAAATCTCGCTAATTCTCGAGGCTGTCACAGAATTTGTGTAAAATTCACTTCACATCGCATCCGCATCCCTTGCTCGAGGTTTATTTAGCGGAAACAGAGATGTGAATGGTATAAATTTGAAAACAGAACGAACAAGGAAAAAAAAGAACGATATCGAGAACATGTAACGTAACTAAAAATTTTCGCCCCGTACCTACTCACAGCAACCTCCATGTACGCACAACCGGTACAAACTATGTGTAGGAAAAAAGGCGAAGGTTAATGAACTCTCCCCCCTTATACCGCGGTGAAGAATATAAGCAGCGATAGAATAAACAGTAAATGGAGGTACCGGAAGTAGTCAACCGTCGTGGACATTGTATTCTTGATGTCAGACACAGGACCTTAGAGTTTTTGAATCGGGTAGAGGGAGAGGGAGAGGGAGAGGGAGAGGGAGGGAAAGGGCTGACATAGCCTTAGCTAGGTTCAGGTTTAGGTTTGTTGCCCACGCGGGCGTTGCATATGGCCAGCGGCGACTAGCGAGACACGGGAATAAGGAAGGACAGGAGTAGCAGTAGTGGTCGAGTGAGTAAGTAGGCATCGAGTACGAAAACTAGTTGAGAGCTGACAATGAGCTAAGTTGAACTGAACCTAAGCATTAGGCCATTTATTCTATTGTTTATAACACTTCAACGTTCGGAACGGAGTCTTGCGGCCGGGTTCACAGAGGACATTGTCATAGAAAATACCACAAATGTACTACAACAATATTCGAGGACCGCGGAGAACTTCCATGGTCTGGCGTGCAGCAAAAAATCATCGAGAATAGAAATGAAGAAAGACAGAGAGAAGGAGAAGAAAGACTGCCTGGACGGCGGCACAACGCTCCTCTTCGTACCTGCGGGTCATACAATATCGTCCCACGCTCGATCTAATGTTATAGAGCCGATTATTCAACCTTCGAGACATTCCCTCACTCTCTTCCCTTCTCACACAGTGACGATTGTTCGATTAACTCGCTCCCTTGCGTCCGTTAGATACGATGCAAAGGAGTTTAGCGGTGGAACGGAAAAGAAGCAGAAACGAGAGAAGGTGAAATGAGTTTTGAGTGGGATTCGATGACAACGAGAAGCAGTCCGAGGAGTCACGATTCTCTTTTTTCCTTTCTTATTGGTTTTTGTTTTCGGGTTTTTTTGTTTTCTTATTTTGCGCAAAAGAATCTCGTTGCGCCGGGTTGCGCCAGGTCCGAAGAGAACGAGGCCCACGGAACAAGGGACCGCGGGGTCCGTTCACCGAATCAATCAACGTCCAAGTACTCTGTAATTAGAGCACCGATAAAATGTACGAGTTTTAATTGCTTCGAACATATTGTTTGATGATTAATGACAACGATCTGTAGGTTGGTGTGTAATATCCGCGGGTACCTCCATACGTTGGTATCTTTCTTTCTCCTGATGTGAGCATGCGGAAATCACAGGTATCACATATGACGTAGGACATTGCGTGGAACACGCCCCAGATAATTCATACTCCGGACTTCCAATAATATCTCATTTTACCCGTGTCTTGGTATAATTTGAAGACGTTTTTCTTTTCTTTCATCGATTGCCAGATTCGAAGCTTTTCGATAACGAGTTTGAAAAATCTTTGGTCAACCGATGGAAATCGTTGGAATATTAAATATGTAGAATTGCGCCGAATCGTGTGAAATTTGAGTGGAATCGGTTCGAGAATGACGAATTATTTTCGTCAGATGAACACATGAAAAGCACATGAAAATTTGGTAGTATCATAATCTGAACCATATAGGATAACCGCTGGAGACAAACTAGAATACAGTTAAACGAGAGAAAAATCTGATCGAACGGGTTTCGATCATCAGATGAAAACGGCTCGAGAGACCGGCCGGAGTGAGGTGAAAAACGGATGTCAAAACGCGGGTACAATCGACTGAAACAAGCTAGCACACGAGTTACGCTGATCTAGAGCACACGCGAGTGGGCTAAAATCATGCAAGACAAGTTGAAATTAGTTGAAAAACGTTGATAACGTTGGTTAAAAATTATGTGAGCGATACTCGAAGGCGGTTAACGACGCACATAACTTGGGTCGATTCCAGAGTGACCGGTCAATAACTTTCCTCCCAGTCGTGGCCTATTTTCAAAAATAATATCAGCGACCGAGCGAATCTCCGGACAGATTTTCACTCGTTCATAAAACGGGCGTATCTATCACTTGCAGCGAAGTCCGTCACGGGCTTAAACGACTTTCGGATAATTCGATAGAGCCGAGAGCTACTTAACTCCCGATCACTTGTGCAATTACTCAAAATATCTTCTCAATACTTTGGCGATGACTTTCAGGGAGCCTCGATCTAGAGATTTGCGCAAGAATTGTTTCCCGTTCGTTTCTTCTTTTCTACTACCGGCTGTACATGACGGATATTGAAATGTCTCTGCGGTTAATCGAGAACGCCTTAAGATACGTTGATTTTGGTAAACAATCAGTGATTCAAAGGACTCTGAATATTTCGAGGCACGTTCTCGGTGTTGCGTTATCGCATGAAAAGGAGCATACGGTGTTGTTACACAGAACGACTGTGCGAAGACAAGAACCTCGGAACGATCATCATCCTCAGAATTTACCGCCTGCCAATTACGAACGTCCAATGGAGAAACTGATTTAACAAGTAAATTACTTCAAAGGAGACGTCGATCAGCGCTTGCCTGACTCTGAAGACTCATGGAAACGAGCAAACAATCTTGAAATTGAAGACGACTCAATCGTCGACCATAGAAATTGCGCAATCCTCTACACCGATGTTCTCTTTGAACAAACCTCGTGATAATAAAACGATAAATTCGCTACGATAATTAACAGGAACATGGAAGTGACAAGTAAACAATACTGCAATGTCGCTTTACGCAATATTGAATCTACCTGATAGCTAGGTACTACCTATGTACCATATCTCGAAGAAAAGTAGGCACATAGGTACACGATTGGTTATGCAATTTCATCTGAAATGACTCTCACCTCTTCGTTCCGTTTCTCTTCTCCTCCTCTACTCCTAGCAGTCGTCAAAAATTCGGGTTCCATAGACTCGGTGTGCGTAACGCGAGTTGGACGGACTAACCGATATGATCATACAACTACCAGTGAGGATTACCATATCGTTAACGAACGGCAAGTTCATTCTCTTCGTACTTGTATCGAATTTTAGGGCTATAGCTTCGAGAACGTAGGACGTAGGTACCGGATACTTATTTAGGAGGTTCAGGTTCAGGTTTAGGTTTAGGTGTAGGTTTAAGGTGTATTTGCATAATACCGAAGTATGTAACAAACGTTTTCAGTGCCCACCCCCGGCCCCCCTGCTCCTTCGCCGCCTGTTCGGAACGTATATATATATTTCGATAACGATCAAATAGCTTTGAACGTTGAAGGTAACAAGAAGGCAGTTTATTAGTACCTTAGTACCTAGCCATCTAGCCTCACCTCCTCCCCCTCCTTCTTTTCCTCTTTCTCCTCTTTTTTCTTCGTCCAACGAATACCTGAACGGTACTTCCGACTGACTATACCACGCTTTATACATTTACTTAATGCTCCTAGGGCCCCGTATCCAGTTTAGATTCAGAGCCAGCTTTTTTTTAACAAGCCCGCGGAGGGTAAAGCCGAAACGAGAAACGTGCGTCGTAACAGAAAATAGATAGCTGAGAGCCGATGAATTCAACGAGCATTATATCAAACCCACTTCAACTCTCCCGCCCCATTTTCTTCCTGCTATCTCCAAACCGAATCACACCCGTAAAAATCACCAACTTCTTTTACGAGCTACGTATACTTGATACCACCATGCTTCTTCCATGCTGTGCCTTCGTTACGGAAACCACCGCGTTCGCGTGAAACAGTCCGATGAAACTATCTCGTAAAAAACACCAAAAATCATTATGAATCGCTGTCCCAAGAAGATCTTTAAAAGCGGTTTAAAATAAAATACTTTTCTATTTTTTTTCTCACGTTTTCTGTAATGGAATTTTGAGGTCTTCGTTTTTTATGTTATTCGTCCTCAGAAACGGAAGAAGAAGAAGAAGAAGACAAAGGAAACGCGAAAGAAGAAGAAGAGGAAGAGGAAGCTGAAATATTTCAATTTCTAGATTGAAAAAAAGAGATACGAAGAGAAATGGATTCTCGGGGTTTTTAATTTGCTAGCGCAGTTGGCTGGGCCCTGCACCGGCGCGGCGTGAATTTAAATTATGAAATCATAACGTACTCGATACTTGCTGGGATATGAGGGGCATTATCGATGGATCGGTCTTCCAAATCTTCGGTGATGGATTGGTACAGGTGTATATTTTTGTCTTCGGCGGTTTAACGTACGTAGGCTATTCGATGGATCAGACTATATGGCTATATGGCTGATCGGGAGGCTAGAAAAGCTAACCACGAATATAAACAACGAGAAGACAGCCAATTATGGTCGCCTGTCAAGTATCTCAGTCGTGAGAAGACTGATCACAAAACGTCGAAATATTAATCGGCAATTTGAAGATACTTTGGCCTGAGGCGTAACGCGACCTCAAGAGACCTCACGAGAATTTTGAAACGTGAAGTAAAATTCTCACCAATTAGTACCTAATACGTATTGCGGACAATGAAATTTTCTCTCAAGTTAATTAAGTGGCGTAGAGACGAAATTTGGAAATTTTCAAGCACAGCAGAAAGACTGTGGTATTACGGTGAACGAAAATTGTAAAAAAGAGACAGCAGAATTGCGTTTACGAGGAAAAAGAAAGAGCTTCGAAAAAAAGTTATTGAAAGATCAATGTTTCCTCTATTTGGGGAAAAAAAGCTCTATCAGCGTCGATTCTAGACTGAAGTT
Organism: Phymatocera aterrima; assembly: GCA_963170745.1. Lineage (NCBI taxonomy): Eukaryota > Metazoa > Arthropoda > Insecta > Hymenoptera > Tenthredinidae > Phymatocera > Phymatocera aterrima. The sequence goes on from OY720670.1 coordinate 7,321,891, forward strand.
TGAAAATTGACGAGCGATTGAAACGGAGAAAAACAGTGAAGAGCGAAAAACGTGAGAATGAGCAAAAGCAACGCTTTTTCCAGCTAGTTACACCTGACGATGAGAATAGAACGGTAAGAATACACGTTGGAGGTGATTTTGAAGCTGTTTCTTTCGGCACTAAAATTCGGGTATCGAAACTTCTCCTTCTACAACTTTGATTGCCTGAAATACCGGAGTTTCAGCGACCCGTGAGAAATCTTGTGAGGAAATAGCGGATCAATTATAAATCTTCGTAGCACTACACCTGTAATGATACTAAATAAAATCAGTTAACTTGCAATTAGGTAAGAACCAAGAAAGGAGAATGCTAGCCACATTGTAAACTCGTGTGCTCGCGGTCGAGGTGGGATTAACAAAGTCTCTTTATTAAAGCAGCGATAACGAGGCGACAACGAACAGTATGCGGCTCCCACACATACAGCTACTCCGCGTACAGGTATTAAATAGTATAATGAGAATAAACCGGGTGAAACCTTGTGCAGCGCCGAGGCCTGAGGGCTTCGCGTGTCTTTTATTATCAACTACCTCCATAAACTTGGGCTGTTTGAACCGAGATAAAATTCCTTGCTATTAATCTATGCGTACATGTAAAGTACAAGTAAAAGGTTTCACCGCGCCGGGGTGGAGGTACAGCTGTGCTCCCCGCCTTTGCCTGGGTAGCCACCCGCTCAATATCTACGGAATATACTCGTAATGAAGGAATACGTTGGCTAGGTGAAACGATCTTTTCGAGAAAATTCAAAAACAAAATTACAGAGCAGGAGTAGGCAGGCACGCTTTGCATCGAAGGAAAGTAAGTGCAGAATCGCGCCGATCCGTCGATTCCCTATCTACTATATTGGTTATAACGTACATGCGTACGCGCGTGTGCTCGTATTGACCATAATGCCTATTGGCAGAGACCGGGTGGTCCGCTGGAATGGCCCGAGGGTATAATTTCTTAATTAACATTTGCTGCACGCGATATAAAGCAAGATAGGTAATTAAACTGAGAATAAGTGCTCCCGATCTGACGATACCTGTCCTCCACTGGTGTCCCATCCGCCCTTATTATACCGATTGGTTGACTAAAGATATGAGGAATAAGGCAATGCGCGTCCAGTCGAAGCTATTAGCGCCAGTATTGGATAGGTAGACGTGGGTACACGTGTGTACGCACATACGTACTACTCCCCGCGTATCCCATTTGAAGTTACGGGTCGGAATAGTGAAAAAGGAAACGAGTAAAGAGGCAAAATCAGAAGGAGAAGATCAGAGTTGCGTATTATAGTTATTACAGAGATCGTAAGCGATAACGGCGCGGAGAAGAAGGAGAGAGAGGGATAAATCTTGCTCCGATATTTTATAATTCGAGAGTTTTTCTTCGTTGGCTCTTAAATTCCGATGATCGAGAGTGAGGAAAGCGGAAAATGAGTAATAATGATAGGAACAATACGACCCCAGGCATTTTTCTCATCTGATAGATTGAAGATACCAAATATCAATTAGTTACGAAAAATTATCAGTCGAGATGAGATCGAATGTGATTGAAAATAATTCGGTTGAAAATTGTCAAAATTTTTAAATTTACGTAAACTAGATTGTGTTAAGTTTGAGTTTATCGTAAAATTGTCGAAATGATGAAATATCGTGAAGGAGTTCTAATATAACAAAAAAACGAAAGTCTGTTTTTTCAGACGTATGAAAATAATGCAACTTATTTTTTTCAAATTAGGGAAGTCACTCGTCTAGGCTCAAACCACGATTACTCGTGAAAATCAGTGCTGATATCCTGCTACGGAGATATATTGAAGAACAGAGAAATCTACAAACTGCGCGAAAGAAGAACACCGGTAGGTTTCAAGGCGCGGTGACTCAAATGTGGAGGCACGTGGAAAAATCCTGGCGATATTTATTTTTTCACAAACTATGAAAATGAGAAACAAGCGTATCGAAAGTTAGTTACAGAAAAATCGATTATGGCATGGGGAATTCAATAATTCAATTCGTGGCGATGTTCAACCTCCTCTCCAAGTTTGCCAACAAATTTTTAGCCTTATTCAATGCATCTCGTCACGCAATTGTTCTAATATCCGCAGTAGGACTCGCTATCTTGAATGTCCAGAAGCCGTTTCGAAAAAAAGAACGGTAAATTTCGGCAAACGACTCGATCGATTTCTATGAAACTTGCGACAATTCATTGACCACGATGGCAGAAAGTGGATAAGTGTTCCGGGTCTCAACAACATCGATCGGATTCGATGGAAAATGGATATTTCCTGTGTCAGGTAGGTTAGATTGCCAGCGGCGACAAATGCGATGGCCTCTCTCAAACGTATGTACGTATAGATAGCTCGTGTTTGTAAACGGGGAGGAAAACTTCATCCATCGCCGAACAGCGATCTCGCACAATTCTCATAGTTCACGGAGAAAAAAAAAGATCACCGGCTGATCAACGCGTTCAGATTTTATTCGCGGTTTAAAACTGACCGGATAGGTATTATTTTCACCCGCCGAGTAGGTATGTCGATCTTCCGGTGAAATACGTGACGTAGGTAGAGGTAGTCAAAGAGGTACAAAAGGCGAAGTTGAACATCGGAGACTCGTTGAAATTCTCTCTATCCCGCGATGTCATGCGAGCGACGCAACGGGACGCAACGCGACGCGAGGCAAAACAAGGCAAGGCAAGGCTAGGCAAGGCGAGGCGAGGCGAGGCAACGCGGAGCACGCAAGTTTATATACGCACACCCCTTCGTATCACGTATTCACGATACATGGATATATAGTAGATGCGGTGACGTTTTATACGTTAGTCGATACAGTAGGTAGGTAGGTAGGTATACGGAAAGATCGTATAATAATGTTGGTATAATGAATTGCGTTTAATTTATGACTACGGGCGTCGAGTAACCGAGGCAGGGTTGTTGCTGCTGCTGCGCGGTTGACCTAAATATTTCTCCGCTTGGTGATGGATGGTTATTGAAGCGGCCACTCGACAGTCACCTGCTACCGTAATGGACACCCCCACCACCCTCAGCGGCGACGAGAACCAGAACCATACAAGGATAAGCTGGTTCGTACTGTATGCAAGTCACATCAATTTATCAATCCCACAATGCAATCGAAAATGAGATATACGCTACAGGTACCTGCCCGTACAACGGTGAATCTGCGGATGCTCGAACTGATTCGTTTTCGTTTGTCTTTCAACCAATCTCTCGAAACAAGGGAAAGAGCTCTGAGGGAAAGGAGGATGCGGTCGAAAAATGTATTGGACGCCATCTCGGAATAAGCACTTGATCCCGATGCTTGCGATTGAAGGTGTAATTGTATGAAAGTCAAAATTTCGAATGCCAGTAAGATCCCAGGCACGAGAAATAAATTGATTTAAGTCAACCGTTGAGGACATCGATCGTGGTCAGTAGGTATACTGGAATCTAATTCCACCGTGTTTCACTTGTGTATTTGTTGCGTTTATCGAAGAATTGTTTGTAAAAAATGGAAAGACACTGCTCGTCGGTAGTTAATAATCCCGGGAAACCATCCGCGGTGGATAGAGTGAGATCGGACGAGTAAAGTGGTAATACGAATGCAGAGAAACTGAGAGGACGTATGAATATCCCGCAATACGTCAAGCTGCGCGAAAATGTAAATTGTAATTCAGTTGATTAATCATTCAGGAGTGAAGGCGGTGCAGAACGTACGGTATAATGCTTTTTTGTGAGAACATTTGCTAAGCCGTAGTTTGCACTTAATTGCAGAACTCTGATCTTTATCTACAATATTACAGTGATAGATACACACCGTCGCGATGTTGTTCACGAGGATGAGAGTCATTCGGCGAGTGTCTAACCCCCGTCGTTACTCCGCGAAGAATTAATAAAAAAATCACGGACATTCTATACGCATGGCCTTTCCACCTTTCCACCTTTCCACATTTTTCTGTCATTCAATCTCTCCGTGATTGAAAAGAAAAGACGCTGACCTCATGATTGAAAATTAATGGATTTGAATTACAGTTTGCGATACGAGTAATTAATCATGGCGGAATAATGAGGCAATGATTAACATATGAGGGAAGAGAGAGAGAGTGAGAGAGAGCGAGAGAGGAGAGAAGAAATGAGACAACCGGAGACAAACAAAGATATACACCTCGATATTTCCATTGAAACGTTTACAAAGTTCTGGCTGCTGTTGCACCAACTTGACTGCTCATTATCACAGTGTCGCGTAAATTGCTTGTTATTTCAATGCACAATCGAAAACAGAACAGAATCATATCGCGTCGTAATTTCATGATCTGGCTTTGACAGTTTCCAACAATTGCTAAATTCACAAAAATATAACCGACTATTATATAAGTAGGCAATTTCGATAGAAAATCATTCTCCTCCCCTGTGTTTTGTCATGCTGTATAATGACCTGACGAAACTTCACCCACGCCAATCTTATCGGATCCAATCGTTGCGTGATAAACAATGAATGTCTTAGCATTGTACACCGGGATCACAATATAATATCATTGAAGGCTCTCTAGGCTCAAAATCTTCATGAATAACCGAATGGAAAACTTCATCCACGTATACGTCCCTTGGACACGATTTACGAAATGGCCGAGAGAAATATATTTCGGACGCGACGAAATATCGGAAATTTCCGTTTCTTCCGTGTTCAACCCGTTTGCGTTGCAGTCAGCCCCGCAGACAACAATCGCTGCATAGCTTCCATCTACTTTATAGACACCCGTAAGCACCGAGCGAAATGAATAACCTTGTCCGGTAACTAAACATATTTACACCGAATTGCACCAATGGCATAAAAAACGAACGAGAACGCTATTCCATACCGATGCGTTGGCGTATAGTCAGATGCGTTTGTTTACTCTACCAATACACCGAAGTATATCAACAATAATGTATTAGCGAGTGAATATCATCCCCAGAAATCTATTTCTTCCTTCATCTTGTTCTCTCACTTTTCGCTCTTTTTACTTAGCTTGATTTTACTTCTTTGCATTTCTGTTCTTTTCTTCTCACTTGACATTTATCTTCATTGCTGTAAGCTACTTGCTATAACAGACCACCTCATGGTATGAATTATCACGGCTAAGCTGAAGGTAGCCGTCGCTTTCCGACTCTTGGTGCACGACCGCGACGGTATATAGGTAAGGAAAGATCAACTTTTATGATATGACAAGCTATGGACTCCCTGATTGATTGGTAGCGTTGATTTTATTTCTTCATTTTTACCGTGGGACATATACCTAGATGAGCAGACGAGATGAGCGGACCTATACATGTCGGCGAGATGCGGACCTTCATTTTTTCGTTTTTCCCAGCTCGCTTTTCTCGCTGAATAATGAGTATAAAAAATCGAAGAAGGAGAAAGAAAAGGATGACCAACTCTTTCGGTCGAATAGAACGTTTCTTTGAAAAGTATTCCATTTTTTCTTTCGTTTCACCACTGAATTCAAATTCGGTTCAAAAGTTGAATAATTTTTTAATATTACGGTCAAATATCAAATTTGAATTTTATAAATTTGCAGACTTCGAAGACTCAGATTCTCAATTCGATGCACGAATTTCGCACATTTTCCGAGACAATTTACGACTGCGAAGAGGAAAGAACGCTGCGAAAAATTGTCGAGTAGAGGTTAAATTTCGTCCGAAAGAACGAGGCAACAAGCGTTTGACGAAATTTCACGATTTTCGATTCCCGAATGAACAAAATTATACGACGATTGTTAACCCATATTCTTTCTTTCCGTATTATTCTCTAACCTCGTCCACACTCCAAAGTTCACACGATCGTGGCAACAAAAAGAAACAACGGTATTTTCATTTTGTTCGCCGATCGCGATATCTGAACGACATTGGACTTGTAATGGGAAAGTGAAAAGTTGTAATAAATAATTACCCGCTTCTTCCGCGAGCTTCGGTGTAACGAATCACGGTATATCTTTCACATTCTTTGACCGCGCGCAATCAAGAAACATGCAGGTTTTACTCCATAATTCTCCGGTCTCCGTCAACGGGAGTATAGCGTATAGTATCATCTGTAGCACCACGAGTAATAAATTTCGAAAACCGATAAACCTGCAGGACAATAAGCCGGTAACGAAGGAATGCCGAGTTCGATTATTCTCTGCATAGTAGGTAGAGATTGAACGGAGTACCTATCTACCTACCTACCTACCTACCAAGCTATCTACATGTAATGAGGAACGTGGCGCGGTGGCTGTTCACAGCGTATGAACTTACTTGTTGGCCGGATAAGTAGTAAAACCCTCAGGAATACAGCTAACGGGTTATTCCAATTTTTCATCCCGCACTTTTCGTTTTTCCTTTGTTCTATTTTCGTTTCCTGTTACGGGTTCCTACGGGTCACGGAGTGTAATTGCGATAACGAAATTCTCATTGCAGCACTTTCTCTCAGAGGATGAGAATATTAACCAACCAAGTCACTCGGAATCTAATACGTATAGGTAATGAAATGGATGGGCAAGGGACGATTGTGAGTATTCGACGGTCTGCACGGCAAACGCAGAATTTTTGCCACGTACGGACAGAGAATACTCAATGAGTGTTTTTTCGTATTACGATCACCTAGGTGAACACCAATTTTTCATCCTTTTTTTTCTGCTTCTATCGGGTGAGCGTGTGTGATTGAATAAGCGCGTTTTCATCACCGCCATTGAATTTATTTATACCGCCTAATTTCAGTGTGTCTGCTATTTCTTGTATTCTTGTTCTTTTCAACATTCTATCTTTTCACGAAGATGGGTGTATTCTGAACGAGAGTGGGTGTTCATACACCTTTTCGGAAACCGGTGTTTCGAGGTAATTTCCAGTTCCCCGAAATCTCCAAATTCACGGAATTTAGAACCTCGAATATTTCGATCATCAATCGCGAACAATTTTTCAATACTGTTCGATTTGGGAGCTAAATTTTGTGTTCGGTGGTCCGAAAAACTTGGAGTAAACAAAAATGAGTAATCAAACTTTTTCTCGTTCTTCCTTTTTTTCTGTCATTATTCTACCAGAAACGCGATTCTGAATAACGAGAATCCGCATATTGTGAACGTATCTTCCTCACGCCTAGCTTTTCCATATTATAAATAAGAATGAAGAATCCCGTGAAGCCTGTATCGACGAGGAAAACCAACGAAGAATGTTCATTTTACAATGAATCTGGAATACCTACTTGCATAAAAACTTCGCATCCGAAGGAATTATAGAAAAATGATCAGTAGTAGAATTTCCGGTATTCGAGCATTGCATTTCTTTCGCTTCTCGTTTCTTATTTCATCAATGATCTGCCATCCATCGAGGTGTTTAATTATCATGCTTATATATCTCGACGCGCGTAGGTACAGGTTATGTACCGTATATATAAAATATATGCTGAAGTTATTAGAGACAAGTAGAAATCGCCGGGAATAAATATCATGGCCTACGTGGGCAGATATCTGTAATACTTACCGCAGCGAGTGATAAATATACGGGTATATAAATTTTTGATAATTCTCCGACCATGCGCTAATGGAAATTTTATGTCCACCAGTTTTCCTATATAAATCCACATCTACGGGGGGGTAGGGGATGTATCTATGCACATACATACGCGAATACGCGATCGTCGAAGGCGATGGGGACGACGACGGCAATTGCAATGGCGATAGCGATGGCTTCGGTATAGTTGTGGCCAACAGTAATAGGAATTCAATCCGTTGCGCCCGCGCCGTCGCGGTCGCGGTCGCGATCGTGCAATCTATCTCTGCTGCACTCCGTACGACATTGGCAATTAGCCAACTCTAACGTTTCCGCATTTTAAATCGTCCTAGCCAATCTAGAGTCATTCGGAATTACCGATTACGTCCGACGCATCGATAAATTGTACAAGTTGAACAACGTGAAAAATAAAGCGCTCCGGTATCTCAGATTTTTCCCTCGTACAGGAAATTTTATAACTGCAACATACATTGCTCACTGCTTTCCGTCTACGGTACAGGTATACTTATACTTTCATAAGAAATGAAAATGAAATGGAAAAAGACACGGCCTGCCTAAAATTTCCCGTTATTTCATATATTCGATAATTTCTTACAAACTCCGCGGACATCCGCACCCGCGCGTCGGACGAATTTTTCTCTTTCTTCCTTCCTTCTTTCTTTTTCAGCTTTATTATTTTCTCGGTTTGTTTATACCTAACCACCCCGCAGGGTTATTTGTGAGATTGATGATTGCGATTCGCCGTGCGAATCGGCGGTCACCGCGCGTCCGAGTAAAATGCTCAATGATCGCTTGAAATTCGAAGTTAAATAGATAAATTGTGCGGTGTAGGATGATATTTACGTACGTACACACAGAATATATATCTGTAAGTATACGGTGCAGCGTATGACTGGCAACGGTAGTCTCCTCCAGTTTCACGCAGATATAAAATCATAGGCGTAGGCATAGCATGTTCTCGACGCAGGCATGGGAGCATGACGGATCGTAAATGTATACCGCATGCAGATGACTTAGTTTTGGACGAACATGTATATATATCATGCTACTTTTTTGTCTCTTGTTTGTTTCAATTTTTGTACATTAATAGGTACGATCTACGAAAAGCAAGAACATTCACACGCGGTGCAAGGTGATCGTAAATCATCTCAATTTGACACACTTACAATTTCTTCTTCTTTTTCCCCCTCTCTCTCTCTCTGCCCTCCTCTCCCTTTTTTCGTTCCACTTGAAATTCTACATAGTTCGATTTTCCAATCCTGTACCGAACAACTTACTGATCTGTGATTTTATAGAATTCAAGTACCGAAAGAGAGAAACGGAATCGAAAATTTTCTTCCCAAGTGAACTTTTATACGAATCAGTTGAAAGTCCGTGAAGCGCGTTAGCCGATATCAACTGAAACACAATAATGTGCGGTAATAAAAAAAAAATCTGATGCATCCGTTTGAAAAACGACTGAACGAAACTTTTCGTAGAGACCGTCGCGTCGCCGCGGGCGTAAACGACCTCCGGTTGATTCCAGAATTAAAACCATCATACCGATCACTTCCAATTACTCTAAATACCTCGTTAACGACCTGCCGATCAATTTCAAAGACTCCCAATACAGGGACTGAGTCTCTCCTCGAAGATTATTATTCTCCAGTTCCCCTAGCTGTTTGTCACTGACTTGGAAAAAATCTCCGTCAGTCTAAATGACTTGAGCAATTCGTTGAAGCACTCGAATCACTTATCGGGCACGTACCAATTATACACTGAGAATCCCCGACTTAAGAAAGAACGAGAGAAAAAAAAAAAAGAAAAATCAAGAACCGCAATCAGATCATCTCCGGTATCGCAGAGAAACATATGACTACACAACTCAACGTATTGCCATTACCATTCCTAATTGCTTCAATCTGACAATCAGCCCGATTACTACTAATCTCCGTCTTTCTCTTCGTCCTCGTCCTCGTCCTCGTTCTCTTCTCTTCTCTTTTCTTCCTACACCCACAGCATGCAGCATCTAGCTCCGGGGCAAGCTCAATTACAGAGAAGGATATCCAACGGGAAACTGAACCCAGGGACCGTAGATAGTCGGTATAATCGTGGTAATCAATCCGATACCAATGATTGATACTGGGGATCTAATAAACCGGTACAATTAGTCCTCATTCTTTTCTACGGATCACTCCAGGATTTATCTACACGGCCTTATGGCCTGTACTAGACGACGAGGCTTATGTTTGGTGAACGTCGAGACAATAATTCTCCGACTTGCACGGAGAGTCACTGACTGACTGACTGACTGACTGATTGACTTGGGCCAACCACGCAGCAATAAGTAGTAGCGACTGATCGTTGCTCTTGTATCAATATAAGTAGATACGAAAAACTGTGCATTATGTACACGTGTACAGAAATTTTATATCTGGACGGGCGGAACCGTCAGAGGAGAAGAAAAAGGCGCAGCAGCAGCACCCTCCTCGAAATAATCGGACATCATGTTCAGTTTTAGTCGATAATCAGATTTTTACCCGAACTGATGATGACTAAGTTCGAGTTGCACTTTCGGAATTAACAAATTCTTTTGATGATATTTCTTTGTTTTTCCGTTTCTCCTATTTTGTCTTCTCTTTCAGAAACGAATGACAGATAGATAGGTAGATAGATAGATAGATAGATAGATAGATAGATAGATAGATAGATAGATAGAGATTGAGAGAGCGAACGAAAGAGAGAGAGAGAGCGGGGGGAAAAGAAGTGAACAACTGCTATAAAGAACGATTATCAAAGGTGTAAAAGCATAGGTTGATACTTGTGAAAGATATAAAGGAACAAACAAATAAATAACTAAACGACGAGAGAACGAGGACGTAACGTTTTGTTGTTATATACCAACGTATACCTACAGTCTATGTTACATGTTACATACGTTGCAGTGTGTGGGTCGTAGCGCATAAGCCTTGGGAAGAGAAAGTAGTCTTGCTCGTTTTTCCGGCGAGATGGAATCTCCAAGAGTTGCGATCAGTATGGCCGCTCTCAGTTTGTACATATACCAAGTTAATAAATACATTGAATCGAGCATTGTATGAAAATTGCCTCCGCCTTGTCGCGTCGGCGGTTGCATGGCGTATGGGCACGGACACGAGCAGGACCGCTGTACCGCTACCTACATCCTCCTAGCAGAACTCGAAATGAAAATCCTCGAACCAAAAAATCTTCATCTTGTTATCACGCGTGCTTATCAAACTCGCCAAAGATTGCTTGTGAATCGAATGAAAATAACAAAAACAAAAGCTGAAAATCAGTCATTCCTGTGATGATCGACGATTACGATCGACTATTATCACTGTGCATTATCCGATTAGTTCATCAAACGACTGGGATGGATAAAGGTTTCAGGAGATGCAAAGCTAATTGGTGATTGTGCGAGCCAGTCGGTGCTTCCCTGATACAGGAAGTAATCAATGATAAACTATCATCACAGAGCGTACAATTAACGCCAAATTGGTATGGCGCGTACCGTATGTATGTAAACAACGAACGATCGTAAAATGTTCATCTCTGAACATCGCCGGGTCATTGGATGTGCGGTGGACAGGTTCAGGCCTATTGCGCTTCGCGCCATTGCATGTTCATGCAGCTATCAAAAAATCATCATGACCTGGCCAAGCCTAGCCAGCCTCGGAGCTTGCGGTTACATTAGTTGCGTAAGCTGCTTCTCAGCTTGTCTATATACCACTCAGGTATTCTATGCTGTGATTTTTCCCGCGGGTTCAGATCTCACAACTTCATTATGCGAAGATCAGCCTGGCTCATCTGCTTTGCGTTCATCTGGTCGCAAAGAATCGTGAAATTCTCAGTTAACCCCTCGATCAAGCCTGACACAGCTTTGACACCGTTCACCACTGAATGCACGATTGACCGACGTCTCTGCCTACTGATTATCAGCGTCGTTTCTTGTCCGCTTGACCGTTGACACAGTTTGAAAGGTGTTTGCAACCAGCGGGTAGTCATCATCCAGGCGAGGAAAATGTCGTTGATTTGGAACACGGAAGCCACGATAACTCGAGAACGGTTTCATCCGTTCACTTGTAATTCGCAGCAGAGTTTTCGGACACATTGGCCATTGGACTGAACCACAGGAGACTACGTTCTGACCTGTGGTTCAGGAAATATTTCACGGAGAAGGTGAGAAAGGGCGGTGTTGGATAACAGTGAGATTGGTAAATGTGGCTTTCTCTGGATGCACGTACGTGCGGATTGCCGCGAAGGTAAGTGTGGTTCATTCCATGAGCAATGATGTATTTTAGCTCTGTTATAAATTCGAAGTGGATACCTGAGAGCTTGTTCGAGTTATCGCGGCAGCCGTGAAAGCGTTCAGTCCATACAGATGTGATCCGGAGTGACAATTGAATCACTGACAGAAATTGTCCGAAGCGTAAAGGAAGAAGAAGAGTCTGGATATGTGAAATTCGAGTGATTCGACCGAGATGCGACCATGGCAGGGCACGTGGGATGGTAATTATCTCGTTTTTTTTTTTTTTTGTCTTTTCTTCAACACTGTAACGAACAGTGTGGAAAATATCTCGTAAGATGTTCTCATATCGTCTTTCATATCGTCGTCCTCCTGTAGTCACCGAGCGGGATGGATAATCACTGGCAATTAACGTCAAAGTTGATTTACCAATGTCCGCCACCACGTGCTCTTCGGTTCCCACTAGTTCTACGTTTATTAACGCACTATATGTATATATATTTACACACAGACACACGCGCGCGCACGCGCGCATACTCATCGCCCTTTCCATGCAGCTACGTGCGCACCTTTTGTGAATGTGTGTGTACCCATGCATGTGTATTAAACGTATATTAGGAGAAAAAATGCATATTTAATAAATATTTTAGTAACATGGTCGTGCGGCTCTCTCAGGCAAATTAACTCCTGCGCCCGAACCTGTAACATATCTTCCAACACCGTGGTCAGCTTATTAATATGCCCTACCTAACGTACCTACGTACGCGGTTTGGATAAGATCTGATAATTGATAACTCTCATAGGTTAGTTGAACCTGAGAAGCCTAGAATCCCCGTAAGCCGTAAGTTGGTAGATTTGGTTCATCGATGATTAAAATTTGAATCAACGGATGCTCGCAAGGGTTGGATTCTGATTAATGTACCTATGACCGCGAGGAATCGCGGCTGGAGTTGTTCCACGAGTAATGAAATTATCTTCATTAGTTGATACGATGCCATGATAATTTGTATACCTATGGGGAACGAATGTTATTATACCTATATTTATATTCGTCTTTCATAGCTTCCAGAACATCAGCGAGAGGCACAATACAGCCATGTCTATAATGCGAACGTAGAACGAATTGTTTGGGGGTTAGGTTTTACGTTAAGGTTCATGTTCTGCGTCGTATTGTTATATAGAAATGACGAAGATACGTATAGCCGTAGCGACAGGCAGCGTGGGTGAAGCGTGTCAACATTTTACATATCTCTAACAATAGTATCACACAAACAATAGTTTCCCACCACGGAAATATAGTAGAGAGGGAGAGAGAGAGAGAGAGTCTTCAAAATGTATGTTCAGAATTTAATTTCACTTAATTGATATTGATGATCCTCACCGGGTTGCGGACTTGCAGCTTTTATTACAATACTTAAACGAGTGTCTAATAATTTTCATTTGTTTCTAGGCACAACTTTATTTTAGTACTGCATCGTCAGTCCTGAGGTCAAAACCTACCTTCGCCGTTCGGAGTATCGATGGAAAATTAATTTCGTCAATCGAAATGATTGAACGCAAGATGATCAAGGAGGTTGAGCAAACGTCTCCATTTCCGCGAGCATGGTAAAAATTAGTCATAAGAATGGGATTGCGCGGTGTTTCGCACGCCGAACTGAAAATTCAAAATCTTGCTACGGTTGCAGTCAGACAAAACTGTTCAATTTTTGTGTTTCTCTGTTCTCACGTAGAAGAAGCCGAATTGTCTTTTCTGAACTTCGAATCATACGTTGATAAAATTCATGGATTTGCAGTGAAGCTGAAGGGAGAGATATTGGTTCACCTCTGAAAGTTGCACGACATCAAACTCCTGGACAATCGTGTGAGTATTTCGAATTCTGCGCATTCGGCGTGCACAATATATTTCCCGGAGATAATGAAATTCAGTAAAATTCACGAAACGCATAATATCTCGCGATGCTCGTTGTTAATCGATAGCTTGACATTATGAACCCCCAACCCAGCTGAAGTGCGGGTATAGAATTATCCTCGGTGTTCAATTGAATATCATAAATGCCTGAATACGCGCATACGGACAGAGACATAGGCACGTCTGAAACAAATTACAAGAAATAAACGGGGTTGGGACCGCGTGCAGGAAGGTCTTTTCTCTCTGCTGACTGAATAATACCACACTATACTGCACAGCGTGTATAGATGATGAATATCGATTGTAGATTAAAAACGCGTTGCAGCAGCACCTATGCACACACGCACACACGCAGACACATATACATGCGTCCTCAGGGTATGTATCCCCGGTCAATCGAGAGTTATGATCATTGGGGTCGAGAGCTGAGGATCATATAGCACGGAACTCTGCAGAGATAGGAAACTACGTTCCACTGCACACATCTTTTTCTCCAGGCTCATTACATACCAACCTATGCATACCGGACAAAAATACAAATAGATACCTATACGCATGTAGATATACTATAGTAGAATTTCCGCATTACTGGACAGAATTTTTATTCAAAATAGAAGAATATATAGCAGAACGAGGAGGGGGATAAAGAAGCAAGAATAGGCGTAACCGCATAATATATACGTATCTATCGGAGTTGTTTCTCATTTCGATGACAATTTTTCCGACCGAACACCATAGGGGGAGGTTCAGTATAGATTCTCTCCGATATTTCGTTGACGCGCGCGATCAGTTGGACGTGTTGTTGGAACGTCGCGTCGCGTCGCCTCGCGTCGCTTGGGATCGAGGCAACCGGTTCCTGCAGGCGGTAGATACTCAATTTCCGTATAGTTCTGATCGGTAGGTACAAGGTTCTTATATACCATACGCACGTACGTATGTATGTACTATACGCATAGAGATGGTCGTTTTATGAGTATGTACGTACCGCGGGACTACGGTGATCTCGACATGTGCGGTTCTTCCGTAGCTGTTATATATACGTAACGTTTTTCATTATTCAGATTTAAATGCATACGTATACAGGTAGGTATACATATATAGATGCAATCCTATCCCCGTGTATAAAATATCGTTCGATAGTTAATTATTTGCAAATTAAAATGCAACATTCTGTACGTGTGTAGCATGAGCGATTTACATTTAAATTGAATAAATGAAAATTATGGGCGGTGTCTTGAGATGATGCGGTTAAACCGTGTATATGATTTATCGAACCCAACGCGCAAGTCTCTCAGATTTGTAGTTTTTTTTTTTTCACGTTCTTTTCCATTCTGTTTTTCATCCCTCCTCCGAACAGTTTCACCTCCGTGAGTTTCAACGTTGTAAACATACCTGCCTACGTATACTGGAACCGATCGGCGATCGCTGATCAGTTCTCAATGGAACTCAATTCATTATTTTCTAATTTGAAGGTTATGTTACCCACATGCCTGGATGTGATCGTAAATTGAATTCAAATTTACGTTATTATTAGATATATTTCATGTAGGTATACATACCTACATTACATACCTACATCATATGATTTAGAACCGACAGTGGAACGAAACGATCGATATATATCTTCTAATTTTCTAAAACCGCAGTGAGATTTGTTGATCGGTTTCAATATTTCATAACGTTCTTTTTTTCTTTTGTGTCAAACTGTTTTTCCCCTGATTGTTTTCCTTTTCTCGCGTTGTGGGTAGTATACTCTCGCGAACACAAAAATTTGTATGCTTCTCCGTACGGACGACTGCGTTTGACGAAGAACACTGCACCTCGTGAACGGAATTAGATTCCTCTCAGAAGTTTTCGAAAGACGATTTTTTTCAAGCTTTCAGAGCAAATAAAAACGTCGGAATAATTTTCAACCTAACGCAACAAGAACGTGAACGATTTTTTTGTTTGTTTGTTTTATTTTTTCTTTCACTTCGACGGAAAATCGGTATGTTCGTACAGTTTGCCATTATCCCTCCGAGACTGAATCTGATTTCCATAAAGCTCGGACTAGTTCGCGCGCAATATACCTAAGAAACGCGAGTAGTCGCGAGAGATATATCTTTACTCGGAGCAAAGATGAGATGCGTTGAGAAAGATCGATAAGTTATTAAACCGCGAGTCCACTCGAAGTGGAGAGAACAAAAATTGATTGAAATATATCTGGAAAACGATCATAAACGACATGGGCGCAAACTTCAGGCATTTTCTCACCTCACTGTCATGGCTCGAGCTATGAGAAGTCAAAATTTCGTAAAACCTAATCACATTTTTGGTCGAAAGGATCTTTCGCATTGCGTAATCGCGGTGGGATCGCCGGTACCTGTACGTAGCTGTAGGTATACCCAATACCAAATAACGTGCATATAAACGATCGAAGAGAACTGATTTATGCACGCATTGCAATGGTAAAAGGTATACGAAGCCACGGAAACAATTCGTGTAACAATTTCCCGGTGAATTTCGCTCCGCCACATACCTATAACCGATACATACCTATACATATATGCACCGTGCGAAAGCGCATAATTAATATCCATCTACGTCTATATAATACGGCGCGAGCGGCTCGGCTGTGGAAGCGAAGCCAAGCGAAACCGAGTCGCGAGTTACAGCCAAAGATATATATAGATATATGTACTTAGGTATAGGTGGTTAAGCGAAGGCAGGTTGGCATAAAACGAGACTCTGAACCGCGTATATATATATATGTAGGTATAGGTACGCATATATATATATGTGTGTATATATATATATATACGTAGACGGTACAAGACTCATGGAGGACTAAGTACGTTAATTAACTATGAATCCACTAATTGCAAGTAAAATGGCCGCCATATACGGGGCGTTGCCGTGTATATACCTGTACATAAAGCTCTACCTACCTACCTACCCAGCTAGCTGGCGGTGTTATACCCCGGCTGCGGTAATCAATACCGGAACCTTTTCCCAAGTATCACGTGACCATCCCCCTCCTCTGGCGCAGTGCCCACAGACGTGCAAAAAGCTTTTTTGAATAATCAATTTTTCGTTTTCTCCTCTTTTCGTTTACTTCATATCTTCTCCCCCCCCCCCCCCCTCCCCCTCCCCCTCCCCCTTCCATTCCTCAATATTCTATAGAGGCGGTACACATACTGCGTGGTTTTCGAACTTTTGACCAAAAATTTGTACAGTGATTATTCTATTCATTTCTTATTACCTATCATTATCGCCTATAACTGCTGTTGAATATGTAACGAGTGTCCGAAAGAATTCCGTCACCGTCCGTGAATAGGTGAGAAAAAACAAAACAAAAAAAACCAACAACAACAAAAAATGGGGGACAATTTCGAATGTGCGGCTGAATTTATTCAGAGATAAGTTTTCTATGATAGGTACGTACGTATCGCAGGCATGTGTGTGTGTGGGCACATACGTGCGAAAAACGAAGAGCAGCAAATTTACAAGAGATTAATTATAAATTTGCCGATGACGATGATTAGAGATTGAATTTCTTCGTGCTCCGCGTCCCGTTTTCATTTACATTCTTTTCGAAAACTGCTCTCACAAGTTCGTAAGTATCACGAGTATTACGAATTAGAAAGAGAGAAATAACGCTTTCTCGATTGTACTGAACGAAAAAATGAGAAGGAGGAGAGTAAAAATTACTCCACTCGTCGTTATAATTCGTTCTCTTTTCTACCTGTCTCTTATCTTCCGTGCGCTGCAGTGTTTTAGCATCTGATCTCTGAATTTTCGAATTCCATGAAACTTCACCTCTTTACAAACCGAACAAAAGTTCGATAGAATGGATACTCGAAACGAGAAAAATTGAATGAGACAAAAGAAAAAGGCAAAAACAAAATACAAAAAACTACACACAGATACAATCTTTGATAATATACATTGATAACACGGATCGAAATATTATTTTTCTCATTTACCGAAAATGGAGAAAAATCTGAAATTTTACACGTCGTTCTTCCCGGCTGCGGATGAGTACGATGAAAGAAAAAGACGGAGAATACGGCGAAGAAATGGAGTGAAAAGCGAAATACTCTCGCGTTACACAAATTTGCCCCGTAAATCACAGCAGAAACGATTTTCAACGAGCGAGTTGAGTAGAGAAATTTAATGGTACATACAAACGACATTGACTATATCTGCTGCAATCCAGAATCTAAATTACGCCTGCACAGTGAAATGGGAAAGACTAAAAAAGTTATACCTGAGGGTGAAGATTCATATTTTTGTTCTGTTGTTTGACAAAGGGAAAAAAAACAAAAAAAAACAAAAACAAAAAAAAAGAAGAAGAAGAATAAGGAATCAGAAGGATGGAGTACTATAGGTGAAGGTTCGAAGTGAAACAAAAAAAGCGTGCACCTTATATATACGCACGATATAGGTATAGGTGCAGGCATAGGTATCCGCGCTCTTGGAATGAATGCGAGAATTGCGGCAGCCATGTTGCCGAGGGTGTGCCTCAGTGCCTTGAAGTTTGTCGGGGGTGTAAACCTGGGGTTCTCGTTACCTTGGTAACGATCATACTCCTCGTTACTCGGGTACCCCCTCATGCATACATTCACATTCTCGACTCACTACAGTCGAGAAATATATACGATTGAGAACTGAAAACCGTGACGGTTATGGGCGGCGTCAACGAGGCCGGGGCTAACGTAAAACCGGAAATATATAGGTACACCTGCAGAGTCGCACATGCGACCGAGCAAAGGACTGCGGTCTGTCCTCCGAGCTTGTGAAACGTATTTCGGAAAAAGGATGAACGAACGACGGGGAACTGACTAACAAGAGGGGAAAGTCGCAGGATTGACAATTGATTATGACGCTGGAGTCTCAGAGTGAAGTTGTCGCAAACGGAAAAATATAGATTCCGGTCTCATGGCCATGAAGAAAAAGAAAAAGAAAAAGAAAAAGAAAAAGAAAAAGAAAAAAAAAAAGAAGAAGCAGAACCGAACTGTACAAATTGCAAAATTTGACAAGTTGTGGGAGATAATTCGTCCACGGTCTTCGTCTTTCATCCCTCGGCGGGTGTCGCTGAGCGGGAAATTTTTGTGTCTTCTTCATTTTTTTTTGTTTTTTTTTTTTTTTTTTCGTCGTCTTTCCCCCCATTTTCATCTTCGGCGATATAATCGTCGACGCCATTGATCTCCTCGACTTTGAGAAGGACGAGGGAGAAGCGGAGAAAGAGGAATACGTAATTTGAAGTTTAGATCTCTCGAGAGTGCCGGTCGCCATGGATACCAACCCCCAGTCTTCAACCCCCGAACCCTCAACCCTCATCCTCCAAGCCAGAAGGTCTCCGCCATCGGATTCACTTTCCCCGGAGTCTCGCGCCCTCGCGGCGGGTATGTCGTAGGGGATCAAAATTCACGACTTTCAACTGACAGAGCTCCGCCCCTTGATATTCGCCACGAATGTAGTAGATGCGGTGCGGTACGGTACATGACAGGACAGAACAGAACAGAGAAGAGAAGAGAAGAGAAGAGAAGAGAAGAGAAGAGAAGAGAGGAGAGGGAGAGAAGAGAACACTTGAAATTCGCATTTCTCAGTCTGTTGGGATCTCCGCGAGGGCGGCTTTTCTCTCTATCACACTGTTATACCTGCGCAGTTATACGTCATGGTCGGAAAAGCGCGCATTGCGCGCAAGCTTAGGAGCGAAAGAGAGAAAAGGGGAAAAACGCACACAAAGAAAAAAATCGTCCAATCTATTTTTTAACTTTGGAAACCTTACGTTAGTAACAATTATAGTTATAATAACGATGACGGGATGATCCTTCGGAATACTGATATTAAATACGTACCTGCTCGAAATATGATTGATCAATCAATTTTTGAGCACGTACCTATTGCAACGATTTCTGACTCCGCCGTACTTTTCGGCCAGGACCCTTAATTATTCCGGTTAGCGGAAAGCACGCGAAAAAAATTTCCTCCAATTTGTGTTTCATTATCCGTAGTAGTCGAAATTCTGTGATATTCTTGCGAGTCGATTATTTCGAAAATTTTTCGAAGGGTGTTGGAAAAATTGGAGGAAAACCGTACACGAGGATACCATATTATATTTTTATGGAAAATTTCTCGCTTTTTACCTAAAATCAAAATATTACAGCTGTAACCATTCGCCAGCGACGATTGCGAATGCCTTGAGAAATCGTTTTCTTTTTTCCTTAAAAATCAATTTTGCATCATCTTCCTCACCCCAGTATATCTTCGATTTCCGATTCTTCCCGCGGTACTTTTAATTCTCCGCCTGAAATACCGAAGGCCGATGATTTTCAAAATGGGATCTCAACCGGTTCCGATGGATGAATAATGAATTATGAAATCGACGTTTCCGGTGAGAATTTTCCAACTGATTTATCAGTCTTGAGTAGGTAATACTCTCTGCAATCGATCTGCAAGTTGGATTAACAATGTTTCTGGATCCATGAATTTCCTCTACGTAATCATCGACCTGAACCCGTTCAGATCAAACTTCGAAAATCATGGGTCTCTGGTATTTTGGGGTAGAAATTTATGACCGAGTATGAATTGAAATTTCGTATTACGAAGAGTGCGTATTTTCGAAGCGAACGCAAATACTAGAAGGAGGACGATCGCGATATTTTTACTTGTAACAAATTTCGGCAAGTTTTGCGCAAGAATACATATCCCGACGAATATTTTTCGCTCAAATTTCGATCCTCGAAAGAATAATTGAAGATAAATTGAAATAATTGATCGGCGTAATAGGTGAACGTATTCCGAAAAATTGTCATTGGGTTAGAGCTGAAGCGCATTATACACGAGGTGAAACAAAAATTGAAAACGAAACGATTTTCACGGCTTTTTTACACGATCGGAATCAAGAATCCCAGAATTTGGGAGAAATTTCTTACAGTATAGACGGAGCGGGACCCTAGATCTAGTTAACGTTCGGCAGAGTCACCCGTTTTATATACCTACATGCATAGGTATACGTATAAATATTGACTGATGATGACGGTGACTCTGACTTCTCGTGTTACGTATAATCGATGTATGATACCTAGCCACAATCCCGCGTCTGCAGGTAGTTTGTAATACAACGGTCGTTGCACACAGTGGATATGCCTGCCTATATGTGTACACGTCTTTGAGTGCCTATATAAGTGAATTATAGCCGTCTACATGAAGTCTTAAGTGGCTATAGTATGGTTAATAACTAAATTCAGCTAACTATAAGATGTCTGATCCTTACTGTATGTTACTACTTGTCGAAATGATGTACCTACTACGATAAATTGCCTACATCTCAGCCGGCTGAATGCAAGCACATCGATAATTCCTAAAACCGATGATAGATATATTCGTATAGACGATTCAAAATGTTCATGTTTGCAAAAAAAACCCGGAAGTCCGCTAAGAACGAACGAACTACGAACTTCTTGCAGAAGTAAAAATCCTGAAAATCAAAAAACTCCAAAATTCCGCGCACGCATCATACATCATCTACTTCAGCCGATACTTGCACACATTTTTTGGTGCAGGGTACACCGTCAAATTTACCATTTTTCAATCGCTACGTTTCTGCTTTCTTATTTTTCAATGAAAAAAGCTCCAGTTATAATCGAATTGATTAATTGTAACGGATAAAAAGGGCAATTATGCCGATTCGACAAGCCGGCTGCGTTGTTCTGACTATTTCAGGTATATGTGATCGGGTCATTGATCTTCTCTTGATAATAGTCCAATTCCCAAAACACTTTTAGGGTTTATTTTTTTCAAATTTTTCTACTCCGGCACAATTCCGAGTTATGAATATCACGGGATTCAAATACTTCCCTGCGCTAAACAAATTCGAAAGAAAAAATCACGCAAATTTTTCGACAAATCCGCGGATCATTTTTCCCCAAGACAATCGAATGGTTGAATTTTTTTTCGATTGTTCTCGTTTTTTTCTTTTGCTCTTCATTTTTTCCTTTCTGTATGTTTCACCGATTTCGTCAATAAATTTATACAGAATAGCATTTTTACAACTGTATACCTATGTGTATCTACCGAACGTCGGATATCGACGAATTATTGATCAGAATTAATCGAGAAATATTCGAATTTAACGCTGAGAACTTTAGTCTCCGACGTGATCATTTTTTCAAATTATATCACGTGCGTGATTCTTGCGTTAGGCTCCCGCGCAGAATATTATTCGATGTCGACGACAGCGTTTGCTCCATCGCGCGATATTCTCTATATAAAAAGAAAGAACAAAATTGGGAGAAAAAAAAAAAAAAAAGAAGAAACCAAAACCAAAAGCATGATCCGAATTGAAGAAATTAAATTCTCAACGCTAAATTTTTATTTTCAAATACATATTTACATATAGATATCCTCATCCGTTTCTCACACGGAATATGCCATTCGGTGTATATAAGTATTGATTAACCGACATCGGAAGAATCGCCACTTTTATACACATATCGCAATTCCAATATTTCAATATTTCCACTTTTTCGTTCGTCGAGCAATGATTATCATCATATGCCCGAGGAGTTATGTGAATTTTTTTTTCGGGGCTTGGTTTTTCTTTCTTCTCCTCTTTTACGCGCAGGGTGGGTTTCCACAAAAGTCTCACAGAGAGAGAGCGAGAGAGAGGGAGAGATGGAGAGAGAGAGAGAGATGTGAATGGAAAAAATCTAATCTCGGAAGTGTTCTGATAGAAAAAAAAATCATCACCGAGCAAATCGGAGACACAGGCTTGTCGAGTCGAGGCATGAAATTGCCCGTACAGAATCTTCTGTTTCCTTCCGATTCAGACATGTTCATAATCTAATTTTTCACGCTTCATTTTTATACAAATTTGAAACCGGTACACAATGATGAAGAATATCATTGAGATGAGCGCAATTTGTGTGTGTGTTTGTTTGTTTCTTTTCTTTTTTCTATTTTCCATTTTCCATTTTCACGGCCTTCTCCTTTTTACTCGGTTCTTTTTTTTTTTTTTTTTCTTCTTCTCGTAACGCGACGGACACTCGGAGAAACCGCACTGATCATCGCGATTCACGAAAATGTATCGCGTGGACTAACGTAAGTTTAATATAGTCTATATATAAGTATACCTGTACAGGTATAATATTCATATTTGAGATTGAGGCAGTAATAGCGTTGCGTTGCGTTGCGTTGCGTTGTTTGACTACCGGTGCACGGGCAGAGTGCCAACGACATCGTTGAGGTGCAAGAGACAAACAAAAAGAAAAAGAAAAAGAAAAGAACGAACGAACGAGAGAGAGAGAGAGAGGAGAGAGAGAGAGAGAGAGAGAGAGAGAGAGAGAGAGAGAGAGAGAGAGAGAGAGAGAGAGAGAGAGAGAGAGAGAGAGAGAGAGAGAGAGAAGAGAAAAAGAAATGACCGCGGAGTACTAACCCGTCAAACAAGTTTCCTTAACCTGTACCGCCGCTTAAATCCTACGCTTTTTCCGGTTCCTGGTTCCTTGTTATTATTCAATCTTTTTTTTTTTTTCATTTCTCTCTTCGTTTTTCACCTCCCCCACGCCAGATCCGACGGAAAGAGGGAGAAAAACGAGTATAGAGAAGAGAAAAAGAGAAAAATGGAAAAACGACGAAAGTAAAATCTTAGCGGGAGATTGGGATGGGGATAAAAATTTTTTCCCGCTTCTCGTTTTTGCCGAAATTTCATCCGGATCTTTCTCATTTTTCCCGTTTCTTGCTTCCACCATCTTCGTTAGATCATGTTCATTTCATTCAACCGCCGGTGTGCGGTTTTCTCAATTTCATGTTTCACGAACTTTTCACACCCCGCGAGTAGGTATACGGTTAATCGAGTTCCTCGTACGAAATTTTTCTCATCGTTTTCATCCGCTGAACGTAATTTGTCCGCATCACCGCATGACAATATCGATAATCTTCATCGTATAATTGATTACAAATGATTATAATCGTTATACAATTACACCTATGCTCGAGCAGCTGTAAGCGTACATCTATAAACGTAGGTACCTCGCCTTTGCCTCTATAGTTGAATTATATTTTATAATTCAACTAGCAGCCTGCGCTGTGCGGAACGAGAAAATTATATTAAATTCGATCGATTAATCGATAGCCCCCGATGAGCCGAGAGCTGCGCGTCATTTGGAATCCGGATAGCCTGCACCTATGACTGTAGTAGTAGTTATAACAGCCACTGCTCTTTCGAATTATGAAAATTACGCATCACGTCACCTTCGGTAACAATAATCGTGACGAGGATAATGATAATTGCAGAGCGTACGATACTATATACCTATAAGTCTCGTGGAATCCGCACGAGGCGAACGAGCAAAATGAAAAGACGAGCAAACAAAGAACAAACGGGGGCAAAGGAATTGGATAATTTTTGCACGAAAATGTCACGGTGTACGGTTTTAGGTGACATCGTGCTCGCGCTCGCGCTCCCGATTATCGACAAAACTCGATATATATCCAAATTGATATAGAATTATAGGAGAGAAACCGAGAAAACGGAAAAAGAAAATGCCGAAAGTTCATTATCAATGTTCAGAGGTAGAAATATGAACCGAAAACGAGAATTCCGAGTGAGTAAAAGTTCGACTGGGGGGCAATCGGGTATTGCATGTATTTATATGCATGCATGCATGAAAAAAACCAAGATCTACCTGTATCATGGAATCGTACGGCACCTCGAGAGTGAGCGGCACGAACAGGAAGCGACGGACGTCCATCCGCCGAATACTAACGACGCTAATTGTTTCGGTTTGTCTGTTTGTTCGTCGTTCGTCATTCGCGCCACAAGAAAGATATAAATTATCACAGTACCTAGGTATGTCAGACACGAAGCTCATAAGACGTTGTGCAATAATAATGACAATCCGATTCGCTACCGATCAATTAACTTAATTGGTTAAGTTTTTTTTTCAATTTTCTCAATTTTCTTCCTTCCGTTCGGACAACAAAATTCTCGTCAAATTTCCCTCCGTGGTACACGTACGAAATAAAGGTACATCTATGTATGTACATGATACATACATGCCTACGTAACAGACAACGATAATGGGCTCGGGATACACATGCTCGTGTGTATGATAATTCTTGAATGCATCTATTCATATTGTTTATTCTCGGTCACATGTTCGCTTCGTATGCGGGACCAGTTTGAACCGCAGTACATAAGAAGCCCTAGCCGCGGTTCGGAAGAGCGGACGATCGCGAGAGAAGAGTATCAGGTATTCATTTGATAAAGGATGATTATAACATGACCTCGAATTTCTGTGAAAGGCTCGTTTAACGAATACCACCTACCCACGTACGCGTGTACCATACATACAAGCGTAACTACTATGTATGAACACAGTATTATAGATCGGGGGCGACAAACTCGGGTTCTATTATACACTATTCTATCCCACGTTCGTGCACGGCGAAGAGAACAATTATTATTCGTTCTACAGAGTCTAGACATCGAACTCCAGACTCTAGTGTCTGGGTAGACCCAGCGCCTGGTTTCGAGTACCTAGAGGGTAGGAAATTTCGTTTTTTTTTTTCCTCCTTCTTCTAGCTGAGCCACGTATCTAGATCGGACCGTAAATTGCAGTGAATTCCACGATAACGTTACAATGAAATCTGAAAAACGTTTGAAACGACGAATAAAAAATATGCGATACGACAAAATTTCATAATTCAAGTTCTGTTCTGTTCTGTTCTGTTCGTGAGAGACCCGATCTTCTCGAACAAACGATATTCAGCGTATATGTGGGGGTTGAAAAAATTTAGTGAAAAAACCCCTCAGGCACGGCGAGCCGCGTCGCGACGACGCGTCGCGTAGCAATAACGATACCGAGTGCCTCTACGTACGTATACCTATACCTACCTATAACGCCTCAAAGTGGATACCGAAGTGCAGGTCAGCCCAGAATCGTGAGCCTCGCGCCAATTCGTACATGAACGTATCTACTGCATACGCGCGATGTAGGTACACACATACGTGTATGTATTACTCTTATTCCTTGTCACAGCAAGAGGCACCTTGTCCACGAGAGGTGAGAAATAGCGAACAGCTGTGAGTGACAAATGATCGTGACAAGTTTCTTGCCCGATTTCTCTCTCGCTCTCACTCTCTTCTCTCTCTTTCTCTCAGATATTATACCTGCGTATACCTGTATATCTATATGTGCCGTGCACCGAGAAGCGACGCGGTGCGAAGAGCAACGGGACGAGCGGACGTTCGTTCGTACAAGATATAACCTCGAGGTGTTTAAGCGGGGAAAAAATTAGTTTGAGAAAATTTGCTAGGAGACGAAATACGTGAAATTGTCCGAAAACATTTCGTAGGACCTCTTCCCGAAAGTTTTATTGTTTTTTTTTTTTTTCTTTGTTTTTCCTCTTCTTTTTTTCCCGACGATCCTTTCCCTTTCTTTCTTCCTTACATTGTCAAAATGGACACGCAGCTTCCTATGTGGGTAGACTCGCTGAAATTATATCCCTGTAGCTCTTCTTTACCTACTCTCTGCCGACGGAAGTGATAAATTATAAAAACGAAGACAATTATGCATTTACAGGAAGCAGAGGAACAACCCGGAGAACTGTGTGCAGATCTCATTGGAATTCCTCCAAAGGTGATATATTATATCACCTGTGACACGACGTAGAAAGATTCATATGACGACGAAGACGAACAAGGAGAAGCAGTGGTACAAGAAGACGTTGACAACAGAACCTACCTGCCTACCTACCTGAGCAATGAAATGTTTCTATTTTTCTAGGAAGTATTCGCTTCACAGGAATACGATATCTCTTCATACACAAGCACATCGCATATCGCATATCGCGCATTGGATCGCATCGGACATTTTGGATGGTGGCGCGGTGGTGCATGTTCTTTTGAAGATGTTTTTCTATCAGTTGGTACCCATGCGTGTACGGATGGACGGATGGACGGATGGATGGATGGATGGATGGATGGACGGACGGATGGATACGGGAGTTCCTGATGGCGGCGGTGATGGTGGTGGAGCTGCTGTTGGACGCAAAAGGAATGGGAAGGAAAGGTCGTTCCATTAGCAACAGGGGCAAATGCCTGCCCTGAACTGCAAGAAGAAAGAGACTCTGCGCAACGGAAGGAACGAGAGAAGGAGAAGAACGAGAAGAAGAGGAAGAAGGATGAGAAGAAGAAGAAGACGATGTGATGCGATGCGACGTATATACATACATACGAGTACGTCGAGACACCGAAGATCCATTGTCGGTTACAGAGTTGACGGAAACACCGCGAGAGCTGAAAGGAATCTTTGAGATGCGTATCACCCCGTCAGAACCTCAACCTCCACCTCGAACCCTCCTTCCTTCTACGCTACTTTTACTCAGCCTTCCGTTTTTCTTCTTTTTTTTTCTTATCGTTGGTTCTTCTCCTTCTCCTTCTTCATCTTCTTCTTCTTCTTCTTCATATAGTGCTAGGTGCAAGAGCTATGCCACTTGCTTGACCGAACGCGCAATTCGTATGTTAGATACACATTAGCATTGAGTGCCTGTGCATCAGAGAATCGGAACCCTGATGGCGGATTATTTAATTGGACCGCGGAAATCAGACTGAATCTTATTTGGCAATATGAAAATATATGTCACATATAGGTTTATGACGCAATGTTTTCGGATTTTTTAACCATCGATATATATCCAGATTTAGGTTTCCAAACGATCGATCAATTCCGCTCGCTAGTTACATTCTCTCGTGAAAAGGAATAAAGAAGTACCGACGCGTTCATTTCACTCTGGGAAATACTCTATCGATCTGAAAGAACACCGAGAGAGAGAGAGAGAGAAGAGAGCATCGCCAAAACGAGAATCGCGAATATGAGCTATCCAAGTTCACCGATCGCATCGTGTACGTGGATCATTATTCCCGATCGATTTCTCCACAAGTTATGAACAACTCCGAAAACGCGCCACGCTCGGAAATACTTCGTAAACAGCCCGAAACGCTGGGACCATTGTATTGCAAAGATTGCAATGATTTACCAAAATTTGCACCAGTATCGCCATTAGAATTTCAGAAAAATAAAATTCATCCTGCAGATTCCCCCAGAGTTCACACGAAAATGTTTCAAAAATTGATCGATCTGCAAGATGATGTAAATTAGACGGCAAGTTCTCCCGTATGAAACTGAATCCCCGACGAAGGGAAAATAATTGTTCACCATCCGTCTGATGGAATTTTCGTAAAACTTTGCATATCGTCGACTATAAAAAAAAAGTTTATAAAAAATCAACAAACACGACTCGCTACATGAAAAATTTCAGTGAAACTTTGAAAATGTATGAACAAATTTTGCACTCATAAACCGTTTGAATTCCGGTTTTAGCTTTTTATCATTTACAGAAACACCGAGAGTTTACTGTAGGACCTTTGGCACCTGGTTTCACAGTATCATTACAAAATTCATCGCAAAAAGAGAAAGTTGAGATAGTGAAAGAGAGAGAGAGAGGGGAGTCGAGAATGGGTAGATATATCGGGTCATCTACAGGGGGTTGGTATAACAGACATCCACCTACCCAGCGACGTTGAACGTACATTATAAAAAGCGATTCCATTAGAGCGCACGGAATGGCGACGACGAGTGCATGAACGCGAGTCCCGCGGCCCTCTAATTGTACCGATCCAATTATTTTCAAGTTGGCTCAAGCCGGAGAGCCTCGCAACGGAGTAATTCCCGAGCCCCGGTATGATATAACGCAACATCGACGGTCCACCCCCTCTCATTCGGTCCCGCCGCCAAAAAACCGTCAAGCACAAAGAGGAAATTGAGTGTCTACTACGTGTGAACGTAGCCCATATTGTACCTACCCCCGTGTGCGATAGACCACAAGCGACCATGATAACGAACGTGACACGAATTTGTAAAAAAAAAAAAAAAAAAACCGGAGTTCGATGACTCAAGGTTCTGAAGATCGGAAAGAGAACATTTTTTCATGACTTTCTCTTAGTTTTTTGGAATGTTATATTCGATTTCATCGTTCCCTCGTGATAATCTGTTATACAACAAACTTTCATTTCATCAAAAACCGTTGTTTCTTCAAGTTTTTACAATATTTTCAAACTTCCGTTATCCCAATCCCAATTCGAAAATATTCTCATTCTAATCTGCTTCAGAATGATATCCGATCGTTCGAACGTGAATCCATACATATTAGACTTTCGTCTCATCAAGATCGTCGTTTTTTTTTTTTTTTTTACAAGTTTTTACAATTTTTCCAGTTTCGATCTAGTAAGGTCCAGAAAAATAATACCCCTTTCCTTCTCTGTTCTTCCACAATATTTTTTCTCTACTCTCCTGTAATGGAGATCCTACCTTCCAACGGGATTGCCTACACCAACCGCGTACCTGTCTACAGCTAGGCGAAGAACAAATGAACAAATGAATAAGGAGCCGAATATGTACTCTACTTTCATACGTCTTATATGCTATACTATATTATACTATATTATACCACGCTCCAGAACGTTGTTCCCGTATGCCGTAGAGGTCCGCTCCACTCTTAATTCTGGCTTGTTCTGGTCTCGTCTGGATGGAGCCCTGGAGGACCCAGCAGGGGCCCGACTCGATAATGAACAGCATTATGAAAGAACGCCCCGCGAAACTGGCCACAAAAAACTCACCTGCATTCTCTACCATATTCAGATTAGTATATACTACATACCTGTATGTACCTATGTACCTAGAACTCTACACGCGCGATCTAAAACGCCCCAGAACCTCAGAATTACCACTTGGTTCAGTTATCGAATAGGCAGGCAGGCAGGCAAGCGAGCGAGCAGGTAGGTAGGAAGGTGAGTAAATACGCGCATATATAAGTTTTAGATAAGAATACCTGTACCCAGGGAAGCGAGCTATCGCACACTTCCGAATCAACATCACGATATATTGTCTAAGGCAATGAAATTCAACGGTCTGACTATCCGTGCAATTATCGAAACACTCGCCGCGCAGTTATGAAATTGATGTATTCCCTATCTCGTCCGTATTTGTTTCCCCCAATTTTTAATTCGATTTTCCGCTTCTACGAGAACAGATCAAAGAACTGTAGAGGGAACGCAAAGAAATTTGCTCCAATGAAATGAGAAAATTTGACTAGAAATCGCGGATCGTACGTATGTCACGGTAAGGCTTTGAAGATTCTGTAATTCACAGTGAAAAGTGCGCATGCATATCAATTGGCGGAGTTTAGATATACCTATACCCATATTTTCAAGTTTTTTGTCTCGCGCGGCTACGTTTCGAACTCCAGGATTTGCGCGTGTACACCACCGCGTATCCCGTCGCTTTGCTTCGCTATTCTGGTACTGAAATTACGATTATTGCCGTTGAGGATGGCCCCGCTGTGTGTACATGTATAGTGTGTATATTGCGAAGGTGGTGCAGAACGAGAACGAGGAAGCTGAAGTTCGAGAGAAGGATAAACAGCATATATGAAGGTAGGTATGTAAAAAATCTTCGAGAATGAAAAGCTTAACGGCGCAGAGTTCTATAGGATATCGTGCGGTACAAATGAGAGTGAAAGAAGAAACAGAAAGAAAAAATAGTAAGTAAAGAGGATAAAACAAAAAAAGGGGGAATGGGAAAGGGGCGAGGAAAAGGAAAAAGAGGCGAAAGAAGAAGAGGAAGAAGATCTCATCGTTCTTCCTTATTATTCCAAGTTGCAGAGTGTGGAGTGCAGCGATCAGAGCAAGGTAAAGTCGTAAATTCAATTAGTCGGAGAATATCTTTGCTCCGACTCTAAAGTAGAGTTCTTTACAGCGTATTTTAACGAAACGTGATTCTCCTCGTTCTACTTATAGTACCCATATACCTGTTACACGAGCGAGGCCAGGTCCTCTCGGCCAACAAACAGAAAGAAAAAAGAAAGAAAAACGTGAACAAAAAAAAACCCACGATCTGCGATTTGGAATAAGAAACAAAAGATTGGAAATATGCCTTTTTATCACCTAGCTGGATTTCGGTAGAGGACGTTTGTAATTTCGAGAGAAACAAACGATCATTTTTCATATGTCTATTATTTTCACCAACGGGGATTGCGGAAATGATTTGCGAGGTGGAGGATCTTCGAAAAATTTAAATCCCGTACATACGTTCTTTTGCAATTTGCGATTCAATGTGCGGAATCTCAGCAGCGCTGTTCTGTACAGCCGTCAAAATGACGACCTCGGCAAATGGCGGTTGAATTTAGAAAAGCAGTTTATCGACTGCAGTTACACAATGGAAAATTTCAGAATGCTCTTCAATTGCGCGGTCTCAGCAATGCTTGGAGGGCATCAATGTTTCGTGGCACCGTCCAGAACAATTGAGATAGATAGATAGATTGATAGATAGATGATTTATTATATCTACAGCAATGTTGTATACTAGGTACGAGTTACATGCGAAAGTAAAACACATGGATCAGCGGCTGGACATAATGAACGAAAACGTGAGAGAACAGGAAAAGAGAGATACAGACATATTGAGGCATCAGCTAGGTTAAGATTGGGGATCCTCAGTTCGCTCAAAACTATCAGCAATTCATTTTTCGGCACATTTTTCATGAAATTGACAAGAAATTGGTTCTCTGTACATTTCCAAGGAACATTGCGTTCCACTCTCGGATCCGGTGTGCGAATATCTTTATCGCGTTGTCAGTGTTCCGAATATTACTCTGAAGCCTGAACCATAGAGTCTTGTTGCGGTACGATAAGCATAATTATGGAATTCTTGATTTTCCACCATGTAACGATGTTCGATGTTACCCGTCTGTCCTCCTGCCTTTCATATTCAACTCACAATTTCAGGGTGAGATTCTGCTAATTTCAAAAAGCGCTTACAAGATCCAGATCTGATATCAAATTTGGAAAAACGATACGGAATTTCAAGTTTCACTGTATATATATATATATATATATGGTGCCCCATGAAATAATTTTTTTTCATCTCCTCGCATTGCTAATTTTTTGTCGACTTCGTGACTGTAGATTGTGAGCCATTCTTCGATTTTTATCAAATCATTCACAACGAATGAACGGATGTGAATCTGTACCGGCACCATATGGCGCCCATCGGTAGAGTTTGAAGGATTTCGCTTAATCGATACTTTTCCTCTTTTCTCATTCTCCTCCAAGGCACGTTTAGAAATATTATAACCTGTAAACGCGTACCGTGGCCAATAGCTAATTCGCGTGCTAGGAGCTCGAAGTAGTACATACATATTACGGTCTGCCAGCCTACCGCACAAGAAGTGCTGTATCATTTTCTGCAGTTTTATTTGCATTCGATCCTTTTCTTCTTGCCTCCTTTCCCTAATTGCTTTCACGTTCTAATTTTTTTCCTCTATTCTGTAACGCTGCGAGGAATACGAGCGCGGAACATTGCGGTCGGAATGAACGGAATGGAAGCAAAGCAAAGTAGAAAAACTGTAGGAAAAAAACGTAAAACCAAAAGAGTCCGGAGGAAGAAGACAAAATTCTACACCATACATATACTGCATGTAGGTACATGAATTTTCCAAAAAGTCAAACATCATATACTGTACTACGATGATCTGTTGGTTGAAAAACCCGGAGACAGTGACTATATGTGTAGGTAACCGAAAATTTCGAAATCGGAGTTATGCCGAACCATGCACGTGTTCTTCGTTTCATTCGGTACATTTTCGCAAAGCTGGATTACCGGAACTTGCGAAAATATCGAAGAACGTGAGCAAAGCGCAACAGACGATGCGGCGAGAGTGGCGGAGAGTGGGAACGCGCGACGGGGGGCGGGGGCCGGGGGCCGGGGGCCGGGGGATGGGGGCAGCACGGAAAGAAAGCAATAAAAGGTGAAGGCTTTTAATTTCGCCTGGAAGGCCTAAGTGAATTTAAAAGTTACACCACCATCCTGCATTTACAGCGCAGTAAAACATCAGGAGTCTCTAATAGCGCGGCAAAACCTGCCGCCGCCACCGCCGCCGCCGCCGCCGCCGCCGCGCCGCACCGCGCCGTGCTGCCATGTCCAGCCCGGCCGGGACCCCCTGTACTTATACCGCCGTCCAGGTTCATGCGGTACAAACATATAACATATAACTATTCCACATCTAACTACGCCGTGTGCCGTAGTTATTGTATGTATATACCTTATATAAATATATTACAGAGGCATACTGTATATAAGTCATAGTTTGATCGTCTGTGTAGTTGTAGTTGTAGGTGTAGTTGTATGTATGTATGTATATATGTACCTACGTATGCAGACTCGTCGCATTACCTGTACGTAATGCAGAGAAGTTTGCTGTTGTGAATTATCTGAAATTTCGGTGTTTTTCCAAATAATTTCAACTGCCATATCTTTCTTATTGTAAAAGTGTCGATGAAAATGCGAACAGAAGAATTTCGAAGCGCGAGAAACGAGCTTATGATTTGCTCGCATTTCGAAATTTCGGTCAGAAGAAATTTTCCTTCACGACGTCATACATTGTTGTACAAGCTAGCGAAGAAGACGAACGAAATTTATACTCTGTTTTATTAATAATTGATACACATCCATCGCCGCGATAAACTGTTTCCAATAATTTTACTCCTTCGACAATATTTTGCAAATAGTTCGTTCGACGAGCTCGTTGCTTTTTCTTTTCTCTTCAACGTACGTACATGGTATATGATGTACGTATAGGTACGTTGGTATTCAGACAGACGGTTGAAAAAAACTGCGAACAAGAAGATGGAAACTATTCTTTATACTATATGGAAAGAGACGAAGAAAAAAACAGAAATAAAATTCGAAAAATTTAAATCCGAGCGGACTGCAAGAGAGCTTTGTTCCATCAACTTGAAAATTTGATTTATTATCTCCGGTTTTGTAAATTTCATGACGATTTTGATTTATAACAAAATACGCCCGACGGTTTTTATATTTCTATTTCATCGTTTTTCAGAGATGAACATTTTTTTCCATCGCATTATTTATCTACAGGATTTCGGTAGAGAGCTGAATCCAGTGTTATACCATAAAAATAAATACAGCATTGCCCGGTGTACGAACGAATTGGAAATCGAATAAAAACGCGCTGCGGCGTGTTCCGGCATTTACTTACAGGCATAATATTAGTTAGCTATCTCACAACGATTCCCATGAATCATTGGGCAATAAATTATGTTACTTGTATACTTTAATACGAGATGGATAGAATCGAAAAAGTAGAAAGGGGAGAGGAAGACGAAACAGAAAGAGAAAGAAAGAAAGAAAGACGAACAAAATTCGAAAAAAAGAACCGAGAATGAACAAAAAGAACAAAGAAAAGTAGAAAAAAAAAAATTTTGAAAGATCGCTGAAGATGAGAAATGCCAAGAGAACAAACGCCACGCAAAGAAGCATGTTATTTCTTATTTTTCTTGTCCTTCCCCCGCATTTTTTCTCCGTCGTGGCCTCCCGCGAGCTTATAGTTTTACGAAATCGAATGAAATTTGCCTAATAATCATGACGATAGATAATATATTGACAAAACTTGGCTTCTTAAGTCCGAGTGAAATTTTCCTTGTATAAGGTAATTATGATCATTCTTATTATCTTTGATATTCGGATATATAAATTATGCAAGATATTATATCTTCACAGATAATTTTTCACAATTAGTCACAGCTAAGTAGAGATCCTTATTCCTAAATTCCAAACTCTCATCGTCAGTTGTTGAGAGAAAAAAAAAACCGTGGAACTTTTAAGTGGAAAAAACTGCGTGGGGTCAGCCACGACGGGACAATAGTTTGCTCATGTTAATTTTATAACACGAGAAAAAAGAGAATAGAGTAGGTACAAAACGAAGCTGTATGAATTATTTTTCTCAAATTCCGTGGCTTCTTTTTTTTTTTTTTTAGTAGCATTCCTTATTTTCTTTCTTACTAATTTGTTCATGCAATATTCGTACAATTTCGTTTCTCTGTTTCCATTTAACTTGTCCCAGGTCCGCTGTGAAAGATTGCATTATTTCGGTGACTTTCTGCCGAAAATTTGTCGATTCTTCCAATTGAATTATCCGCCGAACAGTTATTCTTTGTGAATTCGATGCATGCGCCAGAAATTCAAAGATTTTCCTTCGCCAATAATATTTCGGGAAAAAAATCACGTGAGATACAATTTATCGATACGTTTTGGTACAGGCGAAGCACGGCCGGAATCACATTTCGCGATAATATCGTTGCATCACGAGTAATAAATATAAAGTTTGTAATCACACACTTTCAGACAATTGACGCGTATACATTAACATCGAACGTAGAGAGAGTAAGAGAGCAGATATAGATCCAATTACATAACCCTCGTTTCATTATTCGGTTCTAAAGAAGGAAACGAATTAACCACTAAATACATGATTCAATTTCCGTCAAAGCGATGATTTATTATGTGCAGCCAATATCTATATCTACGTGTACGAACTACGTACAATCCGTAATTGCGAGGACTAAAATCGAGCAGTTTTCTGTAGCTGATATTTAAATTCGCCTCGAAATTTCTGTAATTATACTTGCAATCCATCCCCGGTAATTATAATATTACGTCTAATTCGTATTGCAATCGAATTTATTTCAACCTTTTAGACGAGCCTGTTCTACGTACATACACATCGTACATATCCGCCTAAACTACGCCTCGACTTTTAATTCAAGGATCTAATTCATTCCAACAAATATTCGACGATATTGCTGTACGCGGTTTCGTAATAATTGTGTCCGTAAAACATCCCCCAAGAATTCATAATTATCCCTAATTTAGCAAATCGATGCACAATTGAATAGTACCTATAGAAGTATGTACGTATATCGATTACCTCCGCTCCACTTCTCTCCGTTAGCGTATTTTCAAATTGTGAAAAATTCCTCTGAAACGCTTGCAGCGTTTTTCAAAATTGTACCCATTCTTAGCGGATTGGACAAAATGGCGTAATTTCGGCAAGTCAAATCGGTCGATCGGAAGGTTGGAGCGTACGTTTTTGTTTCCGATGTTTTTCAATTTTTATAAATATATACAGGATCGATAACTGGACTGCGTCGATTATATTGTATTATTTGTACAAAGACGCCACCTTGAACGGAACGAATGAGAGGACAAATTTGTCCAAACCGACTGCGGCACGAAAGAAAAAAAAAACTGCCGATCCGATTCGAAAGCAGGGTAGCTATGTACACGCGAGGAAAGCAATTGGACAAGTAGAAGACCGGGGAACAAAACATGATTGATTTGTAAATTTTTTACATATTTAAAAAAAAAAATATTACGTACATATGTACATGATGAATTGGAAGAACGATTAATGCAGTACAGAGCCGGGTCAGAATTCTCTCTGGGCGAGTGCACCCATTACCTACGATACAAGTAGAAAGTAAAAAGAACAAGAATGATTCGGTTATCAAGAAATCCTGTTCATTTTTCTCTTTACTCCTTTCGTTCGATTTCTCCTTCTTCTGTTGCCATTACGCTTGGTATAAACGTTTTCGCAAAATTGTAGGTTTCATCGCGTATAACTGGCTCCACTTCTCCGCATGCACAACAGAGCTGCCGTGTAACTATAATACCCGACCACTGCGGTGTAAACTCTAAACACATAAAAGGGGATGAAATGGCGAGAATATCCCCGGTATACCTGTAATAATAACGTAACGCGTGGTAGTGGAACCCTTATAAAGACCTGTGTAATAAACGCCGCAGGCTTGCCATTGCCGATGTATTAATTATTCTTGATTATTTTATTATTGATGAATCGTGGGACAATAATTATGCACACATGGTATAACAGGCACCCCGACCCCCGATCCCCGACCCCCGACCCCCTGCCTATCGGAACCCCTTTTTCAACAACATCGGCGAGTTAATAACAAGAGCTATCCACGGTGTTACGTGATAATGATAGAGGATTCGAGATATTCCGACTTCTTTTCCATACGGTGGTCGCAGTAGTAGTACTAATAGTAGTAGCGTAAGCCTATTGCGTACCGACTTTCACACTGGGTGGAGTGTTTTGCGAAACTTGATAACTTTTATACACACAATTATTACGGTATTATATATACGCCCGGGGTGAGAAAAACCAGAGGAAAAAAGACAAAGATATAACATATTCGGTTCCAAAACATTGGTTAAAATCTGCACGCGTTCCTCCATTCCCACGTAACGATCTTTGTTATTTTATAAAAACTGCAGCGAAGGATCAGGGGGTGGAGGGGGAGACTTCGTTGGGCACTGTGACGGCAGTTTTTTGTCGAATATTCGTGGGAATTTTTTTTTATTTTATTTTTTTAATTTTCCAAATCGGATTCAATCGAATTTTTGCTTCTTTTCCGTTTCGGACCTATTTTCATTATGAACGCTGCTGATGTTTCCCGGCGACGAGGAGAGATTTTCACAATTATTTGAAAATCCCAGAACGGAAGTCAAATTATTCTAGGTTTTTTTTTTTTTTTTTCAGGAAATCTGGAACGTAGGTCACAGAGAACGACAAACGCGGTCGGATTTTATGGACCTATTCAAAAACCGGGCAGCATATTTTTTATGTTTTTTTGTTGTGTTTTTTTTTTGCTTCTGTTGTGCTATACGAATGTCTGTTTTGTCTTTCATAACTGTATGTACAACCGATGCACGGAATTGAAGGGAATTTGGAATCGCTATCTTAAGTGTAGGGATACCGTATGGAAAACGAGAATCACGAATTTAGTCAAACGGCACGATCGATTTTGACGAAACACTGAGAAAACATTGCTTATGATGGCAGAAATTTGCAACGTATTTCACTTATTCGAAACAACGATCGGATCTGACGAATAATGAACATTCCCTGCGTCGGCCAGGTTAGATTGCCACCGGCGACTGCGACTCCGAATTCCCCTCAATCGCGATTTTGCTCTGAAGTTAGCTACGAACACTCGCGGGGAATCGCTCCAGGGATAAAGCAGAGACCAATCAGCGCGGAGTATTTTTGTGATCGTTCAAACGCATATATAGCGGCGATCGGTGCACTGCCTGACCCAACAGGGGGCAACTTACCCCACAACCGTGGCTAACTTCATAGCAAAACCGTTGCATTGATGCGCAGGACTATGGGTACACAGTAATTCGAAGATGAGAGAAAAGAAATTGAAAAAATAAAGAACAATTGTGAAAATAATGAGATTAACATTTTTACATCATAAATTATATTATTATTATGCTTCGGAAGTTCTACCTGACCTAACCTATCTACCTGTACGATGCATATTAAGTGTATGTACACGAAAGTCGTAAGGGTCTTAACGAGCTGCGTTATTATACCCGGAATAATGTTATACGGCGGTAATAAGCTTTCATTTTTTATTTATTAGCCACATTTTTATACATTTCGTTGCTGTTTTTTCTTATTTCGCTCTTCGATGTTTTTGTTAAAACTTTCTCTCTTATGCACGGGGGATGCAGGAGAGTAAAGTTTTTAATGATTCCGTAAAACAATTTTAACGTACCAGTCCTACCAGTCCTCTAAAGTGTTCACCTTATTCGGAGCCACGCGCATGTAATATACAAGTTTATCTTACTGTATATTCTTACACGCTCCAGATGTATAGGTTACAGCTATCGGCAACCCCGTTCCAAACTACCGGCTGCGGTGTTTGAATAAGACGCGGAAACGCGGCGGAACGAAAGAAATTTACGAAGGCGAAGAACAGCGGAAAGAAAATAGAAGAAAATCCCAGCGAAGTGAAAATCCCACATTATAATGTGGGAAAACAAGATAAAACTGAAATTTTCGTTGACAATTTTTACGTCTCCGCGGATCTATGGTACACCCCGTAGTATATTGTCATATGGTTTCCATTTCTCGTGATAGTTTCTTTGTATATCCTTCTAACATTCGTGTTGACCCCCTCAAAGGTTTCCTTGTCCTTGCATATCACCTACTTTTTCGGAGTACTTTACTTTTTCGGAGTACCTGTACCTACAGCTTGGATTTCTCCAAACATGTGATCATTGAAAACAAGCTATGTGATAACGACGGGCCCCGAAATCGACTTACTGTTAGCCCCCGCACCCTAAACAGCTTACTATTAGTCCGAGGGAATATACACTGATTTCCTGTACCTAGCAGCATAACACAGCAGCTCCATGCAGCATCGAAGCTTCACAACTTGGGACTTGGAGTTTGAAGTTTCATTCTCTTACAGCCGAGCGATATAAGAAAAATTATAAGAAAACCACGAATGTCAAACTGAGCAAGAGAATATCTACTAACTAACGAGTATCCGTACGTATGTGATAGAGGAGGAATACAGAATCGCAACGGTTTTTGCTGCGAATAGCGAAGATTATATTACACTGTGTATTACGTACAGTGGATATACCTGCTCCTCTCGAGATATATATCGTGAGTATTGGACAGCCTGCAGCCTGCGGTCTTGTAGAGCTGTGAAAGCAGGCGCGAATTTCCAGCTAAATCCAAAAAAACCAACTCGCTCAGGTTCATGCGCCCCCGTAGTTATACCTACCCGCCGCTGCCGATACTCGTAAATGTTGATGGTTATTGCCGTACGGAATTACACATCGAATGATCGGTAAAAATTTCTCTCTTTTTATTTCGAATTCTCCTCGCACACACACGCACGCGCGAACGCACACGTCTCTCTCGCTTCCCGTCTCTTTCAACAATTACTCGCGGTAGGTACAGTACCCATTTCTGTTTAATCTGGCGAAATGGAAAGTCCAATATTGTTCGATTACGCGTTATTATACCTAGTATAACTTACTCGAAGCTCGAGTAAGAGTGAAGAGTGTGCAGTATCCATCCGCACTAATGTATACAAATTCCAAAATGTTCGTTTCTCCGGCTATTTCATGAGAAATCTTCGAAACGAGAGACAAAAAATGTTCGTCGAAAATATGGAGAGAAACTAGAAAAAGCTCGGCAGGAATTTTTTTCGTTCCGGTGAGTGGACATACCTATGTATATCGTGAAGTTGAAGGAAAAAGAATCACGGTGAAAATCGAAGATCGTTGGGGTTCCGTAGGCGCGGTGATAATTGGCACGGAATTAACCATACGCGCGATACACAATACACACCGTATTCACCCATGCATGTGTGTATCTCGTATGGGGATTGCAGCAGAGCTATACACGCGGCGCGGCGTGCTCCTCTTCGCCCTGTACTACACACGTGTACATACAGCGTGTGTACTACCTACCTGAACATACCATATGGCGTTTCAAGGTCCGCTCGATCGATCGATCGGCAGAAATGAAATTCCAGTGTGAATCGGAGACCGAATAATTTACCTCATTTTTATGCGCGTAGGTATATATATCCGCTATAGGAATCGGTGTAATTAGGTGCTCGCTCATTTCGACCAATTTTTATTCTTCCTCGTTTGCTCGACCGTTTTCGGTTCAAATGGCAAGGGGCTGTAAAATTCTTGTGACAAAACAATTGAGGAAATTTATGAAATTCTGTATTCCGTCATCGATATTCACGATGATAACGATGCTTCTCGCCCAATCGCGCTTACACCTATGACGACATAATTACGACATAATTACGCATCTAGCGTGCCGACGATGATGTATAAGGTATACCACGATGTATGTTTGCGTGCATGCGCATAGGCGGACAGATCGGTAGACGACGGATGTGTGCGTAGCGATTGTGTGTGCCACGGCTATACCTATCCATAACGATTTTCTCACGTCACGGACGCAGTATTATAAAACAATTACTTATACGATATTAATAATTCACCGTAATTGCCGTTCAGGTATGAAAATTGAGTCATTGTGGGTGCGCCAGTGAGCCTGCAAGTCAGCCAGATCCAACCCACTGCGATGATTATCGCATGCAGGAGACGTTTGTTCATCGTTCTCTCATACGATCGTCGATTGTTCATTCTTTTCCCATTTTTCGTCTGTTCAACTCTTTTTTTCTTTTCAACTTCTTTTCCCGACGCTATATGATCGTGCCACGAAACTTTTCGCGGGTCATTATTTTGCTAACAAAAAAAAACTGTTACACGAGTATCAATGCGAATCATACCGATTACGCGTATACAAATATGTATATATGTAATCCAAAATCACGGAGGCTTGAAGATACAGAATTGTCGAATTTAAGGTGATTTCCTACACCTCCATACTATACATATATACTCGCCTCTGAACAACTTCCTGTCTCCGAACAGTAGATATAGCAATTTCAATCCTATATCACAATTCCACAGCCCGTCATGCCGCTGTTCTTTGGTTTTACGTCGTCAACATTCGCGATGTTTTTCATTAAATATATCACTATTACAAAGTATAATAATTCCTCCCGAGAAATATAGGATTTCTTCTATTGTGGCTGATTTTAGATCACCCGAAGTTGTCTGTTCGGAGTAAAGAGTTGACCACGATAACCAAAAATTAGGATCTTTTTAAAGAAACAAAAACGATAGTTTGATCCTCACTCCCATCACACTAACGCTTATTATTCACACGGAAGTTGACCCTCCCAGAAGATGATGAACTCGAGAGGAGAAATTCGAAGGGTCGCGCGCAGATCGGTACGTAATTTTTATTAAACTTAGGCTAGTGCGAAGATCAGGCCTCGGTTGCGGGGTTGATTTAGATCGATTTAGAATCCGAATCTCAAGTCAATGCATACGAGTTCAAAATGGCAGATCTGGAACGGTGACCTGAGGTCTTGGGGTCTCATAGGACTCGCTATCTTAAGTGTCGAGAAACCGTATCGAAAACGAGGATAGTGAATGTTCGGTAGGCTTAGGTCTACTAAAAAAATGAGCATATGCTGGGATAGGAGCGAGGGTGGAAAAAGTTTCATGTTTCTTTCGGACACCCTGACGACAATATTTCCCTTAATTCTAATCACTTTCCATTTCAAAAAATTCATCAACCGGTATCTAGTGATCTGTAAAATTGCATAAGTTCGAGCATCTGCACATAATTGTGCGTCGTATATCGTGTAGGTACGCGAACGACAATGATGAAATGAGCCAATGCAACGGATCAACGATACCTTACATTATATTAAACTTATTATGAAATTGTAGAAATTTCGAAAATATCACGGGTTCCTCCTACGGCGTGACGTGGGGTAATTTACCTATACCTACGCTTCTGAACGCGCCTCTTTACAGTTTCATTTTATTATAAGTATAATACGACGTAAAGGTTGTCGTAGAGTGATTCATCGAATTATGAAACCTTCCGATACCTATACATACGTATGTATATACAAATGAATACGTACGCTATGTATGTATTCGCTTACGTACGCGAATCCACCGCATCGTATCCGCAATCCCACAGAATCTTATTGTTTGATATGGGTATGTATTGTATGTACATGCGTCTTACATACGTACATGCATGCACACATCGCGTATCCATTTTCGTACGTGTATGCGTGGTTTAACGTTCCGAAGATCTATAATCACACCTCAATTCCAGCCATCAGTTTCACATTCGATTATATTCTATTCTATATTCCATTCGGTTCTATTCCGTTCTATTCTATCCTGTTCAATCGTATTTCTTTCGATTCAAAATCCTATTCACCGCATGATCAGACGTCTGCACGTACGAGTTGTTATACGAGTGAACAATTTTGGGAACAATTGTACCATATAATTCTATAATCCGTATGAATTACCAAGGAAAGAAGAGGAAGATAACTGCGTATTCATTTCGCGTCGATTACGAACAACGTCTTCGGCTGCGCAGAAGAGGAAAAGAAAGAAAGCGATGAACGTATTGCAATTTTCATTGAAATTTTTCAAAATCTTTTACAAACAAATTCACAAATATGGCCGAATGAAATATAGGAATCGAGAGACGCCGCCGTAAAATCGCGGTTCAATTTCCTCACTTTCTTACCTCACGAAACTTCTATTTTTCTTCTATCCTCCCAATTATTTTCGTTTATACCTTTCGACGAATGATTGTGCAAATCGTGGTACCATTTATATTATACACACACATACGTACGCGTAAAAGTGGAGGATGTATCCCCGATAGATAGCTATAATTTAATATCGCATGGAATATGGAATCCCTGAGGGGAATGAATAACGGGCGTCGTGGAAGTCAATCGCTGACAAATAGCTAGCGTAAGCGTTTCCCATGACTCGGTCGGCTCCTCTTACTTTTTATTTTTCCGAAGAATGCTTCAAGTCGCGGTCGGCCTCAAGCCTTCCACCGCCGATGGAGTATCTGTACGCGGTATATACGCGTGTATGTTATATATGTATTATACCTACGAGAGCGGCACCATTTTTTATTTTATCTTTCGTCTTTATCGAACGGTCCGAGGCTCCTCAAGACTCCTGGACTCTTGAACTCCCAGATTGTGAGAGCCACCGCGGGATGCGATCGTGAGCTCGACCGCTACTGTACTACGTTTTGAGAAATCCTATACTGCAGCATCGGAACCCGGCGAGTTATAGGTTCTGCACAATCGTACACAAATATATCTGTCTAGCTGTGGGCAGTTGGGTGTATATATGCACACACAGGCGCGCGTGTACATACACAATGGTGGTTTCGTCGTTGCGGAGGTTTTGTATTTCGTATATATAGTATATATATATATAGCGTATGTGACGATCGTATAAAGAAGTGAACAGCCAGGCGAAGTAGCGACCGCCTACCGGCACATCGCATCCCGCACGTCCGTCACGCTATTCGCTGTCCTTTCACCGAAGGTAGGTAGGTAGGTAGGCAAGTATGTGAAAATATACATACGGCATAGACTTGGTATGAGAAAAATGTACCTCTCTACTCTTACTCTAGCCATTTGATTTTCGAACCACGTGCGATAATTGATTGCGATAAACTGCTACATGCCTGCTATTATACGTATAGGTATAGGTGCTGTCCAGGTAGGCATATACCTATATATCTGGCATGAGATTGGAAGAGCGAAGAAACGAGGTAAAAAGTGGGGGAAGGAATTCCAGCCGACGTTCAATTAGTGGTGAAGTGGGAAGGTATGGAAAAGAAAATTTCACAATTAGGTAATCTCGCCGATCACGGGTCACGTTGGAATGCGATGAGGTCGAAATACGTTTCGGAAACGGTTGGAGACGATGAAACGAAGATGAAATAATAACTGTACACGGAATTGAGACGCGAGACGAAGAATCGTGTGAAATTTTGGTGAAATCGGTTCGAGATTGATGAATTCTTTCTCATCAAATTACCTAGGACGCATCGAAATTTTCTATAATCACGATTTAAACCGTCGCGGAACCGCCGAGGCGGGTGCTGAGATGAACTGAAACGCGAAAGAACGAGACGAAATTCTGATCAAACGGGTATCAATCATCGGATGAGAACGGCTCTGGAGACGGGCTGGATTGAGGTAAAAAACGAACATCAAAACGCGGGTACAATCGACTGAATCATGCTAACAAACGAGTGACGAAAATCTGGAGCTCGCCTAAACGGGCCAAAATCATTTTAGACGAGTTTAAATCAGTTGAAAAACACTGATAACCCTGGCTAAAAATAATGCCAGAGAAACTGAGTGACCAGTCAATAACTTTCCTCCCAGTCGTGGCCTATTTTCAAAAATAATGTCACGGACCGAGCGAATCGCCGGTCAGATTTTCACCCGTTCATAAAACGGGTGTTACTTCCTACATATCACTCACAGCGATAAGTCCGTCACGGGCTTACTTAAACGGCTTTCGGATAATTCGACAGACCCGAAAGCTACTCCGATCGATCACTTGCAGTTACTCAAAATATTTTCTCAATACTTCGGCGATGACTTTCAGGTAGCCAAAGAATCGTTTCCCGGGGGTTTTCTTCTTCTCTACCGCTGACCGTGTGCGAATGATTTTTGAATATTTCCGTCAATCCATAGCTCCGAGATATATTGATTTCGAAGAACATTCAATGATCTCAAATACCTTCCCGAGCCTTTGGCAATGGCTTGTGACAAACCTCGGCGTGGGTATATCTTACGGTCAGAGAATTCACCATTATTTTCATATTACGTGATTCTTTTCTCTTATTGCGAATTCATCTATTATATAGGTATATACAGACAGTACGGTTATACCTCTGCAATACAGCCGTCAATATTTTACGACACCTACTTCACCAGTTATTATTC
Organism: Phymatocera aterrima; assembly: GCA_963170745.1. Taxonomy (NCBI): domain Eukaryota; kingdom Metazoa; phylum Arthropoda; class Insecta; order Hymenoptera; family Tenthredinidae; genus Phymatocera; species Phymatocera aterrima. Next base: position 7,366,707 of record OY720670.1, read on the forward strand.
TGGCAGCAATGAATCACACGCAATAAATAAGTCGTACAACAAGTCGGACGCCTACGCAATTACATATACCTATACCTGTACGTCTTAGCCGGGCATAAGTGGGGACACGAGCTTGTCTACGGACAACAAATTTTATACTACATATGCTAGGATAATAATTGAAAAATTATAACTGCATTCATACTGCGGCCGCACAGCGTCGAGTAGGCGCTGTACGCCACGAAAATAGACTTCTCGTCGAATAGTAGATAATTGGAAACAGGTGGGAAATCTTTACGACGACTGAGCGTTGTAAAGTGGAAAACGGGAAACGAAAAGAAAAGAAAAGAAAAGAAAAGAAAAACTGGAAACGGTAGAAAAACCGAGAATGGAATTGACACGGATATAGATATATATGAAATATGAATATTTTACTATCTGTCTATTCGTTCGCGGTGTTGGGCGTTCCAAATACCTACACGACATTCTACGCAACAACATTCTGTTCCGCCACGTCTTACGTCTAATGAAATATACGTATACCTACCGCACGCCGCGGAGGCAAAATTTTTCCGCATGCAGGTTGTGTTGTAGTAACAACTGATCCAAATCTTGATGATATCTATCGAATACCTGCACTTTCGATTGAGTCTCGAGATATCTGCATCGACCGTATATGAGAAAACGCTGAACCGAATTCCGTGCGTCAGGCAGTTCGATTTGCAAAATATAACGTTGTATTTATTTCTCGTTCCAATTTTTACCGTGACGAAGATATAGGAGTGACAATTTCAGATTCATGGACGTCGATCGATCATTTTTTCCATCACCTTTTGCCATCCTATCGGTTTTATTCGCAGAACAAAAACGTGTCGAGAAGAGCTGTTGGCCGCCGGACATTTTCGGGCTACGAATTCGGTAACAATGTATTCGCGAACGTTTTACGATTGCGTATCGATAATTGGCACGAAATTGCGAAACCTTTGTTTCAAAATATACTCTTTCTCAATCCGTAGTCTGAAAATGGCCGGCTGGGCCCGATCGAGGTTTCGGTTTTATTGATGATCGATAATCTGCAGAGACTAAAATTTCCAAAAATTACCAACACCGATGAATCTCCGATCATTATCACCTCGCATTATGAATCACGAGATCATTCGATCATTGTTCTCCGTCGATTAAAACGCTCTAGATACAGAACAATGTCGAAAGCCTCCCGAATTCACGAACAACTGTAAACGAGGTGAGAAATTGAAAGTCTGAGTAACGATTCGACAGGTCCGGCATCAAATTATAAACAATGTTCGAAGTGAGCGAAGATTCCAGTCGTACGGGTATATACATACCTACAATACATCGGTCATATGTATTACGATTGTACTCGATCTCATATACATGTCTGTACAAACTTATATATATCAATAAAAAGATATCGCGAAATATAGAAATTAGATTGAATTAACCGCAACCGCAATCTCAGTGCTCAAACGGATAATTTTCTATCGACGAGTCTCGGAGGTGAGCATGACTTAGAGATAGGCTGAAAATTCGTATGACGCGGATGAATGCGCGTAACTACATACAGCTATGGTATAATAATATATAAAGCTACTGCCATTAAAGCCATCAGATTTATTGGCAAGATTACCTTGCAAGGCTGCTGCCTGCTACTGCAAATATCTACAGCGGTCAACTTCTAGCTGCTGCAGATCTCCGGTGAACGGATCGGGTTGAGGTATAACCTGTACCACCTAACCAACATTGAGCCGCGAATTCAGATTATCCACACAGGTATAATTAAAATGATAAGAATTAGCTACATATGCGTATAATACTTTGATTATAAGTTTTAACCGTGATGCATGACTTGCTGCAATTATTCATTCACCGTGGAACCGCATTCGTAGATTATACTATACTATAGCTTGTCGATATCGCTGAATAAGATAACATGGAAACAAGTTTCAAAATTCGAACACATTATTATCAACTATATAAGTTTGTAGGCATGCGGTGGTATAATACACGAGCTGACGTGCAGTCCGATTCAACTGCGGATGATCATTTTCGCCTACAATATTCAGATTATTTATAACATAATTTGACCAGCTTTGAGCGTAGGTACATGCTGTGGCTGTACATTCAACGTATATATGTATTAAATGCTATGTATTCAATATATAACGCTGGGATATGAAAATCGCGCGAAGCAATATAGGTGGAAATTCAAGATCGACGGAATATCTCTGGTTTCTCTGGATTTTGCCAAACTCCAGGCAAACGGATGGATGGAAAGATGTAAGACGGGAAATTAGAGGTATAACGTAACCAAATTTACGGGCGGCACGTTGGACGCAGAGAATCAAATTTTGTCAAATTCGCGTTCATTATATTCGCGAGAAATCAAATTTTAGACTGAATTTCAGAAAAAAAGTGACAAGAAGAAAAAAAGGCGAATAACGTTAGTTATCATATTATAATGATGTCGCAATCCATTGATCGTTCTTTCATTGGCGATCATACGATAGCGATCAGTGATTCGAATTCAAATGAGCGTTTCAGGCGCGATAGTGATCACGGAAACGTTATTTTCAGTAGAAAAAATGCGGCCGAGTGTAGAGGTCAGACGTAGAAGCCCCCCGATCGCTGTCGTGGTGTGCCTAATTTTCAAAATCCAAACGGTTCAAGACGGATTCATGTTTACTATGCCAATTCCGACGATGTTCCTGCTTCCGGATACTAAATAGCCAGCAGAACGAAACCTGCCCTCCCTCTCCTCTTCGCGTTTGAAAAATCATAACCGAGAAAATCTCTGCCCGTCGCGTACACGTCGGTGAGACGCAAGCGTTTGAAAAAAAGTCTATCTAGGGATGCAAAATATGGTGGATATGAACGTGAAGCAATGTTCAACTCGATTTCTAGGTTCAAGAAGGACTTCCATGGTTATTCGGAAGAATTTATCACAACGAAAGGGAAAGGTTAGCGAATATTCGAATATCAAAAATTGAAATTCACCGGAGCTTTCGTTTAGGATGAAGGTGGAAGACAATTGGCGCTGTATTCCTACGGACGTCAAAGGGTGAAGAGAGAGCAGCTTGGAATGAGAATAATTACGTGACATACGGTCCACCGAAGAGAGGTTCAAATTTTTTCGCCAATTCGGAAATGGAGTTGAAACGCGATGTTTCCTACTGACTTCTTTCATCCGTCAGCCGCAACTTTTGGGAGATTCATTATTCAAATGCTAATTGTTCCTCAGCGGCGCGCGAAGCTATATTCTCGATTCCGAAATGCCGAATTGAAGCTTCTTGATTCCTCTATAGCTCCCCGACAAAAACCTTTCGCTGTGATCGACAAACGCAGCCAGATTTTATCCATGGCACGCTCCGGAAACTGGCCGGCCGTTTATTCATCAACCCTTTAGACCCCACAGTAAAGTACCCGTGAGGAATGTTGGCAGTATGTAACTATCTTCCGCGTCGACCTCAAGCTACTGCAAGATATAGGTTGCATTCTACCGACTGACTGTGCAGTAGCAGACATATAGGAGGATATAGGTACGCAGAGAGACACCAAACTACTAGCGATACCATATTTGGAATGAAATAGGCTATGTTAGAGAATTCCTGCAGCTTCTTCTTCTTCCCCCCCTCCTTATCTTTATTTCATTTTTTTTTTTTCTTCCGTTTTTTTTTTTTTTTCTTTTCTTTCTCGTCTTTCCGAGCATCGCAAGAGACAGGCGATAGGCGCGCTTCCGCTTACCTATCTAGTCACTGGGTGTTATAACCTATTTTCAAACCGAGCGGTAGGTATATTTATAATGACTTATCTCCAAGAAAGAAAGGTAGGAAATGAGAAACGAGAAACGAGAAATGAGAAATGAGAAATGAGTATCGAGAAACAAGGAATGAGAAACAAACGACACGTGTACGTATATAGTATACGTAGTACATATTATGCTGCTTCTGCAGGTCCCTGAAGACACGCAACATTCAACTCCCCGGACTATATACGTCTATGTACACGAAATGTATATATGAACATGTAGTATATGTAATACGTATTGCAGTATAACCGCAGAGACAAGCATCAAAAAATTTTAAGCAGGTGATCGTGTTTCGCGTTTAGCTTATCTTCTTCTCATGATATGTATGTATGTATGTATGTATGTATGTATGTATGCATTTATATATACATACATGCACTACGTGTGTATTCATATTTATATTTATGTGCGGTGGCAGGAGGTTCGTTGGGCGGCATTGATCATTCCCTGATAATTGTCACATTATACGCGATACAACAAATTTATAACGAGCTAATTATACCCGGACGCTTTTCAACGGTTCGTATATTAGTATATATCTTGTACCTTACAACTATGATCGCACGGCCGAAAACAAGGACACGAAATTATACACGTGGATACGTATAGCGATAGGCAGTTTGAGGGAAGCAAAGCTTGGCCCTAAAATTGCAGAAAATCGGTTCACTGGTCCAGTTTGATGAGAAAAATGTCTCCAGAACTGAATTATTGATTTATGAATATTTTACGCTTTACGCTTACGAATTCGAACGCTTTTAAATTCCACGGGATTCGTCTTGCGACGAAAATCGATGGAACATAAAAGGTGCGATTTTTCGTTCGAAACATTCTTCGATTCGATTTACGGGGTAGAAGATATGAGCGGATGTTACCGCGCGCGCATGTAGCCCCACGTAGGCCGTACATACGCCGTGGGAATCGTAGAAAAATCATTATTTCATAAATATGTATGAACTGCAGATTCAAAGAATAATAATATCCGAGAGAAGAACGATGAATCATAAATGATGATCTTCGATGGATTATTATATCGCTGTATGAAATATATTTATCGATATACATATATATATATATACATATGTATATATGTATATATACAACGGAGCTTGCTCTCTACGTATAGCTTTGTGCAACTCACCTTATGCATCCGTTGTCCTTGTGTTTCCCGATTAAGAAAGTTGAGACTCCATCCTGCATCTGCGTAGCCCAAGGCGGTTTTACCCAGATCAGGTGTTTAAGATGACCCGCATACGCCGCCGGAAGCATCCAATTTTCTATACTGATTTCACTGTGGAGAAAACAGATAAAGATATATTTTCGCGTGTCGTATTTTCATGCATCCGATTCGGCTATCCCGCGTCAATTTGGCAAAAAAACCGGCGCAATTTATAGGTACACAGTGAAATCTTCGACTGTGATTCAATTATGCGGAAATTTTCTGATCCACCGCCAATTAGATTGATTGGCTCGTGCAAAACGATTCCGTGCAAAGAAGCAATAATTTGCCACCGAGTTCAACAAAATTCTCCCACGCGCGAGCTCGTTCTCCTATTTTGGCGAGTTCGGACAAAACCGGAGAGGACCATGGTCCTCAGGGTACTCGAAATCCCAGGGAATAACCCAAAGAAAAAAAAAATGTATAGACCGTAGTTTGACTAAAATTTTGTTATCAATTTTACCATTGTGTTTTTTTTTTTTTTTTTTTTTTTGTTTTTGTCCATCTCGAAACAACGAGAAGGTGCAGGTACCGCCCGTTCGACATGATCAAAAAGAGAATGTTGGAAAGAATGAAAAACTTTGGGCGGGAACCTCAGCCGACACATTTCTTTCCAACGTTGCATGATGTACCTATATACCTACTCTGCGGTATAATGCTGAGTGATGCGGATCTGGAAAGAGGGGGAGGCGAGCCGGAGATCGTTCATGGAGCTCATGTAATACGATAGAATAAAAAATTGACGTATGTAGGTATATATATATATATATAGGTACCTGTAACGTGTATCCCCGAGACTGTTTAACGATTTATACTGCAACCGCGACGGTATATTACAAAGGATATATATACCATAGATACGTATGACGCGGGAAGTGATGTGCATTGCGGGAGTCAGAGATCATCGGTTATTGCTACGGCTTGACTTGACTCCGCTTGGGCATATTTTAACGACTTGGAAAGAACAGAACGTAATCCGCGAGCCATTTAAGTGATTGCAGCACCGCGGCAAACTCCTCTGCAGTCCTCAGTCCTATGTAGTCTGGCCTGTCCGCATCCCACCGCGATTGCAGCGGCGCTGCACATTACTTTACCGTCATGTCACGGCCGTAAATGGCTACCCTATCAATTCCAATTAAGCTTTTATTTTCCTATCATCTCATATATAATATGCCACCTACCTCTCCCGCCCGTCCCGCGTTTCTCATCCCCTGCACTCACGATTCGCACGTGCGAATTCATATATATACATATATATATGTATATAGGTACATGTATATATATAACATTTGTGAGAATAAACGAAACCCCAACAAAGTCCCCCAATTTTCCAAAATTCTCGTTCCCTCTCCCCAGCATTGTACCTCCCGCAGGAAACAATTCTTCGTGTATGGCCAATCCAGCTACTGCTTCGCGTTAATACACCCGAATCTGTCACCTATTGCAAAACGATGTGTTTATTTGCTGTATCAAAAATACTTCCCCTGCCGATACTTCGCTATTGCTAAGCCAGCGAAAAGTACCTATTGCCACTGCAGCGGGGAAATATTTCCCCCGCGATGTACCGCAGTGCAGCAGATCGTGTATGGCAAACCGTGCATCGCACGTAGTGCGTTAATTTTCTTTCGTCTTTCGACAAATATCGCATATTGAGGAAATCTAGGTTTATTCCAAGATCTATTGAAATCCCTGATTCCAGAGACGATGAAGCCATGCAGCACGATGCAGCATATATATCGCGGTGATCATTGTTACGGCATGTTTATCTCAAAAGTCTGGAAACCCTGCTGCAGTCAATCTATTTTTTCCCTCAGCTAATTTCGTAATCCGTGCCAATTATCTTAATCGTTATAATAATATCGGTGTAGGTATGTAGTTCATATATATATACGTATGTGCGTGATGAGAACGCATTGTGACTTGTATGTACCTTGCATAATTGGCATTTGGCACGAATACTTCACTCGTTTGTAGATAAATCACTGTTATGTGTACCCATATAGGTATAGGCATTTATTACATACTTTACTTTACTTTACTTTACTTTACTTTACTTTACTTCGGTTTGCCTCATCTCGACCAAGTTGTACCTACCTAAGCTGCTGCGAAATTCCTGTATAATGATGATACCTATACGTGATTAATCGGCGATGAAATGCCAAAAATAAGCGAACGCATGAAAATCCTGTAGATTTTGTTTTACCTGAGATAATTGCATTAAACAGGAGAGAAAGGACTTTGGAAATTTGTGCATTGTGCACGGTCTTTTCATGCTTCTTTCGCGGATACTCTGCTAGGTTATATCTCACTCGTGGAATCGCCGAGAAATTTCGTGAGAAATGGCAAGGAAATAATTCCAGTTAGAGTGGAAATCGTGAAAAATCATTGGAATTCAAATATACCGGAATCTGGAATACCGATGATTTCTCACGATTTCCATGATTGATTAGGTACCTGCGATTCTCGGTTTCGTGAAATCGCAAGAAAGTACGATCCAGGAATAACCGAGAATCGGTGGATATCTTCCGAAATCATGGAGAATAGCAACAATTGTACGGCTACCTTCGGTTGCCGCGTGAATAGGTCCTCGGGGTTGTAACAAAAAAAGGGGAGAAGTTCTGCTTTCCATCGTCGCTCTAACAATTTCTTCAACAAAAATGCGTCATTTCGAATGTCGCGTGACGCCAACCAGAAGAGAGGGCAGTTTTTTTGAAAAAAAATAGGTTCGTGATTCGGCTGAATCGAATGGGCCAGCCCTATAAAACCTCTCGGTTCTTCGAGCTAAATTATGATTGTTATTTTTTTCTATCTACCAGTTTTTGCTTTTCTACATCAAAAATTCTGATGCTGAGTCAGCTGATTGCAAAATTTGATAAATTTCGAACTGGTCTGGAGGTGCAATGAAGCAAGTCAGGAAGGATAACAAAAAAATTGGAGAAAAATTGATTTTTTTTTTTTTATTAACTTGTGTGGCTAAAAACTGTGATTTCCGAAATTCTGCAAGCTATACTCTTAGAACGCAACAGCTAGCAAACGTGCAATCAGTTAATCCTAGATTCACCAGTTTGCGTTACTTTACAATTTCGCTATTCCCAGTTATAGTCTCTCGATTTTCAATGATATTTCGGTGTACCTGCTACACTGTGAGAAATTTCTATTGTAAGCTCCAAGAATGAGTCGGAAGTTTTCCTTCATACGCGGAATATACTATTTGCTATACGCTACATCCTGCACTGTGCAATTATCTGACGGATCCTACAAATTGACTATAAAATTTGGTGAATTCGCATACAACTTTGTCTTTCTCCGTCAAAAGTCAAGTAAAATTACAAACTTGATTATGAATTAGAAGAACATGCTTATAATAGTAATTCACGTTGCTACGCCGCATTCGTAATTCTTCGAGGCTTTTGTATATTCATTGTAAAATGCCATGTAAATTGCAAATTATTTTCACCAGCGATACTCTGGTGTTCCGGATTCTATTGGCCATTCGGTGTTTCGGTATCCCGGTATTCGCTGGATAAACGGTATTCCGGTAGGCCGAAAATACCGAAAGGAAAGTCCGTGCCGTAGCTCGCGGCAGTAAATTTCCAATACCACAAACAACTCTCAAAATTCGTACCGTACGCAGGTTACCATTCATTATCATCGAGGGTAACTATCAATAGTATAGCCCACGTACCGAAACTCTGTGAGTAAATAACCGTTCATCCCAATCAAGCAGTATAATAATCGTAGGAAGGTATAAATAATACTGCATATTTCTTCGATTTTATGCGAGGAGCAACGCGGGCAGCGGGAAAGAAGGGATCAGGAATACCGCGGTAGATAATTTCGACGATAAAATAAAGATGTAACGATAACAATAACATATCTACTGACGAATTTCACTCCATGTATTACGAGTATCATCGCGTGATATCATAGATTTTTCGATATGTGTAACTGCACTTACTCAAAAAGTTGGTTCTTGTCCCGCACGACATCCGCTTTCATGTCTTTCGGTATCAACATATCCGGGTGTGAATCAAGGTGGATAAAAGTGTTCCCTTCAAACGGAAGATGCTTCGATCCTATGCAGCGGTAGATGAACGGTAATATCTGAAGAAGAAAGAGAAAAAGAGCAAATAATTATACATATGTTTCATTCGTAGGGAAATGTTTGACGAATTGCTGTATAAAACAGAACAATTGATATCCATATTCCGTTTGATCATATCGTCATTCTCACAATCTCAATTACTATAGTTATAGAATTCATGCAGTGATTGATCAATTTTTCTGTAGTCAAAAAAATCTCGAGCAATCGTATTTCAAACACCGCGCGTTATTTTTCTTTCTGCTGCTCTCTCTTTCGTCGTGCTAGTTTTTAATCGTCGTTGCCATCGGTCGATAACAAATTCAATTATCGCACGCAGCAGTGCTAGAGATCTTCCTTACCAACATTCGGATCCGCAGAGCACGCGTGCAGCAGCAGCAGAGTACATGGTTATCGATCGATTTCTCTACTTAATTTCAACCTCTTTTTGTTTCTGATAAAATAATTATTTGATGAAAAAGATTCCGCCTTTCGTTTCACATTATTAGGAAATGTGAACGAATGAAAACGGTATGCGATAAGGGAGAAGAAAAAGTGCAGGCGTTTAATGAAATCACAACACAATTGTGTATGTACGTACAGAGCCGATTAGTCAGAATGTAAATAAACATCCTATGAATAAGCGAGAGAGAGAGAGATTGAGAGCGGGATTGAGAGGGGTAAAGGGGAAGGGGAAGTCTGTGTATACCTCCGTCTGGATTCATATCGGGCTTGCACAAACTGCAAAACCGTACAAACTGTGAATTAAAACTCACCTCGTCATGATTCTCGACGATGTATATCGGAGTTTCTTTAAAATATTTACGAGACATCATATTATATTATTATTATCCCAATTAATGTTATATTGTTTTCTGTTCCTCGCTTATATGTTTATTATTATTTTACGGATTTATTGAGTATTATAGCAATAACAATGATAATGATAATAATAATAACAACGATTATGAAATACAGGTGAGTGCAATGTTTATATATAATACAATGTATCGCAATGCGATACGATACGATATGTAGATTTATTATGCCACTGCAATAAATGAATATGCGTTATACATATGGCAGTAGCCACACGTATATAGTTTATAAAAAAATTATCACCACACTACGCGGCGGAGTATGTTGCATATGTGAGATTATAGCTTGAAGAGAATTAATACAGATATAGTAGCTGAGCAACTCGACAACAATCAACGCGAACGTTAGGAAATATCACGCGGAACTACAAAACTCACGAGACGCGCAATAACATGCCAGGTATACACGTGGTGTATGTAAACCACAGTCATCAACTGAGAAACGCGCGGCTCCCTTAAAATCATCGTGCCATTTATTGTACGCCATGTGTACATGGAAGTATGTACATACATTGGTATGTATACATCATAATATGCGTACAACTATTACACATATTACATCGGATTGCATACCCATAAACGTATATTATATTATATATACATATACACGTGACCGCATGGGCATGTATTTATACAGAAGTACTACAGGTATGTGTACATACATACATTATACTGATGTCTCTCCGTAATATACCTAGACATACACATCTATGATATACATCATCTTCTGTTTTTTTTTTTTTTTTTTTTACTTTTTTGTTTGCTTGTTTGTTTAATATACTGTACTACGCTATATGCGTAGTACAGTATATTAAAATTTTCACGTATGCGTACCGTATACCTATACGTAATAGCTGCTGGTCCTATATACTTCAAGGTAAACCATTGAAATTCAACATCGCTTCAAAGCATTTGAATATACATATCCATATATACCTTTATCGTTATTGTCCCGTCTAATATAGTTTGTCCCTTTGGCCTTTATCTGCGTACTCCCACCATTCTTGCATCCTGTATTATCCCTGATGTTCTCTATACGTTCTCTGTTGTGGTCGGTTTTTGTTTCTCGTTGCTTTGTTTTTTCTCAAATATTCAATTGTAATACATGCATAATCAATTTTAGATTTACAGTGATTCCCTTTTTCTTATCTTTGCTGAATTTTACTGTATTGCATTAGGCATATTTCGATCGAAAATACCCCTCGCCGAAAAAGAACTGGAAAAATGAGAACAAAAGACGAAAACATTTGCAATCGCCGATACACATTGTATAAACAAAAGACGTGCGCGGCGCGCATGCGCGTTACCGCGTGCCACGTGGTAATCGTAATAATCGAACGAATTATTTTGAAATTCGTCGCTCGTTTGTTTTCGCTGTTGCGAAAATAAACTTTTCTTTTCAGAATGATAAGATGAAGGTAATTATTTATACCTAAACTGGACGAAAAATGAATTTTTCTTCTTTCTTATTTCGAATTTGATTATTTTTATAGAACTTTATATATTATCATTATCAATATTATAGCTAAGAAAATTTGAATCATTGAAATTCGAAATCAATTGTTTTTTTTGTTCCAATCGTACAAATTATAAGAAAGATTTTTAATTGCAAACCCGTTACGGCAGAGTATAACTATAAAAACCAGGTAATTATTAATTATAATTATTATTATTATTATAAGATAATAATAATACCTAAAGCTCGGAAGATAGTTATATGTCAGGATTTGTTCGTTTTTGGGTTTGGATTCTTACGAAAAATGACTGAAATTTGAAAAATCACAGACATCTACGATTTTTTGTTTTTTCTTCAAGTATTTTGTATTTTGTAGATATTTGTGATTTTTTTCCCCCAATTTGAGATTTTTTGTAATTTTTCGTAATTGATTTCATCCTGCAGGAATACAAATTCTTAGCGACGAATATAAATACATTCTGAACAAATTGGATCGCAAAAATAATTTGCTAGATATATAATTCACATCTCTTTTTTTGAATTTATTTCATAATACCGCAGGAGAACCCTTACAATAAGCATAAGAAATTCGTGTTGATTTACAAATAACATTTCATGTGAAACAAAAAAACAAAAAAATACAACGGAAGCAATGAAATTGTATTTCTAATTTGAAACCTGGAAATACAAAACCATTCACACACTTAATTTCCTTCAATAATTACCATAATACTTCATCATTCCTCTGTGATATTCTTCCATGTGTATTTTATCTGTCCTAGCTCTAAGCTCTACGAACCATTTATCGAGATCATGAATGCCCTGAATACCGTCAATTTTATCAACTCCTTCACATTTTTTTCTCACACATCTTTCCTCGCAACCGAATCCCCGATGTTTGAGACGAGGAATGAAATTTTCGCCGATGAATTTATCCCCAGAATTCTTTTTTGGTATCAAATCTGAAGATTTTATCAATTCGGCGTTATAAATATCGTTTTTATTGTATAAAAGATTGTTTGTCTGGATCGGTACGAATTTTAATCTTTTCTCCGCAAATTTCATTTCCCTGATCAATCCTTCTCCATCTACATTTTTCGATGTGCTAGGCATATTTTTAGGCATCGTATCCAAACTCCCAGATTCGGAGAACTCAGAACTGGGCGAAGAATTGCTCTCGGTCTCTATATTATCCGACTCATTTATCTCATATTCGGCTTCTTCGTCTATCGATGAATGTATAGAATCTTGATTAAGTTCAGATTTCTGACTACTAGAATCTGGGTGATCTTCTATCGCAGATATTTCGTCAGCTTCTCGGTCATTTTCAGAATCGTAATTCAGCCTCAGGTACTCGAAAAAATTGCAACGATCGATTCTGCATGATCGTGAACTTTCAAAATCCGATTCTGAGCTCGCTTCACCAATTTCTGGATCGTCGAAAGCCTCGAGGAATTCTTCGTAGCTTATTTTTCCAAAATTTTTGTCCTCGGCGAGTTTATTCAGCATCCGAGTAGATGTTTGGGAGAATTTATCGTCTTCTAGGAGGCAGAGAATCCTGTCGAATCTCAGACCGCAGAGTTTCATCGGATCTACATGTTTCAGAAATTTGATCGATTCTCTAAAAAGCTTACGCTGTCTATCAGTTGCAAACTTTTCCGATGAAGTTGAATTTCCGCTCTCTCTTTCCCGCTCTTCCAATAGCAGTAAAGATTCTGGTAGGTTTTTGGGATCAAGAACAAAAGAAAAAGAATCCTGTGTCGAAATTCGGCGCACTTCGTGCCTGAAACAGGAGTCTATCAGTTGACAGAACTCCTGCTCTTTTATAGTTGGAAAATTTTCATCAGATTTCAAAATTTGAGTTTCGAAATTGAGATATTTTTTCAAACATTTTAAATACTCGCTGCTCACAACATAAAATAAATTTTTCTTCAGTTTTTCTAAATCTTCTTCTTCGTTTTCAGATGATTCGGAATCAGAATCGAGTCTAGATTCTCCTGGTTGGAAATTTGTAGGACTGAAAGGGGTTTGAAAATGTAATTTGAGCATGTCTCTAGAAAAGATGGAGAATTCTTTACGCTCCAGAAGACGATCCATCAATTTCTCATTTTCGGTTTCTGAAAACCACCCATCCTCCTTATCTTCCCCTGGCTTCATTCTCTCTCTTCTAATTTTTGTTCTGTCGAGAAAAGAAGCTAATTGCGAATAGGACATGTTCCCTTTGATCAATCGTTTAAATTCGACCTGAAATCTATCTTTATCGCTCATAAATGCTATCGCTGTTTTCGTGTTCGTCATAATATTACAAATTGGAGGATTAGATCTAAGGAATTTCACTGCAGATCTATATCTTTCAATTTCTAATTGAGAAAACACTAACGAAGGTAGAGATTCTTCGATATTAACAGGATAGGGAAGATAAGACTCCAACTTCTTCCAAATTATTCGATTTTTTTTACTAAATTCATCAACTTCCCGGAATATTTCTATAGGAATAGGGGGAAAATCATCTTCATCGGTTTGAACTTCTGGATAAATACATAAGATAGCTTTTTTCTGTACTTCTAAAAACGCTCTCAGAGCTTCGTAGTGCTTTTTGTAAATCAGACGATTCCATGTATCCGATAAACACCATTCAGGAATCTTTGTAGTTTCTTTCAGCCATTTTATTTCAAAGTCTATTCTATCTTTCCATTCTTTTACACCGTTTATCGAAACCAGACTTTTGTCTGGGTTTAGATTCTCTTTACCGTCAAAGAATATTTGTTTCAGATCTTTGACTATTACTTTCAATTTTAAAGTCCGGGGATCCGCGATTTGTGATTCTGAATCACCAGAACCCCTTAATAAGTTCTCCAATTCATTTTCCAGAAGCCTTAGCTCATTGTTGATGTTCAATTTCTCAAAATTTTCATTCAAAATGTTTTGAGATCCATTCGCAAGCTCGTCTTCAGTTGACAAAAATTTTTCACGCGGTCCAGTAGCTATTAATTTCGCCATAGCATCTTGTGCCAAGCTACAATCGTCTTCTTCGGACAAATCACCAAGATCCAATTCGAAAGTTACATTTTTATTCAATTCTTGAAGCTCCGAGATCTTCCCATTTCCTATTTCTATCTTGAATTTGTGCGCTTTCTCTGACAATTGCTTCGGTTTACTCGGTTTTCGAGCCAGTTGTTCGTAATCCAAATTCTCCTTTTCAGAGAACAAGGAATCTAGTTTCTGTATATTTTTTGTATACTTTGCTATTCGATAGCGTTTATCTTCACAGTTTTTTATACTCGAAGGATTTTCTTCAAGGGCATTGTTCATTTCAGATTCAAAACTAATTTCTTTCACTCTCTTTGCTTCTTGAGGTGGCATAAGAGGCACGCCGTGCTCAGAATTAATTAAATTTCTATCACAGGTCGTAATTGCTTCATTATTGTCCTCCTCTTTTTCATTTTTAGCTAAGATTCTATCAAAACTTGATTCACTTTTGTTCCAGATATCCTGAGGATAAGTCTGTGGTAATTTGAGAACGGAGAATCCTCGTCCGCCGACGGAAACTAACAGTTCTCTAAAATTCTGGAGTTCGTTATCGGAGATGATTGTTAATACGATACCGTGGGAACCATATCTTCCAGCTCTACCAATTCTGTGTAAATATGTTGCACCGTCTAATGGAACATCTAAATTGACAACTAGATTTATATTCTCGACGTCTATTCCCCTCGCAGTCAAATCCGTCGTTACAATTATTCTGCACTTAAATTCTTTCAGCTTTTTAAATCCTTCAATTCTCTTTTCCATTATTTGATTACCGACTATGTATATCGCAGATAAACCCAGCAAGTTTAATTTACTGCAGACTGACTGAGCTCTGGAAAAAAAAAAGAGAAAGTCTAAGTTTGGTCGTTTTCAAATCTGAAAAATGAAAGTTTCACGATTTTTTAGTTTCCGTCATCAGATTTTCGCCTATTTTATTACCTCGATTGATAATTTGAAAACACAATTCCTTGCTTGAAGGGAATCTTAGTGAATATTTTCACAAGTTCATCCACTTTGATTTGTACCTGAAGAAGAAAAATCGAATAATAATATAGATGAACTGACAAAAGCAGTTTTTCAATTAATTCATCGATTTTCGTTCTAAATGAATCATTTCTTCGTACAATTCAGTCGAGTTTGGGCATTAAATTATCAGAAAATCAT
The DNA here is from genome assembly GCA_963170745.1 of Phymatocera aterrima. Lineage (NCBI taxonomy): Eukaryota > Metazoa > Arthropoda > Insecta > Hymenoptera > Tenthredinidae > Phymatocera > Phymatocera aterrima. The sequence continues at coordinate 7,382,337 of OY720670.1, forward strand.
TCAACTAGGTAGATTGAAAAGATTACCTGTCTCATAGCATTTGGATGGTATTGAACCACCCTAGCGAATTGCTTCAATCCGATTAAAACTGGACCATCATTATTTGGAGAAGTGAAAATCGGGGAGCGCATATATCTTTCTAAGAAAGTCTCTAGATCTCCAGGATAAGTTGCGCTGGATGATATAACTTGCTTGTTCAACGGAAGTTTCGAGAATATGTAACTGAAAATATCAAATTAAAGAAATTTATTGTTTATTGTTTTAAGTTGTTGAAAATTGAATTCATCAAATTCAAAGTTGCTGGCAAGAGAATCTGAATTTTGTTGTTCTTGATCTCAAGTATCAAAAGATAATTTTTTTTACGTATCTGTTGATACTTTTTCTTGTGAAATTGGAGCCAGCGTTTCGGCATCTGTGAATAGAATATTTGAAATTCTTATTGTTCGTGAACTTAGAAAAAGATTCTAAGCTTATTTTCTATGTAAGAATTCTGATAACTATAATAGTTTCAATGAATTAGTTGATTACTTTATATCTTTTTGGAAGCTTGTCTCCATTAACTTGTCCGCTTCGTCTAAAACGAATAATCTCACGTTGTTCACCTTCAGCATTCCTTTATCTATCAAATGCTTAACTCTTCCCGGTGCTCCGACAGCTACATGACAATTATTCAGCCGTTTATGATCTTTTTCGATGGATAATCCACCGATAAAAGATTCTACTTTCAATCCTGCGAAACAGAGCGAGACGAACAAATAACACATTATAACATATATTCTCAATCGATTGGACAACGAAAATCATAGTTTCTTCTCTTCCCTTACTTTCTGGATGAAAAACACTAGTGTTTTTTTACATTATTATCCTTTTTTGTTATTGTGTTTGATTCTGGTAGCTGAATTTCTAGATTTAAACAATTTTCTCACCACAATTACGAATCTTTTCATCTTTCTGTTTGCCTTCGAAACACAGTTGCAAAGATTCTGAGACTGGGAATCGAGATTTTGAGTATTGGAAGAGAAGAGAACTCCAAAACTTGGAGAAAATGAAGAAACATCATCAAAATGAATTTCAGTCCAAGGGGGCCTCACCTTTCAGTTCCGAACCAATAGATGTGATAACTCCGGAGACTTGTAGAGCTATTTCTCTTGTAGGCGCTAGGATAAGTACTTGAACATTTTTTATCTTCAAATCGAGCATCTCCAGAGCTATTATTCCAAAGACTGCTGTTTTTCCGGTACCTGATTTTGCTCTGACTATCAAATCTGTTAGAAGAAGGAAAAATTGAGAGGAAATACAACGATCAAGACTTCATGAAGGTAATGAATGTCTCAGTTTTTTTCGATGAAGAAAAATCTCGATTTGTGTTCTTGTGATTTTGAGGAATCCCTGGATTATTCATATTGTCATAAACTCTAGCCTCACGAACAAACTATATATTATCGCACAGGGCGAATGAAAAACTTGAGTATGGTATGGTCGTTTTAAAAGGTGAATAAAATCAGGTGAAATTTTTGTTCTTCTAAAAACTAGAAGAATTAGGTTTTCGTTTGGCGTTTTGAAATCAAAGAAATCCCTACTCGTTGTTGCAAAATGTGCGTTCAATGAACGAGTTTTCATCAATTCTATGTAATTTATTACCAAATCCACAGCGACCCAGCGGTATAGCTTTCAGTTGAATAGGAGACGGCTTCGAGAAGCCGCTGTTGCTCAATCCGTCTAAAACCTCACGAGATAGTCCCATTTGGAAGAAGGTTACATCTTCCGCGATTTTAATATCATTTGTACGTGGTTTTGAATCTATTTCGTGAGCTGTTTTAACCGACATTATTTTAGTACTTTATAGTCTTGACGTTCTCACCGGTTTATACTGTTCACTTAGCCTGCGTAGTATTTTGAAAATTTTCTTTTAGGTTATGTTATGCACAACGCATGCGGCGCGAAGGCGCGAATGTTATCGACACGCGCCATCTACTTCTAATTTCGTAAACCTCGTTTGACGTTTCGGGTCAGGGGACAGGGTTCTCTGAGTTCGTTTGACAGTTGATGATCGTCATAATTCTAACCTCCCTCGAAATCGTACGATAACCGTGCAAATCGGCAAAAAACGAAACAAAAAAACAGTGAACTAAATAAATGGGAGATTTTCTTGCATTGAATAATGGATGCGGGCAGAATATTCTCCAGCTCGTTTCCCGCGGCAATGCTATTATCGCGGAGTTAATGAGACTCAAGGATTATGTTCCTCCAATTTTCAGGTTTGAATCTCAAGAATCTCAAATAAAATATCATAGAAGTAGATGAACCGCTGAGAGTTAACTAACCTATTATTATCCAGAAGTTCCAATTTTCGTAAAAAAATCATTTGATAATTAATTTAGGCAAGCAGATCAACGATATGGGCAACTGATTATAGATTTTTCGTACTTCAAAGCAGCCGACGCGTACGAACACAAGATAGAAAATGATTCGGTGAGTTTATCTGTGTGTTTTCTTTTTGTGTTTTCTTTTTCTAGTGTTTAAATCGTGTTATTTCTTCAGGTGCTGCAAGAACTCGACGAAGAAATGCGCGACACTTTTTCTGATATACTCAACAGATTTTACCTAGCTTTTGAAAGTATTCATAAATACGTAACGGAGCTTAATTCATTTGTCGATGAATTGGAAGAAGGAATTTATATCCAGCAATCTATAGAGACGATAATGCTAAACGACGAGGGAAAACAGTTGATGGTTGTCGCTCGTCAATTTCTCCATAATTATTCTCAATTTTCTATATAAAATAAGGAAAACATGAAATGGGATCCCCAAATACAGCTTCTAATCTTTCTCTCTCCGATTGACAGTGCGAGGCGGTTTATTTATACGGAGTAATGCTTCTTCTGGTAGATCTCCATTTCGAAGGTCCTCTGCGTGAGAGGCTTTTAGTTTCTTACTATCGCTACAACGTCCAACACCTATCTACAACCAGAGTCGATGATGTATGCGAGCTCCTGAGATCTACAGGTTTCAACGGAAGTCTCTCTAAACGCCCGGCTAATTATCCTGAAGGTTATTTCAAGTAAGTTGAAGAAAATACTGACCATGAGCTTTGCTCGGGACGCAGAGGGAGTTCCCGGATTATTGTTATCAAAGTATCGCCAACGAAATCGATGTCAATCAATTTCTTTCCTCCCTCTTTTTAGGAGAATTCCGCTTAACACCCTCCTTGTAGATTTGGTAATCAGTAGATTGCGAGCGGATGAAATATACAACCAAAGTCAAGCGTTTCCCTATCCTGAACATCGGAGTATGGCGTTAGCTAACCAGGCCGGAATGCTAGTTATAGCTCTAGCTTTCAGCCCCGCAACTCTTCACTCCCAGACTGCAATCATGAGGGAAATCGTTGATAGATTTTTTCCAGATAATTGGGTCATAAGTATCTATATGGGGATGGTTTTGAATTTATGGGACTGGTGGGAGCCATATAAAGCAGCTAAAAGCGCGCTCAATAATACTTTCGATGGTTCGAATGTAAAACAAACGGCTCAAAAATATGCACAGAAGCTGAAAGTAGGCTTAATGATAAATAATCCATATCCAGAATCTGAAAAAACTTCGAGAAGAAATTCACCTGACTCGCATTTTATTTTCAGAAGCAATTAATCGACACAAAAGAATTACAGTTGTCTAAAAGAATAGAAGAAAACGTGATAGGAAATACCGTCAAACTTGTTCGCGATTGTAACATTACTCTGCATTGGATTCTCCTCCATACTTCTACCCCGAGTATTTTTTCAGAAGGTTCTAAGCGCTCAAAAAGCATTCGCCAAATAGTTGTTCAAGAGGCAAAATACGTGCCTATTGATACTCTGTGGTTGTTATTGAGCACTGCGCAGCTTGAGCAAGATATTAAACAAATTTATAAACAGGTGATCAAGATTTAAAAAAATCTTATTGTAAATTGAGAGACGATTTTCCTCCACTAACATAGATCTCGTTGCTTCTTTCAAATATTCCCAGTTACTGACCGACAAAGAATCAAAATGGTCACGTTACAAGGAAATTTGTGTTGAACGAATAACTGATCTTGCCGAAGTATTTAGCGGCAATAGACCATTGGACGGCGTTGAAAAAAACGAATGTTTGAGGATCTGGTTCAAAGAAATCGGAAAACATGTAGATTCCCTGCAGCAGGACGAAGGGAGAAAAATTGTCCAGTTGTTTCAGGCGCTTGAAGAAGTTCAGGGCGAGTGTTTGAAACTCAATTACGAAGTATCATTAACTGGCTCAAATTAACACTGTAGTTCCACTTTATCTTTCCTCTTTTTACCTCTCTTTACAGAATTTCATCAGTTAGAACATAATCTCCATATTTCACAGTATCTCGCCGACACTCGTGAAATTCTCCAAAGCATGCTTAGAACTAGTAGCATCACCGAAGACGTTATGATAGCTTTAAATATCGTTACCGATTGTAGCTACGCCTGGAATATCATGGAATCTTTTATAACTATTATGCAAGATTGTATAAAACAGGATCCTCCGATGGTCATAAAGCTAAAACCACTTTTTTCGAAGGTATAATGAAAGATTACGATCTATTGAAGCTATTAATTTATTAAATTTGTCAGGTTTAATCTTCAATCAATGGCCTTTACGCTTTTCAGATGGCTTCGGCGCTGGAAACGCCGTTGTTGAGAATAAACCAGGCTCACAGCTCAGATTTATCCTCTGTATCGCAATATTATAGTAGAGAACTAGAGGGATTTGCTAGACGAGTTCTTCAAGTTATTCCTGAAACTGTCTTCGGTTTACTCGCCCAGATCGTTTCCCTTGAGACTAATAATCTCAAGGAAATACCTCTACGTTTGAGTAAAGATAAGCTCAGAGAGTATGCACAATTGGATGATAGATTGAAGGTTTCTAATGATTTTTACTCAAAATTGAATCTCAGAGAACAATTTATCACATTTCAGACCAGTCTTCTTATTTTTTCTTAACCTTTCTCAACTTTTACTGTTTTTGTCAGGTAGCGAAGCTCACTTATACAGTTTCGGTATTCACCGAAGGAGTTCTTGCTCTGAAGAGCGTTTCTCTAGGTATATTGAGAGTAGATTCTCACCAGCTTTTGGAGGACGGTATAAGACAGGAATTAGTTGAAAAAATAACGTTAGCATTACACAGCGGTCTGACTTTCGACTCGAAATCCAAAGTGAATAGAATTTCTTGTTTTATTGATTGAAAAATTTGTTCAGAAAACATTTTTAAAGCTTCTATGTACTCGATTTCCAACAGTCTAGCGAGCTGCTGAAGAAATTGGAAGATCTTGCTGTAGTTATAGATGGATATCGAAGATCTTTCCAATACATTCAGGACTATATAAATATAAACAGTTTGAAAATATGGCAAGAAGAAGTGGGTCTGATTATCCTCATTCAAATTATCAAGAAACTGAAAAACAGTAATTCGAATGCCACAAAATTTATTGATCTTTTTCCTCTCTCTGCCCTTTCGCAGATTACTTTTATAATAAACGATGCGGTTGAGCAAGAGTGTAAAGGACTGATATGGGTTCCCGGTTGGAGAAATATAAAGAATAAGAAAATAAGCAATCAAGTTTTATCTAATAATTCTGGATCTATTAACTTCATGGGTAGAGTCATTAGAGAATTACTCCGAGTTACAGATCCGAAGTATATAATCTTTTCTTGATAAGAATAATTCATACAGTCTTCTTTTATTTCATTTTTGTCACCAAAAACAAAGCAAAATGTCAGAAAATTTATATTTTTTGTAGAACAACGGTGTACATTGAGCATGCGATCGCTTGGTACGATCTGAAGACTCAGGCGGAGGTTTTAAACCATAAGATATTTTCAGTTATATTAAAAGCGATGGGAACCGCAGGTCTTACTGGACTAGATAAACTAATATCGTTTTTAACGCTCACTGAAATTGAAAAGTTTATCAATCATTTGGAAAAAGGGTTTCACGATAAAATCTGGACAGATGTATTCAGCGAGTTTGAAACTATGGATGATAATGATAAAGATTTATTGAAGGGTAATGGAATCTGAAATATATATGGATAATCGATGTACGTTCGAAATTTTGCCCTTCAATTTTTTAACTGATTTCAGACTACATTACTCGGGATGCACGGATCAATTTCCGATTTTTAGCTGTAATCATTTCCATGATATAAACTGTTGAAAATTGACCATTTCTGAATATCAAATCTAGAAGAATATCCAAAACGCTTGTAGCGACGAAACAGTGCTTTGAATGATAAAGATCAAGTTTTTACGAACTGCGTAATTTTTGTTATTCCAGTGAAAAAATTCCTAAAGATTCTCAGCATGAAAACGAATAATTCAAATTGTTTCAGAAGGTGGCTATATGTTTTTGGGGAGATTTTAGAATGTTAAATTTCCAAGAATTCAAGTTGTAGAAATGATTAAAGAAAAAAATCAGAAAATTCTACTCAGAATTTTCCACATCCCTATTAACATAATGTAAAATCAGCGAGTAAAACTGCAGGAAAAGTTTGGAACGGCATAGAATTCCCTATGACTAATAAATTTAAAGCCTTTACACATTCCAGTAAATCTAAAACATGAATTGTAACTTATTTATCATTTTTAGGTAAAAATTTCATGGCGATATCTTCTCGTTATAATAAGAACTGGCCTGCAATCCTGGATTGGGTGTTGAAAATCGGGCATTTGCAAATGTTGCGTAAAAAAATTGCCTACGAATTAAATATAGCTTGTAAATTTAACGCTAAACAAGTCGAAGCCGCTCTCGGAACTTTCAATAAGTGCGTTATTCTCTGATTGTTATCTACTTCAACGAGTAAACTCATCAACAAGTTATATACAACTTTATTCACATCTCTCTTGTTTCAATTCGTAGTGCTATTTTATCAGAAATATACAAATCTGATAGAAGAGATACTTATAAAAAGGAGGAAGATAATTCGTGTAAAGAACTTCTACGCAATTTGAGTACAAGACTAGATTGGGCAGGAATCAGCGACCCCTACGAGAAGCGATATATAAACGCACATAATGTTAAAAATATCGAAATCGTTATGTTTTTATTGACTATATCGCAACTCCAGAAGATTTGTTATTCTAAAAAACTTGGTAATTCCATTGCAGAAACTTAATCCTTTCTGTAATTTATTTTGAAAAAACTACGAAAGACTACAAAATGCTCGAAATTCCTTGAGATATCACAGATACCCACAAATTGTTTGAGAATTTCGGAAGTTTTTGTAGTTGTTCTTAATCTTTGTTCGATGGGGCATTTCATCGGCTTTCCATTATTATTCTTCTATTATCTTCACAGCGAGCCTGTTAAGCAAAAAGATTCAAGACCCAGTCGACGCGGTAGTTCTTCTCATTGGAATTCAAACTATTTTACATCAGTGCGATTACGTTGCGAAGCAAAATTACATATCTCATCTTTCTCAACATATTTTATCCTTCGATCTAAACGACGGGTAAGTAGTTTTCCTCATTTCCTATTTCAATCATTATTCGACTGTAATTCTTTGTGAAATGTATAGCTCTGGGCGTTTCCAACACTTATTTAGACGGCCTGAGAAATTTTGCCTCAAAAAATTTGTTTCCACAGCTCAAAGAACGCCCAAGTTTTTGAAGAAGATGCAATAACGGGATTATACTTCTTGGAAGAATTTACCAAGTATTCTAATCTGCCCAAGTCGACGATACTCAAACACATTCCTGTTATTCTTTTAGACCAGTTTCATACAAAGATAATGAAATGAGATGGAATAATGGTGAGGAAAGGGAAGAAAACAAGCTTTATACTCGAATTGATCGATTAAACAATCTATTAATTAATTATGATCACTCTTTGATCAATTGTAAACAATATTTAATAAGCATTTGTGAAAAAGAAGAGTTTATGAATAATACAGTAATATAGGTAATGTATGACTAGATTTCCCACAACGATATACCTCTCTCTAATTTATTTAGCTGATGGCTAACAACTCATGATAAACAGGTCGTTAATAGTTACTAATTAAATTATTCTCAGGATGAGTATATAAGCCACGAAGTCAAAGGAAATCTCTCAGTGCCTAAATATCTACCAATATAAATATAATTTTCATAAAAATCAGAAGAATCTTCGAAAATAGAAAATGACGAGGGGTGTAGTTTTCTTAGTTTGTATTCCGACTTCTAATTACGAGCATGAATTGATATTCGGAAGTCCTCTCGCAGAGAGAGGAACGAAAAATGTTGTTAACGCTAAACAAACTCATCAAAAATTGGATCTGGGTCTACGGCATAAAAAGAATCCCAAAGATCCTTTAACGATCAATAAATCAAAGATTGATCCTGAGGGAAAAATTTCAAACGATTTTATATCAATGGAAACGGTAATTCAGATTTATTTCCAAACATGTGGCGCCATATTCCACCGAAGACCAAACAAAATAAAATTTCAAATTATGAACGGAAGGAAATTTTTGGCGTGACGGATCTTTGGCGGAATGCGCCGTGTGCATGAAAAATTTTTAAGAATCTGTAATTCGTAGTGGTACATGTAAATAGTATTTCACTCCGATATCCCGCATTAACGCTTACAGGTTTTAGATGAACTTTTGAAAAGACTCAAAGTCGAACACGTTGTCTGGTGTAAAGATAAAGGGAATTTATACTACGAGGTATATTTCATTCAGTCTTAAATTCGTTTTGGTACGAAAATTGAAAAATTCTTTTCCTATCATACTTCACAGAGATTCATTAATTCGTTCGATAGGTAATATTTCCCATCCCATCGGGAGACCCTTGCGAAAATTGCCTTCATTCTTTGACGGAGTTAGGAATTGGCGTGAAGCTGAATTCCATCGTAAGGTAATCCAAAATTATTCAATATTCTTGCGGTTTAGAGTTCATAATTGTGAAAAGATAATATATTACAGCGTAATACCGACGCAATGTACTTATAACGGAATGGGAAACGTATTAACAACCAACGAAATTACAAAGCGAGTATTTATTCATTGATCGAACGATCTAGCATCCGAAATTAGATTATTTTTAGTAATAATGAAAAATTCTCCTCTCTCTCTTTCTCCTCAAAAAAATCTGCAGTCAATATTTCGACGATAATAATGCTTGGAAAGCATTCGTTGAATCGATTAGATCCAAATTAACTGTACAGCAAGTTGTCGACGGTGTACAAAGCGGCGGCGATCTTACTTTCGATTATATTCTTCTGGTCTTAACCGCCGAGTTAGTATATCATCGAACTAATTTTAACTAATTGGAAACTGAGAATTGAAGAGAGAAAAGAGTGGGACAAGGGGTAAAGTTCTTCAATTTATTCCTTTTACAGTTGTCTCGCTGGTCTCGGACTGGTTGAAAATAGCGCGACTAACGTCGTAGCTGCGATGTTGGTGTCGCCTTTAATGGTCGGTAAACACTGAAGAATATACAATGAACGATAAATAATAAAATGAATACAAGGAGTTATCCAAATGATTTTAACCAGCCTGTTTAGTACCTTTTTTTTCTGACATTGTATTTCAATATTTTTGATTCTACGATTTTTAGGGTCCTGTGATGTCGTTGACCTTCGGTACCATAATTGCTGATAGAAATTTGCAAATCATCGGACTGAAGAGTCTTCTTCTGGGCATATTTATGTCTATTGTTTATGGATTTATATTCGGTCTTGTACTTGGGACCACGCAAATGCCCTGGGGGTACGGCGACTGGCCAACGGATGAGATGAAGAGCAGGTTTGTGCGTTACTTGACGCCTAGGTATATCAAGAGTTTTATAACAATATTTTGGCTCTAGAAAGTTCAGAGTAAACTGGAGCCGATGGTAATTTCAGTTATTCCAAATTTTTCTGTGAACTCTGAAATGAAATTCAAGAGTTTAGTTTCGTTTTCTGAGCTCCTGGAAGCAATAATCATTCAGGCTTCTATTCGTCGCAATCTCGTTATAAAGTTATTTATCACTGGGTCCTTCTTCTACTCTCAGAGGTAACTACAGATCCTTATGGATGGGAGTCTTGTGGGCTTTGCCGTCGGGCACTGGGGTCGCAGTCGCTCTTTTACAGGGTAGCAATGGCCCCTTGATCGGAGTTGCTATTTCAGCATCGTTATTACCTCCGGTTGTAAATTGTGTAAGTTTGATTGGAATGTTTAGTCAGGATCATTAGGGCTCGGTAAAATTTATGTAAAATGCTTAAGAAATTTGTTTGAAACGAAAAGTAGAAAACCGCGGTTCTTGACACCCGTTTAAAATGGAGAATGAAAAATGCCATTTTCCATTTCGAATATCTAGTCAGGTGAAATGCTATTTCAAATCTCTTCAAAATGACGAATGGAAAGGCTGTAAAAATGTATTTACAGCTGAAAATGGAGAATGGTTTCGAAAAAAGCATTTGAAATTGAAAATGGGAAATGCCATTGACATTTTTGTATATCGAGAAATGGAACCATTTCAAATGCTACCCAGCCCTGAGGATCATAGGTTTTTTTTTTTGTTTTTTTCTATCAATCTTTATTCTCTCTGGTATAATTAAGAACGAACCGCGATGTATTGGCGAAAATCAATAACGAAAAGCTATTATAAACGCTGAACGAAAATTCGTCGTCGGTGTGCGTAATATTTCAGGGAACTCCGGGAGTTTTGTAGTTTGCAATAATTGTTTTTTCATTAATGATTGATTTTCAACGCGGTGAGTTATTCATATCGAATAAAAATAGGAATTCGATTGGCAGGGGCTTTTTTGGGCGCTTGGATGCATTTGGCTCATTTATAAGCCGGTCAAGATACCGCATATCAAAGGAGAATCCTATTCCGATTTAAACTCATCCTACGTTTACGTTTACACGGAATATCTACCCTTGGAATTTTTCTGCAATGGAATAATAAGCGCTTGTTTAACCTTTGTTAATGTTATTTGCATCTTCATAACAGCAATTATCGTCTTGAAGGTAGGTATACGCAATGTATACACTCATCATGATTATTCATTTTCCTATTTACGAAAACTGCGATGTTTTCGCTACCGAAAATTTCATTTCGTAGAAAACTCGAGAACACGTATTTTCAGGCTGAAAGAACGAGCTTCCAATCCTATTCCTCGGAATACGATACTTCGGCGGTTTTTTTTTCGCACAGTTACGCGGCATTATTGTATAAAATTTCCTAACTTTGCGAAAAAACCGATCACACGAGAAAACTAAAAAAAAAAAAAAAAATAGATGCGAAGCTCGTTTTTTTTTGTGCTCCGGCAAGCTGATCTTGGATTTTTCCTACGATCTATTATTTCGTAGTCGTTATAGCTTTTCACACGGATTGAATATCTATATTCTGTCCACTTCATCGTCATTTAGTCATTCATTTTTTGATTTGTTCTCTCCACGTTTCCACACAGATAAAAGAAGTCGCTGCCCCGTACACTTCCACACCAGAATTGCGTAGATTTTGGGAACACGATATCCGTTTGGTTCGCGGTGAAAATAATTCTCGAGATACGAACAATTACTCCTCTTTGAACTCCAGGTATATAATTATTGCAATTCAGAAGTTGGAATTTAAAAACCAGAAAACCTGATAACCATTTCAATTTCAATGACGACTGCAGCTATTACGACGGATTTAGTCCCACCAAACAACGATCTTTAGAACACGCTTTAAGTGAGGCAGTCCACGAAGCGATCGACGATAAAACTTTTAGAAATGTACAACGTTTCAGTTACGGGCAATACGCTCCGGAAGAGGTAAGTTGAAACAATTTATCCAGCTCATCATTCGTTCACTCCGTCTTCCTCGTCCCGAACAGCTATTCCCCTCCTCTTCCTCTTGCCGCGAAATTATTTCGGATTATAGTTTAAATTTCGTGACGGTCGATTTTCAAAAATTCGGAACATCTCAGACATTGTTTAACAACGATTTCGATTGGATTTAACTCATTTTTCAGCAAAACTTTACTTCGGGGTAAATCTGCGGTGAACGATTACCGAAAAATGTTTTCATTTTCTTTCTGAAATTCTATACATCCAAAGATCGTTCCAGTTATACCGAATCTGCTGACATAGTTGTTTTCTGTAGAAGAAAAAAGTGTACAGAAGTCTGGTTTATCTATCTTCGTTAATCGCGCAAACAGCAAAAGAAAAGACTGTCCGCGCTGTTCGTCTATTTATCTTCGTCGGAGAGATACTGCCGGGGTGGGGGAGAAGAAACGAACTCTACAGGCAAATTTATCACCGTATTTCAGGTTTCCCAAAGATTGGGATCACACAGTGGAACAGGAGGCACCGGCGGCCTGGGTACTTCCGGTTTTCCCAACAATGCTACCATGACCGAAGACCTAGCTGCACTAGACAAATTGATAACTTTGTTACTGGGGCAATCCAATAGTTTACAAGCTAATAAACGGGGCTCTGCCAGGGTCGAATCTTGGAGAAACTCGCTGAACTCGAGTAGGGCTAGAATCAGTGGCCGACCCGGAACGGGCTATCATCCCTTAGCGCAAACTCAACAGAATTTGAATCCCGCTACTCATACAACCAGGATGTAAGTTGTGTCTGAGATTCTTATTCGTTATTTTAATTAATTACACGAGTGATTCATTGTCCGGTATATTGACCATATTATCGATAATAATAATAATAATAATAATATGACTGACAATAATGATGATGATAATGAAGTATGACTTTCAATCACGAGTACATTACCTGTACGCTCGACGTCCGCCGCGATGTATCATCTTCACTTTATTAAAAAGTGTCGATCCTATTGAATTATGGTGGCTTATGAATGATGAGATAAGTTTGAAATCAAGATCGTAATTCATCGGGGGCTCAATTGCACGAAGTATATTATCATATTATTGCGTGACTATATTGATTATTGCCGGATTGGTCAGCAATCAATATCGATTTGTCCCCCCCCCCCCCCCCCCCCCGTTCCTTTCGCATCTTTGCAGAGATTTTCTCGGTTCCTCGGTTCCTTGGTTCCTCGGGGAGAGAGGAGAGAGCCCTCTTACGGAGTCTATATATCGATTGTCATTTTTGACAAGTTAACTGTATCCATTTCAGACGAAGATTTCAGGACACCCGATGCGTATGTTCGTTATTCACAATTAGCATTATCCCTTTTTCCTTTTTCCCTGTCACAACTGGAAACTGGAGAACGAAAAATCTATTGCCTCGTTCTTAGTGCGGATTATTTGTAATCCTGTTACAGAGCTGTAAATTACGACCTAATACTTAATCAATTTCAAAACGTTTCAGCGAAGCTGTATAATCAAGTTGTATACATTATTCTCAGTTGTTTATTCATACTTGTTTTCAAAATAGGTGAATCTGATACAATTATCCTAATATTATGATATAGTACACGCATTATTAGGTACTATACCTATATCGAGCCGTTGGAAGTAGGTATATAATTTTATGCGGCATGCAACAAGATACACACACAAGTATGGCATGAGGTAGATAATATACAGGGTGGGTGCAAGAAACCACCGAGCGATTTCAGAACGCAAAAAAAAATCCGAACGCGTCGAGCGAGCCGAGCGATCTTTGATTTTATGCGAACTATGGAAGGACAAGGTTTTCTTTTTGTGCTTGAAAATCGAAAACATCGTTTCTCGGTGCTGAGAAGCACGCATCCGATAAATCTGTTTTCAAAAAGTCGATTGAGGGATGAAAACGGTAACGAGAGGCTATAGTAGCGACTTCATTTCCAAGTTTTCATTTAAATTTCCGGGGCTATTGAATAGACTTCGTGTGTGTGTGTAGTAGGAGTATAATATTCATTTATTAAACCACTTGTACCTACACCTTGTTATTGAAATTCATTTCAAATCTGTTCCATTATTACGGAAATTACTTAATGAAATTATATGGACGAAAAATTTGGAAATCAGGTGTAATCGCGTTGAAAATTGTTGAACATAAAGGGAAGGAAATGACAACGGCCAGCATTAAAAGTCGTTTGAAATCGCTTGATATCGCCTGAAATCATGAAATCTCGTAATCTCGTGTACAGCTAGAATGCCAATAAATAACCCCCGCCCCCGGTTCACACAGCCCCAATTGTTTCCTATTTTCATTCTGAACGAAGTCCCGGTGTAAATTTCAATCTGATATTCAAATAGGTAAGTTCATTAGCTGAAGTAAATTCTACATGAATGCCCTGGAAGTTTCTCGCGAGCTTGAAAATTGGGTTGAACATTGCTCGACGTTACCGTTTTTTTCATTCCTCGGTCATCGCCCGATTCCTCTAGTTTCTGAGAGAATAAAACTCGCCCGGACCTATCGAATATGAATCGAGGCGATCGGATTTTCTCCGCGTTTCAGAACTGTCTGGCCTTTCACAGTAATTCTTTGTATAACATAAGCAATCACGTTTTCTGATGATATTTATACGAGGACATAATCCTAACTTACATATTGCGCGAAAATATGCTCTGTATATACAGCGTGTCCGCGAACTAAGTACTCTTTCATGGGAGCGACGACCGGAGGGGGTCCAGCTTGGTACTTTGCCGTTGGAAATAACGGTCTCCGTTGTGGCGTCCGTGCCTCTGTGAGATACAGCTCCTTCAAAAAGTCACGCGGTAGTAATGGAAAATCCTGGAATTTTAAACCACAATAAAATGCACTGACGCAGCAGCTTTTTCGAAATATACTACGACGCTGGTTGGACGAAAACAGCATGTCAAGGAGTTAGTTAAATGCGCAGTCCGTTGAGTTAACCTTCGTGATTCTCGAACTGGAAAAGTGCTGGGGCAGCCCACCGACCGCCGCTGTGCGGTTGGCTGCCTACATACAGCCGCTAGCGTTAGTTTAAATGAGCTGTATACGACGGACGCCGCGCCGCGCCGCACAGGAGACGACTATTTCCAACGGCAGGGTAGGCACCAGGCTAGACCTCCCGGATCATTCCAACATCCCGCTGAAACTAAGCATGAAGTTCGAGGTCACCTTGTATATATTTGCAACATAATTGGAATATACAGATATTGTAATTCTGATCATGACATTCATATTGTCTGTATAATTCCTGTGACCTATCGATCAGATATTTGTAGCAAAAAGATAGAAAATGAAAGTAAGTATAATTCTACAGTTACATCAACAATTTCAAAATTCGCTTCACAATTTTCAAAATATTCATCAATTTTATTTCGTATTCGCATTTCTTTCGTGTGTGTTTATATTATAGGTTGATTGATGCAAATTGAAACAAATCGATCGATACACATATCACACACACATACACATACACATATATATATATTTATCGATATTTATAATTACACATTATTTATTCGTGCCCTCTAAACATATACATGTATGTATGTGTAAAGAAAACTCGAAAACATCCATCAATATTCGTCAATATTTTATATAACTTGACATTAGGTAGGTTATAAATGTTATGTTATGTGTGATAAATGTTGTCAAATATAACAAATTTACTCTTCGTATCATGAAAAAAAATGAGAAAGTCAGAATTTTCTTTTTGCATATTATTTCTTGTAATATGCGTTCTGTATATTACATAAAAGTCATGTACGTTGCGCCGAAATGAAAATATACAATGAATACTATCTAGAACTATACTGGTACGATTGCAACGATAGCGCAACAAACAAAAAAAAAAACAAAAAGTAAAAAAAGAAGAAGAGAAAAACACGAAAAAAGTCATACGGGGTGAAATTTTTCGATGATTTTCACTCGGGATTCCTCGGGATATTGTGGGGAGGCAAGAAAAATCGATATTTTACATCATCGACGAATTTCACCGGCGATATCATTTTTTTCGCGGTTCCGTTCGCGTCAACGTCACACGAACTTGGACCTCGTACACTGCACTGACATACATAACAATATAATACGTGACAACAATATATTATCATCCATGATTATCTTTGATAAGAATCTTTTCATCACCATTTTCGAGCATTTTGATTCCGTTGCCATTAGTACCCGGATCTGGATTGCCCGGATTATCATTTGAATTATTGTTATATTTAAAAATCAGAGCCGATCGCGTCTTGTGGATAATAGTTCGCGGAGGCGGAGGTGCAGATCTAGGTGTCTGGTCATTGGACTTTTCATTGTTGTAATTTTGGAGTCCATAATTGTTGACGTAATTATTACGTCGCGTATCATCATCGTTCTGAATAAGTTGCACAAGCAACAATGTATCGTCTGGGGTCTGAGGAGCAGCACCCCTGTTATCACGATGATGATGATCGTGGTTATTGTTACCATTGTTATTAATATTGTTCATGACGTTATTACCGCCGTTCAAACTCAATCCTAGATTTGAATTTCGTGTTGTTTGTCTAACAAGGCGCGCACTACTTCCTCTTGGGAGGAGCATAAAGCTCGCATTCGTCGTGGTGCTTCTGTGGTGCATCGTCGAACCGTCCCTAGAAATAAATACGAAAAAAGAAATAAAGTAAAAGAAGGAAAACGAGAGTAAACGACGAATGGAAATAGAAGATAAGAGGAGGAGAATCGATCGTATATTAATAGTGGAAAGAATAGGAAGAGTATCGAAGAGGGGGCGATTATCGGTTATTCACTTGTTTCTCATGCTTTGTTCATGTCCCTCAAAATTTGTATTCCAGTACTATCACGGAGGATGAATTGGTATAGTAGAGTATTTCGATCGAATTCAATCCCTGCCTGTGTATGTACCTGCCTACCGCGGATCGCATTATCCACAGACACTTGAACTTTGAATATTATATATAGTTATGTGAGTGGAAAGAAAATTGTAAATTGTCGAGGTGAAGAAATCTAATGGAACCACCGTTGCCAAAAATGTCAATTTATCTCTTATTTATTCAAAACCGCGTGAGATTTGAAATTTATCGCTGTAGCAGTTATAGTTACACTTGAAGTAACATTTTTTTTCTTCCAATTTTGTCGTAAAACTGCGCGTCAGCCTTGGATTGAAAATACCGATATACATGGAGTTGTTGTATCCATGCATGTATGTACGTACGTACATACGTGTGGTCTCCATACATCGGCATACGCGTATATAATATGAAAAATACACGTCCATGGGGACCTCGCCGGAGTGATTATACTGATTATCACACGCTTAATTATATAGTATCCGTGTTTTGTCTGCGACATATGTATACCTACATAATGCAATATAGTTATGGTATAGATATTATCATTATCATTGCTATCGTCATCATTATTAATGTTATCGATACATCGGAGCTAACGACTGCCGCACAATGGTACATACGCCAAATTTCTCGTCACCTGGTTTGTGCGAATGCTCTTGAATATACAATAATAGCATAGGTATGGGAGGTAGCTGCGTTTATTCATTCGTTTATTTACAGCTTTTTGTACAGTATTGTATTGGCTACATAATTACACAATATGCACGGTGCAGAATAATAGTTGCGAGTAGCTTGTCAGGGGGAAGAGGGAAAGAGGAACAGAAACAGAAACAGAAATTCAGGTAAGGGGTGGACAGGAAAATACAGAAATAGTGATATTTGTTATACATTCTCTGACCTGCAATGACTACCCTGTCGTCTTCTACGCTGTGGCCACAGATGAAAAGCTCCATATATCAGAGGATTTACCAAGCTATTGCTCATTCCGAAGAAAAATATTCCACTTTGTAGATCCTGGCTCATCTGCGGTACACATATTTATGTATTCATACAACGTTATACGGTACATATGCTTTTCAAAATGATGGAATTACAATTTGAACAAATTTCAAATCGATTGAAGAAAATGCCCGGATAAATATTGGAGACGGATAGGTAATATAAATTATGAATCCGCAGGTACATCAGATATACCTGTACGCGTATATGAAATATGGAAAAATTCGTCTATTATGTAGGTATCTGTTGAAGACATCGAGGTGGATGACAATCGTTCGGCAATTCAATGCGATAATGGAATCAATCACATATAGTATAATATGTAGTGCAGTACAGCGACCGATAGATGCGAAGAGCTTTCATGAAAACTTGGTATACTAGAGCTTTTGAATTGCAGCAACGTAAAATCCCATCAATCCTTCAGTCCTTTAGTCTCATTCCGCATCCACTTTGAGCCCCGACCCCCTAACCCTGCAGTTTCACCCCAGTCCCTAGTTGCTTAAGGAGAGAGCGGCCATCGATTTAACGTGAAAACAGTAAAAGGAGTAGGGAAGTATGTGTCATGTACTACATATGTGGGGATGTGTGCTTGTATATATTATCGGCGAAGTCTCGTATAGGTACTGTTACACTGTTCACTGCCGAGGGGTAGAGGTGCATTTCGGTCACTGGGTATATAAGCTATGTACAGGCGGACATACATACCTACGTACATACATATACCACGTACACATTACGTACGACGGATACAGATGCAAACAAATACGGTGTATGTACACAGAGTAGTCAGTTGTGGAACCGATGCAGGAGAGAAAACGAATGGGCGATAGAACAGCGGCGGGGCGGG
The DNA here is from genome assembly GCA_963170745.1 of Phymatocera aterrima. NCBI lineage: Eukaryota > Metazoa > Arthropoda > Insecta > Hymenoptera > Tenthredinidae > Phymatocera > Phymatocera aterrima. The sequence goes on from OY720670.1 coordinate 7,400,842, forward strand.
GGAAAAGATAGAGAAAGTAAACGAGAGCGAACCCGCTTTAAACTGTATTAACTTTTTGATTTATTACTTCGTTAAAGCTTTTACCATTGCTCTGAACGATAATATGTTATACCTATGTGTATATGCGCGCGAATGCAACTGCCGAGCAGACAGTTTGGTATTCGTTCTCTAAATTATACCGGCAAACTTACTTCTTGGGCGGCAAAAAAACGAAAAACGCAACAGTGGGAAAGCTACAGGGGGGGAAAAACCAAAATGAAAATAAAAAAATGGACTTTAGTTGAGCGTTAATGCAGTTAATTTCTCCGGTATTTAGAATGATCATCCTGTTACTGATTACGCATGTAATTATACCCCGGAGTTAGTTTTATTCGTGCAGTTACATACATTTCCGCGCAGCTATAGCACAGACGCAAGCTCCTATTACATGTATTACATGCACATTCGACCAGTAGACTTCTTTACGAGTTTCTCAGTATCGCGTCTCGTTTAGTATCCAGGATGAAAGTTTGCAACGTCGAGGCAACTCGAGTATATCGGCTGAAATTTGTCGGCGGAGAAGAGTCTTCGTTTTTTTGGGACGGGGGGTATTTTGTGATCGGATATCTATTTTCCGAAATCGCGGGGGACAAAAAAATGATGATTTTTTGTCTCCACCGAAAAATTTCTTCTACCGGGATCTGAAAATCACCGTAACACGTACTACATGTTGCAGCCTCATCTCACTTCCTATTGAATTTCTAACTAATTGAAGACTGATTTTGGTTGGTAATCAATTTTGGGTACTACGTTGATATAGGTCGATAGAAATTGAACTTTTTCGAGTTTTCACTTTTCACTTACGATTTTCGTGCCAATTTCATTATTTCTCGATACTCTGGGGAAAAGAGGGCAAGAACTCGCCGAACGGATACGCGCGCTGATCTGTGACGTGAAATTGAATCGAACGAAAAATAAAATTGCAAATGGCGCATGAATCGTAGTGAATAAAACAGAAAACATGATATCCAAAATTGTCAAAATTCTGTATGGAAAGTTTCGTTATAGATAGGCACAGTATCAATGGTATTGACTCACGTGCTTATCGGGGTTCAGGAACATGAAGATTATCATCATCGTGTAGTAAGGCGTCCACCATAAAACGAAAGCTGCTACAATGACCACGCTTATACGCAGTGACTTTGTTTTGGCCCGATGCATCAAACGCCGACGATTCACATCACCGGATATGTGATTCGTGTTATTGCTGGCAAGCTCCGTTTTGAAAACCCGTTCGCTACCTGTAATTAGAATGAAAAAAATGACTAGAAAACGAGGAGACGGCGTAATTCTCGTCGTAATAAATAACCAACTGCCCTAATCTCTGCGTTCTCGTTTCATCGTTAAAATTTAGGGCGGTTTTGCGTTGTTTCCGAAGAAGTATCCAGTTCTACCTAGTTTTCGTGAAAATTGAATGAAATATCGCTGTAACGACATATCTTCATCGACATGTTTGAAAACTGAAGAAAGTTCCTGGAGACTAAATTCAACGTTTGACAAATTTATATTCTTTCCTCGGAGGTTCTACTAATTGAAAATTACACTAGACCCGATTCTGTTTTTTCTTTCTTTCTTTGGTTTTTTTTTTTTTGTACCATAAATTGCGTTGGGCAAGGTTTCTACAAAGTAGATTGATCAATATCATTATTCGTGGCAATTTAATGCGGGAAAAAGCAATCTTCGTAATTGTAGAACAATTATTGCCATTATTCTACCGAACGATGGCCCGGAGCTCGAGTTCCAGAGAGTAAATTGGAATAACTATAATCCTATGTGTTGGGCATTGGTAGAAAGTTCTAGGGAAACTTTTGCGACAAAGGAGATATTTTGCGCGATCGGAATACCGATCGAGGATAATCACAATGACAACAATAACGATGATTATCGTTGGATCCCCGACATTAGAGTGCTGATGGAATGAGTATGAGTCAATTCTAACGAACTTGAATCAATTGCGATCGCGGTGTATATAATTGTACAGCCTCACCTCGTATCTGACAAACAATAATACATAGTTTTGAACTTACGAGCTATCGTTACCACCGTGGAAACGTAGGTTGCAACCAGAATAACTAGGGGTAGTAAAAACATGAAAATTAAACTGAGCGTTGTATAGAGTTGTTCCTGCCAAGGCTCCGTATAAAATCCGTGAGTCACACACTGCCAGAATTCTTCGACGAACGGTCCACTCGCCACGTGGAATATCACCAACTGGAAAAAGGGAAGAAAATCTGCATTGAGTGAATCGGTGATAGAAACCATTCGGATAATTGAATGGACATTTTTATTTTTGTATACTTTGCTCCCTTCTTTTCATCGTGTGTCTATCTAAACCGGATTCGACGAAGTTTTTCGATTTGAAAATTTTCGGGCATTATTATTATGCATTTTTTTTCCTTCTACTTTTCTTTCGCGAATTTGTCTGTTCTTCTCTCACTCCCTTTTCCGATGTTCTTCTGTTCGTCGGTCCAGGGCTATTTCGAGGGTTCGACTATCCTTCCGCGTTTATTTCGGCGATGATTCAACCGCGCGGCCGTAAACGCAGGCGTGCTCGGGCGGATTATAATTTTGAGGGTGAGAAGTAGAAGATAATGGAAATAATCCAACCTATAATCAATATTAAGAATAATGATAGGTATAAAACGATAAACGTGAGTGCAGCCGGGTAAAAGTTGTTTGTAACATTATGTTATATGCGTTAAGCCCCCGTAACCACAAGTTTTACCACCCTCGTACCGACCGCAGGAGGAATAACGCGGAGAAAACGAAAAAATAAGAAAGAAAGAGAAAACTATTCGGTACTTTTCTTCGCGCGATATAAAGCTAAAGCAATGTCGAAGAGAAAAAAGAAGAGAAAAAAGAAGAAGAAGAAGAAGAAGGAGAAGAAAAAGGAAAAAGGAAATATGCCTCGAGGGTGAGGTTTTCAGAGTTTCATACTTTTATTTTCTCGCCTATCGTTATAGCATTGCTCTGAACCACGTTTTAGGTTCTCTCTAAAAGGGGTGCAAAATGGCTTTCACGAACATGTTTCCATGAGGCTCGTACAAAGAAGGAGACAACAACGAGAGAGAGGATCTTGGGGACAAAAGAGAGGAACAGGTCCCAAATATCTTATCTATATAGTTATACATTTCATAACAAGAACTCACGAAACAAAATTATAGTCGCGCGTGCGCATGCCCATTGGTGAAAAATGAATTTTCATAGATTTCGGTGTACAAGTATCTATAGCTGTATTACGAACGAGAAATGACGTTTCAACGCGCTGAATTCAGAATCAGAATCACCGAGACAAGTCGCACCCGAGTATATTGCACTGCAGTACAGCCCCGACCGATGCGACGGAATGGCTTTTCCGCAGAGTTGGCATGAAAATAGAGAGGAAATTGATAATTATAATAATAATAATAACGATAAATTAGTGAGTCTCCTCACCGTGAAATTACGTGCGGATCTACGGCTTCTTTACGAATACGCTGTCTCGAAGGGATGTGGAATCAGGAGTTACGTATTACGAATAATCATGAATCGCGTGGTATACTTGTGTGCGAAATGACGGAATTTAGCAACGATTCGAACGATTCTCTTCCCGCGCTACAGTGAAGTTTTCCATTCTTCAGTATAGCTTTCGCGCTTTCTTTACCGGAACTCGTAACCCCACTCGCGCACGTTGCAGTTGCAGTTGCGATTTTCCCTGGCGTTTCGTAGCAACCTATAGACGGGCGATTTCTCGAACAATTTTCTCATCAAATTTACCGTGCCGAGGGGAATCACGAAATTACATTCTACCTGCGCAGACTTCTGTAAGTAACTAAAAATATTTCAGTCCTGTCGAGGGAAATTGAATGTCTACGTAGGTACCTATATATACCTACCTACATTCAATCACGACGATAATTTTTTGGAAAACTTTTCAACCGCGCCGGAGACTTCCTTCGCAAGACGAAACAAATTGCGTTTCAATCGATCAGCCACTCCCGATTTTCGTGAAACTCTTGGCCCAACATGCTTGGATACAAAGATATACAAAGTTCGCGTGTGAGATGACGGATCACTTGGTTCAGAAGTTACGAGTACCTGTCAGGTTTTCGTATAATTTTAATTAACCGCGGGGGAAAAAATCGGCGGCTAATTTCGGTCGGATAAAAATTCTCGTGAATAAAACGGCAATTCCGAAATACGGGATCGTTGCGGGTGTCCATTCTACGGTATACCTATCTTCTTCGTACGATTTTCTACATGAAAAACGAAGAGACCCGACTCTGTGGCACCGCGGCGAAAATGAAAACGTTCGCGAACGTTTTGATTCAGTCAACTCACCGCACTCCGGGTATTACTCGATGTGATGAAATTAACTGGATTCGGAACGTCGAGATTTCAAACGCGTTTAATTTGTGTACAACGCCCGATACAGAGGCATTACTCTGCAGCGTGTCCACGATCGGAATCTTGCGAAACGGCCTTTTTTTGGATAAGCAAATTTATTGAAATCGAGAGAGACAGAGAGAGAGAGAGAGAGAAGAAACAACTCGCTGCGGATATAAATACTATTCGAAGGTATATATTTTCTGTACTGTACAGGTATAGAGAGATCATAGGTACAATAAATCCAAAGCTATTAACGACGGTAGATATCGCAGTATATTATGTACTGAGATATGAATAACAGCATTGAAGAATATCTCGTGAAATATATACTATGCCGGAGAGCGTAGACACCCGGAGTCTCATCACTCTTCATTTTTTGCTAATTTATTCATTTTTTTCTCCATAAAAGTATCCGCCTGCTCGTACCAGATTTCATAGCTTATCGAATATTTGATCACATGTCGTTATGCTATACAAATTTCACAACGTGCAGTATATTACTATCGTAGATTTTCGTTTTCTCTCTCTCTCTCTCTCTCTCTCTCTCTCTCTCTCTTGGTTTTTTCCTTCAACCAATATTTTATCATTGGTTTATCGGAACAACATTTTTTCTCCTCAGAAGCTCACGAATAACTGTCGGTAACGATGTACCGTACATTTGGATACATTGCTCGCTGCCCATGTCGCTCGATGTCGTGCAGATTATTTGTTCATAATTATACAGCATTTATTATCTTTACAAAATCTAACCAGGTGCAGATATTACATGTACCTATATTAAATATGCATGTACAGAAGGTACGATTTCCTCGTTATATCCTTCCCGCATCAAAAACCGCTTAAGAGAATTTCGGCTCATAATTAGTTTACGCGAATAATTAGCTATAGTAGCCAATAACTGCGTACCCAATATCCGCGAGCATAACGCTTATTGAGTTACTAATTAATCATGTATCGGTACGTGTATGTTTGCGAAGGTAGGCATACGGCAGCCGGTATTATAAATTTATTGTAACCCCTCGGGCGTGAAACTTGACGAAAAGAACGACTCGAAAATTTATTATGGTCTCCACCGTATAGCTGATGCCGAGTTCCTCAGATCTGTTCGCCAATTTTACAGCCCATATAGGTATACATATATATCTGACTAACGGAGTAGACCTGTGAATTGCGATAACTGTTATGAGCTTTCGAGTGTATATAGTTATGCTAGGATAAATCTGATATTGGCATGTATAGCAAGTTCGTACGTGGTTGATGATTTATTCTCTGTGTATAACGCTGAAGGCGTAGGTACTACAGGTATACCTATACCGCAGTACAGATACTTAATTGTATATTCTATTTTCATTCGATTTCATCCCCTTGTAGCTAGGGCTCACTAGATCAACTGAGAAAATTCACAAGTTAAGATATTGAACGTCGAAATCGGGGGAAATTAAATAATATTCGATCACGATGATTGGTTGCATGGACAGAAATTTTTTGTACTTTCAGCGTCGAAACTAGATTATTATATTTACTGTTAACACGAACGAACGGTTTCGCTTCTTTACCGTAGATTCCGTTGGGATGGGAATCAGAGTTTCTTTTTATTGTTTATTGCCATTTTTCTTCCCTTTTGAAAACCCGAATGACCAATCGAAGCTTACCAAATTCCGTGCCTACTCGTTTTTCTTGATATTCCAAGTACTTCATAGAATTCGATAGTTTTGCAAATTTTTGCAAACTAATGAAATCTCACTCTGAGATGGAGAATCGAATGAGAACACCGCGTCTCTGTGTGTTTGTGACACTTCGTCACAACATTAGCCGCCCCTCCCCCCCCCCCCCCCCCCTCCCCTCCCCAATTACCATTTTGTTTATCACTGACACAAATTTTGAATTCCGTCAAATGAAGTTCTGGATAAAGCATGACGCGGAGATACGAGATCTCGGTCTCCATCCCTCCCGTCCCTCCCCGCGGCACACTTCATCGCGGAGTTCAAAGCGCCGCCCTGCCGCCCTGCCACCCGAAACTCTCGTCTCCCGAAAAGTGTGACCTAATGGTCGAATTGCCCCACTGAAGTTTTTCATCGGGGTAATTTCTTGGGTCGAGAAATTTTATTCAACAGCCGTTCTTCCTTCCGGTCAAAAAATAATAGGGCTGGGGCTCCAGTCTTCGACCCCCTTTCCTAGTTCTTGGCCACTTTTCCCTTTTCGTATATTATATGTACCTACATCTACATAGGTGCATACATACATATCCACATACAGTTTGCTATGTAGGTATGGCCTGATATTCGTAGTCGGATTTTCTCGAGTGGTCGGCAACTAGTGCCTTCGTTCCATTCGAGGGATGGAAAAGTGACATAAATTTCGTATACCTACCTACTGATAATTATCATACCCGATATAAAGCGACCTGGCTCAGTATGATATTATAATTTATGAAAGATGTACGGAAATTTGAAAACGGGACTGCAATGCTGTTTGTGATAAAGTTTCGAACTCCGGACATTTATTATACTCGGGCGTTTCGACAATGTAACTGGATTTTTATCAGCTATAATAAACGACGTGTCGAAAAGGTGAATTTTTCACCGAGCTGCTCCTCGCGCGGCTACAGATATAACGGGTGAGTGTGTAGGTTCCCCCGTACGTATCATCGTTGTATGTGTATAGCCGGATGCTTTCGAGTTTATTTATTGTGTAGAAAATATTCCTGTAGGTATAGCTACGGACGGAGCGTATGCTTTCGGAAAATTCCTACCCAGCCATCGGTAATCTTACTATAAAAATTGATCGGAATCTTTTTTCAATTTTCAGTGAAATAACTTCGGCGCCCGCGGCACTATACGGCCAGTGTACGATGATCGAAAGGTCTGAGAAAATTTTCGGAAATTAAGAAGATAAATTGTCCGAGACGGAGGAGAGAAGAAGGAGATGAAGAGGGATACAGTTCCGGTTTCTTTCTGTCCTGCGGCCCAGGTTTGAAAAATAAGAATAAAAAGACAAAATCGTGTCAACTATTCTGTTAGATCGGATGGAAACGCGAGCGATTGCAACTTATTAATCCTACTGCTGTAAAAAAGTAACAATAACTTTTTCCTTCGACGTAGCATCCGCCTATTCGAATAATTTTGATCGAGTCAGCCAAGTGATTGCGGTAAGAGCGTAGTCGTCCACGTGCAAAAATTGTTCGATGAGATCGCGCGGTTTCATGAACGGATCCCGATTTGTACGAGAGCCAGCCGTATATCAGCTGTTGGTTTCCATTTCGCGATTCAAGGAGTCATTGTTTGCCGTACGAAATACCAACCGCGGTTGCATATCGTTCGCCCGATTATCCACGAATTAATGAATAATATAATGCGTGCCGTATAAATTATCAGCTCACGATTGTCATTAGCAGATGTTTTTTGTATATGCAGACACGTGAACAGACCCTCGCATTTCGACTCCCATTTTATTCCGACACTTTCTCAGCTTTGTTCCGTACCTTCGACTAGCGACAAGGCTCAAGGGGAGGAAAAAGAAGTGGAAAAAAGAGAGAGAGAAAAAGACAGAAAAATGTCCAATAAAAGAATCGCGGACCACAAAAATCCTCCTCTGATCGTTGTTTATGTTTCTTCCCGACACCGAGCAAGCAGCGGAATGAGGTGCTTCCTTTCTTGAGGTGTATTCTAGTAGTGGAAGAAGAGATCTAAGAGGGTACGAGAGCACGATGACCTACTCCTCGTAAATTCGAATTATTTCGACTCGGAGAAATAAAAATTCTGCAGTAAGAGGTTCCACGAAGATTCGAAATTTCTCTACACCCGGGTTCTTCTCTTCGTTAATTTATCCGCCGAGTAATATAAATAATCAAATGCGACCGAATAAGGAAAACAAAAAGCGAACAATAATATTTGAACGAAAGAATAGAAAGGGAGAAAGCGATTTTTGGAAATTCGTTGAAGAACGTCGCGTCGTGAGCGGATGACGGATTCAGCTTTTCACCACTACCCCGTGAAGTTGTCGCAAGTTTCAAACGGACATGTCGAACTCAATTTTCTATTATTCTCGAATTCATCTCGCTTCCATAAATTTCCGAGGTAGTGATTTCTTCGTAAGAAGAAGAAAGAAATACAAATTTTTGGTTGAGAAAACCTTTTTCCGTGAAAGATTTTCGTGAGTACAGATGTGGATACATGTATATATTTCACTGCGATTGGATTATAATCAAGAATTATCGTTCGTGGACTAACAGCTTGCTCGAGGATTCAATACATTATTTTTATAATCTTGTGCATGAGAGTACGAAGATACCGAAATTTTTGATATTTGTCGAAAAAAGTGAGCCGGAAAGAAGAAGGAGTGTATTTCGGATAATGTCAGTTTTGTAAATTAACTTCGGTATTGTGAAATGAATGTGAACGAAATTCATGGACATAGCTTCTTTTCTTTCTCGTCTCGTTACTTTTTTTTTTACTTTTTCGGAAAGAAGCGGAAAAACGCTTGGGAAGAAAACGAATTAGAGAAACTTCGGTCCTTCGCCGGGGATAGGATCAGTCAGGACTTCGGCCTGTCAATCGTTGAACAAAATTCAGGGGTATCTTTCCCTTGTACGTGAATGTAAGAGCTGGAAATTGGATTTAAAAATGGGAACATCGAAGACATTGGAATTCGCTATAGCTGCGATAAAAAATTTGAAGGATATCCGAGGTTCCTCGTCCAGAGATATCCTGAATTATATTAAAAAACAATACAATGAAGCGTTCGACGTGAATGCGGTGAAAAAACAGGTCAATATCTCTCATTTTTTTATCCCTCCTTTCCGAATGAATTACTCTATTATACCTATATTATGCTTGTTTATCAAACCCCCGAAGATCCAGGCTGGAATAGAAACGAGAGAGCTTCGGCCCCGATAAAAAAAACGGAAAAATCTGCGCTCGCATTCCCATAAAATTTTAATTTTATGGCTTTATTTGTTCCCAAATACATTTCCCTTCCGCATCTCTCGTTAGTTGTTCAGAGTTCTTCGCGTTTTCGGTTCTGGTCGAAGAAGGGTACGAAATATGTGTGTGGAAAGTTGTTGGGAATTTGAAAAACAAATCTCAAAATTTGTCGATTTCCAAAATTTTTCTTACCCTCCAGTTCGTTTGAATTTCTTCACGAATACGCATGCTGACATACATAACGACTGAAAATTTCAGATACACGCGTCATTGAAGAGAGGCGTAGCGTGTGGAATATTGAAACGAGATAATGCCGGTAACTACACGTTTCCAATCGAGACCGAATCAGCCGGCGAAGAAATAGCGGCGCAGGAATTGAAGCTGATGGAAATACATTGCAAAAAGCGTAGAAACAACAATTGCATTAATAATAATAATGGCCAACGTAGGAAACGGAGTAATATTCGTAAGAATAGTAAAAAATGTAGAAAACCGATGCGCAAAAAATGTGGAAAATCGTGTCTGTGTCCGTGTTCAGGTTCATGTTCGTGTTCGTCGGCGTGTTCAAATAATCGGAGAAATAAAATCAACAACAAACGTTGTCACGGGTCCGCTGCCGAAGCTTCGTTTTCACGCGATTCAGAAGAAGATGCGAATTGTAAAAATATCGAGAAACGTTTTCACCGATCATTTCATAGTTCGAAAAGACGCCGCCGCTGCTGACCGCAACATTTAGTCAAACGGAACGCTGCATTATTTTTCTTATCGCGATTAATTTGCCAATTTTGTTTATACCAGAGCTCGACGACTGTACACACATTCTGCATCCTTGTTCTCATTTTTGTTTCAATTTTTTCATTCGTGTCACGTTTGCTGTGACTTTTTCATGTTCTACGGCCTATGTCCTACCTCGCGTGCTCACCTACTCTGTGTTTTTAAAATACCGTCGAAGTTTCTCATCCTGCGTACCCACTTGCGATAAATATTACGTGTACAACTTGTCAACAACTTTGAAAATGACTTTTTGCCAAATAATAAATTTTCGATTCTATCAATGCAAGAGACCGAACGAACACTAGTATTTCAGTGTCTTTTTTTGGTCCCCGAAATGTGTTTAATGTGTAGAATATATGATACACTGCGTTTCACAGGTGAATATAATAAACAAAACCGTAAACTATAGTGTATTCCGAAGAGGGATATATACCGCACGATACGCGTACCTGTACATAATATAAGAAAGGGAATATAAATCATAAATATCTCTCTAAAATATGACATTTTTACGGCGGGGTAATGGTATACCTGGGCGCATGCGCATGCCTAAAGTATAAATCGTATACGCGGGTAAATCCTCAGGTTATGCGATTCAGTGGGATATTTCGTAATATCGGAGATACATAGGTATACCACGTATTTTATATTCTCCCATGTATAATAATGTTAGCTTCCGTAGGAACGGTCTGTTGTGTCGCAGAATTCCGTCGAAGGAATAGAGAGAAACGCGTAGATATGTAACGTCACGTGGGAAACTAGCGACGAAACTCGCCGCGGAGTTGAGTCGATCGGTTTAGACGAGAAAGAGAAAAGAAAAACCAAAACTTCAGAGGATGAAGATGGAAATGAAAATCGAAGAGTAGCGGGGGATAATTGTTTGCCTCCCTTTCTTTCACTTTGTCGCATTATTTCCAGCCAATATTACCGCATGAATAATATAGATATATTCGCACCGGTTGGGGTGCGGAAATAATAGGGGTAGGTGGCAGCTCTATAGTTTGCAAAAGTTATTTAATAATATAGCGGGTATAGCGGTATGAGCTTGCGCGAAGATAGGTTGAATAAATCAAAAGATCAGGATCTTCGCTTCGAACTTTATACCTGTAGCGTCCTCGTAAGCTCTTTGTTTCTCGGCGTGACGAACAGTAGCATAGGTATATAAGGTATCGGTATGAATTTCATATCAAATACATTCATCGTACGGATTGTGAGAAGAAAAATGAAAATTTCGGAACTTCGGTACGATTGTATTGTCGAGAGATATAATGATAATACTGCAGATTTGTAAAAACGGAACGAACCGATTGATCGATCTGTACGAGTGCTGAATGGAAGCCCGAAAAGTATCCGATGAGAACGGAGAGGAAATCGTGCGGGAAAGAGGGAAAAACCGAGGAAGAGTACCGTAGGTAGAATCGAAAAATGTACACATGCATTTTTATCCATGTATATATATACATGAAAGGGAACGAAAGTGGAAAAAGAAGTTTGTGGTACATACCTAGAATTTATGAATCAGAATGTATCGTTCGATCAATAATTCCACTTAGGGGAGTTTCTTGTGTGCGAAACTCCCGTAATAATATAACAATCGCGTTATACAGTTTCTATAAACGATGCTGTGGAGCTGTAGTAGATACTATATGAAAATGTATTCACGCCCTTATTTAGTAGGTAGGTACATACGTAAGTGGTTATATCTATAGTGGATGGATGGATAGATAGACAGACAGACAGATTTCTAAACGATCTAGCCGCTGGTAAACAAGCCAATAACAGAATCCGACAAGGGGCTGTAACATCCACCGTAATTTATTCCCCAGAGGATTGTTCCGCAGATGTAGCTCATACCTATAACGTTCAGAATAACAGGCTTTAGGCTAGATATAAGAATAACTGCTAAGTGTTTATCAGAAATTATTTTTCTTCCTACATTAAGGATACAGAACGACCGATAAAGAAGAAGAAGAAGAAGAAGAAGAAGAAGAAGGTGGAGGAGGAGGAGGAGGAGGAAGAGGAGAAAGCGAGAGAAAGATGCAGGAGGATACAGGAATCGATGCGGTATGTGATCTTGGAAATTTTATTGGTTTTTTGTTCAATTTTATAACACGCGCGAGATTTATGAAACAATTGGAGAATCGCGGGAAGAACAAACATGTTTGATTCTATCGTGATGAGGACGTGAGCACGGGAAAGTACGGTTTTAATCCCAGAAAGGATCGTGTATATGGTTTTACGTGTTTTCCATGAATTCGGTAACGTTCGAGTTGTACCTATGTCCATAAGATGAAAATTTGTCGACCAAAATCAAAATGGTCGTATGTTATATGTTTTCGTCAGATGTGACCGGAACGGAACGTCTTTTATGATCGAACGAACGATTTACGTATTCTCATCGCCAATGTATCGGACGAATAATACAGATCCGTCTCTCGAATTCGGAATATTAGGAACGTCGTTGGCATTGACATACGAGCTTTATTCGATCTCTAACAATATACGAGAGTTCGGTGTAAAAATCTCCACGTTTATCGGGGATAACGTAAAATGGGAATTAGGTGTATTAGATTTATTCCAGGATCTTGTATACAGGTCGAATATTTTGTTATTCTTCGAGATTTCCCATTTCCTTACCACAATCTATGTAAGCGTGTATGTGTAATCGACCTCCATCGGCTTTTCCGAATGTTCTATTCACGAAGTGATAACTTTTATTCACTATTTTCTTCGACAATCACGGTTATCATTTCGGAAGATTTCGTCGTACAGCTATTACTTCGTAGTCAAGAAAAAATGACAAATTTCGAAATTCCGAACGATCGATCGTGACATTTTTATATTCTACGAGAATATTGTTTCCCCTTCTGAAACGGTAAGACGTCTGAAAATCTTCTGTCTGCAAATTTTCAAGTCTGTCTCAAAGACAGACTCGGACCGTCTCCATCTTTACGGAACGATCAGAAAGCACACGAGCATTCGGTTCCTGGCGTAAAACATTTTCACGCAATCTCCGAAGCGGCGGGACACTTTTTTCTCTACTTCCGTTCTTTCTCTTATCACATTTTTTTATTTTTGTACTGATCTTCTACGTGTCGCCTATCGCCTAGAACTGTTACTCCGTTTTACCGGTGACGTTCCAACGTATTCCCTTTCAGGATTTTACGATCGTTTCCTTCGTCGCACGTCAGTTTGATAAAAAATAAATTCTACAGAGCGAGACGACTGAAATGAGGAGAAAAAAATAAAAAAAATAAATGATACAACAAAAATTTAGTCCGATCTTTTGCACGTGCTTTTGTGAGCGGTACGAGAATTTAGCCAGCGAAGTGCGTCTGTAATGCAGACACCTTTGTAAGAATGATCGTGAGCTGGTAGGTGCTAAGCGATGTAAGATCAGTCGTGCTCCGCCTGAGATCTAGAGTCCTCGTCCTTTGTCCTCGTTGCTCTAATAAATTGTTTCAAGTTTATATTCAAACCATATCTTTCATTTCACCTCCGGTCTGAGTTGTTAATCGATAGCGGATTTGAACGATAGAAAAAATCTGCAAAAATCACCTCGAACCCGCGCGTATAGCTACGTAAGGCTCACATAAAGTACGAAGTTTGGGACGAACTTTGGGTTACGCCGATCGCCGCGCCGGATAAGGGCCCTCTATATCGACTTAGGCCCCCCGTACCATTCATAACTTCAATTAACAGAAGTTCGGAGTAATGTTTTCGAAGAAGCTTATCCTCTATGGTGTCAGTTAATTAAGAACGAGAGCTCAGCTCATTGCTTGTGATTAATCGCGAAATGATTATCTTATACTCCCGGATCCAATTAGCATACGAGACTGATTATTAATTACCTTATTTATGAATGAAAATCAAATTTTTGACAAATTTCGACTGTATATATATATACACACACGCACGCCTATGTATAACCAATTAAATCGTACAACGAGGCGCGATTATGATCGTAGAGAGTACGGATGCGAATAAAGTTGAGATATGTACATCAGGGTGAGTCAGGTCGAGCGTAACACATCTTGCGGATAGATTCTTTGGGAAATTCGGACGGGAAAAGTCCGTTGGCGAAAATTTCTGTGACTTTGAGTTTGCGAGCTGGAGAATATTCAGGTGAACCAACCGCCAACGCTGATGCCGTCAGTGTGCAAATACTGTGTTCGCTCGCTCTGTATCCAAGCAGCTTGCCGTGTCTCGCTCACGTGTACAAGCTCCGTGATCAATTACGGAGCTTAGATCCTCCGTAGCTCGAGAACCAGGGGTCACACGAATTATCGTCGAATGACTTTTCCTCGCGGAATTGTTGCAAGGATCCAGCTATCAAACAAATTTCTCCCGCTCAACCCGAATCACCCGGTACGTATAACGTACGTACTCAATTACTGAAAATGTTGTAGACGGACGGAGGGAGGGAAGAACAACCGTATGTAAGACGAATGTTATTAAAAACAGTAGCTTGAGATCGTGACTGCATATATTTTTAAACAGTGGTTATAGTGCCATGGCCCGAAGCTACTGTAATATGAAATAAAATTAATGGAAAGAATAAAAGTTACTTTGCGAGCTCGATGCTGGAACTACTTTCTGCGATACTGAGAACATACAAGTATGAAGCATAGCGAAAAGGAGCAAAAACAAAAACCAATTGAGCAAAAACGTGCGTATTGGTATACAGTACAGCAACTGCAGGTGTTAAGTGGCTCAAAACTCTGGCGGAGCTCAACTGGAACATATAATTTTCCGCTTCTTCTTTTGCAGTTTTTTCCCTTTTCTGCTCTTTGTTTCGCACGTCCTAGATATACCTAGCCATTACATCTGTTCTTTCGGGTTCGATCATGATAAATGTCCTAACTGGCAAAAATTGGTAAGGCAGAACAGAAACTTAGCATAATATACTCTAACAGGACGCGGGAGCAAGACATACATGCCTCCATATATACGAAACTAAATTTCAAATCTTGTTTTATTCTATATTCTTTACCAATTGTTACTCCCAATGCGTGCGTTCATTCGGTGTATTCCATATTTGACCTCAACAAACCTTTTCGACCCTCGCCATTCTCGATTTCGGCGCAATTTTATTCACTGTTTGCTAGCTTGGTATACCTTTTGTAAGCGCTTTCCGTGGTTCTTTCATACAAATTTCTGTACTTCAATTCTGGCTCCGGGGATATGATTCTTCCCGAAAATATTCCGCCTCCAAAAATTTCCAAATCGCTGTATAATTGTAAACGAAGAAAGAATATTTCGACGAAGGTGAGATCATCGAAGATTATCATTTTCGGTCGGTTCGGAACGTCTTTCATCTGAAAGGATTGAAAAGCTTG
The DNA here is from genome assembly GCA_963170745.1 of Phymatocera aterrima. Lineage (NCBI taxonomy): Eukaryota > Metazoa > Arthropoda > Insecta > Hymenoptera > Tenthredinidae > Phymatocera > Phymatocera aterrima. The sequence continues at coordinate 7,416,284 of OY720670.1, forward strand.
TTGGATGCGGACTTGATACTTCTCTCACCTTCTCGTTTCCGCGGTTCGAGCAGAAAAACATGTTTTTCGCAATGAGCGTGGATGGGGATCATTTTAGATCTTTCTTGCTTTTTTTTTCATCTCTATTCTTTTTCTTCGGACAAATTTGACAAAATTCTACGGAAGGTTGTATCGATTTTTTCGCCAGACCATTGACTATTGTGTGTTCGGAAGTAAGGAGATCGGAACCGTTGCACATGATTCAGAAAAAGACGTCTTTCTGCCTGAAACGCAGGAAAAAAGAAAGAAAACGAACAAATAACAAAAGAAATATATCAACCTGGTATCCAATAAGTTTTGCAATCATTCCGGATGAAAGGATGATCCAATACAATGAAAATGATAACCTTACTTCTGTTGATATCTAGTTTTTTCGGTTAGTTATTCGAGCGATTTCGAAATTAGTCGAGGCAGATGATAAATAAAGTTTCGATTATAAATCAGATGATAAATAAAGTTTCGCCAAATCGAAAATGGTCGTAGTCAAACGTTTCTCAAGTTGACATGGAATTGCCCGTGCGAAGAAAATTTTCAGCTCATCAAATGTTGTTAACTGATGGAACAATATTACCGTAGTTGAGGCCGAAGTAGATCTGTTTCATTCTTTTTTATTCCCTCATCTAATTGTAAACCTCGAATAGTTTGAATCACACTATCGATCTCATTGATTTTCAATCTGTCGTGAAACGGAAATGAGATTCTTGTTTGTCGATATTCAAAAAAGACATTTTCCTTCCCATACTCAACTATATTATAGTGTGATTATGGATATTGTGACTTTCTGATCGTCGAGACATAGTGATTTCGATGATTACTGAATCTTACACTATACGACGAAGGATTGTGTGTAGAATATTCACGCTGCTCTGAACCGTACGCATAGGGGATCGAGGTGAAGCGGTGAAGGAGGAGTAGGAGAAGCAGTTGGATAGGAACGCGAAGAGAAAAGGAGAGAGAGCGAGAGACGTAAGATGAAGAAAAATCAGGAAATCCGTGATTCTAGCTGGGCTACCTTGGCTTTCCTTTCTACTACCTGTATACAGCAACATCCAACGCCGAACAGAGGGGAAGGGGCTTAGGGCCTCAGGGGGGGGGGGGGGGGGGGCTGTGGCCTGGGGCCTCATGATGCGGGGGGGCCCGCTACTGTACGAAACAAAAATGTTTAGGTCCTTCGTTTCAATGAATTCGGATTCTTCTTTTTCTTTCCCATTTTTGTATCAGATTTTTTGTTTCTTCTAGGATTTTTCACTTCGTTTTCAGTTTTGTTACATTATACATAACGTGTATAATGAATTGATCAAATCTCGTATAGGCTGAAAATATAGTGGACACGTCATACGAGAAAAAAAGGAAGCAAAAAACTGACAAAAAAGGAGAAACAGCCAGTTTTAGGACGTCGATGAAATCTTATCGCGTTGATCAATCGTACAGCAATTTTCCTTCATTCAGTAAATAGAAGACCGAGGCTCTCATTTGACGTTTGAAAATCGAAAAAATACTCTCCCGTTGCTGAGAATCGGGTGTTTGAAAAACGAGTTGAAAAAAGTCGATCATGGGATGAAAACAAGAGTAATACGCAGGGAACGTTCGGCCGAATTTTCGGTGTTATTGGGTAGAATTTATCGGACCATAGCATATAAACGAACATTTGAATATGTTGGGTGGAATTTTACAGCAGCCCCGGTCGGGACGAAAATTGAAAACAATTGTGGCGTATACGAACATGAAACGAAAAACATGAGGAGGTTAGATGCGGTCGCTCTCAGAAACAAGATACACAAACGCGTATATACGTTCAAAATTGGAATAGTTACGTCGTAAAGTTTACAGAATTGTAGGCGAGAAAATTTCTTTCGAAATTTCATATTGGGTTGAAAGCATTCCTTCAAATTACCTTTTTTCGTCGTCTATTACAAATTTAATCAACCTTTTTTTTGCACACTCATTTTTCAAGTCCCCCGCGTTCCTCGGCAACGAGCAAAGATTTCCTAAATTTTCAAACGCCAAACGAGAATCTGATTATTCTAATTTCTAGAAAAGCCGAGATCGCCCGGATCGACCGAGGCGTTCGGATTCTATCAACGTTTCAAAATTCCCCGGTTTCTTCTCTGCTTTTTTCGCAACGTAATTTCATCGAGCGAACATCGAAACCGCAATAATAATATTGTTGTTGATTGTTGCTTGCCGTCCGTGTATCCATCTTGCCTCGTTGAATATCGGATAGAAATCGAAAAAATATAATTCATGCCATCAGAATAATTATCTACAGAGTGTTGAATAGGTGCGCGATGTAATTAATCCCGTTTCTATGCCCAGCTAGGTACGGCTTTACGTAAATAGGCTCGAGTAACGGATAGACAGACACATTCGTGCACGCCGAAAACGAATAAAACTTATGATCAAAAATTGAAAATATATTTACCAACTCGTTTGGTAAAATGATCGTTAAACCGCGATCGAAAAATGAAAAAAGGACCAGCTGTGTATGTATGTATGTAGATAATAAAAATTGCAAATCGTCCAAAATGACAGTTCACGTAATAATTCGTCGATTAATTATCATTCCCACTATACTCAGAGTTTAATCGACGGATAATCGACCGTAGAAATCATCGGGTTTATAACCGTGCGAAGCGTGATCATTAATTATCTCATTCAATTTTATCTTCTCCACGAACTGTATGCATACATACAGATCTGCTTTATAATTTACTACAAACTTTCGATTTTCGTTGGATACACATAGGTACAGCTTCGGAACGTCAATCCAATAATTTACTACTATAGTTATTGCGACGACTTTTGTTTTTCAATTATTTTCATCATCGTCGTAATAAATTGTTTATAGATGTTAATATTGAGTTTAAAAAACGGCCAAATGACGGAATTGACAATTATACTGTGCCATACGTTGTGAAGAATCATTTCAAATTTTTCAAGATGGTACTAAAAACGTTTATGTTTTATTTTCCCTCCTGTTTCTCTTGGTTCATCTTAATTTCTTGTTCTTCATCTTGAACCCATAAATATTCTCATCTTCTTCATTTATTTCATTGTCATTGGCCGGGGACAATTTTTGATTAACTATCCGCCATACTGTAATCTCAAACTGTACACTATAATCAAGTAAATGTATTCTTGTTCCCTGTCTCTCTCTCTCTGTCTCATTCTCGATCTCGATCTCTCGATCTTTGTCGTTCCTTCGATCGTATTAGTAGATTCTTAAAAGCAGCTTAAGAATATAATGTATACGACAGGTTACAGGTGCAAATACGCTTCTGGCATTTTATGGTCACGACGATCAGCTACGCGGCTATAGCAGTAAACACGCACCTTTCTTGACCCCAGCACTCTACTCTAATGTACGAGCTGCTGATTGTGAGCTAAGCTAACATGTAGTAGAGTTGACCGCGTGGCGCGTTTCTAGTTTACTCAAATGTCCCCGACATTTAATTACGATCACCTGTCATCGCCGTCCGCGACTGCTGTATGTACACGTTTGCCTATTCGACGCATTTCTATTACAACTCGAACTGAAAAATGAATATACCGGGGGCAAAAGCATGCTGCACGAAGTGCCGAGTATACTACATTGCATACGGTGATAAAAGTCCAGATTATCGATCGTTAATTCATAAGAATTGTTATCAATCGCCGGTTATCACTCTTTCTGTTTCTCCATTTATCTCAATCCTTTCGTATCCCTCTCGCTGAGGGAGATCTCTTGCTCGGAGTGGAACGGAATTCTTCATACCAGATAATTGACTACCTTCGTCCGATGAGTATCCGTGATTTCTAAAAATACTATCCACAAAAGATTGATAATTGATTCGTCGATAGTCTCCTGTAAAATTCGAGGATCATTGATAATCGTAGAGTTAAAATCGATTCGTGTCCGATGCTACAATCAGTGTAACCTTTGACCGACGCCGTACGATTCTCTCCGTCCAACTTTATTCTTCGTCGATGAGATGTATATTAAATTCTCGGATCTCTCGGTCTACTCTACTCTAGTCTAGTCTAGTCTGAGTAGGTGCCAGTGCACGAATAAAACAGTTCTTGAAATTCAAAGTGATGCGACGACGTGACTACGCGACGACCTGGGGCAGATGGAATTAATTAGATACCCGCTGTCACGCGCTGTATAGAACTTGTAGTACGCGACTTATAGGTAGGTGTCTACTATTCAGAATTGCACGTTCACAAAGTGTACCATATAATTTTATATCTGATTCGAGGGAGGAGAAATTATTCAAGAATCGCATTGACCCCGTGCCGCGGAACTTGTACGAGAAGCTTATACCAGCTCTCTCGAAGTAGTATACTCGTACTTCGTATTGTGTTTCAAATCGCTCCAGATAATGAGGATTTTCTAACTCCGGAGAGATTTCGGCGAGAGAAAACCGCAGAAGAAAATTTTAAGGAGCATGATTTTAAAGTTTCCAGAAATATATGCTCCTTCGCGTTGTTCTCGGGTTTTCTGTTTTTTCCGCTCTTTAGCTAGTTCGGAAGATTGTTGATTTTCTAATATCCACGCGTTTCCAGGATTTTGAATCGTTCGTAGACTCGGAAAAAAGCGAGGATCGATAGTAAATTTGGAAAAGATATTCTAGAGTTGAAAGAATCTGATCTTCGGATCATGCATCCATATTCAAAATTCTTCTGCAGTATTTTATTCCACAAAGTTGTTGGGCGCGTTTCTTCTCCTTCGAAGTTATCATTTCGTTATTTTTTCTGTAAATTTCATTCACGAAATATATATCACTTTTCTTCCGTCTCCGTGTTTCGGAATTTGCAAAGTCATTACATTAGATGTGAAATTTTTCATGTCTACTGGAATACGATATTTTCGAGAGTAAATATCGAGAAGGAGAATCACAATTAGCTGCCACTTTGGTAACGAGCGAAACAAGCTCTTCGATCGTTTTCAGTTTGCGTTTTTCATACGATCTTTCATATCGTCTCTAGCTAGTTTTGGAAATCGTTGGTTCCAATATCTCTTCGTTTCCGTTAGTTTCATTCTATCGTTTTCCCAATTTTTGTGAAATTACTGTATAGAAACTAAAAGAAGAAAGGAAAAAAAGTTGAGCAAAGGATTCTAAAGTAGCAAGGGCAAGCTTCGAACACCAAGCTTTCCTCTCAATATTTGTCCCATGATTTATTTTCACAAAGTTATGAAGAGTCGAAAGAGACACTGCAAAGCTGCCCCAGCAGCTTTTCGCCGTAGCTCACGAAAACCTTGCATGTGACTATATTACATCGTCCTGTTCATTGTGAAAAACAAAGATTGCTGAGGAAATTCGCCAAGGTTAAATTGCTCCGAAGGACACGTCTACGAAACTAATTACTCCACAATTGTCAAAAACCTCATAAGCAATACGCTTTCCATCATATTCCAATAATTTGAAGACCAAATGTAATTGAGTTCCCAATTTCACGATATCGACGTAAATTTTCAGATATATATCCGGATTCTTCGCTATCGAAAATATTTGAGTACAAATTTAACTGAAAAATTATTCGCACACGGATCATATCATCATAGTTTCAGTTCGAGTATACCTACTCCAATACAAACAGATAAAAAATATCTACACTAATCATCATCGTTATTGAATAATTCATGGATCAATCGCATCGTCGACATTAGCCAGCAGTCCGAGCGAATCTCACCCTTTCCCCCCTCCTGATGATACTCGAATATCGATAAAGTTATTATTTAGAAATAGAACGTTGCCGCCCACACGCGGAATAAAGTTTTGTTGAATCAAAGAAGAATTTCTCCGTCTGACAGTCGGAATAATTTTGTATTAAATCGACCGAAAATTTTGTTCGATTTAAAAATGATTAGTTAATTCGCAACAAAAAATCGGGTTCTGAAAAATGTCTCTTCAATTTTCACCAAACATTTGTTCGACTGTATAGATTTGGTTGTTTCAAGAAAATATTTTTCTGACTGCGGTCGCTATTTTTTTCCCCTATATTCTTCTTTCAACATTCTCACCTTCTTTTTACTTCGCAAGCTTGGTATTTAATTATTCTCTAACAATTTACTATAAGTACTATATGTACTTGATACGCAATAGTAGATATTCTATGCCGTATAATAACCGCAAGATATCTTCAGTATATAGTACATCTATTGCACTGCGTATCACAATTATTCTTGATCATTTATTTATTATACTTATAATATAACACTATGATCGGTAGAATCCATAATTACGCAACGGCGCGTACCTACTGCGTTTCCGCATGATATTTGCGGTGTCGCGGTGTATCGCACAGAACAGAAACAGAAAACGAAGGAACGAAAGCGTGGAAGGGAACGAGAGAGGGAGCGAAAAAAGACAGACCACAGTTATTTTCAAACCCGACGTGGAAAAGTACACAAGGTTCGCTATTATTATTATTATTATTATTATTATTAGCATCACCATCATTATTATTCATATTTATCGCTTCCCGATGTATAGTATAGCGAAATTATTGCATAAATTATATACTATACACTATATATAAATATATTGCGATGTATCCATAACGTATGGTGCGGAAACGAGGAATAAAATTTGAAACGAAGATGCAAATGGGAGAAAGAGAAGAGCAAAAAGTGCGGACGCAACGAACCATTGAACATGGACCTACAAAAAATAGAAGAGAAACTTTGAGGAAGCGGAAGGAAACTGAATTTTATCCGCATGATGTATAGCACCTAAATCAATACTCGATAAATAGAGTATTTATCGACAATGAATTATTGTCATAGTTTTCAACGTATTGCGCACATACTATGTCACGATTGTTGGCCTATCAATTCGTACGTATCTTTACAGTATATACCATACGTATATGAACAATATATACATACATCTTTTCATACACGTAGTTACAGTATTTGCTCGATTATGCAGGTCTGATAAGAATATACGGTACAGTACGGTATACTACCAACGCGTAATGAAAGTTATGCCAATTATCACGGACTGAGGCATCGGCATTGTCAGATAGATTGATCTGCATGTGTTGTACGTGCCGTGCGTATGTAGTACCTATAGGCGAAATTATCCAATTGCCGACGTTTATTGGGAGGAATGAAAGAAATCTCAATAGTATATAGGCATAAGCAAACGTTCTGCCAATTGAATGACAAAAGAGGACGAAATTCTAAGTTTATATGATACAATTAGTTAGTTCATGTATTATACATTCGTATAGTTAATGAACGCGTTTTTTTTTTGTCCTTCATCTTCTTCCAATCAAATAAAATCGAATAAATTGGTTATACGAAAATCGGTAATTTTTTGACTGTCACATCTCGACAGATCGGCACGGGATTTGCCCCATTTATGATACACCTATCATCTATGCGTAGAATGTATTCGCAGGCACATACTAATTTCGAATTATCAGAGAATGAGGCGCGGAATTACATCATTATTCTTGTTCATCGAATTGTAATCGGTATAATTATAGGTGTACAAGTTATAACCTTCAAATCCGTCGAATCGCATCCTTGAAAATGTTTCTCGCGTCGTTCACGACTCGTCAAACTGGAATTCATATGAATCTAGATACATACCTATTTACCTTCTACTCAAAATTGGACCATAAAATGAATAAATTACCGATCAACATAACCGATCGAAAATATAATGTTACGACAGATCTGTATCGGCGATAGAAGATGAAGGAAAAGACAGAACAGAAAACAAGAAAAAAAAAGTCCCTCAACTGTTGCCAAAAATAATCAATCCGATATAGGACTTTTACATAGAAATGGAACGAAGAAAATTTTCGTCATTTTTCGTTTTCCCCTCGAGGATTAGAAAGAAAGGCCTCATACCCACAGAATTCTTTCTCAGTTTCTTCTTTTATTTCCTCTTTCGACGTTGCATGCTCCTTCGATCCTACCTACATCTTTTTTCAATTTTCTTACGAGATATAGATATATGTATATACATGTTATCAATCGCCGCAGGAAAGAGAATTTTGGAATGGAAATTCCAAGATGAAAAGGCTGTACGTATAGCTATTTGGAGGAATAATGTATGAAGATCGACAAGATAATTGGAGTTTCGGATAATTGAACCGTCTACGTCAATCGGAAGGTCGCAGTGGGCGGTGGGGGAGGCTTTATGCGACCATCAGTGACTAAAACTCGTAAGGTCAATTCCTTTGGTGTGTACAGAACGTGTGTGTACATGTATTTGCGTACGTAGATAGCGCCGGATGAAATTATCTGTCAGACAAAGAGATTGGAAGAAATGGGCGAGAAGAGAGATTAAGAAGCGAATTTCTTCAAAGGAAAGTAGTTGAAAAGAGAGAAAGAATAAAGTATATACTGACCTGAGGAATGCTGAGGACGAAAGAAAGGACCCAAGTGAAAATGACGAGCCTGGTACACCGTTGAGCAGTGTTCAAACTTTTCATGGGATACCTAACGGCGACGAATCTATCCACGCCGATCAAGACGAGAATGAAAGTGCTGAGATACAAGCTCCACATTTGTAGAAATTTGAAAATTTTGCACGCGGCGTTTCCCCAGATCCAGGCAACGGTGTAACTCCACAATGCTTCGCCACCGATGCAGAATACGGTGACCAACAAATCGGCCACCGAGAGATGAAGTATCAGAGTGTAAATCGCCGTGCAGCTTTGTCTCTTACGACGATTTTTCCTTATCGAATATATGGTAGCCGCATTCGCTATCAAACTCAGTCCGGCCATCACAGCTAGAACTATTGCCTTTACGTACGCACCGTGAGTCAGCTCTGGAGCATGTTCCAAACAGTTCACATTCTGCGCAGATCCGGATCCGGATAAATTTAATTGTAAGTCCGTCAAATTTCTCCATTCCAGTTCGTCCCGCACTCGATGCTGATAATCCAAATTTGAGGACGAGGATGCAGTGGTTAGATTCAAAAAGTTATCACAAGCTGGTTGCATTTCTGGTCCCGTTACTTTTATCGTTGAATAATTATTTCTCACGTTATTAACGTTGAGAAAATGTGACGGTATTATCAATTTCAACGATTGCTCATCGTTAGCAAGAAACTTCACTATTTTTCGCGATCCAGAATCCCTTCTGATCATCTCTATCTGTCGCTCTATTGCTGCGAACGAGATTCAAAAAAGAATGATCGTTATTGTTGTTGTCATTATTACTTTTATTGTTATCATTACTTTTACACGATCCGTTTGCTATTGCTGTTTGATGATATAGTAAATCAATTGATTCGTTGATTGGTTCATTGATTGTGTGTCGATTGGTATCAATGGGGTATCATTATTTCACGTTGACGGTCACTTCTACTGGCCGATTAATATCATCCTTCGTTATTATAATATTAGTTTAGGTCCCAAAAATAGAAGTCTAGTTTATTGATTTGTTTATTATTTGTTTATTCACTCATTTACGATAGTTATGATAATCATGAAGATTGTTCATGATGATAAATTATTTTTACCTACATAGTCTCTCTAATTCTGTCTCTCTCACTCTCTTTCAACGGTTTTTCTTCTGCCGTGTTTTGTCTTTTTTCCACTAATCACATGATTCGAGTCAGCTCAGGTTTGGTAAGAGAGTTTTTATAATCGAATTCGAGAGTCTCCTTCCTCGTTTCCTTTATTCTCATCAACAGTACAAAGTTCCCAACGAGTATTACTATAATTATTGTTGTTATTGTTTTTATCAACGCCGTCGAAGTTTTTATACGACCGGGTACAACTGCAGTCTTCGAATTTAAATATGGGATTCAAATTTATCGTTATTAATTTCATGCCACGATCCGTTTCTCCTATCGTTGATTCCATTTTCAAAATTTTAACATCAAGCGTCTCCTTATTTTAACGTAGGTAATTATGACAGAAGTTAATTTTTTCTTCATTTTATCCATATCCTTCCTTCATTTACTTCTAGTATTTCAGTATTTTACGATTGTTTTACCTTTCATCGATTTTACTTCGTTTTTTTCGTTTCCTTCAGTTTTTTTTCAATCATGTTCTCACTTTTCACAAAATTTTCTCACATCCAAGCCAGTTCTCGGCCAATCCGGACTTATCGTCGCGGCACGGAAACGTCAGAGAAAAAAAGAGTAGAGAAAACAAAGATGGAAAAGAGGTGAATATGATAAATGGTTTCCTCAAATAATCAAATAGTTATTGAGCACTAGATCGCGTCAGCCCGGTCTCGCCTGGCCACTACTACTTACTAGAGTTCATGAGTACCATATAATGTTATAAGTAAGTAGTCACGGTAATAATCGCTCAGACAGCCTACCTACCACGCTATACTCGTATAGCCGTATATATTATTATTATACCTATATTATATGTGTAATACTTGATACAGAACTGTCAAGGTGAAATTTCTGCGACAAGAAAATACAAGTTGTCACGTTAATTGGTTTACTTCCATGATACACATATAGCGATATGTGTATAGTCTAGTTTGATATTTCATTATAACATTTCACACACATCGGCTTCGTGCATTTCATTTGGAATATAATTATCCATTTTTGTTTGAAAACAGAAAGAGGAGAATGAAAATTTTTCAAGGATTTTCAAAATCTTCGGACAATTGCTGTCGAATTGCCAATTTTTTCACACGTATATTACGTAGAAACTAATTTTCCTTTATATATCTTTTTGTTTTATCGAACTTGGTCGGTTGTCATTCATAATTATTTTGGGGGATCTTCGACCGAATCGACGAAAAAAAAACAAAAATGCAAGACACTTTTCACATGACGATGGAAACTAGACGAATCGAATAGTTTTCTCGTTTTTGTCAACTTTTCAATCTCGGGATAAGCCCGTCTGATCCCTCACGGTTCAGTTCCACGCGTTGACTGCTGAAAGTTGAATCGCCGAGCAACTAGAAACCCGCCAAGATCCACCGAACCTGATGATACGACCCAACCTTAACCTGAACTTGTTTCCGGGCGCTTCGACACGCGACGCCCACCTCGGGCACGCGCGTTAAAATTCTTTTTTCACTCAGAATAAAACAAAATTGGGAGAAAAAATTTTGTAAATGAGAAACAGTAATGAATGGAGAAGAGAAAGAGCGAGAGAGAAAGAGAGACAGAGAGGGAGAGACTAAATACTATACGAACAAATGAAAACAGAATTAGATATTTTTGGAATTTAATTTGTCAATCAGATTTTTGGGAGAAAAAAACGGAAATATATCCTGGGGTCCAGGTAATAGAAAAACCGAGGTTGAACCCGGTCTATTCTCCGAAATCGGCAATAGTCAAGATATCAAAAATCTGTCACCATCTATTGCTTCGGACGTTGAACTGAGTGCGGACGTCAATTTGCAGCCGAAAATATTGTGATATCTAGAAGTTTTTCAAATTCGAAAAGACTGCAATTTCATTAAAAAATTCGAGCCTGAAAATCGGTTCTCATTTCTATTCGACGGCGGCGAAGTCAAATTTCGTTAGTTAGGCAAAAAAACTTCTGCAATTTTTCATATTTCATGCTATGAATCAGTGTTGCTTCCGATAAACGGCAGTGGGATGTTTTATATCCTGCTTATCACCGATTCCGGATAATCGATGGGTTCAAATTTGGATTTACGTGGATATGGGTCTCATAAAATACGTTTTTGAACCCTCCAGCCCCCGAATGAACTATCAACTTTTGTTCCTGAATCTTATTAAACGGATGTAATACGATGATGCAATAAATAACAATAATAGCGGACTGGGAATTACTCCATATTCGAAAGATGGCTAGAGGAAAGAAGAATACATTTGCAATTGAAAAACAAAGGAACCAAAGAAGTAGGCATTGGTATACATAGGTATGCTTATCGAACCGAGAATAAATAACCCCGACATTGAACTACACGTTTGAAATAATAATGGTAACACTATTTGTTGAGTGTATCGTCATTGTCGACTCGATCGCGCGGAAGTCATATACGAGTATATAGGTACCTTGTAGAAGGGGTTTGCCCATTGCTTCGTTTGTTGTAATGCGATACGTATGCGTATGATTCGAAAATTTCTATCGCTTTTTCGAAGCGATGAACAGGTATCTACATTATCTTTCTTTCAATTCTCAACGGTTTCGAAATTTTCGCCGTCATTAGAGGGTGGCCCGCCCGCCTCGGTCCGAAACAAAATTTGTAATACGGGTTACGGAAGAAAACCCTCGAATCTGACGGTTGAATTCGTCACCCTGAATTCTTACGTGCTTACTCAAAAATTCAACGATCACCTCGCATTCGGTGGTATCTTCTTCTTCTTCTTCTGCTTCTTATCCTTCTACAAGAAACAAGCAAACATTGATATTCGAGAGTGAATGCCATTGATTCGATACAGTGTCTGGAGTAGAAAGATCTAGAAAACGATGTTCCGAAATTTAGCATTAGTCGAGAAGAAGGAGTCAAAGATTCTCGAAAGTGTATCCACCGCGGTATAATTTGATAGTGAATAACTATTCTCTCGCCGTTTCATCATCATTTGGTTCACAATTTCCGTACAGAGAATAGTTGAAACAGAATAAATATCACTGATCATAACTATGTACCTATACCTATGGGTGAAGTCTGTTCTTCTGTTTTCTGCCATGAGCAAAAAAATGACACCTTTTAGTTTTTTTCAGCTATGCTCAATAAATGGAATGCAGGTATATACATATGCGATAGTAGGTTTCACTATGCGTGTGTCCTATGGACACTATTTCGCTCCGCGCGCGTGTGAAAAGGTTGAAAGGTTGGCCGCGGTGAAACGGTGAGGTTATAAATTAGGATGCAAATTCAAATTGTGGATATTCATAAGCTGAGAATGAAGTATGGCTATGGCTACGTGTGTGTGTACATAGCAGTATATAGCGTATACTATACCTCGGGAAACAGTCCTGTATAATTTTTGTTTATAATACCGGAATATTGCGAATTAAATATCGGCTCGAATTAAGGTGTAGCCTGAGGCGGTGTCGGTTTACTTTCGTGAATTTTGCTACCTGTCTGTCGATCTGTCTGTATCTCTGAGAATTATGACACGGAAATCTTGTCTTCGGTGAAGAAGGTAAAAAAAGACGAGAGTCAAGAAAAACAGAATCAAAAAGGTATAAGGAGTATCCGAAGTAGAGAGCTGCTCCTGGGAGGGCGCGGACGCGGACGTGACGACGAAAATCGCTGGGGAAGAGAGAAATTTAGTGCTAACAAAATCCAATGCAGAATTTGTTAATTTATTGTTAATATTATTATTATTGTCGAACGACCCCGTATCCAGTTCTTAGGGAATTTCTGGTAATTGGAAGGAAACCCTCTACGAAAGTGGCAAATTAAGTCCGGTAAATTCTTGTCACTATATAGCTAAGGGTGGAGGGAAATATATTTTACAATATGAAGGATAGAATTGTGATTCGTTAAGAAATTGAAGCAGAGGCGGAAGAAGAAGACGAAGTTTGGAAGTTGCAAACTTTGAATACGAGTTAGCTATAATAATTACAACGTAGTGAAAATTGTTGGTAATAATTGATAATAAGGAACTTTGAGAACCGCTACTTTTCATCTTCTTCTTCTGCTTTTTATATATAAGCTAACAAATGTGATGGAAACAAAAATATTGGTTCTCACCCTCCGCAGGACTTTCCGTTCATATTTATATATTATATATGGATACTAAAATATATACGATTCCTAATTCAGATATTATAATCACAAGTATACTCGACAAAGCTGAAATTTGAACATTAATATTCACGCGTTTGCAATACGCGGCAGGCCTTATAAAACAAATTAACGACAAATATTCAAATCCGCACGCTGTAATTTAAACTTTATAAAAAATATACGTACATATGTATCATTGCGAGATTCAACCTGGACTGTCATAGAGCTTCAAAATTTTTGAAGAGGGTCAACTGCAGGCTTTTTGGTTCGTCGTGTTCAGCTGGACTCCCCCGTATACACATACATGTATTACACGCATAATATACCAAACGTCGAGTGTTGTTTTTGGCTGCAGGTTAAAGATCACCGAAAGATAATAATTATTATTTGGAGATTAATCAATTATTCGTCTTCCGCAGTACTTCGCGTCTGACAATAAATTATACCATATACATATAATCAAACCTCTGGCAATATGTTTGATAATTAGTTACATGACATCTTAGTGCCTCATATGTACTTATTAGACAGATTCACAAGCTCTGATAATTCTTACTATTTCAGCTCATTCCTCATACTCTCAGAGAAGAGGAATCTTTCATCTCGGGGGAAAATGATAGCTGCACCACACATGTTGTATTTTCCATAACATTTGACTAAATTGTGATGTACGTGCGTAAGTATATTCGATTTATTCGCATGAGATTATACCATTACTCGAGAAGAACTTCCTTCCGGAAGAAGGAACAAATAAATAGGACAATGAAACGAAAAATTCACGTAAAATCAAACCAATTTCAATTTCTGCGTGATGACGATTACGATAATACATTCATTCCTATATTTGCGGTGGAATAATCGATTTCTCTCTCATATTTAGGTGTCCATACCTACACGCTATTTATACGTATACCTATACGACATATGCGATGTAGGAAATAGGTTACGATTCCACGTCCACATGAGTGGGTGAGTTACGTATTGTACACGTACTAATAGTCGTAATAACGGACGATCAAAATACGATACTTTAATTGATATTGCATTGCATTACATTCGTCGAATGCGTTTTAGGCAGAATCATTCTACGCACGTAAGTTCGGCTTGGGTGTAGTTATTACATGTTATTTCAAGCGACAAAGACCGATTCGTAGCAACGAAACGTGGGATGAATATATATCAAGAATCTCGAGTAGTAGAATAGGATAGGATAGGATAGGACAGAACAGGTCTGGTTAGGTAAGTAGTCTAGGCAACGCTTAAATGCGCGGACGCCCTAAAGCGTGGTACAAGTTTTCTTCTTTTCCTTTTTCTTTTCCTGCTCCTTCCGTTTCGTTGCCTTTTTCTCACTCCTCATATATTTCTTTCCATTCTCTCACATTCTTTATAATTCTATTTTCTGATTTTTTTACGTTTTTGTTTATTTGTCTACACGTTTTGTCTTCGTCTTTTTCTTTTTCTTCTTCTTCTTCTTCTTCTTCTTCTTCTTCTTGTTCGCTGTTCCCGACTCTTTCATGATGCGTGTCCGCGAAACTTGATCGCGGCTACGAAATTTATAGCGTGTTTGCGGTTCATCAGCGATTTTTATACGAAGCAGAAGAAAAAAACCCAAACTAAAGAAGAAAATTGGAATAAAAAGTTAATGTAAATGAGAACAGAGAAACACTGAACTAAAATTAATACCTAGTCGAATACCTATATACATATATATATATTCAAATAGGTATATATCAGTTGGACACAACTATATGTTACACCTATACACGGCTAAATATCACATTTTTTCAGTTATAGATAATTTTATTTATTTTCCTCCTCTCCATTATCTTCTCGGACGACGTTGAAGAAAAAAACAGAAAAAATGAACAACGAGACCGAAAATAAAACGGCAAAGAAACAAGAAAAGAAAGCAACTACCGATCTATGATATTATATGGATTGCGAAATTTTGAATTAATTGACGAATAAGTTCAGATATTTCAAGGTACGCGGTTATGTAAATTTGCGTAAATATATATATAATAGCTTATACTTCAGGTTTAGGTATCATTAAGTATGTTATATATAGCATCAGATAAGAAGATTTGATTTCAGCGGCGTGTATAGTATACATGTATTTGCAAACTGTGTATACTTGCAGAATTATTTATGAAATTATTCACCATACGGGCTATCTAGAATCACAATATTGCGAAGTTATTGTGGAATTATTGCCAAATTCGAATGAAAACAGCGCGAAATAGAGAAAAAGTCATAAAATCATAAAATCATAAAATAAGAAAGAATACTGAATTTTAAAACTGTGCGTCGTCAATTAGAATTCATACGTTTGAAAATACGTCGGAGATGATTCGTCGGATAGTACATACCTATACACAGCGGGAGCTGAGAGAAATAACGAGAAGCTGAAGAACAAAAGTGGCAAGAAATACGTCTTCTCTTTCCATCATCAATTTTCTTCCGCATAAGTTCAAAAATGCGCGAGGATTCTGAAAAACCGAAGGACCAACCAAGCTGGTTAATTATTTCCGTGCAGCCATTCATGATATGTAATGTATGTATAGGCGGAGGTTATGTTACAGGTTATACCCCGTGAAACAAAAATTATCGTTTATTCTCCTAATCTTAATCTAATGATAAAATATTTGGAAACGTCGGTAACGCCGCGGTGTATGTACCCACCTTGAGTAGGATATACTTATGTATATATAGGTATGTACTCGGAGATTTATGCGTAAAAAGTGTAGACGAGTGAGTATATAAGGAAGAAATTTGATATTTACGCTCGAAGAATTCACAAAGCTCGAAGATTTTTGTTACCAGGTGAAAAATAAGAGCGAAATGAATGTGGAAAAACCGACGAACCGAAATGAAAAAATGGAAGTATATAAAATTTGGTTGAACGCGCGTTTTCGGGACGGAAGATATGTTCAACGCGGGCTTCATATCGCAAGGATTACTTACGTTCTATCTATACATATATATATATAGGTGTCCGCCGATACTCTTTATTCATTTTTACTTTTTTGCACATTTTCCATGGTTCGTTTTTTTTTCTTCTTTTTTTTTCATAGAAAGTACAGGCAGGAATATATCAATTCGGAAAATTCAGAGACGCGTGATATCGGAATAATAAAAGAAGACGAATAAGCAGAACCACGGGGTACAAGAAAACGAGAAAAACAGGCATAAAAAATATATAAGATTCTCACTCCACTGATCTTGAAAAGTTCTACGATGTTCGATACGTATTTTATCACAGAAAATTCGAAAAAATTTCACCTTCGGATAAGAATAAATGCTTCGATCGATGCAGAATGAATTTTCTGATTTTCGTTTCCCGCTTTCGCTATATCCAATCTGAACTCGAAGAGGAGCGGAAGAGGGGAAGAAAAATCGTGAATGGTTATGGTAATAAAATATAGGAAGAAAGAATTGGGGGAGAGAGGAAAAGGCGAAATGAATATTCTATGCCATTGGATGCAAATACCTGGCACATATGTATAATCTCGTATCCAGCTACAATATTGGCGATGATTTTTCAAATTCAAATATGTCGTAAAACCGCAATTGGGTGTTAAAGGTTGGGGTGCTTCGTCATTTATAACGACCCTTCCGCAACAGCCACCAAGTAAACTCGAGCTCCGAGGACGTGTTAAAGCTCGGCATTTTCCCTTGTTTGGCTCGTTTCGAGTATATATATATTAGCGACGTATAGTACATAGAGAAGAAAGATGTTGGAAAACAAGAAATAAGAAGCAAAAAGAAATAGATGGAAACACGAGAGAAAAACAAGAAATATTGTCATATTTTTACGATCTTGTTATAGCTGTAAGACGCAGATGCGGTGTTCTACTAGTTATACTTATACTCGTCTAGCCTACGATATAAATATAGTATAAAGCCCATCATCGCCCACTTCATTTACTTCTTTAATCTCTCTACAATTTTATCTACTACGTTCGAAAAATGGAAATTACACACCTACAGGCATATAAATATAGCCGAGATAATTTTCAGTTCGCCGATTCTCTCTCTCTCTCTCTCTCTCTCTCTCTCTCTCTCTCTCTCTCTCT
This sequence comes from Phymatocera aterrima, assembly GCA_963170745.1. Classification (NCBI taxonomy): domain Eukaryota; kingdom Metazoa; phylum Arthropoda; class Insecta; order Hymenoptera; family Tenthredinidae; genus Phymatocera; species Phymatocera aterrima. The sequence continues at coordinate 7,434,038 of OY720670.1, forward strand.
CTCTCTCTCTCTCACTTTTGTCATTTTTGTCTATTAACGAGAAGCGAAAAGAGGTAAAACGAATGAAAAATTGATGTCAAATGAAACAGACATTGAAATATATACCAAGAGAATTTTTCTCCTCCATTAGCCTAGGGCATTTTTCCAAATAGCTTCTCGGCGATACTCGTTCTGATCAATTTTCATATTAGTCGATGTCGAATCCCTGACAGTTTCGTGCCAGCGGGATATCTGAGGCCAACAACTGGAACAATTTTGTTTCGTTTTTCTTTTTTCAGATGCATGCAGGGAAGCAGGGAAAGGCGGGAGGGCACACAATCGCCGACGAAGGTGGAAGGAGAGACACGTGGAGGCACGAAAAGCTCCCGTTAAAATTCTGGAATTTCAGATTCGAAAGACAGAATCCCAGTTCCGTACCAGTAGAACAGCTCAGCCGGAGAAGTGGCGCAATTTGCTCTGTTTCTCGTACGAAAATCAACCGAAGAGATCTCCGCTCGACGCGCTACCAACATTCATTCATCTCACGTCACGATCTTTTGGCGCGTTTGTGTCCCTTCTGGTATCTCATATCTCCGTAGGTATGTTGGACAAGTGTTTTTGTACAATTTTTCGTTCACCTTCTCGTACATTCTTTCAAACTATGTAGTGTGTCTTTTGATATTATCTATAGACTAGAGCTGGAATCTGATGAATTCGGACAGGTACTCATGTCAGATTAATTTCACGTCTCTACATTGCGATATAATATACGTTCACGGATGATAATCGGTACTGTCAGTCGATTGATCCTCGCGGAAGAAGTTTCGTGTTCGACATTCGATTTTTGATATCGTTTTTGTTTACCGTTCTCTTCGTCCGAGTTGTCAATAATATCTATCGACCGGTTTCAGAGAGTATTTATTCACGAAGAACGAACAACATTTGAGATACTCCAGTAACAAACTGGTTTTTGCATATCCTGATCTCAATTCATCCGGTTTACAGGTTCTCACTAATTTCTGTACCTCACGTTGCACCTCCGGAGCAAGTGAGTACAAATGAACTCCGTGTCATCCTAATACGAACACCATTCGCGGCCCTTGTATTATTACTTTAATTATCTAATCTGCTAAACATACTATACCTATAGCATTATTATTCCACCTTGATACTTATACGTGCGAAGGCCTGGAGAGTGATTAGTTCGAAACTGTACTAGGCACCGAAATACATGCGCGTGCACATACTACGAACATACAAATACGTAGATATTCTGTTATATTCGGTCCTGATTCTCATCCTAATCTGATTGTGAATCGAATTAATTCCATCAATTTCATTTGCTCCATCGTTTAGGTATGAGGTACGTATGTATGGATGTATGTATGTATGTATGTATGTATGTATGTATGTATGTATATATTCATACGCATGTACACATATCTTCGCATACATACCTCAGTATACTATAAAATTTTATGGCTGTCATTGATGTTAATTAGCAAAAATCACGTCATTATATTATTATGATGATAAACTATGGCATGTGATAACCGCGCGTGTGTGAGCATTGGTTATCATGAGTTTTGATTTGGTCTACGGTATTTCGTACCCATTTTACACGTGCAGCAGATATTCGATTGGATGGTTTCATTTTTTCTTCCTTTCGTATTTTATTTACCGCAATCAACGTCTGGTCAATGTCTGTCTACGTGAGACGGGATAATGAGGGACAGAGCGGAGGATGCAACGGAGAAAAATAAAACTTACGCGTTCGTCGATTTGATATAGTTTTTGAAATTGCTGGATCAATGAAAATTCCAGGCTAAAAATGCTCCGAACCTCCATGTTGAAGAAAGGTAAGCTCCGTTTTCTTCTGTCGAAGTTCATTCCCAGTTTTTCTGTTTTTACAATGATCAGAACGGTGCGATGTATTCACGTGCAAGGTTTACGCGAGCTACGACCAAGAACTGCTGGGATAGCTCCGCAGTGGCCTTATCGGCTTCTCATAACTTTGTGAAAACAGGTAATGGACCGATTTGTAGAGAAAAGCTTGGAATTCAGAGCTTGTTCTTTCTACTTCAGAATTCTCGGTTCAATTTTTGTTTTTCCCATTTTCTCCTGTACAGTCATTTCACAAAAATTGAGCAACGATTCCCAAAACTAGTTACAGACGATGAGAGAAAAATCGTACGAGAAGAGTAAACTCGGAACGATTCTCGACTAAATCTCTTTTACAATTCTTTCTCATGATTTTCAACGAGCAAGATGTCGTAGACTTCGTGGTCACTTGGTCAAATTTTGAGCTCCCAAAGATAGGCACTGGATATTGAAACGGATTTGCGTCGCCTTGAAGAATGAGTAGGATACTTGAGACGAGTATTGACAGCAATTAACATCATTGAAACGGATTATATGAGAGCGTCGTTTCAATTGAATCGCTCTTTGCTCTCTATCTTTATCTTTCTATCTTTCTTTGGGTCTCGGGATTATCGAATAGCTCGACTTATCGCGTGACTCACAAAGCGCGATCTTTCTGCGTTGCATTAAACTCCGTTCGCGGAGTGCCATTGATGTCTGGTTCGGATAACTCGAACCCCTTCATCGCGAGGAATAGAATTTCTGATTGATATCTCAAAGGGCTTTTCTCACCTTCGGAAACTGTGCTCTAGACTGTCCTAACGAGAATAATTATACGTGCGCGATTGTTGTCGGAACCAAGTTCCACGATCTAAAGTATCAACTCCGCTGATGTATCTCCTTGATCCTTGATAACATACCACTACCAGGATCCAACGTCCTTCGGTCTGTGTACATACAAGGTATTCCGATAAAAAGTCTAAGCTGTGACGGAATCATTTGGGCAGAAATATTTTCGAGTCGTATGCAATAGCGATCGATGCTAAAATCCTATCCGAAAATTTGTTTTCAATCAATTCAACCAGTTTATAAAGAGTCACTCAATGAGTAGACAGGTTTTCGATCAGAGAATAAAATTTGTTTACGTGCTATAGTTCACAACTTTGGGATGTAAAAAGTTCTTACGTCGATTATACGATTCTCCTGAGTTCTTCTCGGATTTTTCAACCCACAACTCGTTGCGATTATAGATTTTTTTTCCGAAATTGAAATGTCGAAACTATGCCGGCAGAAGCTAATCTCCGGAACGCGTGATCTACGTACGATCAGAAATATGAAAAAATATCTCCTCTTTGTTGACAGTGGCAGTCGATCATTTCATCCGTCGGTATGAAAGAACTTACACTCCGATGTGGATCGATGCATACCTTCCGCAGGTGGAAACTGTTGTAGGTATGATATTCTTTGCCTCTTGATTTCAGCTTGGTTTGCCCAAAAATGTCTGAGCAATTTCGTTACCAAAGATGGATACAAAGATCTCACCTCAATGGCTTGGGGTTCAGGCGATGGAAATGAGAGCCTTGATGAGCCAGAAAAAATGTTCAACAAATACATTAATCTACCCGATCTCGGGATCGAATGACTTGGTTAGAATAATGATAAACTTGAAAGTCCGGTTAAGATTGAGGGTGAAATTTTGATTGAGGGACGGAGCGCAGTCGGGGGATAACGATCGTTTAGCCAATAAGAGAGCCAGAACAAACCGGAAGTCTTCTGAATATTTGGCCAACAGTGAATTGAGCTTCGCTGTGATTCGGGAAGAAAAAGAACTGTATAGACGCAGAAGAAAAAAGACCAGAAAGAAAATGGATCCAGTGAGTTACTGCCCGAAGCTTTCGGGAGCTTAAACGCGCGACACGCATGTGAAACATACGAGGAAACATGCCCAGGAGCTTTCTAGTAGTTTTAGGATTACGACGACTATACAGGTCCAGCGACGAGTGTATAACTTCTTCTTCTTCTCTTTCTTTTTCTTCTTCTTCTTCTTCTGCTGATACGGGTGAAAACGACACGTCGCGCCGCGACGCGTCCGCAAGCCGAACACGGAATATGCTATACCTACATGTGCCGTATAAAGCTCTGAGAAAAAATGCTCACCGGTCCTCAGAATATTCCCGTCACGAATCACGTGTAGGACCCCTCACGTGTAGAAGGGAGCATAGAATCTAATTTTTACGAGTCAAGGTTAACGTATAAAGGATCGTTCCCCTGCCCTTCATTTTCTCTCTTCAACCCCCTCCTCCCGTTTCCCCTCTCAGCCCGTTGAGATACGTTCTGGAATTATCCAACGTCGCGTAGGCGAGAAAAATTCAATAAATAAATGAGAGAAATGAGTAGTTGCAACGAGGAAAACCGCCCCCTCTGCTCTCTCGGCTGTACAATTCTTTACGAAATACCGAAAAATGAAGAATACATTCCGAAAAAGCTCTGCAATGCGATCAGGATCGCAGGCTAAGATTTTTTCGACGAATCGAGTTTCGATTCAAAGTTCCAAGGATGAAATTATTTGCACGCGAAGGCAGGCAGTCCAACGGAATATGAATTTTGTGAAACGTATTCGGGTTTTTTGATCAGTTTTTTCCACAGATATTTATGAATTTTATCGACAGGACTTCGCCCAACGAACGAGCTTCCATCGTGGAAATCATAATTGCATTACTATGATTGTAGATTGCATTAATATTTGTGATATTTCCAGTTTATTGGGTATTCGTCAATTTCCTCTCACCCCATTCAAGGTTCGATAATCATTGTTCTGTGCGCTACAGACATTATCACGAAAATTTTTCTTCCTTTTTTCAGTTGTTTGTACAATTCTTCGTGAAAATTCGGAGCTCCGCAGGATGTGGCTTCGCAGCTCGCCTGTGATATCCTTATCGCAATATATGCGCACGTATGTCGCAGAGGTTGATGAATTCGGGTCCGCTTTGATCAATCCAAAATTCAGTCACTCGCCGACTCACTACCACATTTAATTGACGCTCATTGCACCTAATTATCTCGTCTACATTCCCACTATTCGCCTAATTAAATGGACCGCCGTAGCTCTGTAATTACTACGTGATATCAACGACTATGCGAAACCGCGAATCGGAATTATCGGTGGAACTAATGTTTGATTTTCATTCTAAAAATCAAAATCCACTCGAATTCCACAGCAAATTGATAATTCGAAAAACGAGAATCACTTCTTTCTCTTTCCGCGTGCTCTGCTGTTCCTTCTTCCGGTGAATTCGACCACGCGGATTCAAAATCCTCCCTAAAAAAGGAAAGAAAATATAAAACGAAATCGCATACAAATTTACAACGCTCTAGTTTCTCACGGTAGATTTTGTAGCCTGACAAATTCTGCTCCGCTGCGTTCTATCGCTTACCTCGTTCGGGGGTGGGTGCTTTTTTTCGATACATACATACATGCATACACAGACCTGTGCCCACGTATAGGGAGGTGCACGGGGATGGCAAAATGGTATCGTATGGGCGGTTTCCAGTGCTGGGTGCAGCTCGAATGGTAGTTCACGGCGAATCGGAGTATGACTCCCTGGTGACCAGCGACGTAATTGCAGCCTGGCTCGTTCATTACGGCCAAACACTCGCCGTGGCCTTTCCTGTCTCTCGGCTACAATCAGAGTAATTTGTCCTCTCGTCGAACGAAGAGTATCTATCTCCTGGCCTGCAGGAACCTGAATCACTTCGCAATAATAATCAGGTTTTATAAATCCGCGGTGAATCCACGCGGAGCTGTGATTAGTTTGGAAAACTGCCGAAGATACGTATATCTAGTGATATATCGATGATTTATAAATCGTTGATCATTTATCGAGGCATTTTTTCGCTTCCAGCGGAGCCGAGATGATTTTGACCGAGTTCAAAACGTCCGTTTGTTTTTTCTTGTATCAGCAGTTATCTTCAAGCTTGTACTGCTGCAGCGGCCCTTGAAGAGCAGCAAATATTTGTTTCGTTTGCACAAACGAAAAGAAGGAAGAAAAAAAAATTAATCTGTGCTAGTCAAACACTGAACTCTATACTTAAAATTTGAGCTATCGCGTGGATGGATTTTTATGTATATACATACCTCGTTTCTGTCCATCTAATCGCGAGTGAATGAAAAGAAACGAACGACGTTGAAGTATCATTTTCCTTTTTTCATTCTCCTGTCATTTATTCGAGGAGGATTCATCACTTCTTCCACTTCTTTTTCTCCTCCTTCTCCCTCTCCATCTTCTCGATACTCTAATTTCGTACAACTTTTCAAGATTTATATAAATAGGTATACGATATAATATTGATAACGATAATAATCAATATCGAGTTGTTTTCGGTTCAATAGTTTGAGAAGCTCCAATCAATGAGCGCCACATAATTTACATGATACTCAACTCACTCTTTTTTTTTTTATAATTCCGTCATTGCGGGCAGGGATATTCCAGAGTAACACAGCTGACTATATACACGATGATACGTGAAAGTATATAATATGGTTGTTCTTGTTGTTCTCATTATTATATTATATGAAAATATTTGTCGGAGTGGAGATGTTTGATCGCGGAAACTCTGCGCGTGGCAACGCAACTATCAAGTATAGTAACTAATTAACAATTGCCTCGGCCTGTTCAGCTTGAGCCCGAGACTTCGAACAGGAGGAGGTCCGCCTACTAGCTACTGTAGCTACTCTCGCTCACATTCAGTTTTCTACTTCTCTGGATCGGCAATAATTATTATATAGTTACAATTCCAAACACGCCTACGAAACTATATTCCCTTCCACCTACAACGTAGGTATCTACCTGGATCAATCTTACGTGCTACAACGCATACCGAGGAACCTGCACGTCCCGACTATGCCTGCTATATATAATAATACTTCCTACTAATTGATTGAGGGACTAGTAGTAGCTTAGCTAGTCGACTCATCGTATCTCGTCTTGTCTCGCCTCCTTGATTCCGTTTAATCAGCAGCTACAATAGATATTGCTATGCTCACGGGTTTAGCATTCGGTTAGTCAAATTTCGGTGTCAGAGTTTTTCAAGGAATATATGAAAACGGTGGATAAACGAAGATATCATGAGATAATCATTAGCATTTATATCCAATTGGTCGAGAATGAGAAAAAGGAATGATAAATCGTTCGTGACGATAACTCAATTTTTGAAAGTCATTAACGTCGAGTTTCAGATCGCACGACGATCGGCTTGATTTTTCAACTTCTCTCAGATGCGATTTGAACTGATTGCAGCGCAATAATGAGTTCCATTAAACGAAGTTATCTTCGTATTTTCATCGCTATGAACTCGCAGCATCTCAATGTGGCATCATGTGAAGTTTTATCGTCATTATTTCGTCATGATGCTAATTATTCGACTCAAAATTTCATGATATTCAATATTTGCAATCAATGTAATCGAGAAATTGAATATCTTCCAACTAAAATTGCGGCGATTTGCCAACTCGTCGAACTGAAATTATCAACATCGCCCCAAATTCTACCATCATGGAATCCTATCGACCGACATCATCGAGATATTGAATCAAACCGTCTGACTTTATCAGGCTTTTCGATATTCAGAACGGAAATCAATAACGTGGAATTGAATGATTTGTAAAAAATATCATCAAGACATTGAATGAAATGAACTGATGATCATAAAATGCGGATTCTTCAAGTGTTCTCGAAGAACACAAAATCTTGAATATAATTTACTGATATCTTTATAAAATTGAGGTTTTTCAAATCGCATCATAAGGATATTCGATTAAATTGACCGATACCGTCACAATTTCCTATATCTTTCGTTATAGCATGCCGGAGCATGACAAAATTACGTTTTATATAATCAACATTATCAAGATGCGGAAAGTATTGAACTGATAAGATCATGATATTCATTTCCTCGATTATATATACCACCCCGTGCTGTGACCACGAGTTAGATTGAATTGTGCAAATTCGAATTCAAATACATGCAACTCAAAGCTCTCCCATTCGATCTAGGTGACTAGAACCATCAATCTCACCAATCGCGAACTAGTTGAATGGAAACTCCAGCGATGAAAAGTTAACGGTAAAGGTGTGTGAAGTTTCTTCTGCGGTAAATCGCAGTCTGTGAACTAGCTAGACCTTGAACACTCTTCGTAGAGCCGACCAGCTTGTCGTCGACGTGGCAGAGTGAACAAACAAACGGACGAGTTTCCGAGCATCGGACTTGCTCCGGAGTAAGTAAAAGAGAGGGCGAATGAATGGGGTGAAGTGGGGTGAGGTGAGGTGACGCGAAGCAAGGATGAGGTGGGGTGTAGGAACAGTTTGCGGAGGTTACCACCGGTAGCTAATGAAGATAGTGCCCAACTTGAAGTTAACTTGAAACAAACTTATATGACACCTTATACTCGACGCTCTACCGTGCACCTATGTATATATACACAATTCTAAACACATCGTTTCCTCACTGCCATGACTACCACTGCCATAGCTTCCGCTGCTACTGCTGCTGCTACTGCTACTGCTATTACCAACCCCCAAGGAGTTTCTGCGAGAGATTGAATTCAATAGATTACAACGTCACGCTGCCTGTCTAAATACATTATGAGGAGGCAGCATGTAGGTACGTAACATGTATATACTATTATACATTACATACGTGCATAGAACATAGTGGCATAGTATGAAGACGTCGTCATAGATTGTTGGTTCCCAAACTAAACATTGAATAGATTGAGATAACTTGATGAATATGATGACAAATCGGTACGTTATATAGTACATGTGGAAGCGGTTTATACGTAATATAATTGATGCCTCAATTATAATACGTTATGCCTACATCCACATCTATTTGTATCGAAAGTTGTCTTTCCTCTAGTTTTGAGGATCGTTAGCAAAAGATAATATAGAGCAGGAAATACGAATTATAGATTACATGTCTCTTCCCGCTGGTTTCCTGAGCGACATCAATCCGGAAATCCGTTATCGCGTCCTCTTCTACTGGCTATAACTTCCTGAAAAACATTTGTACCGAAATTATGAAAGTAGACGTTTCAAGTTCAGTCTTTCGGCCTCAAAATACTTGCTTCATTCATTTTCTCTCGATCTACGAGCGATTGGAGAAACTTGGAGTAAAAAAGAAACGTTATTAAAAGAAAAGAAGAAAAAAAAACGAAAACTCTTTCTGACGATTATAAAGAAGGTTATATATGAGAATCTTCTTCTCTTGGAATATATTTTCCGTTTGCTGGTATTCGGATTGCGAACTCGATTTCTTCTTTGGGCTTTCCACATCAGAGAAACTGAACTCGATTAGCAAAAAATCAAAACTGTTTGTTTTTCTTTGCCAGGATTCAACATACATTCGATTAATTTCCTTCAAATCAAGAGTAAATGGCCTACTTTGAAATCCGACGAAAACATTTGGCAAACGAAGGAAAGAGAAAATCAGAATAACTCTTGCGTCGTATCCAAAAAAAAAAAAAAAAAGAAGAAAAAGAAAAACTGGAAAATGAAAAAGATAGTAAGTTTTACAAAGTGAATGGATAATAGGTTCTTTGTCAGCGTCAAACTATATAGTATAACTACCACTCCACTTTTTTTCCAAGCAAAGAGATTCTTCTGTGATGTAGCGTGCTCAAAAGCGGGCTGAATATCAGAATATGTGAATTGAAAGTGTTATTAAAAAAGGTGAAGAAAAATAGGGCTTAATAAAACCGTAGACAAAAGCTCGTGCTAGGTGGAAAGCTAGCTAGCTAAGCTATTGCACCGCCTCTTCTCCCTCCTACTCTTTACCTTCCCTCGAAGAAAGCGTATGGATGCGCCTGGACGCAATACGCGCGCACACGCACGCATACACACACGCGAATGCGAACACCTTGGGAAGAGCGGCGCGGGCGGAAAGTGCGGATAGTGAGAGGAGCTGCAAAGAGGGCGAGAAAGCCAAGCATAGTTGGACAAATTGAAGCGGATGAAGAGCGAAAGAGGTGCAGAGGTTGAAGAGTAACAAGGACACGAAGAAGATAGAGAAGAAGATGACAAAGAAAAAGAATTAGCGGAAGAGAAGGGAAGAGAAGGAACCCCGATGAGCTTTTGCAACAACGGTATGAGAACGTGTGTGACCTTATTTTAACCTACGAGCATTTTTCTATCACAGACTTACGCCCCTTTACCCTCTTGCCATTCCGCCACCACCGCCATTCCTCGCTCTTACTATCTTCCGCTATTACTGCGTCCCAGATACTGCAAAGGCTTGCAGGAAACTCGGGGCGAAACAACACCCCTAGATATTACAAACACCACGGTACAGTCTGAAACGGGGCACGCCCAAAGGTTTCTCTTTCTTTTATACAACTATAGTATGTACAAGAGACCGTGCTGTAGAGACGGTGAAGCGTCATCTTTATTTTGCGCTATTGTGGAAATCATACCATACGTATGTACGTACGCAGACGTCCGTGTTTGCATGAAAAATAGAAAAGGAAGAGAAGAACAGCTCAGAAAGACAGCAAGTGGGAGTAAAAAAAAGATTTGACGGTCCTTCCTACACTTTCATATAAAAACATATGCATGACGGCACAACTTTTCACCTCAAGTTTCCTAAATTGCATTTACTCTTTTTCCATCGCTCCCATTTCCGAAAATGACGAGAAGTGGATGCATGATCCAGATTCAAGCTTGACGGAATGATCCTCAACTGAATAAGAAGCTTCAATCATCTCTGAATAGGTCAAATTACGAAAATAACAATGACGTGAAGGGATACAGAATTGTAGCTCCCAGCTCAAAAAGCTCGAAAAGCGCTCAAAATTTACTCCGAAAATTATAATGCTCTGTCCCATTATTTTAGAGCTCGATGGAAATTCGTGTATCTATGCATGTGGCGAGGTTTGATCCTTCGAATTAACCTTCTGGGTTGTAAATTGATGGATTTACAGAGCCCTCGATTGCAGCCGGTATTTAGGCCTATCCTAGGTCAGCTGAACCTAATGGGACTAGCTCTAAGCGTCAGGTTAGGGGTTGAGGGTCTGGGGAAGCGCGGAGGCGAGGAGGCGAGGAGGCAACGTTGGAAGCGGGGCCTGGGAAACTACGTAACCTAACGGGCTAGCGGTAGATCCTAACCCCCAAGTAGCACCCATCTCGATTATATCTGCGCTAATTGTCGTTCCCCACACGGCATACCATCCAACTTCTTCGTTCTAGCTCTCTACACATACGCGCAGACAATGTCTTGCCAGAACCCGAAAAGCTATTCGGAGTAATTTCTTCATATTTTGTATAAATGGAGCCCTTGTAATTCAAGTTTTGAAGACGGGTAGCTAAAATTCCGAAAGAACAATGGCCAGACAAAAAATGCGTCTACTGCATTCTCGTGTCTTTCTGAATGTTTGATTCTGAAGGAAGAAAAGAGAACCGGGAAATGGAGTTCTATTCGGTAAGTAAGAAAGCTTTCCGTCAAATTTGCACATGAAATTTCATACACGTTGTTTTCGCAAACTATTTAATAACGTAGAGATACTGTTTGATTGTTCTCGCTCCAGCAGCTGCAGTAGCAGCAGTAGAACATTACGAATATCAGAGTATGAATGCGGAGAAATTACCCTCACATTGATATGGTGAGCTTGCAGAATATCCAAGAGACAATAAGAACTCTCATTTCATTCTGCACCGTTTGCAGCGAGTAACTGAAACTGGAATGAAGAAGTTTATTAGAAATTGTTCAATTATTTCAAGCGAAAATGAAACGTCTCTCGCTTCTGTCTCTCGTATCCAGTATTTCTGCACATAAAATTAACCATTATAGTTTATAAGCGGTCGAAAACCGAGCTTTGAAATAATCTATCAATATTTCCATTACGCAAAATAACAACGCATCGTGAAACTCGGGGTTAGACAAACTTTGGTAAATTGATTGATACGAACTAGAGTACAGTATCGGAGTTCGAGACAAGTGAACATTCTGAGAGAACGAGCGGGGGTGTAATTTCTTGTTCGGAGAATATTGATTATGAACAAAATTTTAGGCGAAAGCTCTGGTAACCGCTTTGAGTAGTGGGGCAAGTTTAGACTGCTAGATCTTCAACCTATCCCCAGAAGAGGTTCGAAGAGGTTAGAAGGTGAGGAAGGCCTACCAAAACCGCTTCACCAATCAAATAACTTGAAAACTTGAGTACAATATATCACAAGTTAGTTCGGTGTGGTATTAATATCCTCTACCCTGAGAAGTACGCAATTTGGCAGGGAAGAATTTTCTTTCATCATATCGTCGACAGAAATCCGTAGAGACGTTTGAATTCTGAGTCATTGTACATAATCTCCTTTGAAGACGTTCTTGCCATCACTCTCTGAATGTACAGTAATATCGATCCTCGAATAATCTCCGGATACATCGGCGGATACCGAATACCTTGAGGCACCGAATTGCTGCACCAACATTTTCGAATAAGAAAGAGAAATGAACGTACAAAGACCCACCGTGAAAACACCCAAGATTTTTCGTGTCCTCGGAGATCCCACGAAATATCTGAGACGTAAAAAAACGCGGGTGTCATCTGTAGGACGGCTGAATTTCTTGATTCAAATTTAGGATGATACAGAACACTTTATGTAATTCCAAGGTACCAAATATGTGGATTGACTTGGGTCTATCAAAACTTCTATGCTTTTGAACTACCGATCGTTTGACTAACTTTGTGTACTGTACCGTGAACATGATCGTGGTATGTGTGGTACACGTGCTCGTATGGTGATTTGAATATTTGAATATTGTAATCAGTGGCACGAACTATCATTACTGCATTACTGAAGTTACCTTGCAGAAGCTACCGTCGAAAGCCCCATGCGATTTGAATATCGTAGATAAAACTACACACAGTATTATAACTTGAGAGAGAAACAGAGAGAGAGAGTATGAGAGTAAACGGTATCGTGTAAACCACGCTCACCTACTTCCACGATCGTATTGAAAAAAGCTCCAATATCTTTCGTGCTACTTAGATTGCTGCGGGGTTGAAGAAATAGAGGGAGGAAAAAGGGTAGAAGGAGAAGAAGCATTGCCACCTTCACTAACAAGAGTCGATATAATTTTTCAGTATCTTTCTTTTTTACACCATCGCAGAACATGAAGTAGAGTACATTGATGGAGGGACGGTGAACGGAGGAGTGAATAATGACGGAGGTTGACTGATGGACGTGGCGGCAGACCGGCTGGATGGTAGGAAATAGCGCTTTCAAGATGATCACCATGGTGCGTTGATGGGATGATGTGACGTGGCGATGCGGCCTAATATCGTATACGCGAAATTCAACACCTCTTTACAATTTATCTTTTCAATTACATATTCCATCCCGCCTCTCGCCCCCGTTCATGCTCCTCATCTTTAATCATCCACGGACTGTTCGCATCGAAAACCTACCCGGATGATGATTTAAGAAAATTGTATGCATTTGCGGTGCATCCAAAGAAATCTAGGTTATCCTTGTGATATTTGGCAACGAAATCACATCACTCATTGCCGTATTACATTGGAATGCTTCGATCCCGTAGAAGCTTGAACCGTTCTGCCAATTTTCTATTCTTCGAAGGATTTGGGCGTAGGTCAATTGGCTCGTTTGTATCAATTTTTCATCAACAAAATACAGCTACAATTCTTGGGATCGTTCGTTCGTACATTCAGTCATTCATTCATTCAATCATTCATTCGCTCATTCATTCACGTATTTATTGGACAACAATTCTTCGAGTGAAATTTACTGTCAGTTGAACAGATTCAGCACCCGGAGCTGAGGTATGAAGTGGTCTTGTTATGTAAGCTGTGGTTAAAGTTGGCCGAAAGCAGTTTCCTCCAAACTAATTACCTTTATCTAGTTGGTTTTAATTAAAGTTCAGAGAACTGTTTATGTGTTACGAGTACCCAGTACCCACGCTGGTTCGTAGGTTTCGGGGTAACTGCAACCTGCAGTATGAGATATGTGTGCTAACTCGAATATTTGCTTCAACTCAGAGCTCACTTTAGCGGCCGCAGTATTTGAAACCAGATTTCACCTTCTACGGCCTCCTCGTCTCGCGCCTGTGTGGAACTATTCCGCTGACTTTTGTTTCTCTAAATATGTGTACAGATCTACCGCAAACGCCAGAATTAGAAGCTAATCGCGAAAATAATACTTCAAACAAACCGCCCCGCGGTATTCTCTGGATTTCCCTGAAATTCTATTTTCTATTCCTTTCAGTTTCCGTTGTAAGAGAAATTTCTGTAGGGGTTCGAACGAAAACGGACATTAGCTTCTCACAAATAAAAATGGACCACTATGCGTAGCTATACCGGATTAGCTATTGAAATTCTGTTTTCGAGGACAGGAACGTCATACCGGCGGCAGGAAATTAAGGGACGAAAGTCTCTAGTTCGGACGTCGAGTGTTCCTTCAAGTTGAAGACAGAGGTTCGACTTTGTTCGGGTGAGCATTAAATATTCAAATTCTTTGAAAGAATCGATAAGTAAGGGGAGGATAACACACTCAGCTCATGGACGTCGAGGGAAAAGTTCTTTCCAGTTAATTAGGTCCAGGATACGAAACGTAACAATTCTCGAATACGATGCAACAACCGACCATCGACCATCGCTCTCAGCTTTCAGGATTTCAAATTTCAGTTTTCTCGGGATTCCAATCGTAAGACAATTCATACATCATCATTATTCTCCGTACGTGCACGAACATAGGTATAATTACACTCGATTATAATAGACCCCTTGTGTTGACCGTCGTAAATCACGATATATCTATATAATCACAGCGACCTCTTGTCTTGATTAAATATTTGCTAGGGTCAAGACTTTAGGTATTAAATTGGACAGATAGGCAGCCCTCGGTTGAGCTCGCGAATTTCTCTTCCAAGTCCACCAATCCGTACTCGAGAATCAATTTCCTAACTCCGAGGATAGAAATTTTTGCAAATTCAATAAAAATATCGGTTTTCTCTCTTTTTTTCAGGTAATTTGGAAACGAGAGAAGAAAAAAAGGAAGGATACTTTTTCCAACTCAGTTAAAAGGTGTTCGAAAACGATTGAAAGAAACCAAAAATTTACGTCTCGAGACTCTCGGCAGGAAAAGCTTTCAATCCTCAATCTAACAAAGAGAGAGAGAGAGAGAGTCTCGTCATTATCCCACGGTTATTGACCCGGGTACTTCGTCCTGTACCACCGCATCAATCCGATGAACGATGTTCATGAATCTTTTCCCGCAGCTTAACTACGTATAGGACTTATACGCACTCATATACTTATATAGTCCACCATACCGAGGGATAAAAAAGACGCGTATCAAAATGCACTATGCAGGTAAAACCGTGAATTTGTGTATTTTTATTTTTTTACTGTACGACGTCTATGGGGCCCAATGAGGGTGGACATTGAACGGCAGACATTGAGAGACCTGATAATAGGTAGGATTAATATTCCTTCGATATTATAGTTTTTCGTTTGGTTTCTTTATTCTTATAGGGGGCAAAGAAACACGGAAGTTTTATTGAGAGATCTTTCACTTCGACGCATCGGAGGACGAGATAATATTTTTTGAAATCCGTCAATCAATATTCGCCCACTTTACCGCATATATGGAATTGAAGAGGAAGGGTGTGACGTACGATAAGCGGTTTCCTCCCCCCCATTTTCTTCAAGGGTCGCAACTATATGCGGATGTTATCCGAAGGGTCGCGGTTGAATCCTGCCAGGATGTTAGGCTTCCAGGCTGCTAGGCTGCTGGGTTGTTCAGCTAAGTATACATATGCTAGAATCGAACTTAATTCCATGATAAGATCTAAACGGAGAGCCAAAGACCTCGGAGGATGCAATAAAGTCGGTGGATTCGCGAACCACGTCCTCGTCCTCGTCGTCGTCCGCGCCTTTCTACATCGCTGGGTCATACGGGTCCTGAGGGTCGTCAGTGAAAAGGGCTTTCCGCAGCCTTCAGGGTAAGATTACACGGTTAGACAGGACAAGAAAAGACGGGAGTGGCGTTAAGCCAGTTTTACGCTTTATCTCTTCTCCATTCATAACTATCCCAGTCCCCAAGCTACCAAGATAACTGGGCGAGTTTCCCGCCACACACCATCCAGGTAAACTATCTGCAGCGGGAATGAAGCTTACGTAAACGAAACAAGAAGAAAAATCTGAGAAAAAAACGTGCAAAAACTTCTCAGACAGTTTCGTACCGCAAGTACGAGTACATACCTACCTATAGCAGAAACGAATGAACGAATTGCAAATGAAAACTACTCAGAAGTAGACTCTGAAATAATAGAAATCAACGTTTTCAATTTCTCTCATCATTCTCGAAATTCTTTGGACAATTTTGAGCAACTCTGCAACTCTATCGAGCCATCAATTTCACCTAGATATATATTACCTCGGTCTTTGGGCATAGGCACGTCCGAATAAATATCGTCACCTTTGGAGGCGAAGATTCGCGTGTGTCTAGGTAAACCGGTAGATGTAAAGTAGGTGATCAGATTGGTTTATACCATCGCCGATCCTCTGTTTGCCGTAACTTTGTATACAAAATTGGATTTTTATCAGAGCATAGGGGAGCGTGAATTTTTTATCTATTTTTTCATTCATTTATTTATTTTTTTATTTTATGAGAAAATTTTTCCTCGTCTTCCTTGCCCGTGCAACCCCATGAAAGTAATTTTACCTTGATGATTGAGGTTTATTCCTATCATCCAAGCTAACCCCTATTTTATGGGGATGTATTACACAAGAGTAAAAGCTCACGCGACGTGCGCGCAGGTAAATATAGTTACGGTAGCAGAGAAGAAAAGAAGAAAGCCAAACAAACATAACCTAGAAAATAAAAACGAAAGAAAAACGAACGACGCAAAATAGGAAAAGACTTTGCGGTCTTGGCGTTTTTTATCCCCAGATCGTTAAACTCGACTTTTTCAATCTATTCTTATATGTATTCACAGTCATTTAGGGTTATGATGAGGAGTGCCCGAAGGAATATTCACATACGAGGG
The DNA here is from genome assembly GCA_963170745.1 of Phymatocera aterrima. Taxonomy (NCBI): domain Eukaryota; kingdom Metazoa; phylum Arthropoda; class Insecta; order Hymenoptera; family Tenthredinidae; genus Phymatocera; species Phymatocera aterrima. Next base: position 7,450,931 of record OY720670.1, read on the forward strand.
AGGCCTCGCGAGGGTATTCGCCAAAAATGCCAACCCTCTTTTTCTTCCTTCCACCTATTTTTCGAAGAGCTTTTCGCTGCCTGAGGAAAACCCATTATCCAATAAAGCTCCGGATCGTTTCGCGTTTTTAACCAAGGAGCTTAAACCCTTGCATCATGGAACCAGGCGACCTGGCCTCTTTCCTAGTTTCCTTCAAGCTCCGTTTTTGGTCCTTTGAGTCGTTGGCGACTGGCCAGAGAATGAAAAAAAGGGAAAAAGAGCAGAACTAAAATTAAAAATGAAAAATCGAGCAGACCGCGGTAGTCGGGAAAGTGGAATAAAGTGGTTAGTTTCGAAGCGGAGTGACGTTCGCGAATTTTTATTAAATTTATGGAGTGTTTTTTCGCCACCACCAGCTGGGTTTTATATGCACTTGGGGACGAAATAGGTATCGGAAAGATGAAAAAAACTGGAATGCCACTTTATAAACGTTATTTTTATTATTTTTCTTCAGTTTTTGCGCTTTTACGTTCGAATTATGTCAGTGAGACCAAGGAGCGGCCCGCTTCTCTGTCTTGACTCGACTCTGCATTAACATCCCGTGAATTATGCTTTAATTTAATGAGTTGGGCTCGTTAATTAGTTAATTGCGAAGATCCCAGAATTCTCTACTCGCTTGTTTCGATCGCTTGCTCTCTTTCTCTCTCTCTCTTTCTCGTTCGCCGGCTTTTGCGTCAGCCGTTACGTTGTTAATTACGTTTTGAAAGTCGCTGTTGTAAGTGCTTGATCGAAGTTAGGCATGCTACCTACTGCTAGAATTCAGAAGCATAATAATACTCCCTTGACACTCGCGCCCTGGTCCATCGCACTCGGGATCGTGAATCGACGAGAGGCAATTATACCACCGAGCTAGAGTTTAAAGGCTCTCACGCAAATTCAACCCCTTTACGGAAGCTCAAAGAAACAATTTTTTCGATCCCTCAATTCGCCGTTTAGCATATCTTTCTTTCTTTAAACATGTGAAAACCTTTTTTTCACAATGTTACCCTCATTTCAGAAATGTGATCTAAATTTCCTTGAATGATCGAAAAATGGGCTTCGTTCTTCTCACGCGAGAAGTCAATCGATTTTCACTTGTATCCTGAGTTGCATGCAAGAAATATTTCACAGAAACTATAACGGCTGAAACAGAAGGGAAAAGGTAGAAATGGACAGAACGATTGATGTTCACGTTCTCATCAATATCTACCCTCAAATTATTATTCCTCGGATACGAACGCACCACTTCACGGATAGATGTAGACGGACGTACAGAGAGACGCACAGACAGACATAAGTTAGACTTCCGGTTACTATCGCGCAGTCGTGCGTCCAGAAATGCAAAGCATGCTGTTTAATATTTATAGAAGCTAGTCGCAACCGTCGTCTACCCTGCAAGCTCAACGAGTATACGAGTTATACGTAACGGAAAAAGATGCCTTAGTTCTTTTTTTTCCTTTTTTTCCCCCTTTTTCCCCCTACGCGTGGTAGTTTGTGCGCGTTGTGATACCTACGTATCGGTCAGGTCTGAGAATACACTGAGCTTTTTTTCTGTCAGGGATCAATATACAATGCGCCTGCCTAAAGTATGTACGTATACCTTTGAGAAATTCTTTGATTTTTCCTATTTTTAAATCCCTCGAGAGGACCAAAACCGAGATATTTCGGTGAACCGGAATCTTAGAAAGAATTTAAAAACCAGATTTCGAAACAGGTTTCGCACGATCTTTTATCATCAGCTTCTTCTTAGTCTCCCTCAATCGATCGTAGATTTCAGATGATTGACTGAAGAAACCAATTTTTCGAGAGCATTCTAAGCGCGAATAACGGGCTTCGAATATTTCGGAGAAAACAAGAATCTTTCACAATCCTTTCCAACAAAATTATGGGATGTAGAAAAGGCCCCAGTCCGTGGGAGTGGCTATCAGAGACCTTGCATACTGAATCATCTGCCTTTGCAACGACGAACTGTATTGAAACAAGAACAAAAATTGCGGAGTAAATCGGAAGTGGTTATTTCCTCTTGGAATCCATTCTACGATGCTCATCAGCGAAAATCTCGTAGTTTCAATATCGTCAATAACATTTTGGAAAGTGATTGTAAATTTTCAACCGTCATATGTGTGTCACTGTGTGGTTATACCTGCTCACATACTTATAATACAGCACACAAATATTTATGTATCGGCATAAGGTTGACTGGTGATAGGCTCACGGTGCAGGTCTATGAATATCCTAAAATATTCAGTTACTACTCTTGACATAATGGACGGAGACTTAAGCCCGCGCTATTTCGTAGTAGGGGGTAGGGCCTCCTTCTCTCCTGTGGTAATTCTCCACTCCACTTCAGCTACTAGCTTGTTGACTGAATCTCTCTTTCTCTCTCCTCTCTCCTCTCTCCTCTCCCTCTCGTCCCTATTCTACTCCCTTTCTATTTAACCCCCCTCGCCTCCACTGCCCCCTTCCCTTACTTTCTCTCCAACTATTACATAAATTGAGCTTAAACGACGGTGGTGCTAGGCCTCCACTAAATGGGTCAGAGTTGTAAAAACCTGGACGAGGGTGGTTAGTGCCTGGAGACTTCGTACCAATACTCTCTCTCGCTCTCTCATACACTTCGCTCTCTTTAAAAACTGACTGTATTTACGGGAAAAAAGTTGCAGCCTTTCAGAAAATAATTTCGTCCCCCATAAATGAATGAATGCAGAGATATTAGGAGCGCGGCGGGGAGAAAGAAGAATGGAATAAAAACCAGATCCTCAAATCCTGCGTTGTAAAAATTCAGAGAGAGAAGGAACAAAACAGAAATTAACTCCGCCCCCTCCCCTCCAAACTTGTCCAGTAATTTTTTCGCTTTCATCAACATTTCTCCTTTTTTTTTAGGAATTAATTAATACTTTGGCACAAGTGACAGGTCGTACAACCCCTCGCTCTTTAATGAAGGGAGAAAATAAAAATCGAATAAAGAACACACCCGGCAATCGTTATTCTCGTTGTTTGAGCATTATTCTCGGTTACATGAGGCGATGAAACCCGGGTAATTACTTGGGCACATATATGTGGTTGGGTAAGCCGAAGACAGAAGTCGTGGTGGCGGAAACCAGAGCCTTCAGGCGAGGCTGTGGCAGTAGATACGGTCAGGATGTGGTCAGTCCTTTAGTATGTATAACCTGTGTTGGTTTACTTAATTAGAAATCAAAGGTTCGATTCAAATTTCGGACCTGGAATCTGAAAAGCGACTCGAAGATTATTTTGCTGTTTAAAAAAAAACGAGTTTCATTTATTCATGAATAGAGAGAAAAAGAGCTCGCAAGAGCTAAAGAAAATCTAGATTTTGGAATATTTACGGAAGCTGGTGCCGAATTTTGATTATAGAAATTCGTTTAATAATCGATGAAGAAAAATTGAGCGGGGGGGGGGGGGGGGGGGGGGGACAAAAAATTAATGAAAAAAATGAAAAATGAACGGATACTGGCGGGATTTTCATTTTCTCGGAGGAAAGAAAAGTTGGTGTTCCATCTTATAAAATTTGGCACGGATCGAATGGGACCGAAGCAATCGGATCTGAAAAGAAGAACGAGGCACCGCGGGGGGAGGGAACCAAGGTTGTGCTGTTGTGCGGTTGTGCGGTGAGAGCGCGATGTGAAGGTATTTAACGTTAATCATCTGGTGAACCGCGAGGAGGCTCGTGCGGTTGTGAAAAAGTTTCCGGAGCGTAACCGCCTCCTGAAGGGAAACCGGGAAATCTTCCCTCCGGGTTGATCGTCGCGACCGCGACGTAGAGGGAAACAGGAGCGGGAGCGGGAAGTGGGGACGGATTCTGAGGTTGATGATGAAACGCGATGCGAACGGCGGCTCTCTCGTTTCCCAAGATGAAATTAAAACGGCGGAAAATACCCGGCTGATTAGCCACCACCCTCTCTCGCTAAAGGCGTAAGCTTTAACAGGATTAACTGAAGGCTGTTCGTACCTGGTTTAACGAAAGCTCAAATCTTCCACAATGCTGATAGAAAATTGAGAGAATAAAAGCTTGGTGGGATTTCAAAGGTGAAAAAAACGGAGGTCTGGAAGATGAAAAATGGAAAGTGGAAAATTGGGCAGAAAATTCAACCACGAAATACCAAAATATGACAAATACAGGGGTGCGTAGTGGACGGAGGGAGAAACAGCGATCGTAAATGGCATTCGAAACCAAAGGATTGTGCGTAACGCCTGCTGGAGAATAGAAAATGGTAAATTGAAAGTTTAAAATGACTTATAAGAAACTCATATAATGAAAAACGAATAGTACGAATTGGAGATTAAGGAACAGAAAATAGTAAATGGGCTGAAAGTTGACGGGTACAATGTGGAGGATGAAAATTGCTGATGGAGGAAGAGAGGCAATATAAAATTGGCAAAATGGATAATAAACTTGTCATTCCCGTTTCCCCATTCACGAGAGAACGGAAACAAGGCGAGAAAAAGAGAGAGAAACCAAGATATAATATATATCCGTGTGGAAAGATTGAATGGCGCGGAAATCAGGATTTTAGATTGAACGGCGCTACTCGGTAGGCGGCTTTACCGACGAGACCTCATCGTAAAACTTATGAAACAGAACGGGGGACAGATTTCAGACTGCTTGGAATCCGTAAGGGTAGCAAAGGTGGGGATACGCCGTTACCGGTCGTCCTGTTTGCCCAGATAAGAGTAATTAATGTCCACCTCGGCCTTTTACTCCCGTTTAGCAACCCTTCTCCATGGTGGATACTAGATATGTACCAGCTAGCTCGGTAGCTCTCTCACCCCTCAATTTCATACCCCTGTGGAGGGGGGTACAGTATGACAGGAAACCCTGCGTTCGCAGTGCGAAACATTATCTCTTGCACTCGATCGCTCAACGTAAACGCTTGCGGTTTGTGTATAGCATAGAGTAGAACCCCGGCAACAGGACTTAACAAACTGTTGGAAGGACTGCGCGGAGGCGGGGGCGGGGCAGGGGAGGGGGCAAGGACTCCCAACCCGTCATTCTACATTTCCACGCGATCCTTAACACTTGTGCTCGATTCTATTAGACGGAAAACCACAAACAGACGGATAGACGGACAGGCTTGAATGTTAACCCACTAAAATTTACGGCACTGCGGAGCGAGAGCCCTCTCTGTACGTTATCGGCAAAGAAGGGATTCCTGAAATGGCCGAGGGACGCGGACGGGACAGGATCGCGGGAATAGAGAATTTCTAGATACAGGGTGAACCCCGTTGTCTCTGACTTTTTTTGTCTTCATTGTTCCTAGATAGTTATTCCAGATTATTCTGAACTGTCTGTAATCGGGGATATTCCATGGTATATAGAAATGCGACGGAAATTTTTCAAACAAAACTTTCTCGATCTCGAATTTCGAATGTAATGGAGAAAAACTGTTCACGTTTTGAATTTGAATTACAAAGATATGAACGATTTTTAACTTGTTTTCGATTCTTTTGCGATAGTGCGGATTGATTCCGATGTCAGTATCTCATTCTAGTATTCTAGTTCTAGTTCAGAAATGTTTTCGGTTCAAATGTTTCTTGTTGGTCACCGTTTACGTTTGTCCACATGCCAGCAGGGAAATAGGAAGCCCAGTATCGCAGCTGCAGATTTTGTCGACAAGGAATTATCATTGCGGGCCGGAAATTTTGAACATCCTATAAGCCATTCGATTTTCGGTTCAACCCGTTTGGAAAGATTATTTTTGCAATCAAAATCTTGATTTGTTGGTTAGAATTTTTCCGGATAGTATAGTATAGGCAACGATAGATTTGAATTGACGAAAATCATGAAATTTCCAATAATTATCTTGGTCAAAAGTTTAGGATCTTCTACCAACTTCAATATTTATAATTTGTATTAAAAATGAAGAAAAAAAACAGACTTTCGATTGATTTTGAAAATTTATTTCTCTGTCAGGGTAACAGTGCGACAGATTTTACAAAAAAAAATTTCGAATCCTGATCCTCGTATCACCTGCAAGAATTATCACCAGTTGATTTATAACTCGTGTTGGCATAACGCAATTAATTGAGCAATTCATTAGCCGCGTGCGGCAGCGTGGTATCAAAGTGGGAAGAATAGCTGCTCAAAAATTCAAACTATGATCTCATTCCAATTTATGAGTTTTTGAATTTGACCTGTTCAATGTTTTAGCTTAGAAAAAGAAGCTCGTGAAAAGAAGTACGCCGCTCGAGTATCACTAGATACTTTTCATGGGGCGGATGAAAACCGTAAGGACAAATAATTTTCATTTTCCGCCTATATCGTGATTCAATTTTGTATTTTTTGTATTTTTTGTTTGTATCTTCCGTTACGTAGTGCTCGGAAGTAACAGGAAGGATTATCGAGAGATAATGATCACTCGAAATATCGACTCAAATTTCCCGACAAACATTCTTTTATTTCATTCAAGTTCAAATCAGCAAATCATTTGGTGATTTTTCCAAATTTGAAAAATGTTTGTCAAATTGGAAAAGAAAAATCTCTGTTATATTTGAGCAAATCGACGTAGATTATATTGCGGCGTATAACCCTCAGACGGAGTTCGAACGGTGGAAACCAGATTCGAAAAGCATTTGAAGTTCATTGAAAATCTTAGTAAAAAGCAATTTTCCCATAAAATTCGAGGATATGAATGAATATCTCGACGAAGCCACGTCGTAAATACACATACGCCTCAGGAGGTGTGCGTGTGAATATAGAAACCGAGGCGCACATTATACCTGAATGTCTACCGCATTGTGGATTTGTCTGTTAAGTGAACATCGGAAGTAACACGGGTTGGACCTGACTACTGGCAACATTAACGTTATATATATACCGAGACAAGAATCCCCGCATCTGTCGTAGAGATTTTCTGTGCAGATCTTCCTCGTTCTTAATTATGAGGAAGAACCTGCAAATGTTTCCGGAAATAAATACCAAATCTCATATTGCAGGTATGTCACGAACGGCTTTTTTTTATCCCAATCAATTCCGGTATTCAGATTTATGGAGGGAGGGGGGGGGGGGGGGGGGGGGGCAATCTATACAATAATCGGGGTGGTTTTTTTTCCTTCTTCTCTTTGGCTCCTCGATGCTGTATTTTTTTTTTTCTCTCTGTTATTCTAGGTAATAAATTGGCTCGACCTAAAGTTACTGGTTTTCCTACTCGGTAGATGGCTAGGAGAAGGTTGGAAGATGTATCGTTTCCTCGAGATGGCTTGCTACTTTGCGAGCAAGTTCAGCTATGTTATAGAGAATAACGAAAAGTCGACTGAAACTGAGCTTAATTAAAAGTTAATTTAGGTACGGCCTAACGATCGTGTTCCTGGCAGACGACACTTTTATTACTTATTTAGATAGTAATAAAACGAAAATGAACAAAAAGTAAGCAAACAAAAATCCCGCGCATTTTAATTAAATAGGTACAACATACGGGAATAGCTGAAGCCTATGTTGGAACTCGAGGATATAAATGATTGGATGATGAAGTGAAAAAAAAAACAAAAAAAAAACAAAACAAGGAAGAAACAAGGTAATATCAAAATTTCATGTGATCGTTGATAAAATATTATAAATTATTGTAGTCTTTATCGTTATTGAATAGATTTGGAATAATTTCAAGTGCTATGACTCAGATTTAAAAACGTGCCTCAAAATCTATAAATTCGTAGAAGCTTTTGATTTGAATTTACAACCACCTACCGTTTCGCACGCTTCAAGAATAATTCAAGTGAATTCAATTACCTTAATTAATCACGGAAATAATTCCTAATGGCGTCGATGCCCAACGCTGGGAATTAGAGAGAAAGAGAGAGAGAGAGAGAGAAAATGAAAAAAGAATAAAAAAGAGGAGAAAATGAAAATAAATGAAGAAAGAAAAAGAATAATTCATTAATTAACGCTATCGAGTAGGTGGACCGAAAAATCGATCCTCCATCCCACTCTGAACGTGTGCATTAAGTTATTTCACACTACTTCATTCTCTCATTTCTTCATTTAAAACTGATTTGCGGGAGAGTTCGCAGAAATAAAAACCAATTCGAAAAATTAGAATCCGTAACCACCCCGGAAACTGACGAATCGCTAAAATTTGATTGGATTAAAATTCATCGATATTACAATAAAATGAAAAACGAAAATAAAAATGTGAACATTTCATTTCAAACAGAATTTTCAGTGAAACTTGGAAGATTCTATAAATTATGTTTCTATGGTTTTTCTTTCTCCGTACAGTATTTGTGCCTCGAGAGCATAAATCAATGTAACCCAATCTCATCGGAGACAAGAGAGTAGTCATAATGATCATAATTCTAAGGCCGCAGGATGGAAGATTCGGCTTTTCCACTGTTTCCTCGTCGTATTATATACAACATTCATAATTACGGTACATGAACTTCGTTATAAGATTAACAACAGGTTTGTATTTATTGTTATTTACGATCAATAAACGTAGCGGCGGTAGAATGTTATATCGCAGGAGGAAAAGTAGGTTCGGAGGATATATTCTGAATTTCGCACCCAGGTTTTATTGGATTTGAATTATAAAGTAAACTCTGGGTAGGTAGGTAGGTAGGTGGATGGGCGGATTCCTCGTATAGCACCTTGTTAAAAGTACCGCAATTACCATAAACTTATTTGTAGGAGTTATTTCCACAATATTGCGCATAGAGCTAGGACGACGAGAAGCTAACCCGATGATATTTAAGAGTTCTAGATCTTTCTCATCCTCTGTTATACAATATGAATGTATCGGTATATAATATGAATATGGCAAAAAGTTTTTCACACAACGAAAACTTCTTGAATATTATTATCCTGTATCTACGCTCTGATAAAGGATTTCGAGGGAATCTCAGGCTTCTGCCATGATCCCAATAATATGAAATTTTGAAAGTATGAAATTTTGATGGAAATCCTGGGAGCTGCAGATCATGAACCCCGGATCCTAAATGGTCAGGACACATGATTTTTACATTTTTGTTTCTTTCTTGTTCGTTGTATACATATAACACAACGCACGGGAAAGGAAGAAAGGTTTCTTCATGCAAAACAGGCGGCGCGGTGTTCCTCGTTGGTTCGTGTGCTTTTCTCACGCGGACTCCAAGGAATATCAAAAGTTTTAACAATGGAAAGGGAAGCTAGTAAACTTTCTTTGTGTTTGAACTGATAGTAGTTCGAAAGTATAGACAGACTATGAGCTGTAAGTTTGAGTTTCAGGTACCTAATCTCATCGATGCCAGCTAACTAGCGCTGAATGAGAGATGGCAGGAATATGGACGTCTTTCGGGGCGTCAGTGAGCAAATTTTTGAATCCTGCAACGATGTTGAAAAGACGAGGTGGAAGTTGGAAAACCGAAGCGACTCGATTCAGGGATTTCCGACCTCACGCGATTAGTGCAAACTTCGATTGTTAGCTGGCTAATTGTGATTGTCAAGGGCGTTAAATTGGAAACGTTTTAGCTACCGCAATTCGATACCAACTCCTGAAAACTTTTGTACTTTGGCGATAAGTATTTGGCGTTAATTAGCCTCGAGGGCGAGGGAAGTAGACAGGAAGAAGAACAGTGGCTTAAAATATACCAACTTACACCCTCTTCCCGCGTGACCACCGAAGTGGTCTGCTGCAGAGTTTCGCAGCAAGTCAAGATAAGAGTTTAATGAGAGCTTGCAACGGGGAAAAGAACGAATAATTTTCAAACAATTCGATTTCAACACGAGCAGATATGCTTTCCAACACGTTATTTCGTGTCTCAAACTGTAGAAACAACATGGAAGAAAAAATAATTGAAATTCGATCCGAGTGATTACAGAGCATTGTGAACATTCTGAGTTCTCGAAATATTTTGGCAAATTTGAAAATACAATGAACTCGCAATGTCAACTAACTCGTAGGTCAGTCCTTCGCTTCCTTACGAACAATCAATTTTCAAGTTACCTCAGATTCCGAATTTGAAATCTAATTTGAAGTGGTTTCCCAGTTCTGAGCAAAAACTGGCGACGGTGGTGGGATGGTAACTTTACAAAGAAACAAAAAATTATAAGAAAAAAAAAAAAAAAAAGATTTAAACACGTGTTGCGCAAGAAGATTTTCTCTTTCTTGCGGTACCTGCATGAAATGATGTGAAATATGTTACAAATTGCCCCAAATATGTACCCGCAGCTACTGAGTATATGAGACAAAGTTTTATGAGGTTCGTGGTAACGGACGTGTGTTGGATGGTGGGTGGTAACGTAGCCAGTTAATTACTTTTTGTTCTAATTAAATAATAGTTTCGTAGAGCGATTCTGTCAAGTGAGGTGGGAGGTGGGCGGAGGAGACGAGAATGAGGAGTATGAGGCTAGAAGAATCTGAGGTAGGAGGAGAGGGAGAAAGAAGTTAGAAGCTTCTAGTACAGTAAATGTATACGTTCGCCCGAAGGGTTTTGAAGATCAGATCGAAACTGTGGTAGGTACATACGAGTGTTTTTGTCTTGTTTTTCATGTCGTTTTGTTCTGCTATCTTCATTTTTGAGGAGGGTTGAGTGAAAAAGAGAGAGAGAGCGATAGAAGGTATAGTACATCGCAATACAATATAATTACATTTATCTTATTTTTTTTACTCTTATTTTCATTGTTTTTGCTCATTTACTTGTTTCCTTGTTAACTTGAGAACGCAGTAGCCTTGGATGAACTAGTTGAGCGAAAGGAGGAACGAGAACAACTCCCGCTGGAAACTGCGAACTGGAACTGGAACTGGAATTGGAACTGGAAGAAACAGCTAATTCAAAAAATACCTGAACCGCACCCACCGAGTACTGAGCAGATGAGAAGAACCGTAGATAAGAGCTCTTCAACAAAATAAATCTCATCTAGAAACGCGGTTCAGTAAATGCACCGAGCTTTTCACGATAGAATCGCCCAATCAATCCACCCGCTGGTACTCACTTGCGGTAGTAGTCAAACAATTTTCAAACTCCGCAACAGCTTTCCTGTTATCGACGTGCAAATTTTAACTCTGCAATTTTCAAAACTGTGCAAATTTTACTCCGTTTAAACACCTTCAGTATACATTTTCCGTAGATTTGATCCCTGAACTTGAGAAATTGATATTCCAGCTCGAGGTTCAAGCCACGAATGTTCGGTTTGTTATTACGAGCCCCGAAGCCGAGGCCAGTTTGCTACATGCATCGAACAGAATTCCGAATAACCGTTGATATGTGAAGATGGGAAGATGATGCATGGATATTCCAAGTTATCAAGTGGAGAGTGATGATGTTTGGCGTGCGTGGAAAAGCGTGATGAAGATTTAGCCGAAAATCTTTTTGATACGCGATAAAATCTGTAAGTCTGCAAAGTTTCCACGCAGCCAATGAAGATGTAAGAAGGTTATTTACGACACTAATGGTTGCAGTATGTATCGTTTCACTTCTTCGGAGTAGTTGGGTATGAATAAAGGCGGTAATGCCTTCTAGCCGAAGTTTCCACTGTGTATAGCGACTCGCTGAGGAGGTGGTTATTACGGACGTAGATTATATTGCGGCGTATAACCCTCAGACGCAGTTCTCTGGCCCAGTCAATCTGACATAAGTAGGCCTGGACTAGTTTTCGACTAAGCTAAGTCGGAGGGTTTTGAGATCTTGGTGTAATCTTTGAAGTAGAAGCATTGCGGCCGACGATGCCTCGAAGCTCCCACCCGTAGCCACCTCGTGGGACAACTTTTTGATCTCTATGAGGATGGGGAGTGGCTATAGCTAAATCCGTTGTTTCTAGCCTCTAGTTCACTTTCCTCCATTTTTCCTTTTTTCTTTCACTCTCCTTCTCTTGAAACTGACTCGATAATTTATGTGATGGTATGAGATTAATTTTCTTCCAAAACTCTATAAGCTTGATTCGCGTTGCTATGCTATGCTACGCTACGTTACGTTACGGTACTGTACACGTATAAGAGAAGCCTTGCTAGCAAGAAAATTCTTCGTTGAAACTTGCTAATTGCTATCAAGAAGCAGCAGGTAGGGGTCTGCAGAACAGCGTGGTAACAAAAAAGGGAAAAGGCAATTTTATATGAAACTATAAGGTACACGCATTTGATCTATCTACAGTTTATTTTTCTTCTTTGGATTTTCGGTCCGCGTTCACTTTTACTCCTCATTTACCTCTTATCTCACAGTAGTAGTCCACGATGTCGAAACACTTAGCTGATCGCTCCAGACTACCGAGAAACATTACAAGCTTACAGCTGAAAAGATAAGGGCCGAGGCCAGACCATTGAACAAAGTTTCAACGACGAAGTCACTCGTTCAGGGCCAAGTAAAACCAAGTTATACTTGAAGGGCACGCTGTGACATTTAGCTCGGTACTAACTTCATTGACAGGATTAAATATACAGGTATACCTGTATAATTTCATACACTTTGGTAGATATTCAACTGAGTTATTTTCTCATTTATTATTCCTTTTCTGTATTTTTTCTCATCTTTATATCTTTCTCGGTCTCTCTCTCTCTCTCTCTCTCTCTCTCTCTCTCTCTCTCTCTCTCTCTCTCTCTCTCTCTTCTACATCGCAGATCTCATTAAGCAAGGTCAGCCCTAATTTTTTTACCCTTCGTACTCACTCGACGAACAGGAAGTGGAAATGGGAAAAAGTGGAGAGCTAACAAATTTTCGACCCTATTTTATCTGCGTTTAAAATTAACAGGACTAATTGTACGATCGTCATTATCATGGTCATAATTTCATTAACTCCCCCCTTCCCACCTTCTCGTTCACGGAGTTTGGAAGAGAAAAGGAAACAGAAATTCACGACTCGTGTGAGATCTTATCGTGAAAAATATTTTATATATAATATATATATGTCTAGCGCCTCGTGCGCGAAACGATAACTCGTTTGTAGTTAACGATCGATAAGAATCGAAGGAGTAATTTGTAAGGGAGGTAAGTGAGGGACAGAGCGATGATTGGAGGGAGATGTATGAAAGGGCGAGTGATTACGGTTTGTCACGCAACCCTTTTTTTTCTCTTCTATTTTCGTCTTCCTCCTCCTTCGATTTTTCTTCTTTTCATATTTTCCTCTACCCTTTTTCTCTAGTTTTTTTTCACGCCTATTTTACTTTTCCCACTGAAATATCGCACTTGAAAAGCAGTAGCAGCAGTGGAATCAGTACTTGAGAAAAATTTTCGTTCTTTCGATGTCTGATGTCTCTATTATCAGACAATAATTCCTCCGGGTCTCATAAATTATGGATGGCGGAGCAGGATTCTACGGGGTGGTGGTTAGACGACCAGTAAAAGGGAGCGGGGGGTTGCGGAGGGAGAGAGGAGGAGAGGACACTCCATGTTTCACAACGAGAACACCCGCTCCGGAAACAGAACCAGAACCCGAGCACACGAGCACGAACTGGCTTTACGGAACTACCAGAAGCAACCGAATTGTCAAACATCAGTGACAACGGATATATTCCAAGTTCTCTACTACACCCCGATGCTAATCCTCATCCCCTATTTCACCACAAATCAGTTCATCGTATGCTCAATCTGGATGACAGAGAAACCAAATAGAGGAAGAAAATAGAGAAAAGTGTAAAACGGAAAATGGAAAAGCTAGACTTCTTTGATGGATTATGTGCCCCCGTGACAGAGATTTTTCGTACGCTTATAAATAATGAGAAACAAACAAACAAAGAACGAAGGAAAAGAGAAAACGAGAAACGAAAGCAAGGAACAGAGTGGACAGAAACTGGAAAGTTTCGTTGATCATTTTCAATTGAAGAGAAGAATGATAATCTATCAAGATTTAACGTGGGGTGCTAAGAGGGTCTGCGGAGCTTGCGCAATGAGAATTCCTTAATAGTTGTCGCTGGTCCCCTATGACCCGGAGGATTAGTATTCCTCAGGTGGAGCCCGCCCACCGATGTGCCGGGTTGTGCTAAACGGATTTGCCATCAATTCTCTACCCCGGGGAGGGGGGGGGGGGGGGGGGGAGCCTTTTCCCCCATCAGAGTATACTCCTTTGGTAAAATTCAATTGCTAACCTTCGAGATTGGTCTTAAACTGACCCAAGGATCTTTGAGAGTCGTAGAATGTCCTCGTCCCGATAAACATGTCCCGATCCTTCAAGGAAAATGTTTTTATCTTGATTCCTGAAGGGGAAATAATAATACCGCCATGAATTTATATGCGGGATAAAATATCGCATTGGTTTTTATTCATTCTCTTCTTCCCTTTTGCGAATCATAAAAAGGTATGTACCGCAGATTCCAGCCTCCGGTTTCAGGTTAGATATACATTTGCTACGAGAAAGTGCAGTCCATCTTTGTCTGAAAAATTCCAATTTGTCGTTTGGATTGGCGGTTTATTAAGCTGTAAGAAACAAGCAAGATTTGGACGGGGGAGTTTAGGGTAAGCTATTTCTAAGCCACGAGCTTTTGAGTGACTCTCGGAGGGTTCAAAGGCGACTTATTTCACCTTATTCTTTTATTGTTTTCGTCTGAAATGTCCGAGTAGGTACTCCAAGGAAGAAATCCCACGTAGCATTTTTCAAAGCTCAGTTGAGCGGAACGAAAATGGCAATTGGCGATCTTTGTGTAATGCCGGAACAAAGAAACCAGCCACCAGATACTCCGAAGTTATGGAATTGAAGAATATAATTCTGCCATCTGCTTTGGTCTATGAGATAAGAAAAATGACTTAGGTATGTGTATGTGTATCTGGTCACGAGATGAGGGGCATCCAGCAAAGCGAAAAGGGCGAGGGGAGGGCTAAGGTACGGCAAGGGCAAGATACTCCCACTCGTAGATAAGCCTAGATGCTGCAAAATCCCTTCTGAATGTTTCGCCTTGTGTTTACCAATGTGCTTGTTGAGGACAAGGCGAAAACTGTGTCCTACGCTAAATCCTGACAAATGCTCCGGAGACTCGGGCCTCCCCTGCAGAGGCTTGGCTAGTACAAAATGTCCTCCTTGAAAATTATCCGGACGAAATCCTGCATCGTAAATAACGAAATTCCATTCGACCAGAAGGGAGAATGAGAGGCTGGTAGAAATTGCACGAACAGAGGGAGGAGATTCTGTTGTGTTGCAAATTTTGAAGAACGGAAACCATTAAACCGATAGCGTTGGCTTTTAGAGGTTAAAAGATGCAGAGGTCATGGCCTCTTGAGCTCGGACGCTCTCTTCTGAGTGGAAATTCGTACTGCTGAATATTCACTACGGTTATATTCCACGCAATAGAGCAAAGATAGCCGAGAATTGCCTCGGCTCTGGTCCCAAAATGTTCATCACTTCCGTATTTCACATCTCGTGGATTATCTTATCGTAGCAGCGTTCGTTAAATCGAGACAAAGTGAATTCAAGTCGAGCCAACCGGATGCCCATTTAGGTTACCGCCGAGGGACAACCATCAACGTTACCTTTCAGCTTCTAACTATTTAAGGGGGTTGTCGTTCCGACCTTAACTGCCAATAACCTCCGAAATATCGAGAATAGAGGGGCGTTCTTCAGAGTTACGATTTTCTTTACAAAATGCCTATTCACTTTCACTTCTCCATTGCCTTTTCGAAAATGGATTTTTCAGTTTCTCGTACTGCTCGGAATTCACAAGAATCTCAGGGTGGAGGAGGACGATGATAGTGACTATGAAGAACGAGAGACACGGTGGTAATGTCCTTCGTTGTTCGTTGTCCTCGAATGACGAACGACGGGGCTTTGTCCAAGATTAATAATCAACCTGGGGACAATTAATTACACAAGCAACCTGTAAGAAGAGGTTACACAGGCACATACAAAATGACAATGTAGGTACTCTGATTCAAGAATCTACTGCCAGATACACTGCCATGACATCCATTGTGTCCAAACTAAATTCTAAAGGATCCCCTTCTTCCTCGGGTCGCTGGTGATCCTAGCACAATCACTAATCATGACTCGTGTCCAGGTGTATGTAAGTATCTGGAGAGCAACGCAATTCTACTGGACACTGTGTGCGCGGGGTCATCAAGTCTGTTTCAGGATCGGCTAACTCCAATCACGACGTTCACCAATTTGGGATAACAGTTTTTCGATTTTCCTGAAAAACAAAATCTCTAAAACCTGAGGCGATAAAAATTGCTAAAAGAGTTTGGAACGCAGATTTTCTGGCAAAATGATCAAGCTTTGGGATAGTTTTTTTGAAAACCACATTTCTACTGTTTTCTGATCACTCGTGCAGATTTTTCTTTAGTCGGTGTAAGAAGATTATGGGGACGGAATTGTAAAGTGGAATGGACAAGCTTCGGATCTTCGTTACCAAAATTGCCCTCTGATCGTTTTTCACCAAGGTATCGCTGCCCTAGCAAATTACCGTCGAGGCTCGTAGAAGCGTGGGACCTAGATACTGGAAAAAAATGGTGGCAGAAATTCGTAATACTTGATTCAAAGCCTATTTTTCCACCCCGGAATGCTGCCTTACCATGTTTTCTGTGATTTTGATCTACGAAAAGATCGCAGGTTTTTATCCAATCAGAGATTGCGGAGCACTTAAAATTTTCTCAACTCTCTCAGTTGAAAGTTTCTGAAGCTCGTGCTGCCGGATTTTGGAAAAGCGAGTAGTTTTGGGATTTTTACTCTGCGACCAACCTCGCTGGGTAGGTGAAAGTGTGTTCAGAGTTCGGTGCTGTTTCTCTCTGTCTTCTTCCATTTCTGATTAAGTTTTTCCGGTAAATGCTCGTATATAAACGATTCTACAGCGTGGCTATAAGCCATGAAATTAATGTCTTATTTTCTCCGGTGAACGTCATTCGGGATTTGAACTACGTGGCTTACGGGTGAACATCGAAGCTCTAAAAAAACATTTCGAATAAAAGTAATAATGTAACGCGCTCTGGCATAAACCTTATGCGCGGGTAATAATTTTACCGCTTTTATCTCGGCTCTACTGTAGTCTAGAGTCAAGTAGCACGTGGCTTGTGGCTTTTACAGGTTTCATATTTCCTCTTTCTCTCTCTCCCTCTCTCTCTCTCTCGGTTTCTCTTCAGGCTGCTGGAATACTGGACATATCCATGCAGAATACAGATAGAAGACACATGTACGTGACATAAAATATTTATGTCTGAATACAGGTATAGCCCATATCTGTCTATATGTATCGAAATTCAAGATTTTTATCTCCGATCGTATAATATCGCTAAAGTTACTTATACGTGTCTCTTCTGTGCTATATACCTACGTGTGTACTCGAATATATAGGTATAGATAGGTATATGAGGCAAAATAAAATGCAGCTGCACGCCTCGCGTCGATTTCCTTTATTCACGTAAAATTTAACGCTTTTCAAGTTTCTCCATCCTTACGCGCTTAGCCATAGACCACAAGTGTGCATCTATGCTCTGAAATGTTGAATAAATCGTCGCTATCTTTTCACATTTTGTAAAGTAATGCATGACGATAGGAAAGCATTCAAGGCAATATACGTACGTGTATACGTGGGACTGGCACCTAGTGAAATATAAAAAGTTTTCAAATTCTTTAGTTTTTCGTCAAATTTCGTATTGGATCTTCCCGGATCTTGGTGGTGATATTCGAAACTAACTTTTCATCGTGTAAGGGACATTCAGAAAGTCGAGAGAAAATATTAAAACCACGTTTCAATCTGAAAATCAGATTATCGGAAAGGAACTCTGCATTGGTTGAGTTCTTGAGAGTAGTAGCCCCTTTACAAGTCACTTCTGTATTCTCACTTCGCCAATTCCTTCATTCGGTAACATCGCCGGTACTCTTCGCTGGTCTGTTTATTGAGAAAGTTATCTGCTCCTCGATATTCAAGAATTTGTTCGGTCCTAAACGAAAAGATACCCTCTCCAAGCTTCCTTGTAGTTTCACACGATAATACTCCTCCACATGTCATGCAATGATGGAGGGGTAAAATGATATAGCGGTATAGATTTGCAAAACACGAGAAACGAACAAAAATTTCCAACGCTCAAAATGTTCGAAAGCATAGTGAAATTTTGATCAGAGATTTGGATCGACGGAGTTATCATAGCCTGCGTAATTAGCTGCGAAATGAATGCTCGACCAACCCCGTAGCTCAAATCAGTCTCGAGATAGCGCAGAGCGAACGCAGATTTTTGAAAATTTTAAAACCAACTACTTTTTTGGAAAATCGTTTGATGTACGTGAGGTAGTTCAGGGTACACCGCGATATTTTTCGAAAATTTGGTCATAATCGGAGATCACGATGAAGTCTAATTTTCGTTTTTTTATTCGTCGAATTGTCTCGAAATGTGTCCATAAGAGATGGAGGATTTATTATCCACCATCACATCACGAATAATAAAGAATTTCGAGATGCTCTTTGCATCGTAAGAATGCTGGCAGGACGATCGTGCTCAGGAATAAAATTTCGACCACCAATTGTAAAATGAAGATATTCGAACGACGAATTCACGATCGGGTCTCCAGCTCTCTCGAAACAATCGAGAACCACTTCTTGAGAGCAAATTCTCCATCAAAATTGACGCGATATTGATTCACAATTGTTTTTCAGGATCAGGGAATTCAATCTTGAATTCGATGCCTGAATATCTTCATCTTAAAGGTCTTCTGAACACGTACACGGACATCCCGCAATTATTATTGCGACGTTCTCACAAGCATTTTGGAACTCTATTGTCTCACCATTCATGGGTGAACCCTCTCCGGCATTTCTCATTCAATTTTCAATCTCAGGGTGACATTTCGTTAGTTGTAAACAGCGCCGCTGAGATCCCTACGAGCGGCAGCGAGTTAACAACAACAACAACCACCACGACAACAAGTTCTCGATTGGGCCTCTCCCTTCCGGAATCTCTGTATCTGTTCTATCTATCCAGTAATCAGCTGAATGTTGGTTTGTAGGCGTCAGGGTTTAATTCGGCAGTTTAATTCGCAAACGTTGATAGCCCTATTCGGGGAGACAATACCGCATTACTGTACATACTGGAACAGTTCATTGATACAAAACTATCAGACCTATCCCCCGCGCGCGTATTTCTAACCCTTGACGCGTTTCTCCGTATCGCGCAGAGTGAGACGGGAAAGCGGAGAGTGGGGAGACAGACAGAGAGAGAGAGAGAGAGAGAGAGAGAGAGAAGAGTAGGAGGATTTCGTTCTCAGTGTTCAGTAACGCCGCGCCCCTTGCCAAGTGCGCTGCTTAGGGTGAATTCGCCGTTGGATAAAAGTTCGCGAGGCGTCAAATTCATTGTAGATTATACTATATTATTAGAACAATGTTACAACTCATGCCTGCACGATACGTCTAACAATGATTATCGGGCATTGAAAATTTCGCAAGATAAACATACACGAGAATCAAAATCGATTCTAATTTTGCTTGTGAAGAATTGGAGGGCTCATTTTTTGGGGGATGAGGAGGAGAGTTTTGAATGATTCTATCGACAAGGTGCGAAGAAATGATGGTAAAAATGAAAAATAAATGGATGAAGCAGAAATTACCATGGTGCAGTATAATGTCACGAGATTTTCGAATTTGAGTTTCACAGCTTCGCAATACTTCTTCCGATTTCATACTTCGACAATTTTTAAGAATAAAGCTCCGCGAGAACTGCCGATGAGAAGAGGAGGAGAAAGTTTTAATCTCTAGGTTCTTTTGGAAAAATGGAATAGAAATAAAAATCCGAGAAGAAAATACTGGGAGAAAGAGTCGGAGAAGAAAGAGGAAAAAGGAGGAAGAAAACGGGAAACAAATAAAAGAAAGGCAACAAACAAGGAGAAAGTAAAAATAAAAAAAGGAGGAAAGAAAGAAAGAAACTTTCAGCAGTTTTGTCACACTCTGACCTCCGCTGTCTACTCTTGGTAAATTCAAACGTAAACGACCCCAAGCGAATCGATCGAAAACTTTTCTGCCGTAATCCCGATCTGAAAAATTACTGGATCACTAGAACCGACGGGGTGCGTATCGTGACTCGACTTCTAGCTAAGGATAAGGAGTCCCAAGCAAAGAAGAAAAATGAAACCAATCAATCCATCAATCAATCAAAATTAAAATATCATATCCCTTAACGGGGGATGCTGCAGCTCCGGTCTTTTTTTTTTTTTTTGCTTTCTTTCTTTCTGTTCTTTCTCTCCAATTAATTCTGTTCCGTAAAATCGATAATAGCACAAAATTATTTCTTTACTGAGTAAAGCGTGGCGGAAACTAGCCGACGAAATGATTCATATAAAGGGTCGCTGCATTAAGGAATGAAAGGATAAACGATTTATTATTCATTGCCGGAATTAATTCCATTAGAAAGCTTTAAAGCGTCGCTCCGCGTCAGCGTCAGGTCACATTTCTCGTCTCTACGTGAGACTTAATTTTGTGTCTACCGAAAAACCAAAAATTTAACGAAACGGTAATGAGAATGGAATTTTTTTTCTTTCAATATTGTTTTTGTTTAGTTGAAAATCATTCGTCAAATACTGTGATTGTGTGAATTAGAAACGTCGAAATAGAATTTCTGTGTGCAATTAATTTCAGGAGGAAGAAAAACGGTCCCTGGTTTTCGTATTTTCATTTTTTTCAAGTCTTTCCTGTTTACCTTGATTCGAGTCTTTTCTCTCGCAAAGTGGTAACAATTGTGTGAGGATAAAAAAATGAATAATTGAAGAAAATAAATGAGGTAAAGCATGATGCTTCAGTGGGGAGGATTTCGAGGTGCAGGTAGTGTGTGAAAAATGCAAGCGACGATGATGATAATAAACGTCGAGTGGGGTTGAAATAGGAACGTGAAAACTGGTGAAAACTACCGAAAGTTAGACCGTGTGACTTGGGATGAACCTTCGAGGTATTATTTACCCGATTCAGTGGGACAGTGGAGTGAAACGAGAAATTTAATCGTGTTGAAAGGACAATTAGAATTCACATGAATTCAAATCGTGAAGTGTTAATTTTGGACTTTTATTACCGTTTTTACGATAATATTTTAACCATATCTCGTGTTCGTATTCTCTCTGCGAGCAGTCGCCGAGGATCAAACGAGAGGAGATCGAAGAAACTGGTGAGTAGTTTTTCAATAAAGCTTTTATAATTTTCCAAAGTTTTGTTCGTTGAGGTATGCGGGAAAATTTCAGCTAGTTTGATACCCCTGCACTGAAGTCATAATTTCGCAGGTTCGTTTGGAGAAAGATGAACTGTGATTATGTCTTAGAAAACGAAAAAATTTTTAGAAAAATTTGCTTAGATTGAGCTTCTCGAAGTGCGAGAGAAATGAGCTTCTCGATCATGTCAAGCTCATATTTATTTTGTCTTCTTTTCTTACAGCAAGTTTTGCGAATAGTTGAACGATTTTCTTAATCTTCGTCGATTTTCTAGGATAGCTTTCAAATTTGCAAAAAATCAGGCTAGAAAAGACGTGAAGAAGGAATTTCGAAACGGGGAGAAAAATCTTCAGATCGTTGTATTCGGAATTCTTGTCTGATTTTTTTCTCCCAAAGCGAGAAGCCTTCCATCCAGCCTCCTTCTATTTCACACCTCATTTCCACTGTGCGAAGACAAATAGTGATAAGAAATTGTGAATCGTAAGTTCGTTCTGTCTTCTTCGAAGTACATTTTCATACATATTTTTCAATGAGTTTATCACAACCTCATGGAATATCGGATGAGAAAATTTTCGTACGTCTTCGTAGAGAATAGGAAGCGTGCCATGGAGAAGTAAAACAACATTTTTTCTAACAATGTACAACAATAAAGTCTCCAGTCAGTTCCCATACGTCACAATTATCTCTATAGAATGACCTGGTCGACATAAGGTGAGAAAAATCGGTGCATGGGAATGGGAGGGTTGTCGCTAATTGGAGGCAAAATGGAAGATAAACATCACAATAAACAATGGGTAGAATAAGTACGACCGGAAAAAGCTTTTTCCAGTTATGTACCGACATACATGCGTGCATACGTGCGCGGAGAATTTTCTATTTACAAGCTACAATATAAAATATCGCGTACCCAACTATAGTAGCTCGAATTTTCCATTGGGAAAATATTCTCTTTCGTTTTTAAAATTCCCCATCCATCTACGTTCTGAATGAACATCTCGTTGCAAATTGTCCAAAGTTTTTCGTAGATTGTGCCGAAAATATGAAAGAAGGAAACAAATGGAAAGAGTACCAAAAAATTAGATATAAGATCAGCAAACTTCGATGCGTCGACTCTTCTGTCATTTTTCGTCATATGTCTTTCGTTCCCGTTTCTCTTCTTTCACGAAATTCTAGAATTTCGATCGAACAATTCATTGCGTGGCATTGAAACGTTTTCTTCGGCGAGTCTCGCTGAAAACAGGGGTTGAAATTTGGTCATATTATGGTAAAACATGGCATACCTGCCGACGCGATACAGTTCTATATAAATATGTAGTTACACATAATGTAAGAAATTAAAACATGTTATCACGCTCGACGAGTCAATTTATATGAAAATTAGAGATGAAATATTGCCGGGGTACTTTGCCTTACCGCAACGATCTTGGCTTGATAAATATCTGCAGGAGGGAAGAGAAGGCACGAGGAAAGAGAAAAGGAGAGGGAAAATAGGGAAAAGAGGGCTGGAACTCAGGCGCCAAGTTTTAAGTGTTCGTACATAGCCTGCAGGTTATATATAGCTGTATATCTATGTATATGTGTGTGTGTGTGTGTGTATATACATATACATAGTTATCTCGACTTTCCACCGACTTTGGCCGAATGATCAGTTTTATTTGGGACAGAAATAAAGGGGATGAATTAATCTAGCCCCCGGCATCACCCCTCACTCCCTCAACTTCGTCCGTTTCCCTCGAAACACATTATCAATCAATGTCTAACAACAATATCACATTATATAATTTTAATTATTTTCTTTGTTCTTCTTCCTTCGTTTTCTCTTCTCTCTTTGCGAGCGAATAATTTGTCCTTCTCTTTGCCCAGAGGGGTTCATGATATCAAATTTGTTTATTATAAAAAGCTGAAAGTGAGAAACAAAACGCTTGTAACAATTGATCTCCATGTCCCATAACGATGATAATAAAATGATTAAAAAGAACATTCACTTCTGCTGCTACGTTTCTTTTCGTTTTGTTATCTCCTCCGTTGCGTTTCGCGTATGTTTTCGCAGCATCGCAGTTATGGACAGTGAAACAATGACACAAACAATAAGAATATACAAATAAAGCAGAAATAAAAAATTGTTAATCTATGTCAAAGGAACGTATAATATATATATATATACACTGATAGGTATATATATACACGTATATATAGTTATTATTATATCAAACCGTGGTATTTATTTTGCGTATAGCATCGTGTCGTTTGTTCCTGACACAATTACATTACCGAAGCAATATCGAGGGGCAAACAATTCATGAAGAGTAATATTGAAATGTGTTTTCATCCCCCGATATTCTGTATATATAGTAGCTTGGGGGCGGGGGCGGGGGAGGGTTGTGGCATCCCATGCTATGCCGTGACGTCGTGTTTTGGGGGCAGAGTAACGGCGTTGGTTTTACGGATTTTCAAATTAATTTGACACGTTGTTTCGCCGTCTCTGTTGGATATATGAAAAAGGATCGGAAAGAAACAAACAAAAATACAACAACTGAAAAATTAGCAAACGAGATTGGGACATAACAAAATCAACTGGGGCGTGAAGAATTTCGTATGTACGTGCTTCTATTTTTTGTCATTGAGGAGTTGTGAAAAAGAGGTTGACAACCAACAACCATATGAAAACTAGATCAAAATTATGCATTTTTTTTTTATCTCGTTCTCAATCGATCGCTGTAACAGTGATTTGAAAATCTGTAAGCGATTGTTGAAGGAATTCCTATTTTTTCGTTTCCAATTTTTACCACGATTTTCATCGGTAGCTACATGTACATACTCGTACATATGGAATACCTCGTATATTCAAACGTGAAAATTCCTTTACTGCGATTTTGGAATCATCTGTTTCTCTGTTTACGACTTTTTTCAATTTTTCGTTAAATATCGTTCCGATATATCGAAGCTGGAACATTAGGATATCCCTTAAATCTATATTCGAACTATTCGATATTTGAGTTCAAGTGCTGTGAATCTGTTTGAGTCGGGAATAAATGTTTTATGAGTTTCGAAGGAGACCGTGTGCGGCGCGAACTTTTCAGCCCCGCAAGAAAAGAGCAGCTACGTTAGGGGTAGGTAGATAGGCACGGGTACATGTGTAACTACGTATATTATAGGTACAGTTCCTGTCGTAGCTAGGTATATATATATGGCCGCAGGTTTGCATACGTTTGTGTATAAATTCATATTATAGTACATACATATAATATACATAGCAGCAAGAGACAGAAATAGAGAACGAGAGGGATGAAGAAGAATGAAGAGTAAAAAAATAAAGAACCGCTATAAAAAAGATCCTGGAGGCCACAAGGAGACAAGATCGTTGCTAAAATGGGAAAGAAGGGACCGTTTTGCACCTGAGAGTTCTCTTCCTTCTTCCCGATTTTTCTTGGTTCTTTGCTCATCGTCTGTTCCGGTTTTTCTCATTTGCGCACGAGGTGAGGAAGACTGTGGCTTTGAAAATTTATCGGTTTTTCTTTTTCTACGTGATTTTTAAACCGCAATGTGATCTAAAAGGCGAAAAAAAAATGGATATCATACGAAATGGCGACAAATATAGAAATGAACGAAATTCGGCTATAACCGATTTATAGTGGTGGCCAATTTTTATGACGATACAGATGAGATGGACAGCCGCCGATTATGCGATCATAAATTTGTCTGTTGACACGTGTCGGTGCCGATTTTTTTTTTTTTTTTTTTTTGTAAACATTTTTTCATATTTTCAAAACCTCTGCTTCCCTATACTTTGTCACTTTACGAGCTCGTTAATTTTCTCGCCTTTCAACGAAATTTGAATATCTGGTTTTGAACGGGGGGTGGTTTCCGTTTTCGTTTTTGTGTTCAATGAAGCTGAATTTCCACGGCTCGCTGAAATTCGAAACAAAACGGAAAAACGGAGATGAAAACGAAAATACAATTTTAGGGTTCGAGTTGCAGCAGGTAATAAAAAAAAGCCCAAATAAAACTCAAGAGAGTATAGAACACAATTAGCTAAAAAAAATCAGCCTTTGATAATATTGGCAAATGTATCCGAAACTTTTTCCGCAATTTTGAGTTTTTACGAAATAACATCGTATGTGTATATATATACATATATACCTATGTAAAGAATTTGTATGAATTCGAAATCCTACAATTTTTTATAATTATAAGTGGGAAAAAAAATCCACTGAAACGAAATTAAATTGAATGCAGAGAAAACTAAAAGAATCGTACGAATGGAAGCGAGTGAACGCAAGTATCTAATTGTTGTGCAATTAGTGCCAGCCTCTTGGTTACCAGGAGCAATTAGTCAATATATTAAGTTATATGATGGTGGCGAAAAGGGCAAGATGAAGTTTCATTCCATTAATGAGTAGTATATATAACTCATAAACGTGTGGAGGACGACGTGGAAAAGAAAAAACCGAAAACTAGAAAGAAAAAAAAATTCAAAACCAAACGAAAAACGAAGCCAAATCCCTACGCCTTACCTCGAGCTCTTCTACCCTACCGCCTACCTACATACATCTATACAGACATATATAATATACTCGCGAACGCGCGATGAAGAAAACGAGGCATTTGTTTCGTACAAAGGTGAAAGAAGTAATTAACGGAACACCCTTCTCAGTTTGTACATCGTACAATGTATGTTATACTATATTAGGTATATTTTATATCTAAGCTAGAAAACGTAGATTTGGAAAGAAAATGTGAAGAGGAAGAAGAAAAAAAGAGAAAATCCAGAAACATTGAATAATTATATAATTGTGTCGAAGTAGATTACAAATGTAATGTATAATTCCATCCCGTACGTCCGTATTACGAATCGCTGGTCATATCTAACGACTGTACAGGGTGCAGGAGCGGAGGGTGGTGGGTGACGGGGGTGGGCAAAGAATACAAAAAAGCGAACGTAACGATGATAACAATAGTGATGATAAATAAATGAAAAGTATGAGAAACTAGGAAAAGTTTGATATATACCTCGGTATAGTGGTACTAGGTATCTACTTAGTGTACCAACTGCTACCACTACTACTATTTGAACTGGACTAAACGACCAACGCTACCGCCCAACAAATGAATTCGTTTGATAATGACGCGATGCTTCAGAACAAGGATTATCTTCGTTCTGATCAAACGCTACGCCCGCGGAGTAATGGCTCGTGAATGTTTGTGAAAAATGTTACAAGGGCGATATGGGAAGTAAACGGAAAGGAAGACACACGCCGGTAAATGTTTACCGCGTTGTAATATGAAAAAATAGAAGGAAATGATAGAAAGAATAAAGAACAAGAAACACAGAGAATAAAAAAACCAGAAGGATAGCCCCTCCTCCTCCAATGAAACGGCGAAAGGCAAATGCAACGCGCTACCGAAAAAGCTACGGCTCGAAACTAATCATACGATCGAATTTGACTGACGGAGAAAAGTGTCGAAAATGGAGAAACAGAGAAGAGAAAATAGTGTATTATACGCAGGTAGGGAGGAAAAGTAGACTATCTCGAAATTCGGACGGTCTAATTTACTTCCCGTGTTGCGTATACTATTTTTCGCCACACAGATGTAACGGAAAGTTCGATATTTTTTGCTCGAACAAGGCAAGAGTGAGATATTCTCCGTCGAGGTGTGGCGAAAAAGATATTTGTCCAACAACTGCCTGGAAAGTTTGATTTTCGGTGGATTTTGAGCGTGCGTGAAGTATCGCATTCCCGCACCAGTGCGGGAAATTACTCTTACGAATAGTGCGGGAAAGTACTTTGCGCACCAGGGCGGAATATGACTCTAATCGACAAAAATAACATGATTTAAATCTGGCTCGCTTGCTTCACGAATTAAAATTCCCCCCCCGCAGGTATTAGAAAAAATATAGTGTATGACGAGTGCGGAAAGTAGGCGATTTCCGTGGAGTGTCAGGTTAGCATCACGAGCCGAAGGCCGGTGCCGCATTCACACGGATACTTGGATGATTCATGATTCCTGCACTCATATTCGTGTGAGTGAGGCAGCCGCCTTCAGCTCGTGATGCTAACCTGACACTCAACGGAAATCGCCTATTTTCCACACTAGTGACATAATATGCTCTCGTATCGAAGAAAATGTCGGGGCTACAACTTCAGAACGTAGTGGATACGTACAGGGCGTATTTAACAGACGATTAAATGCATTTATCTTCGTTGGCACTGATCCAGTAATGTTTAAAAGTTTTGGAAATTCGTTTATCTGTTCTTTTCGCTTTTATTTTTCAATTCTATTTTTCTTTTTTTTTTTCATTTCCTCCCATTGCCTTTTTCGGGCAAATTTTCTCATAGATGGAGACAGTTCTACGATTCATTTTATCGAAAAAAAATTACAAAGTGGTTGTAGTTTCGGTGACGAAAAAACAAAAGAAACGAAAATGAAAACTTGACTTTCGTGAGACAGAGGATACATACATAAAGAAAGAATTTGGGGAGAATTTGAAACGAGCTTTCACGTCGTCACATTATTTGTATTACGGTATAATTATTTACTTTATAATCTTGATTCTTGTTTCATTTCGGTCTTGTGACTGATTGGTACATTTAACAAAAGTTTCTGGTATCGGTATTGCCGAAGATATGGAAGTAAAATGAAGTGTATAATGTCCCATGTATAATTGTCATATACGATACAATACGAAGCAATGTAAAGACAAATTGATTCGGATGATTGCACGGATTTTCCAAACGTCGACCTCGAGGCAAGGATATAAACATATAAAGCTTCAAACGGAGAAGAAGAAAAAGAAGAAGAAAAAGAAGAAGAAGGAAAAAGGAAGTAAAACAGGAGAAAGAAGGAAAGCAAGCGCACGGTAACACAGAGCACAAGAGATGCTTTCTTTAACGAGCTAGGAGATATACCCGCCAGCCTGCCGCGGTTTGTACTTTCTTTGACTTTTTCCGATTGCGGGTATACAAGGTACAGTGTGCGTATGTAAGCCACGTATGGAATGTACATACGTAGATAAGTACATAAGTACCTACACGGATACACAAGTGCAGTGTGTAGAAGTTTTCGTTCGGGGTGGAATAAAAGATGCGATCAGAAAAGGGGTTGAACTAAGCGAAACAAGAAATACATAGGAAGGTGTGTTTTTCCGAAAATGAAGAAAAAAGGAAGAGAAAGAAACAACGGAAGACTACGGTTAAGGGTTCCGGCGGGAGTTTTTTTTACTGAAAGAAGGCCACGAGCCATGCCAAACGGTCATTCATGCACCATTGGCTTCCCTTTGTTACCACGAGGAAGTCCTGAAATTGGAATGACCACTGGTGATACCACCAGTTCCAAGATGCCTAAACTTCCAATTCAATCGGAGTAGGTTGAAGGAGGCATCGGTATCAGCACATCGGTGCGAAGGGGGGGAAAAAAGAAAGAAAGATAAAGTAAAGAAGATAGAAACACTCAAACTCACTGGCTGTTTAAAGAAATCCAATTTATATTCTTCGGACGCTCTCTCTCTCTCTCTCGATATAGCTAGTCCCTCACACTCTCAAATTCTTCGCTCGAGGTATAATCTGATGGAAAATTTTGAAAAACTTCCTATGCACGAGTATTATTATATAATTGGCTCTTGAAAAGGATGAGATTTGTTGAGAAAACAAGGCAAAGAAAAGTGATGTATGCTCATATCCTCTAAGTTTCTAAAAGATTGCTGCTTTCGTTCATTATTATTTTATTCAATCATATATCATTTCAATCGAGCAATGAAACGTTTCGTGGCGTTTTTTGTTTCTCTCTTAGATTATAAATGACTCGAAATTTCATTTTGGCGCATTTCAGGGGATTGCATTATTGAACAGAATATAAAGGGCAAGATCTGAGAGAGTTGGTCCTTCAACTCTGATTAGGGTGATTTTTCTCCGTGTCCTTGGACGGCTTATCAAGACTCCGAAATAAATTTCATCCCTCTTTTACTTTTTTATTTTTCTACGTTTCTACGTTTCTACCTTTAACCCACTCGGATAGAAAAAGTAGGGGAGTAACTCTTGACCCCGTCAAGAGAAATCCCAAGTTACAATCCCCAGTATATCTTTCTCCCGGTATTGTGCCCGGATTTGGCCAGAGAAAACAAATTGACCGTTTGATTCATTTAATACGTGGTTTGAATATGAAATTACAACAGGAATCTGCAGAAATTCAGGGCACAGCGAATGCATCCTTTCCGACGATCAATATTATAGTATAGTATAGTATACAGTTAATAAATTTATTGAATTATCACTTTTCCATGTTTCTTCGGAGAAAATAAAAACGGCCGTATTTCCGGCAATAAGAATTGTCAAAAAAGTTTCAAAGTGGTATCTTGTAGCGGAAGAAACGAGCTTTGAATTGCTCTGTTCGAGTTTTCTCTACGATCCTTTGTCGCAAAGTTATATCGGCTCACGGACAAAATGATGCAATATGCAAGGTCTCTACATAAACTACGACAAAGAATCTACGGTGGCGCCTCTTTCTAGAAACTATCGCTTCGGACGAAGAATAGTATGAAAGAATTTCAAAAATTTCAATAATTTCAATAACCCGAAGTTTGTCTTCCCTGCCTCGAACCATTTTTATTTTTCCTTTTTTCATATCTTCTTTACCGTGATTTTCGAAAAATTTACAATTAGTTGGAAAAAAACTGGAAAACCAAAAACGAGAGAGAATCGTGCGTCTGAAATTTTGTCCGTATACATACATTCGGCTAGCTTCTTGGCCGCGTTTCACTCGGAGGGATATCTCAATTCAAAAAAACGCTTTGTCTACCACGTGGCGCGTACTGCTTGGTACGTGCCTGAAAATTTGATTATATTTTTCAAGGAGCTTTTAGTTTATTCAAAAGACAAATTGCCAGGATTTAGAGTACAAATGTCACCGCTTACTACTACTACTCACCATTTCAAAGCTAAGTAGTTAGGTCACGTAGCGAATCTGGCGGATAGGGAAAATCTGGAGGGACGTTTTTAGGGGGTAGTTTGCTATTAGCGATGAAAAATTCTTTTAGCACAGCGTAATATCGTACAGTACACAACCCCAGCTCCAACTCCAGGTCTACCTCCAGCTCTTCTCTCCTGACTTGCGATTTGAATTCCGTATTCGATAGAAAATGAATAAATATTTGAACCCATGTATTTCCTTATACTATATATATAACGCTGTTGAAAATGTCCATCCATCCAGTTCGCGGGTCTTTTCCTTACCACTTTAATCCAAATTTAAAGTCGCAAGGACCCTTTTCTCGCACATTCGAGAGCAAGATTGATCGGAAAAAAATGCTCGAATAGAAAAATAGGAGATAGAGATAGAAAGAGAGAGAGGGATAAGAAGAGGAAGGAAAGAAAATGAAAATTGGGTCAGAAGCTGATTTGTTTCCTTTTTTCTTCTCCTCCGTCCACTTTTAAAAACTTCTCTACTTATTCATGGATTCGAAGAAGCTTTAAAGGGGCTTAAAAAATTGTCGTCGAAGTATAGGAAAGATCTGGAATAGACAAATTCGAACGATTAGAAAAATAGAAACTGAACAGTCGCTCGGCTTCATTTTTGAGACGACCGACGATTCTACCTTTCATTTTGTCTGATCCGTCCTTTTCTATCACAAATCTTTCGTTTTCTTTCTCGCTCTTTGATCGAAAATTTGTTAACTCCGTTAAAGAAAATGGGATAAAAGTTGGATCAAGTTGAAAGGAGCTGGTACGAGTATAGTAGCCAAGTATAGCTGGGATAAGGAAATGGGCGAGAGACAATAATCGTAGAAATTTTCGTGTCCCTCTGTGCCCTTCGTGTCCTTATTTCATTTCCGTTCGTGTTCTCGCCTGGCGACAGACGATACCATTTGTCAGAGCTTCGAGACCAAACAAAACATTCTTCGATAATAGCTGTACCTGCGTATGTACCTACGTGGGAGGAGGGTTTTACTCCCGGCGCCCCCCGTAGTCTCAGCGTACTGTGAAATCAGGAACCAGAAATAAAAAAAACTGGCCAACATTATTTCCATCAATGTTTTTTTATCCATTGGTGGTTGTTTTTGAACTTTCTTTCCGTGACTTCTTCTGAAACTGGGATGGCCGGGAGTCTAGTCCCGACGATGAATTATAACCGTTACAATTTAGTCCCGTCCCTATGACCGTTGACATATTTTATCGAATCAATCGTAGAGATTCGATTTATCGGACGATACGTTTTACGATACTCGTACATGCTGTAACAGTTGTATAGGGAGGGGGATGTCCTAGATGTCAAGGACTATCCATCTTCCCGCGTATTCGCGTATTTCTTTTTTCTCGAATCTTTCTCTTCTTTTATCTTCTAACAAAATGGACTATTCCTTTCGCCCAGAGTGAGGAGAAAAAAGTAAAGGACGCGGAAGAAGAAACAGTGAAAGGGAAGAGCAGAGGGACGTAAAGATGAAAAAATAAATGAATAAACGGAGAAGACGAAGGGAGATGAGATGAGGCGGTTTAAAAAAAAAAGAAAGTAAACAGGAAGATCAACACTTACATATTACTTCAGATATATCAAGTTCCCGTTCCCCTCACGGTGTAACCAACCCCCCGTCCCCCGCGTTAGGTTTGACCTAAAAACACGCTTGAGGTACCTCTCCTCGTAGAAGAATCCCTCGTGCAGAATCTGACACTACGGTGGCCTTCGTTCCGTGTCAGAGTACGAACTGTAGTAGGTATATACCTCTACGCGGGGGCGGAAAATTAACTCTGCATTATTAATTCAAAGTGTAGGTATCCGTACCCACTGTATACAAACGCGACATCGGGAGTCACGAGGACAACCCCTAAGCCGAATACGCGTCTCTAACTCTGTATACATATATGTATACTGCTTAACTCGTATAAATATCCTCGAAGAACTGGAGAGGATTTAACGAGAGATACCTTACCTTACGCATGCGGGGCTCTTGGTTTCGTATACACTTTAAGGGCTGAATAAAGTGCCCTAGAATATTTAGTTGTAACATCTAATCAGTATTCTGAAATGTCGGTATCAATCTACGACCTATTTAATTTTTCTCTCCCTTATTTTTTTTTTATGCAGAAAGAATGAAGACAAACTGCGAGAGATACTTCTTTCATTTTGCTCGCGATTTTGCAAATACTTTTTTTTGCACTTTCAGACGAACTACTGTTTTGGAAATCGTTTTGTTTTTCTTTTTTTTGTTTTATCGTTGGTTTTCGTTATAATTCTTGATTTCTTGATTTCTTCCGATTGCTTGTGAAATGGAATAAAAAACAAATACAGCAAAATGCCGATACGTCGAAACTCGGAGCTCGTTTTCCTGCTTGAAAATTCTATGTCCAAAAATTTCTATCTGCTATTCTGAATGTCAAAAATATTGCAATTTTTTAGTTGACCAGAAATTTTCCAGTTTCTATGGGTTACATAAATTCGTAGATCAATTGTGTGTGTTTTTTTATTTTTCAAATCATCTTCAGGTATGAGAGTGGGTTGGTATAAAGAGAAAAGAGAGGAGAAGAGCGAAAAAAAAAAAAAAAAATGAATAAGAAAAGGACGAAAAAGATGCAAATTGACAAATTTTCAATTCGTAAAACTTGTGCGAAAGTAAAAATTGTATATTCACGCACGTCGCGTGGCATTATTTAGGTATAAGTATAGTACGTGGATCGTGGCGCCCGTCGTCTCCGTGGCCCCCGCATCGTCTTGGCAGGATATTTGCCTGCGTCAAAGGACGACAATATTGATAAAACTTTTTACCGCACACGATATCATCCGTTGTATATCAGTTTCTGCGTTTCTAGGTTCTATATATATATATACACACGTTCTACTACCGTGCGATCATAACCTCGGAGTTTTTTCGTCACTGCGGGGGATGATGAGAATTTTCAATATATTTCTTTGGTTATTTTCACATATCATGCAAGAGTTGATTTTCAAAGAAATTTTCGCGCTCGTTTTCATAACCCCTAAAATATAAAAAGTCGAAGAAACGAAGAAAAAAGAAACGGGGAACGAAACCATGATCGAAGGGTGCCGGATAAGATTGGGGGTGGAAACTTCGACGTGTGAGGAAACAAAGGGGGAAAATGAGGAATAAAAAAGACAAAGAAGGTCAATGAAAGGTATGAAAATTGACGATATCGGCAGAAAATTAAATTTTGGGAGAGTGTCAGGCTGATCGGATTTTTATACCCACTACTACTAAGTGCCGCCGACGAAGTGTTGAAGGAAAAACTTCATCCCCCGCGAGTCCGAAAGAAATCACATTCCAATTCATTTCCTTCTGTCTGTATTCTAGTTTTCGATAGGTAACTATGCGGACGTCAAAAATGTACGTAACATATACGATACTGCGATCGTCGAAAAGCATTCAATATATTATGTATGGTATGAAAAACATAAAATCCTGCCGCTGGTGCTGTTGGAATTGCGTATTAAAAGTAACAAGCAGCTCACAAACTCACTTTCCTATAACGCCAGGTACTGGAAATCTAGAATCCTCTGCAGATACCTATATAATAAAGCTTCGCTGCGCGAGTTACGCTGTGCTACCTACTAACTGCCCATTTATATCTACAATAATGTATAATATCGACGAAATATCTCCTTCCAGGTTATTGTAGCTTTGTACTATTACCTGCATGAGAAAAGAACGTATATACATGTATATATGTATATATATATATTATATATATATGTATCCTAAGCTTATCGTCTCATATTCTACAAACGTTTTCGATATAATTTCTCCTATTCGTTCGATTTACAAAAATTGGTTTCTGAATGTGCTAGACCAGGTTTTTCTTCTCGTCTCGTTTTTTCTTTCCTTCCGTCTTCCTTCGTTTCTAGAGAGGGAAGAAAACTGCAATAAAATAATACAAGAAATCTTCTGTGTATACAGAGCTACTACTCGATAGGGTGTATAATATCCCTCGCCATGACAGATAAAAATAAATGGGCTACGTCGTCGAATCGATTTTGTAAAAACGTAACTTCACAGAGAGGCAAAGAAATTTTATTCCCCAATTAGGTATCCTCAAGCTCGAATTCGGAAGACTTTTTGGGAATAATGACAAAAAACAAAAAAAAAAAAAAAACGTCACGGAATCTGTCGAAATGTGAAAATAACAAAACCGAATGAAATATTCGCCGAGATCTGTCCAACGTCGACAAGAATGTCAAGAAATTTCCCGAATTCCCATTTTTCGAGTCTATATTATACGATACGCAAGGGGGAGTATGTTTTTTTTCTTCTTGTTTCTTCTCTTCCTTTCTTTAGGCTTTTATTTTCGGGGTCATCTTTTATCCGCTGATTCAAGACTTTATTTCATTAGCACCTTGTGAATTTCTTGTACCGTAGGTAGAGTCAATTATATTGTATACTGTTAAGCTTATTAATTTCCGCGGTTTTTTGATATTTTCTCCGCTCTCCTCCGCTTACGCTTCCTTCTCGCTTATATGTGTTTCAACATATAATTGCCCGTCTGTCTTCCCTTACTCCTTCTCCATCTTCTCCTTCTTCTTCTTCTTTTTCTGAGCAAATGTGATTGTTGAGAAAAGCGGTCAAGTGGGTCTGCCAGGTAAGTAGAGGCTTCCCTTCTGATCGACAAAACTTTTCTCCCCCCCCCCCCCCCCCCCCCCCCCGCCCCCCGTTCAAGTGTACTTCGAAGCGAGGTGAAGGAGAAAAAAAAAAAAAATTATCGTCGGTCGAGTCTCCTACACCCGTGCCGCGCGCGTTCCGACATCAACGTCAATTCCACAGTTTTGAAAGTATTTTAAAATACAACCGAATGAAATCAGCGAAGGACCGCCGCGGCGGGAATGGCAGGAGAGGGGGTCACGAAATAACGAGATGCGACGAGGAAGATGGAGAAAAAAAATGAGAAATAAAGTGACAAAACGAGATGAGAAAGAAAATGAAACGAGGAATGCAAAAATAAGCAAGTAAGGAGGAAAAAAAGAATATCGCTATATCGGCTCGCACCGTTCGCAAACGAAATACCTAGGGAGAGGCTCGGACATTCAGAAGCTCAGTAGGCAGTCTTCGAAGTCTAAATGCTTTCCGGGCGCAATACCCTTTAACGAAGTTTTCGGTCCACGTCCACGTTCCGGTACCCTCTACAACGTTATCGTTATCCTTACGTACCTACCGACTACGACTACGACTACGACTACGACTACGACTACGACTACGACCACGACCACGATCACGACCACGACGGCACTAGATCTGCAGGGAGAAACACGTAGGACCAATAACGAAAGTTATCCTAGCAGAACGCCCGGCCTGGCCGGGCATGGCTTTCGCGCGCCGCGCCAAAACGTTTTAATCCTGTTTTTGGTCCTGCACAGGGAAAACCATATACCCATATCTAAACACCTAGATACGTTACATATGTTTGTAGAGCGGGGCAATAGAGATACCTTCGCAGTTCAATTTCCACCACCATTATTATTATGATTATTGTGGAACTGAGACTGAGACCGAAACTGAAATTCGAATTCAGACTGACTTCTGACTTCTGAATACTGAATACTGAATTCTGCATCCCGAACTCTACCTAGTCCGGGAGTATGAGGTAACATCTTGATCCCATGTGAGAATCTGATCCTGTCTCACTAAACGATCAGAGGAAAGATGTCTAGATATCTTATCATGGTCGTTCACAGTTCTATACAGCCAGCTCTCCGCGCTCGTATATAGGTAGGTATATATATGCTGGTACGTATACGGGAAATTTCATGCCAAATCGACGATCTCGAAATCCCTACGATCCTCAATTTTGCTCGATGATTTTATTCCGTTGGAATGACACCTCGGATGGGTACGCTCGAGCAATTGAAAGAGTCAATTTTCGAAAGTTACAATTTATCTTTATAAATCTTCCATTTTTTCTCTATGGCTCAATCGATATCCTGCCTCGATAGATTTCCCTTTCACTCCACATTTTTATGAATTATCAAAATTTCTACAATGACCGTAATCACCTGGATACAAAAATCAAATTTTGCAAACTGGACACAACGAAGGAAACAACAAAAAACCAACATCGCGGTTCTTTACTTGCTTTTGTTATTTTCTACGGTGTATATAAGTTCCTGACAAATGAGAGGACACACAAAATTCTGAAGTCTTTCGAATCTTTCGCTTTTATCTCACAGGTGTAAAAAAAATCTGATGTGAATATGATATTGGCAAGAGCATGGCACAGGCGTTAAGCGATCTGGTGGTTAACGATTGTGGGAAATGAACCAATATACTTGATCCGGTTCGATGACTACGATAAAACTACGATTTCGTTGGTTCGCGCCATATATATATAATCTACCGTACACCCAAACATCGTAAAAACGTGTTATTGAAGTACACATAACCTCCGGTACCTCATACCTATACTTATCATAATAACCTCCCGTAACGAGATTCTTGAAAGAAGAAAACAAAAAACGAAAAATGATAAAATGGTAAAATGAAAAAGAGACGGCACCTGCTGCTGTATTTTCTTATCGAGTTATTATCAAGAGGGTTGTGTCCCCTGCACAGTTTATACTGTATAGCATACGCAAAGTACCTGTATTTATAGGGAAATATTGTGCTCGCATACATATGTATATATTTGTAACTGAAGTACGGAGAAAATTGGAACGATTTACTCTTTTTTCTTTCTGTCGTTTTGATTCGCAAGTTTCTGCATTTACGATTTCACTCTGCGTAGAAGGTATACCTGGAGATCCCGACGGTGGGGGGTGGGGGATGATCCTCATACTGCTATTGATCTGTGTAAAAGAAAACAAACAGAATGGCTTTCGTTTTCAGAATCTCTGAATTACTCGCTTATCACATTAGAGGAAAAATTGCTTCCTTAGGTTTTACGATATTATTTGGGTTCGGGTACATGTATGCACTGCCGTGATTGTTAGGTGTACCGATAACCGAAACGCGCACCTCGGATTTAGAACCGAGAATTCAGGCTTTAGATTCGAAATTCAAAATTTATAAATCATAATTCAGAATTTATTAATCGAGGATGAAGAGCGCGAGGGCGCCGGGATAAAACGGCAACTGGGCAAGACATGCAAGAGGTAAACCGTGATCTCCTTCCTCCCTCTTGGTAAATTTGCAATTTAAAACAGCCGTTCTCGATTAAACCTGCTGTATGTAGGTATGGGGTACATAGATATGAACCAGGAGCTATTGACGTTGCAGTAGAGTGCATAAAGTACACGGCGCGGAAGGCGTATGTAGACGTCGAATAACGGAGAACTATGCATGAATATGCTGGATCATCGCGTAACAAGAGTTATTTCCTCTCATCCGGTGGCGTAATTTCATCCCTTGTTCTATTCCCGAATTAAAAACGAAAAAAGAGTACATCCAGATCCGAATAAGACATGACTTGAAAATTCATGCTCCAATATCGTCGTCCGTGAACCGTCGTTGAACGATCTGTCAGTTTTTGCACCTCAATGACTCTTCGGGAAATTTTGCGACTCGTGCGCTCCTTAAAGGTGAACAGGAACATCTAGGATTCTGAAAATAATATACTGCGTTGAAATTTTTCAATCGGTATTGGCTTCTTCCCTCCCATCCAAAGTCCATGATATTATTGACAATGACGAATTTGATTGTCACTCAAATTCCGTAAAATTTTTTAGAAACGCGAGAATCCACCGTGGCGTGATTATAACTTTGAGGCCGAGAGAAACACGTATAGTATAAATTCTGGCGTAAACGTATATGTATGAACGTATTATACACGTTTTCTGCGAGTCGAAGGGCAACCGGAGAAAGCGGGTTGGGTTTCACCTACAACAATAAACCCATTTCTAAAGTTCGGGGGTGGCAAAAGAAGGGGCGAAGGGGTGGGGACGGGGGCAAAGGTCTCTCTGCGTATACATAATTGTTTTAGGGTCCCACGCATTGTTGTAATTAGCCAAAACTTGAGACTGACTCAAGCGAGGTGTTACACGCCCCGAAATATGCCTTCTGAGACCTTACCCCATTGAAATGTCGCTTGCTATGTACATGTGTTCGCGCACACGACACGGCGTGAAAGAAAAACATTGTGATAATAATTATCGTAACCTGTTACAGGGGATGATTTTATACAATAGTCGATACATCTTTTCTTCCGTTCAATTTCATTTCATTGTTAATTCATTCTTTCGTTTCATTGGCGGATCATTCATTCCTACTTCGTTCGTTCGCGCAATATGAAAACTGCGGATCGATTGTAACCACGAATTGTAAACGATCGAAACGGATCCCTCCCCCGAAAACGTAGAGTTATAACAAAAGAAGAAGGAAAGAAACGGAACGAAAATTTGATCATTGAAATTCCGGGTTCACGGTGAAATTTCGGGGCTGCTCATCGGAGCTCGGAGCAGCGCCCAACGCAATCATTGAAATAACGATGGCTTACTAATGATCATGCACGGACGTTTTTAGGGGTGGCTTTTCGTTCACCCAAATATCCCAACGTTGGTTGTATCGTTATATTATTATCATCGAATCCAGTATACATTGATATTATCATGCAGAACTAGAAGCACATAACTATAACATAGTATAAGCTGTGTACCGCTTTACTAGATATTACAGATAATAAACAAGGATTATTGGTAATCAATGAATTCTCATGCATTCACGTATACGACGTTCGTTGTTCGTTTTTCGGATTTCAGCGCTATGCGTACATCGATGTTATACGATTGATAATTAACAATGCTATGTATTTCGTGTATTTAATGCGTGCAACAACTGCAGTAAGTAATTTTTCGTTTTTGTTCCTCTGTCACTTTTTTCGTCGTACAATTTATCGTTATTTCCCGCTGCGCCGAAAGGGATATGTACGTCTATGTATCTCTGCTCCGGGTCTGCGCTCTTTTTTTCTTCTTCCTCTTTCTCCTTTTCCTTTATACTTTCTATAGATCATTATATACTTTGTTACACCTAGAATTGGCACGTGTACACAAATTATACCCATAACATCCGAGGTGAACGAAGAAAATTTTCTCCAAGTAACCGAAAAACAAAGAAAAAAGTATACAAATGTGAGAGAAACAAACGAAATATTTGAAAAAATTATTATCAATTTAATTAAAAATTTCCATTCATTTTTTCACCCCGCGCGGGTACAGTTGATCACGTGA
This sequence comes from Phymatocera aterrima, assembly GCA_963170745.1. NCBI lineage: Eukaryota > Metazoa > Arthropoda > Insecta > Hymenoptera > Tenthredinidae > Phymatocera > Phymatocera aterrima. Next base: position 7,490,124 of record OY720670.1, read on the forward strand.
AACATTCGGTTCGTTAAATTTTCTCCCTGTCCATTATCAGCTAACTATAACGTTCCACTGGAAATTTATTCAGGCCCCCCCCCCCCCCCCCCCCACTGCAGTGATCGAGAAAATGAGGCTCAGAAAAAGAATGAAAAGAATGGCAAACAGTTCGCTCTTTAGGCAAACGAATTCCATTTCATTTTATTGTATTTTTTATTGTTTTACAACAATTTTTCAATTCGTCGCCTTCCCATTTTGGGTTTTTTCTTCCCTCGTATTCATCCCTTCTCTCTTATTTTTCTTCTTCTTCCTCGCCTTTGAGTATCCGTACCGTTTTTCAATTATTATAAGGCGGTGTGCAAGAAAGAGAAAGAAAACGTCCAAGCAAGGAGAGGCGAGATGGGGAAGGGCGCGGGGGGGGGGGGGGGGAGTCACCGAGGTATATTATACATACGTATAACTTTGCCGAGGAAAAAAAAAGGCAAGGGGACGGGGGTTCTGGTTCAGTAATAAAAACGAGCGAGAAGATTTGCAGATGTTTTCGTTGAGTTTTATTTGTTGACTTAATCAACTTGCTCTGGCCAAAATTTCCTCGCCCTTACTTTCACTCCACACTTTCTTTCTCTCCCTCTCCTTCTCTCTTTCTCTCTTTCTCTCGCTCTCTCTTGCTCCCTTCATCTGTGCTCCACTCACATTCCTCATGTCGGGATCCCATTCTTGTTGGGTACCGGGGTCGCACAGCAGAACACGTTTATTCAGTTACAAGCTTGTTACTATTATATCTGTATATAGTATGCCTACCTACGGCTACGTTGGGTCGTAGCGAAAGCAACAAAAAAGAAAAAAGAAAAGCACAAAAACTCGATGGAGCAATCTTCTTTCCGCCCCTCTACGCCCCTTTTCAAGTAATTTTAGAACTTTCAGTCTACCGAAGATCATAAACAAAAAAATAAAAAAACAACAAAAAAACAACAAAAATGGTACAAAAATTGAGAAACTCAAATTCAAAAATCACAAATATATCAAGTAGGTACTTACTTATAATCAAATCGCGAGAAGAACGACGAAATTTATTAAACAATTTGGAGCAAAAGAAAATGAAAAAAACTCAAAAAATCCCCAAAGAGGGACAACAAATTCGTTCCGATATAATTAATTGCTCCGATAAATTCTTTCGCTGGAAACTATTTCGGATAGAGTTTGTCACAGAAGAGGGGGTGGCCATTGTGGGTTGAAATGAGGCGACAAGGGGGGTTGGAGTGGGAAAAGGGGGCGAAAATTCGTTGTCTAGGCACAAAGGGAACGTGTGTAACCCTATTAGACGGCGCGGCGGCGTACAAAGGCCTTTGGAGACAGAGGGTTGATCTGACGAGCCATAAAGAATCCGAAGACGATATTAACTCGACCCAAAATCTCCCTCCTAACCCACAACCCCCGGCTTGACACCTCGGCTGAAGGTTTGGTCTCAAAGACCTGTGGGATAACTTGACCAAGTTCCGATGAACCCCAAAGGAAAACGAAGATGAATTTTACCCGGAATGAGGTAGAAAGGGGGCGCGTGCATTTCTTCTCTTCGCTCTCATTTCAATTCCGGTATGATTGAAATTGACTGTCTCTATACCTGCGAATGAGGAAAAATCAATTGAGAATTTTGATTAGTTCCATTATTCGTATGGAAATTGAAGATGAAAGAGAAACGAAAAGGAAACACCAAAAAACGATACCCACACAATTTTCATTACGATACATATTTTCGCATGATACGATTAAAAATTGTTCAATCCTGTAGGAGAATGAAATCGAAGAATGTCGTGCGTTATTATTCACACCGCGAATATACTATGTACTATATACTGCATATGCATATACATATCCATATACATATACCTACGTATAATACATATTTCGCATTACAGCTATATTAAAATCGACGTGCTCTGGAATACCAACCAAATTAAAAATTGCTCACCAAAATAGTTGATTGCTTTTCTCTCTCTCTCTCTCTTGCTCTCTCTCTCTTCTCTTTGTGTCTCTGTCTCCGGCCGTGTCCTGCAGTTCACAAATCCTGCATTTTTAGTCCGAGAGGCTAGGTTGTGTGTCGCTGTAAGCCAGAGCGCAGCTCCAAAAGCTCTTTCGACGAAATCGACTATTGTCTTCGTTGACTGAAACAAGTAGACGAAAAAAAAGGTAGAAAAAAATAGAGAAAAGAAGAACCTAGTGCAGCACCCTTCGTCGGCGGTTCATCGTGCCTTTTTATTATCCTTTCTTTCTGCATCTTTTTTTTTCTCTTCTATTTCTTCTCATAAACGAGAGGCCGCTGCAGTATGTTCGAGCAGATTCAAGTGCGAGGGTGGATATACGGAAGAAGAGAAAAAAACCATAGAATAGTTGAAGAACAATTGAGAAAAAATAAAATCAAGAATACGAGACACAAAGCGGAAAACGAAGGGAGAACAAAATGGTTGACAAAAATATGGCAAATTTTGGCGAATTTCTCAAGAATTTGATTCTCGAAAGCGAAGGACTTCCGATGTAGCAATAATAATTCAACGTGGGTAACGTAAACCCAATTCCATCTCATTTCATTGAGGTAACCTACACATCGATGATATAAAAATAAAAGCACGAAAAGTCTGATCAGAAATTAATCTTTAATTTCTAATTTATTCCCAGCCCGGGCCTCGCTCTAGCAAGCGTCACTCGAGACTCGAATCTATATACGAACACAGATTAATGCGTTCGGATATTTTAGGTCACTCAATAAATGAATACTGTACTAAAATAGAGGGATATATGGATCGCCGAATGATTTTTTTTACTGCTAATTTCTGTACTATTTTTGAACCGTCGAATATTGGGTAGGTTTATCAAATTTTCTGGCAGTTTTTCGATTGTCCGTGAAACGAGAGGTGCAAAACAATCGTATCGATTCAGCTTGGGTGATCAAAAATGTTGAAACTGAGGCAAAAAAGGAAACTAGATAGAAACATACAAAAATAATGAAAAATGATGGAGGAATAATTATCTGCAGCTTTCTTCACGCTGGAGCCACGGTCTTCGGTAATAGGATTATCTCGAAATATTAACGACTATGAACGTAGCTGCAGCGGCTTGTCAGCCAAAGTGGGAGCGGCGAAGACTCTATCCTGTCATCTTTATCGACAGGTTAATAAGTTTATCCCCTTGTGGCAGGTAATTCGGTACGATATTCGGAAGTTCACGTACAATGGCTTCCTTGCGAGAGTTTAGTTTGGCTGTAGCGAATAAAGTGCATGCAAGAGTATACTACCGGGAATAGTATTTCGGCAAGCCCAAATTACGCCGCGCCGGGCTCGAATCGTTTTTCGTACTTTAGCATAGAATTTTGGAAATAATTCGTCCCAACTTTTTTCGGAGTTACGGGGATGGGGGGCTCGAATCGTAATCGCATCATTACTACAACGTCTGACGTATCAGCAGAAGGCAGAAAATTAAATCGTTAACGAAAAAAAGAGAAGGAAAAGGAAAGCAGCAGAAAGCCACGAATAAAAAAAAAGGACACAAATTTTGGAATCTTGAATATTGATGGACGGAGATAATCGGCTGGTATTCTACAAATTGCGAATGAGGGGGGTCGGGAGTTTCTTCTGCGACAGATGATACAAATCTATTCGGATGGTATCAGTATGTATAACAGGGGTCGAATTAACGAGGAGATCTTCGCCCTTAATTCATGTGTAAAATATCTGTCCCGCGGTCTTCCACAACTTTATCATTTTTTTCTACGTTGGAAAAATCGGAAAATACGGAGCCGTCCGCTTGCATGGGGTTGGAATTTTCGGGGCTGCTCACCGCTCACACGTGCCATCACAACTCCGGGGGCAGGGGCAGAGAGGGAAGAGGGAGAAAAGGAGCCAAGCAATAATCTCTAATGGCACGAACCGTCTAATACACGTGTATACGGGGTGTATATACCTATATTCATTATGTAGTAGTATATTATAAATATATGGGTATACGTGTGTACACAACCTCTCTTATTATAAGGCCTATAACACAGGCAATACATATAATAAGTTTGATACGTACGAGCAACGTGCCACACCCTCAGCTACCGGCGGGCAGCCTCAACCCCCATCGAAATATGGTGGTTAACTTATTGCCAGAATTACCGAGATGTACGGGCTGCTATCGCAGTGACAATAAACTTCCAGCCTCCACCAGCTCTCGCTACGGTAAGGTTCAGATATTGTGGAACAATCTTGTCGATTCTGTTTTCAAGAAAACTGAAACAGCGATATTTTGGGTTGAAAGAATCGTAGAAGAAGAATTATGACAAAACAGAAGCATGGTCGCGTAGAAGAATTGATGAACTTTTCAATAGTTTCTTTGTCACATTTTGATCAGATTTTCTTCATTTTCTAGCTTCAAGTTTTTAGTGCCGTCGTGCTTTGTGCTTTCCCGGTTTTTCCCAATCTCCTGTATATAATCTCCGCTCTTACAGCGGAATTTTAGAATATGAATGAAGTACTTTGACCAGCTAGCATTTTCTGAAATTCTTATACCGTTTTTGTTCACGATTCGTTCGAATTTTCCGAGTAATCAACAACAGCGATATTGTTTTGAACAAAGATCGCAGGCGGATGATGGGAAAAGCATTTTGGAGCAAATTGAGGATGCTATATGAATCCAGCATTTTGGATTTCTACTATGATTTTCGTTCACAAAGTTATGGAGAAAGCCTGTAGAGAGTGACGTTGGTGTTGGTTGGTAAAAATCTTGCATCCTGCATCGTCCTTTTCTACAACCCATGACCTTTGTGAGGAAAAAAAATGGTAGAGCAAATGAAAAACGAGAAATTTGAAGCTCGTTTTTTCATCCAACTGCAGCAGGCTGTATTGAAACTTCCGTCAGAATTTCCGCTACCGAAAATATCGTAATTTATGTCCACTCTCTGAATCCTCGAACAACTCACTGTGTACATACATACATATACACACATACATACGTACATATACCGTAGAAACATAAACTGTATGAAACAAGTTCAGGGTATGGGTTTTACTGGGAGGTAATGGACCTCAGAATTATAGCTGCGAGGTAGCGAAGTGTGCTGAATGGGAGGGAATGGGTTGTGTATTTTTCCACGATACACACTCGAGTCTGCCTTATGAAAAATTAATGCAAGTTACAGCTGGGGGTGCTACAATAGTGAAATACCGAAAGCAACTATTTTCTATTTTTCTCTTTCCTTCGGAAAAGATTTTCGACAATTATCTCGAGCTTTGAAATCTGGATCAAATAACTCAAAATCCAAATCCAAAATTGAAGTAAGCTGTGTCATTCGTGAATGAATACATTTGATCAAAAATTGTCTCATGTATCAATTGCTGGTTGAGAATTTGGGTTGAACTCTGATATGAATGGAATCAAAAATTGACTATAGTTTTGTTTTTTTGTTTTTGATTCTCTCGTAGAAAACAAAATCCTGTAAGAGAATTCTTCATTTATCCATTTATCCATCTATCTAGGGATAAAGACGTTGTCTGCAAGCTTGTGAGGAGTATACTTTGTTAGTTGCTTTGTTATTCCATTGGACCTCTTGATTAAAGACAAACTAATTCAGTGCTGGAATACATTGAGGTACTTTAATCGATTCTACACGAAGCCATCTTCCTCTCTCTCTCTCTATTTCTCTCTCCGTCCTCGGAGGCTCTCCAGCTTCTGTCAATTCCAGATAATAAACTCAATTGCTAAGAATAGGAAGGAGCTAGGCTGAGATAGGTCTGAAGTATAAAATAAACACGAGAGTTTCTACCCAGATTCACGAAATAACTACGAACGCAGAATTCTCGACTTTATTATTTCTCAGTTTTTTACGATCCTTTTCTCCTCCTTAGCTGTTTCGCTTCTAGTTTTCTATGAGCTTCTCTCTGATTTTCATATTACATATTCCGAATTTTTACTTCCCCATTTTCTTTCCCAGTATTATTATGATTTTCCTTTTTCTCACTTTCTATCTCTCCTTTTTTGTCCTGCCCCCCACCGCGGGTCCGCGCAGGCTCTCGATATTACTTCGATAACTGTTGATCTACTTTTTTATGCATAAGAAAATTGAATCGAAATTGGCTCAGTTCGAAAACTTGGTCTTTGAATATTTTTCACCCTCTTTCTCAAACACTTCGGAAAATTCGATGTTTTTTATCTTTCCTTTTAACTTCTTCCTATCGTTTCGGGTTTCTTTTTTCCTCCGTGAAACACGCTCACTCCAGAATCCTATAAATATAGAATTCGGGTGAAAATGAAATCGAATTTCAACATCTGCCCTACAGAAAAGAATAGGAAAGAACTGGAAAAGAAAAACAACAGAACACAAAACAAAACAACAAGAGAAGAGGAGGAAAATAAAACAAAACACAACAAGGGTAGACGGAGGAAGGTGTGAAAACACGTGCGAGAATAATAAAAATTTGAAAGATCATTTTTCCAATAGTGGAAAAGAATTTGGGGTCGTTAATATGCTATGTTTCTCAGAAACTCCCCAATTCTTCGTTCCATTTTTCTTCTTTCGTTTTTATTTGTTTTCTCTCTCTCTCTCTCTCTTTCTCTTTCTCGCTCTGTTCCGGGCAACGTTTTCAAATCGTGTATAAATCAGGTTCCTTCTCTGTTTCGATTTGGGGAGGGGTGGTAGCACACGAACAAAATAAAGAAAGGGTGTATTGACGATAATAAACGATGACCAAGTGGAAAGGGAAGTAAATCACTCAGATCACGTTATATATTTTTCTAAAATTTCATTATTTCGGGATGAAACAGTGCGCTACTACGGGATTTTGGTCTATGACGATATTATACAATGGGAAAACAACCCCTGGGATACCTCATTCATTCCATTTTTTCTCCTTGCATTCGCTTCCTATGTTTTCCTTTCTCCTATTTCCTCGTTTTCTTCTTCTTTTTCAACGCTGTATCTTCACCCCTTTACACGCGCATGTTCATCCCCTATTTTCCCTCGATACCGTTCCATTATCTGCGCGGTATTCTACATCTTCTTCTCCTCCTTCTTCTTCTCCCTCTTCTTGTTTACAAACAAACACCCCTCTACCTACTCAGCGCGTAGTAAAACTATACTTTCCATCGGAAGAAATAAAGAATGAATTGCAGACACTTCCTGCTACTGGAGTAGGTGCCTTACCCATCTCCTTGGCAAAACAAACAAATGAATTTGAATGTTCGGTACATCCAGTACCGGTAGGTCGAACATTATTATAATCACTGATCAATCTGCGCAGGAAAAACCAGTAAAAGAAAGAAAAATCCTTCTCTCTCAATTCACTATACACCGAACTTCGAAGCGCAAGGGATTTCATTTTACTTCGAGCTACAAGCTCCGCGAATCATAGATCAGTGATGTTCGAATGGATTCTGGTCTCCAGAAAAGAGAAAAAAAGGAAACTTAAAATTAGACTTCGATTTTGTGTAACTTCAGCCTGATTTTTTTCCTTTTATTTTATATTTTTTTGTACTAATTCATTAATCATTTTTGGCAACCGACGGGGCTGGATAATGGGAAAACGGTTTGTGAACGACAAATTGAATCATTTTGAGATCACGTGCGGATAGTTCTTGTTTCTTTTTTTAATTTGATATCCCTGAAGATTCCAAAAATGATTTTTCTCGTCCCCTTCTATTTTGCAACAATGATGGATCTGTATGAAAAGTGCGTTTAACTAATTTTTACGAGTTTATTCAATAAATAATAATCGTCTAGATGGATATTCGATGCCGAGTTTAATGTTGAGGAAGATGCGAAGTAATCGTTTGCAGAATAAAAAAAATGTCATGCTTTGCGAAATGAGCAATGATGGGATTGAGTGAAACTGATTCGGAATGGAAATAAAGATCTGTTCAATTTATTGAAAAATGTCTCTCCAGTTTCTCTGACATCTTATTATTTCGTTTTGAACCAGATACGGCAATAATCGAAGTGATTCTTAAATTGATAATAAATTTTTTGAGGTTATTACTTTGTGGGATCAATCGCACGGGCGATCGGATTAGAGTAGATCGGAAATGAAAGAAATGTACAAATTGAAAGGAAAGGAATAAAAAATCACGGCCATATTTTACCGTACCTATACTGTAAGCGCGGGTTTTTTTTTTATCTTATTTATTTACTGCAATAATTTAGAGTATGTATGTATGTAATACATCAATCTGAAATTAAGTTACCTCATTTCTCTTGCGATTTATTTTTAATCAATTCATGTATATATATATATATATATATAGAGAGAGAGAGAGAGAAAGAGAGAGACTGCAATTTAATAGTATATACAATTCGAAAAGCCGATTTGTAATTGAAGAGAATGAGCTCTCACGGTGCTTCACAACAGAAGAGAGTTCTTTTCAATTCCTCCATCTCTCAATTTCTCCGTCCCAGAAGCTTTATATCGAAAGATAGTACTGCTAGAAAATGCATTTTCCAGTTATAAATTGAAACTGAGAAGATTCTATTCGACATTTATTACTATAACATAATATCGTACGAACTTTAGCCATAAAATATGTGAATTCTTTTCGAGTTATACAATGTGCAGGTGTCGATAAAGAGTAAAATTTAGATTTAGATTTCACAATTTTGAAGCTTTTTCAATGCTGCACAGTTTTCTTTGAATATTTTTTTCATCAATTTGAAAATCTTTTATCAGGGCTGAAACTGTGTGATAGCTTGCGAAATTAGAGAGAATTCAGAGAAAGCTTTTCAGAGACTGGAAAACGAGGCATTCAGAAGATTTTGGTCCGCACCTTTCACGTATTCCATTTTCCAATTTCTGAGTCTTTAGCCGTTTTGAAAATTATTCTTCCTCGCGTCTTCACTTACTGAATTTCCGTTCAGTTGCTTTGAAGAGCTTCTAGATTCTTTGATGGTGTTTCTAGAAAATATATATACGAATAGCTCACTTTAGAGTAAAAAAATCGATCTCCAAATGACAGTAACAAAAAATTCATCCCTGATCGTTTTTCACAAAGTTACGGGATGTAAAAATAGCAAATCTTTGTCGTGGCGCTAGAAAAGCTCGCATATTTGACCATTCTATTCTACCCCTGATAATTTTTTGGCACAAAATCGTAGAGGAAAGTGCAATTTAAAGCTCGTGCTTTTTATTTGGAGAAACCATTTCGAAAGTTCTTATCCGCGATTCAAATTATCAAAAATAGCGCAGTTTTTGTCTTCCAAATCGCACCGTGAAGAGTGATTTTGGGTCCTCGAATCTCACCGTTTAAAAGGTAGAAAATTTCTCTTCCCACGGGGGTAGAAAACGGCGATCATCATTCATTGAACTAAAGAGAATAATTTAAGGCGGAAATAGAGTTCAGGAGGCGATAAGAGCGAAGGTAAATAGAGATAAACAGAAGATGCACTTTAACAGAGGATGAAATTCCCGGAGGGAAGAAGAGGATCGGTTCTATGGCTTAAGTTAAAAAGACTGACCCTAGGGAACGGCCCGACGCGACACGACGTGAACCGCACGAATAACGAAACAAAGAGATTTCCTAACGACCTTTGTGCCACCCTAAGCTGGAGCTTTGCTCTTTAACCTGTGGCGAAATGAAAAAGCGAGAGAAAGAAAAAAGAAGGAAAAGGAAGTGAAAATAATGAAATTCATCAAGCGGACGATTATGTACGAATGTATATATATAACTCTTGAGAGAGCAAGAGACAGAGGTGGGACAAAATAATCTAGCGAGAGGAAAATATTTTTGAGGTTATGATAAGAAACGTTGATGAGGGTTATAATATACATGTATAACGTACGTCGTTCGCTCGAGCTTGCGACGATCAAGAGAATGGCTTTACTTGCGTTCAGAATATTTGTTAGGTATATATTCTGCGCGATGGATGCGAGGGACTTGCGTGTGGAAAAAGAGACGAAGAAGAAGAGGAAGAGTGAGTGGAAAAGGGCAGGGAAGAGGAAGTGGAAAAGAAAGTATAATTTTTTTCTATCATTTTCAAGTTAAATCTTAAGCCCGGCGAGAATTTTTGTGATTCTTTTTTCCCCCGACGAAGTGGAACGCTAGCCGCTCGCACACCCCTTTTATACAGTTCTACAACCGTAAATCATGCAGGCATTAGGCTACGTGAAAAAATATACATAATAGTATAAATCCGAAAAGTAAAACGGCCAAGGATCTTTCTCTTTTCCCTTTCTTTGACTTTCCCTATTTTCTTTTTTCTCATTCCAGTTTCTAGTCATCCGCTGCTTCGCAGTTAAGGGGATTAAATCTACACCCCTCCATTTATTTTTTGTTTCTTCCAGAGCTTAGCTTTTTTCATTTTCCTTACTTCATTCCCACTTTTTTTCTTCTCCGCTTTCTTTTTCCGCTCACAATTTTTCATCTCCCGATTTTCAACCCCCTCCCGTCTTCCCTAGCCTATCCATTTTTGATCAAATCGATAATATTTTTTCTTATATATCCACGTCGTATCCCGTTACGTAGAAAATTGCCCGACGAACAAACGGCTAACAAAAAAAAAAAAAATCAAGAAAGGGTGAAGAAGAGTAAAAGAGAGGAAGAAAAAAAAACTATAGCAGCTGGGTATACCTACTCACAGTTCTCATCGTGATTGCTATTATATCTACTGCTATACCGCATCTCCCATATCGTAACCCTCGCGTTTCTTAATACTGATAAATCAATGGCCGAGGCCTTTCTTTTCCACTCTCTTTCATACGTTCACGTCCTTCTCTTTCTCCTATCTCGATAGCGACGGTAGAATAATTCGAACAAATTTTATTCGCAGATCGATACGATCGGGTTCAAATTTTCAAAATTCAATTATCATACGTGCGCTACTTTTTTCCTCTCAACTTACGACGTATAGTTATGAAAAAATGAAAACTAAATTCACATCCGGATCCAAGTGTCTGTGTATTGTACATCCATACGCAGCGAAGTCACGTAAAAGAGGGAGAAGGCTGTCTATTGTAGTTGGCATATTGGTAGGTGGTATACAGAGAGCTTGGCGCATCTCTGGGACAGAGAATCACAGTGCTTTGTCTCATGAACAAGTAACAATACCCATAGGACAGATAGACAGACAGCCGGGGATGGCCGATTTGTCTTTTCGTGTTTGTATTACCGTCCTAGGTTACCCAATGCGCTACACATACTCGAATAATAGTGAAACAGCGCCGGAGCTGTTGATAATTCCAACACCTTATTACACAAAAAATTTGTATCCCGGATTTCGATCGTCTCAAAAAGAAAAATCTCGTGAAGCTGAGAAAAAAAACAAAAAAAAAGGAAAAAAACGAAAAAACAATTCGAAAGCTAGAATAGACTCAAATTTTCTTCACGTAATATTCTGAAACTGAATTCTGTGGATTTTTGTGGGGAATCCGAACGGGAATTGAGACGGATCATTTCTACTCTTTTTGTTAGAAAAGACCGGATCCAAAGAATCTCTGAATCCTATCTGAGTAGGTATATAGTTGGATATTACAAATTTGCGCAAGTAAATGAAGTAATTGACGGATGGTCGAGGGTAAGGGAAGAGTATAGCTTGTGGATTGGTATAAGTTCCGAGTGTCGCCCACTTTATTCTGCATTGAGTGAGGGCCGAGGTTCGAGTAAATCGAGGATGTCATTCGAGGTTCCTTCGCTACGGGAAGTAGGGTGACTAGAGGGAGACGGTAGTGTCTTTTATCGCGAGTTAAACAACGAAAATTTTCCTCTGTCGTAGGCAGCCCCTCCAGTTATGTACTCACGTCCGTACAATGCAGTTTCCGCAACACCGTTTTCATCGTTCATACGTACATTGAATGTTAGTTTCAGGGTCGGTGACGAGACTTTTAGTACAAAAGCATGAAAAAAAAGTGCAAGAAACGAAGAACCGCAAAAATGATCGGGAAGCCTCTACGATTAATGCAGTGAGAAAAATGAATTGAGAAATAGTCTTGAAAAAATTGAACAGTGTAAAGTTTTTTGGCAAATTTTCAATGTTTCGAGGAATTTTTGTTTTCCGTTATGCTTTTTTCTCTTTCCGATTCGTCAAATTGCAGCATTTCCGCCTGAGACGTGAGAATTTTACGACGTTCACGTACAGTAGTCTAGGTTTTGGTTTTGGTTTTGGTTTTGATTTTCGTTTTCGTTTTATACTGGAGAAAGCGAAACCGCTCAGTTCACATCGATCTAGTAGTAGCTGTATTCCGTGAATTTCCGGTCGTGTATATAGCGATAGTATTCGGGAGAACGTAGCGGGGGATGTTGGCGTGAATCCAACGACGTAGGGGGCTTATGGCGAAAGAAGGATTCAGAGCTGAGATTTAGGAGAAAGGAGGCTATAGCTATAGCGAGCTGGCAGGCTAGCGCCCTATGAGCAAGTCGCGAGTTGTCGCCACGACTAATACTCTTCTCCATCCTTCGAATGTATGGTACAGTTCATCTGTGTATATGCACGTACGCAGATACATAGGAGAATGAAATGAAACATGGAGTTTGATAGGGGATCTCGGATACTGGTATGAGGGAGGAAGCGAAACTGGTAAAAGACGGAAAGAGCGGGAAGAGAAAGAAAATGAAATTATAGATATAATCTACTACCCGGTAGTCGCCAACTTCTTCCGATACAATTGGTCTGACCACGGCTAGGGTCCAGTCAACTAATCGTGTATCGTAATAGAAAATAACAAGAAGTGAAGAGAGAAGTGAAAGCATAGCACGCCAAAACGAGAAGAAATTGTTAGAAACGATGTGAAGGTTTGGCAGCGCAGTAGAACACCGAAGCTCTATGTAGCTTCAAGCCAACCCAACTTCCGGTCACAGAAGTCCGAAGAGTATCACAGTTTTATCTCAGCTCATTTGTGCTTTGTAATCTTGAGTTCCGTCCCACAACGTATAACGGGTTTCAATTAGTTTCATATCGGAGTCTGAATACATCTGATAAAAATTATACACTGTCATATTCAGGCTCGATAACGATTGACGAATTTTCGAACAGACAAATCAGCCATACCATGATTGAAATTCGCAGTTTTCGAAGATGAGAAAGCTCTCGATTATGGTCACAACGACTATGAAACTATTGTATCCATTGATCCTAAATTTATTGAATACATCCATTTCAGATTATTAGGACGAAAAAAAACCGCCGAAAAAGCTCTCAGAAATTCGAACAAAGCTCATAAAAGGCTCCCTGCGATATCGACGACAATTCAGAATGCACTTTATTGATTGATTTCGAATTCATGCTACAGTTTCATCAAACTATTTCTGAGCTCTCGTGGCTACATGAATTTTTTCGAATTAAGTCAGGGTATCAATAAGACTGAAGAAATAGTGTACAAAGTCTTTGGCTCAATAGCGAAAATCTGCACCTATTTTTCCCTCGATATTTTCGCGGTCTGTATAGATGTATATGTACATACATATTATGTACACATATGGGAATCGTTGCAGGCTTTACACTTGATCCATTGATACCAATATCTGAGGGCTGAGGGCTGAGGGGTAGGTAGCTTTTAGCGAGGAGGCAAATTTCCGTTAAAAGTCGATTCCAACGGTTGAAAGGGAGAGATGAAAAAAGTAGTAAAGAAAAAAGTGACGAAAATGGTAGAAACTTGCCTTCTCAAAAGTGAGGAAGAATATAGTAAGCTGGGAAAAAGCTGTGTCCTATATATTAAGTATATATATATATACAATACATATATATGAAGTCTCGCAAAACGACACGGTAAATATCATCGCTATATGGAATTGCGAGACAGCTGCGGGAGCGGAAAGCGATTGGTAAGTCGAGGATACATAGATATACCTGCATACTTTTGCCCTTCGTGAAAAAGCTCAAATTGGACAGAATCACGCGTCACTTTACCTCAATGTTCTCTCTTTTCCCATTTCCTATTGTTCTTTCGTATTCTATTTTTATTCTCTTGTCTTCTCTTCTATCTTTCGCTGTAGCGTTACTGTAATAATATCATATGCGTGCACTTCTCACGATTTTTCTGCCATTTCGCTATAAAATACTTTTTCCGGGAATCGCGCGGCAAAATTTTTCGAGATAACATTCAAAAAATGTATAATCTCTCACGTCGGTGTATCGTTTCCAGCCATACATACTAGCGGACCGCTTTCATTATCAGCACTATTCGCAACCCCCCGGCCATCACGATGAAACAAAACAGAAAGCGCAAAAGTGGGCTAAAAGAAACAAAAACTGAAACAAAAGAGGCGTGTAGGAAAAAACGTGAAAGCAATTAAAACGGCATAACGGATATATCGGATAACACATTCGGGTGACCTGATGCGTAATCCATTTATCGGTAGGGGGCGGAGATTCTGAAAATGAGTGTCATCGATAAAACGAAGAAGAAAATTGAAAAATGAATAATTTCCCGAAAAGAAAAGAAAAAAAAGTCAATTGAAATGCAATAAAATGAAAATGATGAGTTATTTTATGATTTTCGTAGAATAACGTGTGAAATTTCCAATCGACAGATGTCGCGTATAGGTAATTGAATTTTAGGGGATGAAAAATGAGAAGCGCTAATAATTATACCTAGATACTGAAACTCCATGGACAAAATTGATTCCTCCGTCGCAGTTTTGTCCTACGATAGCGCTTATTATTCTGTTGGAAGAGGAGAAGATTAATTCTACCCCTAAAATAATTGGCAAAAGAAAAAGGTAGAAAAGGGCTGCAATACGGAAGACAAATTTTCGTCATGGCTTCGGTGATGATTGGAATAATAATAACAATAATGAGGGTGAGCGTAAGTTGAGGCGGTGGCGAGTCATGCGCGCCCCCAATAACATCACAACTAGAAGCGGCTAATGTAAGTTGGAGCAAGAAATTAGTTTACGGGGGGTCTAGCCTGTCCCAAGGCAATTAATCTACAGGTTGAACATGGCAAAACATAGAAACGATTATACCCCACTATGCTATACGGTATACGACGCAAAAACTTGAAGTAACTATAATATATTACAGCTGCTATATACGGCATATTGCACATGCGTAGTACATACTTACATAGCATAGAAAGTGGGTAGTACTTACCCACGTCCACTATCTTATACGCGAAACTTTGGAATTTGCTTCTCTCTGACGAGATAAGCTTGTGCAGCGAATTGTAAAAAGTGCACAAAGCTAGAAATCGTGCTGCTTTCTTGGGATTTTAGAATTCTGGTAAAGCATTCGCGAATGTTTAAGACCGAGAGGCTACTCGTGTGATCTCATGCGATTATCGCGATTGGAAAATTATTTTCAACGATTTCAATCGATTTCAAGTGATCGCACCGTACGTTTTCAGGACTTCGTGTTAACTAACGGAATTCGCTCGATTTGCTCGTCATTTCAAATAATTTTGATGCATACAATTTTTCTCATCGATTTCTCATCGATTTCACAATTGAAAAGCTATATTTTCACATCGATTTCGTATCTATTTTTCACAAAGTGGTTTCACGATTTCGGCGAGTACGGAATACTGCAGTGCCCCTTCGTTAAAAATGATCCGGTCTACAGATTCGTCATTTGATTTGTTTTCTCCTTCTCTCTCTCTCATTGACCATGGAAAATTTTCCTCTTCAAAATTTGAACCGAAGAGCTTTCTGCTTCTGTTTTATTAATTTTTACATTTCCATGAAATTTCATGAATGGTTTTCACTATCCGAGTCTTTTGCTTTCATTTGCTTCACTATTTCCAATAAATTTTCTTGCTTCATACACAGCTATTTCAGGTTTTCGAGAGACATACTTAATTTGTCTAAATAAACGAAAAACTATCCTCCGCTGTCTCTAACGTTCGGGTACTCTGATCAGGTTGAAAGAAATATATTCAAATTGATGTATGTACCTACGTGTGCCTACAAGTCGGCCGGTGCAGCAGCATATCTCGTTGCACGAGAAAATTCTATACCAAAAAGTTTTGGCAGCAGGTGGTAGAAGTATACGCATAGGTATAGGTATATAAACCCCCCTCACCCCACCCCACCCCACCCACCGTTTCTCCCGCAGAAGGGACATAAATAACGTTGAAGTACCTTACGTCAGGGCAGGTCGTGGTCGTGGTCACGTGGACTGCATAACGGGTTAGGACGACGTAGGTACACCGCGGCACCGACATCGTGGATGTATATATTTCAACGTCAAAAACTAGGAACATGTCGACGATAGACCGCGATTTACAGTCACACACACAAATTTACATCCTTAGGTATATAATGGGTATGTACGCATAGATATACCTATATAGGTAGGATATGGGGACATGGGTTTCACTAGTAGGAATAACGTACGTATACATGTACGTATGCGAGATTCTAAAGGGGTGCAAAATACCCTTGCGAGAGCTTTTATTTTATTCTACTTTTCATTCTCGCTCATTTCCCTACTATTTTTTATTTTCGTTTGGCAAACCTCGTCGCACCTAGCGTAGGATGGTTGGTATACCTACCTACATACCAACGCGTCGCCGCGTCGCGGTTGCGTCGTCGAGTCTAACCAAGCTCGTTAATTTCATTTTTCGTTTCTTCTCTCTTCTGCTAGAGATCTACTTAAATTATTTCGTGGGAACTACGGATTGCAGGGGAGAGGGCTCTAGTCCTCCGTCGGTGCAGGGCGGGAAATGTTTCGGAAACGAAAAGAAATGAAAATCGATGAGAAACGAAATTCAGACGAAAACAGAATTTAATAACAAATAAATACGCTCACCAGAAAAACTTGGGGGTTCGTTTCATCTCTTCGATGTACATTAACTTATTTGATATTATCTGTGAAAAACCTCGTTGGCGCCGGGGGTTGATCTTCCGAAGAATATCATAATTCAGTGACGGGTTCGTAGATCGTAGATGACGTATTTTCTCGCTCTTCTTCTCATCTGACTTACAAAATGGAAACAAAAAAACAAAAACAAAAAAACTGTTTATTTCGGTGAGTTGAACCAAATTTCGTGCACGCAAAATCCTGAGCAAAAATTCAACAACAACAAAAAAAAATTTACTGCATACATCGACGCGTGCAGATCTGAATTCCGAAATTTCGTTACCCACCGAACACCGCATTCATAAATCTATAAATTCTACAGCGAAGTTATTTTTACAGCCGCGATATCGATATCTGTAATGAAAAAAATGGATACACCAAAATTAAAAAAATAAATAAAAAAGTATGTGAGGAATTTTTCATGACAAAGTAATTAGCAAGCGTCGTGATCCTTGCGAATAAAGGGGCTCGACAAAAAAGGTGCAGCTATCTAGCAGGGTGTCCCCCCCCCCCCCTCCCCGGCCCTTCCCTTCCCTTCCCCTTCCCTTTTCTCTCTCACTCTCTCACCCTCTTCGTCAAAATTGGAATTCCCCGCAGCAGACCTTTATCCTTAAATACTCGGCGTGACGGCATTCCAATATTCCTTTTGGCTCGGTCCTGCAACGGCTCAACTAGGAATATAATCAAATCGTATTATGAAAAATTAGAAGAAGAAAAAAAGAAGGAAGAAAGAAAAAGAACGTGTCTATATTAGACAAATTTGAGAATTCATCCAACATCCCGTGTCCAACGTGAATTAAACGTTGTCTTTCTCTTTCATTCCATTCTCTTCTCTCTCTCTCTCTCTTTATTCATCTTCGATCTCCTTTTCAGGTTATGAAAAAAATTCACACAGGACGGGAAAAGGGTTGAAAATGAGAACCGCATGCATACGTATATAAATAGGAAAGACGTGTGAATATTCAACAAATGGAGATGTGTGTTTCTGGTGGAACGCAATTAGGTAGTTGGATGTACAGAACTGAACAGCGGAGGTGCAATGGGGTAGCGTTTGGGGGAGGGTCGGGAGCGGTAGAGTTCGGGGAGGTTTACGGCGCTTGGGAGGTTCGCCGGTTCGTTCGCTGAGCGAGAGTGCAATTTTACTCGCGGCAATTTGACACTCGTCCAAATGCAAATCGGCCGCTATTTAAGTTGGGTAGGTTGGTAGTAGAGCCAGTTTCAGCCGCAAGCTATCCGCCCACACTCCCACTTTTAGTTAAAATTACATAGCTGTTCTTCTGCCCCACATCCACCTAGCGTCGTTACCTTGCAGCCAACATCCAAACCATTATATACGTACTCGAGCTGTTTCCCTAGGAATTGGAGGAAAACGTGTTGTTCGAAATCCATTTGGAATCCAACAACTTTGGAAGAATATAGAAACGGGAGAACGGAACTACGACGACGAAAAGCGACAGCTAAATCAGCGTTTCACGTCTTCGTTCCGTGATTTCCGACGAGCTTTAAAAAACTGCAAAATTCCGAAGAATGTGCCAATTGTAACGATGAAGATCAATAAGGCAAAAAAGAGAGAGACAGAGTGAGAGTGAGAGAGGATGAAGAAGAAAGGCGAGTCATTGGTGTTGGATAACGCGGAGCTTTGGTAGGAAAAAATACATAAATAAGAAAGAAAATGAATGAAAGAATAGCCCTCTCTCCGCGAATCGTTGATTAATTTGGTAGCCACTCGATAAAAATTGACCGGGCCATCGTGGTTCGAGGGTCGATTGGCCGGGGTGTGGATGCTTTCAGAAAAATAGCTGTTGAAAAACACGCGGTTCCGAATCAAATGAGAGCGAGAAAGCTGACGACTCTCAGGGAAATTGAAGCATCGAAAAAATAAAAGAGGTGCAAAGGTGTGAGAGTAAATTCACACCCTGTACCCCTTTTTTCTACTTCATCGGTTTATTGTTTTGTTATTCCTATGGCGAGGGAAAAAATTCGGAATCCAGTGCACAATAGAAGAAGAAGAACAGAGAGGAACGGAAAATCGATTGAAAAGTACATGAAGGAAAAACAAAGAGAAAAATCGAAAGAGAAAGGGAAAAACGAAACTGCCCTTTTTAACATCGTACCTTTTTATACGGCTGCACGTTTCCGTTATGGGGCTTAATGCTCTGATTGCATTTGGGTTTTTCCTATACGTAGATACTAGGTTGAATATACATTTTGTAATCCTGGCAAGGAATGGAAAACGTCTGTGCTTTCGCATCCGTGTTTCTGTGCGAGTTTTTTGTTTTCTCCTATCGGGAAAGGAATGGAATAGTTTTTCTTTCTTTTCTTTTTTATCTCTTTCAGTTGGTGTCTCCTTTTAATTCTGTTTTTTTATTTTTCTTCTATTGTTGCTGCAGAATCCGGAGATCGGAGATTCAGGATTTGAGAATTGTGAAATTTCAGTTTTTTACATTTATTTCGATGAGATAATACATACATTAAATAGATCAGATGGAGTCAGTTGATAGATCAAACGAATGTATGTAAAGTAATGTCAAATCATCTTCTGGATCGCGTGAAGTACGAAAAAATAGACGTAGAAGAAGAGCACAAATGAAAGAAAACGAAGAAGATAGTAGATGGAAAAATGAGAGGAAAAAAGGGGAACGTCGCGCTAAGTGTCTCAATTCGCTCATATAATGGAATCCTCTGTAAATATATTCCTGTAGGAACGGCCCCGACGCGACTATTACTACGGAACTGCCTTTTAATGCGGTTCTAGTTATCCAGCCCTTGCAGATAATAATCTTCCCGATTTTCCAGCTATGGGAATCTAAATCGAAGGAAATTACACTTCGATTACACACCGCCAATTTTTCATTCTCATAATATCTTGTCGAATTTATATTCATACCTTTATGAATACCAGAAAGAATTCTTCATTATCGCGTCTTGTTCTCACATTTCTAACAATTTTTAAACCACCTTGGCTTACCCGAAAGACTGGAGAAACTGATGGGAATTCACGAATCGATAGAAATAAAATAAGATTCAGAATAACGGTTTTGATTTTTTTTTTCTTTCTCTTCACAATCGGACAAGAAATCCTTATTTTTGGATTCACTCTTCATAAATGCATTTTTTTGGCTTTTCTAGTTTCATGATTTTTGTTCGAATAACACAGTCCACGAAATTCGTCTGCACATATTTTTTCATTACAGGTAACAATCTCCAACAATCGTTGTCACTTATTGAATATCATATTCTCTATGAGAGAAATTGTTGTATTGGAGATTTTGTATCTAGATATAGGTATGAGCTGGAGTGCACGAAGAGAACCTAATTTCCAGAATTTGTAGCCGAAAATGTTATATGTATAGGGATGTATATACATACTCTTCGCTTCTCGCTGGAGCTCCTTGGTATACGATAAATCTCAAGAGGACTAAAGCTCGCCTGGACTGCTGCAGTTATATGTGTATGTGTGTGCTTTACGTATCATGTATATAATAGCAGGTACAAAAAGACGAATTCCGAGCGAACGATTTATTGGAATTCGACCAAAGCAGTACATGTCACATACGTGCAACTGTGCAGGACTGGACCCAGAAGTCTAAGGAAATGAATGTACAACCGAATAAACCAAGCCCTAATATTCCACCCCTGTAGAAAATGGAGAAGAAGAAGAAAAACAACGAAAACGGGGAGAAAAAATCTGCCATTGTTATCAACGAGCTAGAAATGAAGTGCAAGGAATGTTAACTCAAGAATATCCGAGCTACAGGGATGAAAGAATAACGAAAGAGAAAAAAAAATCACGCATCAAATATATCTCACCTGTAGTAAAAATCGTTTCGCATTTGTTTTTGTTTCTTTTTTTTTTCTTTTTTGGCAAAAATTTTAAGCTCCTCGGAGGAGATAATTGGGCTGAAGAATTTTCTTTTCGTTTGTTTTTTTTCCATCTTGTTTTAGAGAGAGCGTGGCAATTCGCGGCGAAGGGGGCGTGATGTGAGAGGACGAGGGGATGGATTGTCTTGGCAAATTCTCAGATTAAAGAGCTTTTTCTTTGATTGAAACGGTTGGAAAAAGTTGCGGGTGGTTGTCCTATAGGTATATCTGATAACACAAGTTATATATATATATATATAGGTATACCTATATACATATATCTTTGTTCTCGCGATACCCGAGCTCAGCGTATCCCCCGCAGCACCCATCCCATCCCATCACATCTCAGAAAAGAAAAATACGATACAATTCCCCCAAACCCTTTATTCAACGCTTGTGAGCGAAGCGGAGCTTGCTTGCCAACCAACCACCCCGTCCGGCTCTATTCTACTGCAGCGATTTTCCTGGCTGGCCTTCATGGCTTGAGAAGTCTGCGGCTTTCTCTACTTTATTAATGCCTCTTCTAATTTCTACTCATACCGCCGCTACACCAATTCAACTTCGAGCAACTTAAGCCCTGCGTGACAAATCGCTTCTTATTCTTCGATATTTCCGTCGCTAATTCTTGGGGTGAAAAAAAGATTTAAAGAAGCTTGGAAAGCTCTGGTGAAAAAAAGAAAAAGAACAGAAGAAAAGAACAGAGAAAACTCATAAAAGCTCGTAATAAAGTTCGAAGAGTTTGGCAAAAGCTCGAAAAAGGTGTGAAATTCTTGAATGAATTACTTTTCTTCTCTTTTTGTTTTACTCCGTTTGAAAAAGCTCACGATGTTTCACATCGTATGTTAAACGCATGATACTCCCTTTGTGTTTTTAAAATTTGTTCGAAAATAAAGAGGATTTTAATCTTCGGATGATACAAAATTGATTGGCAATACGCGAGCTCACCCGCTAAATCATAATCCTTGAAGAATGAAAGATCGGCTGGTATTTTTTTTTTTTTTTTTTTGTTTGACGTGGGTTTGACGGCCGGCCGTTATAAATGACAGTGGGAAAAGGAGTCGGAGGAAAAACGTGGGTGGGATTTGGGCCAATCAGTCAGTCGGAGGTTAGGGCTCGACCTCTTTGAACCCCGTCGATGTATCTCAAGATAGACAAATAGGTGAGACGCGCACCATCCTCTGGAACAAGGCCTCTTTCAGTCAGTCTGCGAGCTTGCGCACGAACGGAGAATGAAGTGAACGAAAATTCAGAAATAAAAAAAAATCAAATAAAAAAATACGCAGATACTATGAAGATGAGAATAATTTTGGTAATTTTTGTCGACTCTGGTTATTATAATCTCATTCGGGGGTTTGTCTTTTTTCACTTACATTTTTTTTTTTTTATTGTCCACGTTCTTCTCGTGTATCGATATATGCCACCCCCGCCACTGGGCTGTTTATTCTGGCGGCACTTTCAGCTTTCTTGAACTCGATCCCTTGAATCGTTGAGTGTGATTAATTGAGCAATACTTCGTCGAGACGCGGCTTTATACAAGCTCGTGAGTACCGAAGCTTTCAATTTTCGCGGCTAGACTGCGTATCTGAAGCCGAAAAAAGATTGATAAAATGTTGGAATTAATTGGCTGTTTTGTCGGCTGATAGCAAAATCCGTCTGTCCATCCATCGATTGGGAAAGAAAATTTCATCGGCCCGGTTATCCCAGGGGAGGAAGACCCGAACTACATCATTTCAACTGTTTAAAATGATCCGCAGAACTGTTCATCGGCTGAGAAGGATCTATCGTGTATTTTTTTCTACCTAGAAGAATAGAACCGCATAATTCTGTTCTGTCGATGAACAAACGTCAATGCAGGTGCTTCTTCATCGGTGGATATGAGAAATATCTGAGCGCAAAGTTACCAATCGAGCTTTTTATCTCCTCGTGAAGATCTGCGTCGTGATGATCCGTCGTCGAATATCGATTAACGATCAGCCAAAATTTACGGCGTTGTTTGATGAACAATAGAACATAATTGATTGGAACAGAATTTCGAGGGAAAAAGAAATTGATTTTGGGTTTCACTCGTTGGCTTTTTGAGTATTTGAAAAATCGCTCTTAGGATGGACGGTGTCGGAGATCTCATACTGCGACCAGTCGAACCCGAAGAAAGTTGATAAAAATAATCCTCAGCGATCTTTTTCTCGGCGAGCCGGTTCTAAAGCTTATTTTTTCTCATCATTATAGGATATTCTTGGTCAGCGGGAGTACTGCAAGCCCAAACCCAAGTCTGAGGATCGAGATAACACGAGCCTGCAAAAAACATCGTCGCAAGCTTGAAGATAGAGTGACTGGAAATACGGGTGAGTGAGTATTCTAACGTGATAAAAAAACGAGAAAAGAAAAAAAGAAAAAAGAAGAAAATGAAATCTGATTAGTTTTCAACGAGTTGAAAGGGTGTAATGAAATAATGAAACGAAAAAAATTAAAATGAAAAGACTTTCTTTCGCTTTTCATGAAATTATGGTTCACACGTTAGCAAATCTGGCGAACGTAGGTATACCTATAATACAGGATTCCTCTCAAGGCTTCAGTTGGTACTCGGCAGAAATTAATTAAAATTAACACATTAGTTGTAGATATAGGTATTGTATTATGTATGTACATTGTGTACTCACCTACCTCGAACCTAGCAGCCTACAGAGGCCACGGTAACGCGGAGGTATATAATATACACGTATAAGGTACACGTATACCTAACTACGAACTGGATAAACGGGTAAAATTAAGGTAATAACTTTTGAACACGTCAGAAAATTACGCCAACCACTCACCTCCTCCAACATCTTGATTTTGGATGTGAGTGGCATGCATGTAGGTATAATATATTTACGATGTACTGAATGTACTTACACATGTACCTATATATAAGATGTATGCTGTATATATATATATACACGTACAACCGCGGTACTAGCGCTGATTCAGATTTATTAACTCACCTCAATCCAGTGTTTGATGCCCACAATTATCCGACCTAGACCTCATAGATGTATAATAATGATAAGAAATTATCAATTTTCGTACGATTTTGGATATACGTGCTTGATTTTGCAATGAACTTTGAATCTGACCTATCGCTAGGATATTCCACTAAAAATTTAGAAATCTTCCTTCGTCGTTTTCCCGATCTTCTTTGAGTAACGATTTTCTATTTTTGAGCATTTCCAAACGAAATTCGTAGCTGATACTCGTATCCACGTTTTTTTTTCTTCTATTCAGCATTGATGTGAATCTGTGGAAAGATAGCTGAAACGTGAGAATTTATGAAGATCAATATTTTACTGATGAGACAGGGAATTCTTGTGCTACTGCACACTCATTATTATGCACCTACCGCGCGGGAACAAATGTTCATATGTATCGACTTTCAAAACCGAAAATGTGCCAGATCATAGACTCCGGGTGGATGTGTGTGCTCGAATGTGATTCATGCAGATGATATTCAACGTCAACAAACTACACGGACGACCAGTGTGGACCTGTTCCACTTTACATGCATTCATACATGCAGTGAAAGTATCTCACACGGTATTTCACAGCTGCGTGTTACACGGATTTTCAATTCCTAATACACGAAGAGAATTGAAAAAATTTATTGGAATCAAAACTCCAAAAAGTTGAAGAATTTTTTTGATTTTTCAGTTATTAAATATCGTAAGAACAAATTTCACGAAGTTTTATAACCCAAAAAAGGTCGGGCTTCAAATCACACTTTTCGTATCCCGTCTGCGACTTCCTTTTTCCAAAATTATTAGGTGTAGAAAAGGACGATAAAGTTCATAAAATTTTTACGAGCAGAGCCTCGCGAACGGCTTCGCATTGTAACTCTGTAGCTTCGAGTAACAAATTCGTACAGAAATTTTGGAAAAAAAAAACAATCCGAAGCCTATTTTTCCCGCTTCTGGTCTCTCCTTCTCTCTCTCTCTCTCTCTCTCTCTCTACGTCACCGGTATAGCAATTTTTTCAATTGATCAACAAACGGTTGGTTAAAAAATTGAAGAAATTTCCACAAATACAATAGTTTAGTTTTCCAAACTGTAGGCTCGAACTGAAAGAGGAGTAGCAAACCGATGCAGGAGTAGTAGGCGGAATCGGAAAGTGCTTTCCATCTCTTTCAAAACGCTGCTTCGAAATTTCTTCTGCAAATTTCATTCTCTGAAATATCATAGTTTTACTAATCTTACAAAATTATTGAATAAATATGTAAATCTATAATTTTTCAAAGCTCGGACACGGATATTTTGTGGCTAACGAAACTATCTCTGCAACCGCATACTACCAACCACTGGAGTCGGCACCGAAGCCTATCTGCAAGAATTAAGCATGAAAACGGCGATAGAGCCGAAAAAAGTGAAAAAGTGAACGGAAACAAAAAACCAGGCCATAGATCGTCATTATCTCCCTCGGAGAGCCAGGGGAGGGAAAAAAAAGAAACGAACAACATGAGCAAAAAAAAAGTGAAACACAATATCTCCCAGCTCCCTAGCCGCGAAGTTCGTCTGTGCGCCGCACCGGGTGGCCTGGATATGCAATACCATGTTTACGCTCGCCTCGCGAATATTTATGCACGTAGGTATATACATATACAATATATATATATATATATATATATACATATACATGCATATGTGCCCGTACGTGTAACCGGTCGGTCTACATAGACCTGAACCGAGCTCCGGCTCCAATGACGTATCGTGAAAACTAAATCCTCGTACCTTGAATCTATACAATGTGGTACTTTGATGAATATTTATCAACCCCTAAAAGAAAGAACGTGAGAGGAAAAGGGGGTAAAAAAACCCTTTGAAAATTGTGTTGTTTCGAAAAAATTTCGTAACGATACGTTGAAATGAATTTCAAGTTTGAGGGCTATTATTCGGATATTTCATTCGGACACGTATATATGCGAACCGCTGGCGTACCTACGCCCGCAATTTTAAGGGTTGGTAAATTTGAGTGACGTTCCGTTCGGGGGGTTATATGTAAACTTCATTGAAATACAGAATATTACTAGTACTACGCGATGTATGCGGGATTTGTTAGAGCGTGAATTACATGCATAAACATTGTGTGACTGACAGGTTTGAATATTTTCAATCCCACAGCTATTATTGTAGTTTTCCCTATCTAGGCGTGGTATAATACTACAGTGTCTATATGTTTCCTCCAACGAACGATGGACGGATGCATTATTTATCACATGATTACAATTTTCAATAACTACGTACATACCTGTTTCATGTTTATATGCGATTTTACGTTTCGTTGGAAAAAAAGCTTCAGAGCAGAGATTTATTATAATACAGTATACATACGTACGAGGAGAATTCCCAACGTCCGAAGACTCGGAGAAGCGTTGAGGTGGCCGCGAGCCCAAAACGGCAATTGTTTCAGTGGTTTCCGATTTTCCGATTGGCCAAAAACGGCAAAAAATCGACGACACAGGTTAAGTGGCCGCCTAAATGCTACTCCGAGCGTTCGAAAGTTAGAAATCTGCACTGAACACCAGCCCAACGGAATTGAAGAAGGAGAATATCCGTTCAGTAGTAACCGTTGAAGAAATTTTGCGTGATATTGGAAATCAAGTAGAATATAGTTGAAGCCCCGAAAACGAATGAAATGAGAAAAGAAAGAAAAAACAGAGTCTATATAATTTACAGTTTACGTAAATCTTTTTCTTTCCTCGAACGTACGGAAGTGGAAGGGAAGAATTTATCCAAATTTTCATTCAACGTATTTCTTCCTCTTTTTTACTCCCGTTTCAACAATCGATTTTCTTTTTCTGCGCGCGAAAGTCGGAAGATATGGAAGTATTTGTGAAAAATAAAAAGGAAATAGGTATTAAACAAACAAAATATTTCGGACCGTGTGTGTACGGTGTAGTTGAGGCGGACGGAATTGGAACGCATGGAGCCCAGTGGGTTTCCTCGAAATTGAACCTTTGCCAGGAAGATAACCGTGAGTCTCTGAATCATTTTGAAATACGTAGTATAGCGGCTGTAGCTTGGTAGGTAGGTAGGTAGGTACCGTTGGGAAAATACCAAAGCTCGTTGCGTTATTCGAAGCGCGATCCCGCTGCGTCCCCACTCAGTTTTACCACCGACTCTAATCCCCATTATTTTTTTCCTTTTTTCCTTCTTTTTTCTACCACCCCCTCTGCGCCCTTACGATTCGTTGGTTACGGGGAGAGGCGGGGCGGAAAGAGTTGAAGGGTGGTGCGAAGGATCGAAGGGGGGGGGGGGGGGGGGGGATGAATTTTTATTTTCGTGACCAACAGGTCGAGGAAAAGCAACGCTGTGCGAATCCGTGAGTGTTAATTTGCAGTCTAGTTCGTTTCGGGTCGTAATGTTCACTTTCGGCTCACGACAGAGAATAATGTTATAGATATCAACTCTATACAGACATAGATTCGGAGCGTATTTCGTTGTTGAGCATTACAGAATTTTTCCTTCTTGTTTTTTCTGTTTTCCTGTTTTTCTGTTTTGAATTTTTGGTATCGTTTACCGACGTATTGTTATACTCGTACGAGTTGGAGGAGTTCGGTCGAAGAAACGGCTAAAATCGATAGAAACTAATCGTTCAAGTACAACGCGTGGTAAGATGAAGATTCATTTTTTCATTTTTATTTTGGTATAATCGTCGTATTGAAAGGAAACGAATCAGGGGTGTTTGTATAATGAAGCGACCTCTGGCGAAGGTAGTGGAGATGTGGGATCAGGAAGCCTTGTCGTTTTACTCGATTTGAGTGGGAAAAAAGTGAAAAAATAATAATAATGAAAAAAAAGGACAGGAAAGGGAAGAACGAAGAAAATGAAAATAAAAAAATTATACGTATGAACGAGGGTGAACTCGGACAAAATTCGTGAAAGCTTCGTTTGAAAATAATGAGAAGACAGAGCAGAAAAAAAGATGAATAAAATATACAAAATAATTGATACTGCATGACTTCACGATTTTACCTCGCAGTGATATAATCAATCTAACGAAGCGGATTTTTCGATTTTCGAATTTTTCTTTTTCAGTCGGGAAGAAGGAGAGTGGAAATTTTCCATTGGTCGTCGTATCGTCGTTATTTCTTTGAGTTGTATATTTGTATAATTATAATTGTAACGAAAATAGAGACGAAAAACGATTGTTTTCAAATTTGGTTAATCTGAAATTGAGCTTGATCATGGATCGGATTAAGAGAAAGTAAATCGAAAACAAATTTCGAGACCGAACGTAGAGGAAAATTCAGCAGGCGATGGGGGTAAAAAATGTAACGTACAGACGATAATACAATGTTAGTTTTTATTGTTTTTTGTTTGTCTTGCTTTTTTTTCTCTCTTTTTATTCGTCTTGTCATTCGTTTGTCAATAAGATGATCAATAACGATCAGAAACAGACTTGCTTGTTATTTTTGACAAACGGTTCTCGAATTTTATTAAACGAGATTGACGGCGATCCGATGACGCATTTGAATTCGAAAAAAAGGCAAAGAAGCGGAAGATGTGAAGAAAAAAAAACACAAGTAAAAAGTATTGAAACAGGAATCGTATGTAGATTTTCCCGATCATTAATTTTTTATTCTTCTTCTGTTTTCGTTATTTTTTCGGTTATCTTATTTTGTGTGATTCCGTGAATCTTTCAACTGCTCTTCGGATTTTTTTCTCTGATTTCTCATTCATCCAACGACCATCCACTACGTATCGTAAATCTCACCTTTTATCTGCTCAGCCTCTTTAATTTATGATCTTCACTCGAAATTCGAAGGCCGCTTCAGCTTTCGGAACGGAATATACTTCGAGATTTTTGCTCCTTCCTCATCTTTGTAAATTGCAGTTGAAAAACTCTGATTATAAGAGTGATAATAATTTGTGATGTATATCCCTATATCTATACGTAGTACACACACACATACATGTATTTAGAAGTATATAGCTGAAGTCAAAGATTCGTATAAAAGTTCGAGATTCGAGCTATTAACCGCAGGAACTAATCTAACTTCAATTCCTCCGCAATCATTCGCTTGTTTATTTAACGCCTCTTCTTCTTCTTCTTCAACTTCGACTTCGACTTCGACTTCGACTTCGACTTCTTTCGTGCTTTTATACCTGTACATATATACAGCGTACGCCTACCTATACTCAATCTAGCCATTAGCGGATGATGTATACTAGATAAAGCTGGGAGCTCAATTTTAATGAAAGTAAAAAGCCTCGCGACTCACTTATACATACAGTAATCAGACGGTAAACTATTCATATGGAAATGAGAAATTATCTCGACAAAGTGTCGGGACAATATACGTGTCTGCGCGGATGATGATTCAACCGATCTTTCGATTCACATTCTCCGTTTCTATTTTCGGTTGTCGCGATTGAACAGGATTCAGTCCGCGATTTCCCTCTTTATGAGAGAAAAAAATATGAACGAAAAATCAAACAGAATTCTATGGCCCCGCTAGTTTTGTTTTCGTATTTAATTGCAGCAACGTGTTTGAGAAAAAAAAAAATCAGAATATTGGGGAAAATTGTACAAAACGGGATTCAAAATCGCAACAATGAGCTTTATTCGAAACTGCGGGGAAAAAAATATATAGTGCATACATATTAGTATCGCGATATAGGGATTTCGAAAATTCTCGATAATCGTAAAGATACTTATATATGCGAGCCATTCAATGAAACGTATACATACATACCTAGCCACCTACGTAGAGATGGATAAATTATTCCCCTGGTATTCATGTGTTTCGGATGGCGGACGTAAATGTGAAAGCGTGGTGAAAATCCCCTCTGACACGCGGTCGCCCTCGTCTGGTTGCCAAACGATCAACATTTTAAACGTATCAAACATTCCGAAGTAAATAATCATTCGGTTCACGGTACATACATACACGAGTATATATAAACCTATACATATAGTATATAGTACGGCTAATGTGTGTACGAAGGCCGTGTACCGAAAAAAAAGGGCGATAGAACAAGGGAGGGGGGGGGGGGGGGGGGGGCATTTTTATTCAGCAAACATTTCAGTACAAATATGTGGGTTTTTTTCTCACTTTCTTGTTTTTTGTGTCATCTCTTTGGCGCGTTCAGTTTGATACGTTCATTAGGTATATAATTATGTTATCACTCTCGTTTTTCGCTCCAATTAATTCGTAGCCTAGTTGTCACACATTTTTTCAGATTTGAGTTTGAATAAACAGTGTTGAACATTGGAGAAGATGAAGAGGCGGAAAGAAACGAGAACAATTTGAATAGGGATTTCAAAGAGGTAAAAATAATTGACAAAGTAATTGAACAATTTTATTTTGTTAAAAAGCTGTCTGATATCGAGGTTCGAGAGATGATACAAAGTTTATGTAATATAGTCTCCGATCATTTCTTGGGAAGTAAATTAAAAATCTGATACCGGAGAACAAAGAAAAAAAAATGAAAGAAAAAAAACGGTATTCCCGGTCAAAGAATCGTTTGACATTGTAATACTCCCTCGCCATCCAGCCTCGCTAGCAGGTCTGATATCCCCCCCCCCCCCCCCCCCCCCCCGCCCCACACTCCCTGCGAATGTAATTAGATCTATATTGATCAAAGTTTTGCGAAGAATGACGTGTTTTTGAATTCTTGTAATATACCTACCTCGTTCATTGAAGTATTCTCCTGCAAAAGCCGGAGAAAGGAAGCTCAAAGAGAACAGGATATATCGTCACCAAAGAATTTCAGAATAATACATAAATAACAGAAGCAAAATTACGCCTTCAAAATTGCTCAACGTGTTCTCGGAGTTAGTTAGAATATTTGTAGAACAACAATTGGAAAACCACTTGACAATGAAATTTCAAATTTCAAGAGTTCCAAGTGACAAAAAACCGCGCCTTTTGATTCATCGAAAGTGTAAATCCGTCCGTTTGTTCCGAAGATATTGTGCGGGACAATAAATTCGATAACGTGAATACAGACGTCCGTCCGAATAAAATAGTTGGAAGTGATTCTGCAGATCCGAAAACTTAGACAGCTGGTGTATTTTGATTTTTTTCACATTTTTGATGGGGCTATAATAACTTCCCTTGTTGAGGCGTGGGAGGGTTGAGAAGATATTTGGAAACAGAAGAAACTTGGATGTGTATCAACGCCTTGGAAAAAAATTAGGATACATACATACAAGAAAACAAAAAGTAATAAATTTGAAGCTCGTATGGCTTGAATATCCATTGAATTGGATTCGATAGGGGTGAACTTTGTTCGTTTATCTTCTTTCTAACTTCGATATGAAAATTGCAATCGTAGTGTAATGAGATCGAGATCTAGAGCTTTATAAGGGAGATAATCCAAATTGGACAAAAGTTGAACTGAAAGAATAGAAGAAAAAAGAATAGTGAATTGAGTAAGAAATACACGAGGAAAGAAAGAACGCGTCGAGCTTGCGTGACCGGACTACCGTCATGTCCTGGAGGTGATTGCTAAGCAGGAAAAGTAAACGAAGATTAATTCTCGGTAATAGAAGCTCGAAACGAGAGTGAGAGAGAAAGCGTGACAGGGGAGCGGAGGAATAGGGGTTGGAGGGAGGGTGAGAAACCTGACGTGGGCATGAAACGAGGCATTTGAATGCTTTCAACTTGTAACTCAATTAACTACTGAGTCATTATGTATCGTGGCCTGAACTTCCCTTCCCTTCCCTTCCCTTCCCTTCCCTTTCCTTTTCCTTTTCCTTCCTTCTCTTTTCTGTTCCCTCTTCATCCTTTACTTCCCTTGTTTCGATTCGGTTTAGTTAATGCGGAGGTATTTCTGCGGCCGGAAAGCCACCGATGGAGGAGGCTAGGGTGTGGCAAACACGAGGTTGACGTCAACGTTGACGTTGACGTTCATTTTCGCGTCGGCCTTCGGTTTGTTGAACCACAATATCTGGCCGAGAAATCACGAAAATTTGTTCCACATTTTCGAACATTATTCAAAGACCAATAATAATTCACAAGTGGAATCGCTTTTTGAAGCTCTCGATGGAACACACGCTGGTAATTCTGTACCAAATGAGTTGGAATACCAAAAAAAAATGGAAGAAAAATTTCAGAAACAAGAATTCGCACCATAATTTTTCTGCTACAAAATCAACCCTTCGAAATCTGTTCGCAGTCACTTCCCAATGATTCGGAAGCTTCTCAAGGAAGTAAAAAATTTTTAATACGAATTACCAGTTTCCTCTTTAGCCACAGAATTTTCCGCCTGAATTTCTCCCCAGATTTTCATCGGTTATAAAAATATCTTTTACCTTTGTCTTGACGGAAAATTCAAAAGGTGATGCCGTATCGAGATTTCCCGCTGTTTCTTCCATTTTTTGTGGAGTACTGGTTTGACTCCAAACCTCAAAGCGGGCTCCTGTGTATTTCAGAAAATCTATAGTTTACCCGAAAAAAAGGGGTCAGAAAATTTCGATGAAATTTACAATTCGTCAGCTCTATTGTATTTTTCATGAGAATACAGTAATTCTGAACAAATTTTTACTGACCAATTGTGATGATCATTCGGGAAAAATGAAAGATATCACGAACCTCCATGAAGAACGTAACGTCTCAACGCCGTGAAGTTTAGTTCCGGCGTCATGAACTTGATAAATTTCATTGATTTTGGTCTTGAGTATTGTTTAAAGATGGGAAAAGCATAAATGGAGCGCGAAAATGCGGTAGCAGGTGAATGTAGGTAGGGGACGGGTCGGCTGGGTAGACAGGTAGTAGGAACGTAAAAGGTTGGCATTGGAGAGAAAATTCCACAGGGAATATGTAGCAGAAGAGGAAAGTAAGGGAAGCGCGGCGTAAAGCGTTGAGTCCAGTGAGTGAGTTCTTCCGAGCCAGTGACCGCAGATCATCCGAGTTGTAATATTCTATGGTAGGATGTGGTCCAAAAACGTCAAAGCAGAAGAAGGCGTCGCTTCGGGGTTTTTTTTTATTATTTTGTTTCTATTTTGTATCAGTCACATTGCTCACAGAAGTTGATCAAACAAATTTACCAAATTTCTTCTTCACCTTCTTCTCATTCTACTGTTTTTTCCTCAAATTCTTGCAATCATTATAAAGCACACAGAACTGTAGGGACAACAGAGAGACTTATTTACGTAGAAAATAAAGCTCACAAATTGGCAAGAAAATACGAGATTGCGGGATAGAGAAAGCACCTCTCTGCGACAATTTTTTCACTCTAGATTTCTTTTCTTCCCGGTTTTTTGCCGTGTCAAGTGCAAGCTAGCCGTTTCTAAAAACTTGCTAACTCACTTCTAGAAAATTTTCAGGAGCATTTAGCACCGACGCGTCGGAAATTACTAAAAACTACCCAATTAAGTTTCAAACTAGCCGAGGAATGAGGATATAAAACGTTTCCGCTAAATTGCTCGAAAATTGGCTCAACGTTCTAACCTCACCCCAAAATAAACTTGACTAATTTTTACCCTTCATATTAATTTTCAGCTCATAGCACATCATTGTTACAAATTTCGGCGGTCGAGGTGGGATTTTTCGACCAATACTATAAAACAAAAAAGCACAATTCGTAACTGCCCGCCTCCCGAATATAATTACCGGGCAAATGATTTGAAACTCAGTTAATCGGAAGAGTG
Organism: Phymatocera aterrima; assembly: GCA_963170745.1. NCBI lineage: Eukaryota > Metazoa > Arthropoda > Insecta > Hymenoptera > Tenthredinidae > Phymatocera > Phymatocera aterrima. The sequence goes on from OY720670.1 coordinate 7,523,344, forward strand.
AATAAATGAATCGTTTACCACTTGGCTAAGCGGTTGCCTTCGATCTTCGACCATTCTATAGATTTGCCGCGTGTTACCTCTTCCTCATATATTCAAACTGACAGTGCGACGCTGCAGAATATGATTGCCGTACGTCCTAAATCCATGGATAGATACTCCCCTGATTGGGATTCAATTTTTCAGAAAGAAAAGTAGGAAAACAATAAATTGTGGAGTAGAGCTGATTGCGAGCTTGAGATATATCCAGGGCACGTGGGCTTCATTTTTCGTTTTCTCTTTCTTTTTTTCGACCTTCTCTTCTTCCCTTTTTCTCTTCTTTCTCTCTTCCTCTTTTTTCTCTCTTCCTCTTTTTTTCCTTTTTTTTTTGGCTCTAACAGCACAAGAGCTAACGATTTTTTTCTACCGAAAGTGTAAAACGATGTCGTGGGCTAATGACGCACATATGTGTTCTCGTATATGTACACATACGGCTTGTCCGGTGTGTAGATATATACAAACTGTACATATGTATAGTATGTGTCTATACATAAATCATTCCTGCATTTTACATATGGTATTGTCAGGTTACGTCGCGATTATTCTATGTAAACTTGGTTCAGGAAGGATTTTTCGATAGGGGTTGGTTGGTTGGTTGGTTGTTTGGTTGGTTGGTTGGTCGTTCGGCGGATATACAACGTCACGAAAAGGTCCGAAATTCCAAAGCCTCTTACGCTAATAATGGCAGAGTTTGTCTCTCTCTCCCTTGCTCTCTTTCTCTCCCTCCACGTGGATTTGAACGTTAAATATTCATCTCCACTAAGTACCTACCACTGGTGTTTAAAGGGTAAAATTTTCATCAAGATTTGACGAGAGGAAAATTCCTCACGAAGTGTGTGTTGTTGGTATCAATTTATTGACCGGCAAGTTCCATTTATTCTGCATACGATGAAATTTTCAATCGATTGAAGCCTCTTCCAGAAGTTCAATAAATTCTTCGTCAAATCTTGAAGACGGAGATGAAAAATTCTCGATCGATCTTGAAATGTATCCTCGTGCAATCATTAAATCCTGACAAGCTCAAATCTGTCTCACCAAGCTGGAGAAAGTAATCCTGTGAAGATATTCTGTGATCTTGAAATCCTCGGTGAATCAGCTGAAGTTTGAATCTTTTTGTTCTCGTTTTTTTGGTTCCAAAAGTAGAAGAAATCCTTGAACGTGAAATCAAAATCGATTGAAAATTTCTACAATCTGTAAATAAAGTTTCGCACCATTGGTAAAATTTATTCGAGAAGTTTGGGAACACCCTGTGCAATAGAAAAAGTCTTGAAAAATTCTGCAATCCTGAATAGGCTCTAATTTTTCTCAGGAGTAAAAAGAAAACATGTGATTCAAAGAATCCTGAATTTCAAATTATTCTTTTCAGCGATAAGGAAAGGCCTCGAAGAAATATCCAAAAATTTTGTGAAAAAATCCCATAATCTCGTAACCCTGAAATGGAAATTTTGTTGAACTAGAATCGTGAATTCAAAACCGCATAACTGTAATCGAAAGAATGGGATACCGCAAAAAATAATGAAAAAACAAACGTGAGATACTACAATTCCCATTAAACTGTAAATTGAGAAACAAAAAATAATATGAAAAAATTAATGTTTAGAATACAGGAAACGGAATCAAAATGCAGAACTTTATCAACGAAATATCAAAGGTCGTCCTCGGGACCTCTCGCTCGAACAATATGATCCCAGAAATCTAGAATATCCGGAGATGTCTCAAATGTCAGTTAAATTCGGCGTGGTGACCGGACACCGAGGACTTGAGTATGAGAGAAGTGGCATACGTCTCTAGTCTTTTCTCGATAGTGTCCGAGGCTTTGGTCAGGAACGACTGGACCGAGGCTTAGCCTAGGATCAAGAGAGGCGAGACGAGATTGGTCCAAGGGACGGAACTAAAGTCCGAAACGTGCCGTAGGAACTCGTGACTTTGATTCCGAAAGCCAAAGTTAGATATTTGTCCGATAGAGGGAAAAATAGAAAGAGATCATAGAGGACGGAAAAAGAAATTAGTTCTTCTTCCTTTAGTGCTTTGAGAAATGAAAAATAGATTTTTTTGCCAAAGCTCAATAATTGAGAAATAGAATTCTGAGGTCTGGTAATGAATTGCAAAATTTTTGGGATCGGGTTTTTGAATCGTGCGAAAATATGTCGATATAACCGATTTCATTTGTTTCCATTTTTGTTTTCTTGGATTTCTCATGTTTAAGATTAATTTACTCGAGCATCGATCTTCAGCCATCCGGATAGATGAATTGGATTATTAACAGAATTCAGTGGATAATCAGAGTGAGATGAAAAAAAGAAGAAGAAGGCGATATGATCAAGAAGCTAGCTGAGCTCTTTTTAACCCAGTGAAAACACGCGCTGTTTTCTCACCGCAAGGAGAATGCGAAAAGCTCTATCGGAATAAAAGCTGCGTTAAAAGCTGTTCCACCGTAACGACGAGCCAAGTTTTTCTCGTGCCGGTGTTTTCATTCCATTTCCAAAACTGACACAGACTTACAGCATACTTTGTATGATAATATACATATGTATACAAATTGTAGCGTAATTTGAGAAAGTTTCGACAAAAAATTGCCTCCGTCAAAAACGTGTATTGCTACCGTTACTTCTAAATTTTTCTACAATCCTTGGAGACAATTGAACTCAACTGATTTCTTCTTATTCAGATTAATTGAGAATCGTTATCATTCGAAAAATCGCTTGTACCCGTTATATCCGAAAAAACGGGCAACAGAAACGCGAGACAGCTCAAATTAAAACTCAGCTCTCAGTTTCCGAACGTTTTATTATAATTGTGTAGTCGGATTGGAAAGACAGAATTTCAACTGTATAACCTGTATGACTGTTCGCCTCTTTCGCCAAAAATAAATGTTAGGAGAACGTTTTTTTTCAGGGGGAATCGGAATCTTTCAACAATATCTCAGTTCAGGTGCTATTTGTGTCGTATATATATATATTCTCGTATCCACCGCAGCCACTTTCAATGCCATGTGACTTTAGAACACCGGACGCGGTGCGTGACAAGAAAAATCTCGAGTCTCCAAGAGCTTTTTTTTCACGGGTGAGATGAGATGCGATGCGAAGACATGCGCTCTCTATCCCGGTTCTTGAAACGGTTCAAATATCTTTGGGTGACGATAAAGAATAAGAGAACGCAGAAGATAAAGAAGTAGACGATGAAGCAAAGGAAGAAGAAAAAGATAAGAGTCTGGATTTTTCTACCAAATTTCATGCCGAACTACCGACGCGTAGAATTGAGCAAAGGCGTGACGTGTGCCGCGCCATACTTTAAAACATGTGGAAATATATGAAGAACGAAAAATCCCCGATACCTCCGTGGCCCGATATGGATATCCACCCACGTCGTCGATGAGAATAGCTAACTCCACGACGCGTGAAAAATTTCTCACTCTTTTTTTTTCTTCTATTTCTACCTCTCTCTTTATATCTCTCTATCTCTCTTTATCTCTCTCGCTTTCTCAGCTTTCAGCTACATCCAATATTTCTTCCGGTTTCCCTCCTAACCTGGGCAACATATTTGGCAATTGGCTATCCAAATATCTTGTTTATTTTCGTTCTCTAATGATCTTGTCGTAACTTTTCCCAGCTTTGTTTGTTTGTGTTTTCCGAAAAAATACCTTGTTTTTCGTTCTTCGGTTTGGAAAATTTTGAAAATTTTGTCAACGGTCGTATTTCATTCTCTCTTGATTGAGTGAAGTCTTTTCATTTTTGAAAATCGTAGCTATATGAGGATTTGAAAATAAGATTAGAAAAAAGTTATCCATTGTGGAATGAGGGATGTATAGAAAAATGAAGTTATCCTGGTTGGAACCCTTCACGCAAACTGAAGCCACTCGCCGCTCTCATCCCTTAGAAAAACATATCGAGTGCTCTTCGCCGTTGGGTAGGTAGGTAGATAGGTATATAGGTTGTACTACGCGATGACGACGTTTTCCTACCCTTCAGAGTAAACTGCTCCGAGTTAACCTCTAGACTCTTCTTCTCTCTTCAACTCTATCTCTCTAGCTTGGTTATATACCTATACCAACCTACTCTCAGACTTCATTCTTCCTACTCGAAGGATTGGAAAGATAGCAAATAAAAAAACGGAAGTCTTCCAAATCTGTTGCATGTTGAAATTCAATTTTCCGAATCGTGTCACGAATTGGATTTATAATTATCCAGGTTCGTCTGATCGAACTCGAAACACGAATTGGAGTAACTAGAAACAGTTAAAAATCTATAAAAAATTGTTCTCCAATATCAAAAGGGTAGAATTTTTATCACAAATTGTCATGATTCGTTTGAATATCGAAAGCTGTATTAGTCAAAACCTTTGATGAAAATTTGTTTCTGAAATTTTAATCGGGGTTCAGTTAACCGGTTGATCAAATTGAGCTTTCAAAAAATCAAAATGTTTAGTCGGCGCCGTGCCACGCCGCGTTGCAGGTAGATATAACAGTTTATAAAACGGAAAAAAAAAAGGAATCCAACAAATTTACTTGCATGGCACGCCACAGCGTTGCCAAATCCTGTCCTTTTTATTTGCATTTTTTCAATTTTTATTTTTCTACCCTGCACTCGGACTAGTTCATCGATCGGAAATTCTTGAAACCGTTAAACGGACAGAAAAACAAGAAGAAAAGCAGATAAAAAAATGAAATAGACATTGAAAATGGACTAGTGCAATCGAAACACGTGAACCCGAAACTCATACACAATCGCTACGATAATTTCAAGTTCCCAATGAAAATACGCGTTTTGAGTGAATAGAAAAGAGAAAAAAATAAATAAAAATCTCTTCGTACGTACAAAAAATCTGCCGCTTGTTTTCACGTTTAAATAGCTAATGACACGATAATTAAATTCTACAGGCTCATGGATGAGTAAGACGGTTTCATTAATTAAAACCGCGACGCTCCTAATATTAAAAAGCAATTAGCTGTCGAGGGGTGTGATCCGCGATCAATGGACTGTGAGGGGATGAAATAAAATAGAAAAAATAATTAACCACGTTTTTCCAGCTTTATACTTAATGGCATGCGTCCGTGAAAATGTTTCTTTAAAACGTATTCCATGCGAAACGAATCATACGAAATTCTCAAATTCTTCATCCACAGTATATGTACGCGTAGTACACAGGATTCTCGAAAGAATTCTCACATATTTTCCGAAAATTGTCTTGGGAGCGCGCTCATTGTGGGAAATAACTAACCTATGATTCTACTATGCGCGCAGTGTATCCGAGGGAACATAGCATAGCCAGTTACTGGTTGGGATAGGTACGTACGCACGTACGTATACGTAGGCGTAATCTGTCAGGGGTCGTGAATATACGTCCAGCACCGATTCGCAAATGTGTCCAATTCCTCTCTGGCTCTCTTCTCCTCTCTTCTATGTATATATATATACATATATATAGATATAGGATACGTTCATGGCGCAGAGTTTCGATTTGGTTTACCGCCTCTGCTGGGGTTTCGCTTACCATTATGTGCTCGATCGGCTGTAGTTACTCGCTTCATTGTCGCACAAACCCTCATCCTCCTCATCCACACCACAAAATTTCACGTATCCAGGAATCCAGGATTCGACGCCTCGCCTCGCGGTATAGCTGTCTGGGTTGGTTGAAAATAAACGGTTTTCATACGGAGGACCTCACTTTCAAATCGGCTCCCCGCAAATCAACTCCACATCATTATTACCACCACTAAATCGTCATCGAAAATCTGATCCGATCTGCGGTTGAGCTTCCGAGCTTGATTTTTCTGACGAACGGGCGAAATATCTAATTTTTCAGCAGCTCTAATTTCTGTACACGCGCATGAATGAAAATCAGAGGGAATTTCACTCGGTCTAACTCACGCATGACGAAATTTCGTGAATTTTAACAATGTTGCAGAAGATTTGTGTTCCGATTTCCAAAAGCAGAAGTTTCAGCTGTCAAATCGGTGATTCAGGTTCTCCACGATACCTGGGCGCAGACGAGGCTAGCAACCGAGGAAGCTCGGGCATCGAGTAGTAATAATCGATGGTATTAGTATAGTATAATTAATGATTTGTGGTACCTAGCTACTGGCTGATGAGGGATGTGTGATGCGGTTAGCTGCTTTTCCTCATCACCTCTCCTCTCGTCAATGTTCAGTTCTCGTTCATTCGTCAATCAATGCTCTAACCACTGACAAGAGTACGATACAGAATGCTATAGCTCCCTACTTGCCTCCGCCCTGAAATACACGCAGACGTAGACCTTCTATTGGATCAGCGCAATCTGAAGCGAATTTCCATTGCGGTACGTACATACATGTGTATATCGGGATTTGATGTTTATCCGAATTCTTTGACTTTTCCACTTTGTTGTGAGATCGGATAATATGAAATTCCAGTTTGCATATCGAGTCATGGATTTGAATTGATCCCGTGAAAGTATAAAATGAAACAAACGTGAGATAGTTTGACCTAGTTTTGTTGTGTAGTAGATTGAAGTATAAGTATAGGTACGAACCTTCCAAGCTATATCGCGTTATAGGTAAAGGTTCACGTGTGTTAGAGGGGCAGGTGAAAAGCTGCAGGTGACAGAAATGAAATTAGCTATAAATTTATGAAATCATAACTCAACTTTCTGACTCCGACAGAAATGGCCGACTGGCTGGCTGGAAAAATTTTCGCCACGCGTACCTACGTACGTACAACATGCATACGAGCTCGCAAAACAGAAAAGAAAAGGAAAAAACAAAGAATTCGTTTGCTGGGAAACAAATTGAAACGATCAGTACGAACCTTTTTCATCTCGATATTCTGCAAAGCAATTGTCGAATGTTTTTCGAAAGTTGAAACTTCTTTGGCTTTCCAATTTCACTTTCCTCAAATGACCGCAAAAATATTGCTGAAAAATGTCCAGCGCTTTGGAGTCCTCCGCATGACCTTTACCGAAGATCGAATTTAATGAAATTGTACCGCACACGCTGACTCGCACTACTAGAACTTTCAAAATTGGATACGATGTCCACGTTATAATATATACTGCACGTCCGGTTGAATTACACCGTTGTATGACTCCTGACGCGAAATGTCATCCCTCTTCGCATTCACATTTATATTCTCGTTTCATTTCTGTACCACCATTTTCTGCGATCCTGTATACATGTATATTATACCCTCGAAAAAAGAGAGAGCAAATCTGCTGCATGATTGGCTGGGTTGCGACACTCCCGCACTACTGAAGCCAGCTAGCTACCATGCATGAAGAAATTCATATCGCACTTTTCCACTGCAAGCTCTTCCCTGATGCACCTCTGCACCAGTCTTGTGTCGTCGTGGCTTACCTTGAAGCTTCCAGATCCTACGCTAGGGAATGCCAAGTTGTAACGACGGAGGGGGAAACGCATATCTGTCACCATAAATTCATGGAATACTTTTTTGTACTTTTTCGTCTTTTCCCTTCTTCTCGTTTTTCTGTTTCATATACTTTACCATATTCGTTTTTCACCTCGGCCATGGATGAACGCGAAAGTGAAGGATGAATCAGAAATTTGGAGAATATCACAATTTCAATTAGTTTCCGCCGATTCCGCATTCTTTGGAAACCCTTTCGTTACGCTTCGAACAGATTTCGGCTCCTATTTCTTCTTCAAATTTCTTTCGTGTCATTTTTCGTCTACTTTTTTCCCATATTCTAGTTCTAGTTCTAGTTCATTGAATTTGACTTCGGATCCGAAGCTAGAGGAAGACTGGGAGCCGCTGGTCCTGATTCTAACCTAACCTGGTACCTGCAACTCTGAGGATTACTTACGAGCGAGTGAGTGAGTGAGTGAGCTTACCCAAAAACAGGGTTTAATTAGCTTGAGTGCACCACGTTTGCCTCGCTACTGAAGTGAGCCGAAAGAAGAGCAAGAGAGTGAGGGAGAGAGGGAGGAAGGGGCGAGAAAAAGAGGCACAGATACCACGGCAAAACAAGACTACTACTGCTACTACTACTTATACAGCCGCTACACCTTTAAATGCGTCTAGCCAGTCTAGCCCTTGGACGGTTCGAGAGGCTTGAGAGTGGAGGCTTCTTTCGTCTTAAATTGAACTCTCGCCACCCTCCAGCCTCACCTCCCGTTAGTTTTTACGCTTCCACAATTCCGTTTGTGCCGGAGAAGTGTGAGTCACCTCGTTTTCAAGTTTTACTCGCTCGTTATTATACCGCGTTCCGAACAACTACAAGAAAAGGAGAAGAAAATTAGGTGCTTGAACGTGCACGATGAGGGTCACACACATTTCATCTCCTTTTCTCTCTTATTCACGTTCGTTTGTCCATTTTTTTCTCCTTTACTGTCATCGATAACATGATAAATCAAAATTCACAATTCCGCTGAAAATCATTTTATCGAAAACTTTCGACAGGCTTTTTTCATCGTGAATGAATTCATTTTAACTGATGCGCCGAATCAGCAACGGCTGTTCCTCGAGCCTTTTTCCATTTGATCTCTCTTTCTTTTTCTTTTCTTCTCCTTCTTCTTCTTCTTCGTTCGAATATATATATACACACGTATATATATATATATACAATATATTAATTCCACCGTCTGGCGGGGGGCGGATATTGTTATGCATTGCGGACAACCGATGAAACACGAACTTTCGTCTGGCCACCAGCGCGGCAGTTTCGATGAGACGAGACTGCTCCTCTGCTCTCTGTTCAGCTGTATAAAGTTCTCCCTGAGTTCACTGATTTAATATTCCAGTTTGCTTCGTTGACATTCAGTGGACAGATATTACCATCGAGCTAACAATACCTCAGTTCGAAACTGGGTGAGAAACGCGATCACGAATCAACGAATTCCTCAGCTATGCTATGCTCCGATCTTCACACATGCCTAGAAAACAAACTTACGCAGATGACGATGATTCGGTCAAATCATATCCTAATCTAATTACATCCGATCGGCTCAAAAATTCGTCAAATTATTAGAATTGGTCAGATCTCTGACGTCTGATCTGATCTCACCCGATCAGATTCATTTCGGGCAATTATTTTATTTCGTTAGATACTATTGGACGAGAATATCATCGTCCTGTCCTGAATCAGATCTGAATTATAATTTTTGATCAGATTTGAGGATTTTTTCGTCGGATGAAAACTAAATTTTTTCTAATAGTTCGGAGGACCTGAAAACCTCGAAAACTTATTTTTCACAAATCTTACGAACGAACTTTCGTCTGAGTTTCACATTCCTCTTGGGAATGAGATGCCGAATACATACAGAGAAAAGGAGCAAGGGATGAAATTTCGTGAAATTTTCCGTCATTCCTTCTAAGGCCTAGAATATCGATTATTTATTATATTTATTCAAGTCCCCGCCAACCTCCGTGAACAAAAGATCAGTTGTAATTGAATTTTACTCGAAGAACAGATGGTACTGGCCTCCGTCAATGTGAATTCCAAGTATTGTAATTAAGAAAGAACACTGAAGAGAAGAACGAGAGAAGAGAAGAGGGAAGAGTGAGAGGAGCGAGGCTGCTCGAGTAGTTGGATAAAGGGCTAATGAAATTCGAAAAATGTCTTAATTAAAACTTTGCGGTGTTCTCACACACACACATAGAGAGAGGGAGAGAAGGAGAGAGAGAGGGGTGCGAGCGGTGGCTGTTAATTAAAACAAATCATACTCACAAATGAGATATATGTATGAATGTGCGTAGGAATGTAAAAGTATCTGTTTGAAAATGAAAATGATAAATATGTAAGGAAGGTATCTAGGTAATACTACAGACCGCAAATCGTGACTGTAATGGAAACAGGCTATTCGAGTTTATCATGTTATCCCTGAACAAACGAGGATCCCGATTTCGTGTTCACATTGATATAGAGAATGTAGAAAGCTGGGCATACTGGATCGATTTTCCTAATTTTCCAAAATCGCTGAAACTCTTCGATACATCAATATCTCATACTCGATAAATACTCATTCAAACTTGAGATAACTTTGGATAACTTTAGAAAGATTCATCAATCAGGTTATTACTTGAATAATCTAAATTTCCGTGGACTTATTTTTCCTCCCACTCGCCCCTATGTCTGATGAATTCGAGGGCTGGTCAGTCGGTCTGGAGCCTTTATAAATGAAGGATTTCAAAATCTTTAAAATGAAAAGAAGAATCAATTCAAAATCAAATGTTCGGATAAATAAAAAGAAGGGTTGAAAACGACGTGACTTGATTGTCCATAGAGTTGGACATAGCCGTAGCTCTGTATTTCAGTGTATACCTGTAACAGGTTTCTGAATGATTAAACATTCAAAGCCTCTCTGATATTCGCCCAGAGCGAGAGATATTAGCATGCGAAACGTGAAACACCTGAAAGAAACTCGCATCAATTGTTTCACTGCCGATTTCCCACAATATAGGTATATCTTTTTATCCCGCCGTTTGGGGTACCGCAAAAAAAATCGACCTTAGCCAAGAATATCTTTTTGTATATAACGTATTGAAAACTGTTTTAGAAAAAGAGGAGAAATTCGGAAGAATCAAAATTCAAATACTCTGTACAGCTACATTTCACGCTTTTCTCCGTTTTTCCTGAACTCTTAATTTTAATTTTTCATTACCTGGCGAAGAAATTCCGATTGTGTGTACAAAATTATTCTCTACGTATCAAAATCTGGCTCCAATGTAAATCACGATTTTGGAATACTTTTGACATTCTGAAAACTCCGGGATGCAACAGGAGAGCTCTGAAAGGCCAAAAACAGTTCTGCACAAAAATCTCCGCGAGGCTCGGAAGAATCCCCCCCCCCCCCCCCCCCCCAAAGCTCTGACCGGTTCTGAAAATACTGTGAAAAGTTCAAAAAGCTCCGATGTATAGATCTTTTCGTTGATTCCAAACATTCCATCATTTAAGACCAGATATCCATTCGTTTTGAGCCTCGACAGTGGCGCTTCTGAAACTTTCGTTAAGAGTTCATATCAATGCAGTGATCGAGCATGAGTGAGTGAAGGATCAATTCGAATCGTGAAAAGATATGGTTACGGGTCTTTCCCAACGGTAGTTCCAAGTTCCGAGTGTCGACTGAACTGTCGAGGACCTGAAACCACTCAGCCTTCTCACCCGCTTACTGCTGGAACGTAGGTACCCAAGGGATGAGAGATGAGTGGACGAGAATGAGTAGAGAGAAGAGAGAAGAGAGGAGGTTGATTCTGTAAATTCTAGGTTCGTTAATTAACGGGACCGCAGCGGCAACGGTGAGAATAGATTAGAATCAGGTCCTTCTATTCCGGATAACTTAATTGATTAGGAAGTTTGACATCACGATATCTATATCCCTAGACTTCGAGGTCCTTGAAACGAGAGGAGGAAGAGAGGCTGGCTACAGCAGTTCGGAAACGACTGTCTTTCTTCCTTTCCTTTCTTTTTCTTTTCCCCAGAAATATTGATTGAAAAATTTGATTTTATCTTCTTATATCTTATCAGTCTGCCGCTGATCTGACGTTCAATCCGTACAGAGTGAAACACAGGAGAGCAAGTCAGGACTTGACGATTCGTAAAGATGCCAAACGCCAGGCATAGGTCGAAAAAAAAAAACAGAACCATGTCTGGCTGTGGCGAGACACAACATTGAATTTATGGCTTTCATTTCTTGGTTCAAAGAACCTGTTATAAAGACCGAGCTACGCGGTAAGGGATGGTCGTTGCGGAGGAAAATATGTATCCCTGTATTCCCGGAGCTACTAAGTTTTCATAAATTGAATTTATTATGGTTGCGATATTCAATATTCGATGTATATACATGTACATACATACATTCTGTAACCGTTTCGAATCTGAGGCAACTCGAATAACCCGGAGATAGCCCTTGACACCCGACGACAACCCAAGGATTACGCGGCAGGGTTGAGAAATCGTATTAAAGGAGCAGTGCAGCAAGCCAGAGCACTGACTCCCCGGAGCTAAAGCAGCGCGGTGATGACGACGTCACCAAAATCTTCTACCTACTTGCAGCTGAAGCCCAGTAGAAAAATCCTCCAACAATTCAGGACCAGACAAAGCCAGAGCGGCCAGCGCTGAGTCGACCGAACTTACAAAATTCTGCTGGATAAACTCAGCAGCAAAACTTCATAAAGCCAGAAAACCAACGATTCGTGATATCATAGAAAAGATTAGCTTCTTCTGAACATAAATTCACGGTACGAATAAATCTCAATATGAGAATCTAACACGAGAAACTATAGGCGTCAAAACATTATACAATTCGAAAGTCGTGATTGCAAAACCGGTGCGCGCGATCAAACCGAGTAGTAGCGTTTTCGCTGCGTGAATTTGAGTATCATTTTGTCATTATTTTGATTCAAAATTCGATTATTTTTCTTTGTATCATTTTCGTTAAACAATCCAACGAAAGTTCTACTTGATTGAAAATACAGTCAGAATGAAACTCGACTACGGCTGTTCTTTAAACGCATTTGAATTCCTTGTAACGCATCTAGCTCAGGTTCAGCTTCGGCGATGACCATTGAACCTATGTGACACTCGCGAGGACGTGTATTCGCTGCGTTTCTTGCGTGTGTAACCTTGGGTCTGCCAATACAGGCACCGTAGTTGCTGTTAACTTGCTCTGTAGCGTATGGTACGGCTCTGTAGTGGAAACACCGCCGAGTCCCCGGTACCGTCTTGATGCTTTCGTTCCTATTCCTTACAATTGAAATCAATCCTTAAAAAGTGGAGTGACTCTACAGAGGAGCCCAGAAAAACTCCAACCGATTGGATTCTACCAGCCTGAGGCTATCAAAATCCAATAAGTGTCAGTACATACGCCACATCCACGAATGATTTGAGGGTAGGAAATCATACCTGGATATGAGTGATGCGTGTGATCACTTGTTCATTGAAATAGTCAAAACGAATGAAAGAAAACGACGAAAGAAGTACGAAGCTTGTAGGTGGAGTTGCAGAATTCAAATTCGGGGGAGAGAATGAGGATTCTTTGTGTCAGGATCGGCTGGGAGGGGGAAGGGGGATGTTCTGCGTGATCTAAATTTGAAATGTTTGGAAATTAAGCAATGGTTGACTACCGAGAGGTTTTCCCGACGATTCTGCTACGCGTTTTGCATTTGAGAGTTGTCAATAGAATGGTGAAAAGAAAATTTTCATGGAATGTCGATAAACCGTACCGATTTATGACACTGGAGAGATTCGTTTTAACAATTTTTCTTCCTTCATCGCCACCTTCGCTTTTCTCGATTTCTTCTCCACAGCTCCGGAGGTCAGATAACTGAGAGCTATACCAAAACCTCCAGGGGTTCATAAAGGCGACTGTCCCTTGGTTGCCCTTTCGAGAAAAGAAAAGGCGAGGTATGAAGATGAAACGAGAAAAGAGAGAAGAGAGGAGGAAATGGAGCAAGGGAAATCCCTGTCTGTTTTAACCTCAGGTATTATAATCAACCCCTCGTACTCCTCTCCTTTCCCCTCCTCTCTTCTTCTCTACTCATCTCATCTCTTCTCTTTCATCGTCGTTCCGAAAATACTGCGATTCAAGTTCCTCTGATGGTGGTTCGTTACACTCCACTGGTGTGAATGTGTAATTTGACCTCTAAAGTTGAGCTTGGGTTTTAGATTCTAGGTTTTCCCTTTCCCTCTCTCTTTCCCTGCCATTATTTAAGCTCACGAGAGTTTGCAGCAGCTTTTGTATACATTATACACACAGTTAGCCACCCCTCCAGCCCCGGTTCGTCTCTCTCCAGACTGAAAACGAGGTGTTTCTCACGCTTCACGCTTCCGACAAACCGGCTGCAACAAACCATTCATCTCTACCCCTAGTTTGATCAAAAATCCGGGGAGGGAAAATTGGGGCCGATCTTCCGACCAAAAATCAAGCAAATAGTGATTCAAATTGTTGGGGATGAAATGCTGTAGGGAACATGCCATCTATCTGGCCTAATGGCTGGAATTGAAATTCCCGCTTCGTTTTCATCCATTACTCTTCTTTTTATTTGATGATAGTATGAAATTAATATGATTTCCCTTCCCTGTACAACAGCTTATAGCGGAAAAGAAAATGTAATGAGTTTTTCCGTCGCTTCCGCCATGTAGTCTAGAATACGAGCTCTTATTATTGAGGCTATAATATAACACGTGATAACCTAATCCTCCAAGGAATTGTTCGATCTTATTATACCCGAGGTGTTACCAGCCTGGGAGAAAAGGTTATTCTAGGTTATGGTACTTTCCTCAATAATTGGATACTCGATTGGAGTGAAAAGTATTGCGCGCTACTTTGTTTTGTACCAAAAAAAACCAAAAGACACTTTCTTCTCCTCAAGTTCTTTATTCGTGAGGTCGGAGGTGTTTATCCTGCAACATCCACGGGTCGGTTTCCGAGTAAGACATAAAACTTTGAGTTTAGAGACCGAACTACCAATATTTCAGCTATCAAAAAGTTCGAATTTACTTTTCAAACGAAGAGGTAAAAACAGCGCAAAGATGAATGAAAAGTAGTCGCAAATTTTCTGTAAAGGGGATATGAGAAAAAGAAAACATTACTATACTGGAGTGTGCAACAGAGTGACAAAAAAGCTCAAATCCAAGCATCAAAGTAACTTTCTCCAACTGTCTAGACACGCTTTCTGCACACCGCAACTTACGAATAAAGCTGCATAATGTTATGTCGAAACTTTTGTCAAAACCTTTTTATCACTTCGTTATAGCAGAGTCGCTTTACCAATTTTTCTATTTCTTTCAGCTCTGATCCATTTTTTGTTCAAAGAAACTGATTGATTTGTGAACAAAAGAGAACAAACAATTTCACGCATCACGAGACCGAACCGTCGTGAATTTTTTGGTGCCAGCTGTGAAATGAAATCAAAGCTCTGAAGACGATAGTCGATAGATCTCTGGGATCAATTTATTAATTTTTTTTCTATGAAATTTCAAGGAAACTTACTCAACTTAACTCAAACACCAAATCCGATCTAGTTTCTTCTCATGTTTGGATGAAAATTAATAATTTTGAGGAAAGTATAAGTCCATAAATCGAGTGGAAATCGTAATATCCACCGAACTGAAGATTGACGAATGAAACTAACGCCTGCATCGCATCCTCGGATTTTGGTCGTCCATATACTGAAAATGAGAGGAGAGAATCTATCGAACGAGAAGAGGACGAGAAGAGAAGCGGAGCTGAAGCAAGACGAGTTTGGTTGGTTGGTTGGTTGAAACGTGCCGCGAATTCCGACGAGAGTCCTACTGCCAGGAAGAGAAGTCCTTGAATAGAATCAAACTGTGTACAGAGAGCTAACGGAACTACTATAAACCAACCGAAGAGACATAAATAGACCTGCGGTAGTCTGCCTCTCGTAGATGCATACTGAACCGATGAAAGCAACCAAATCGAATGTCTATCTACGATGCAGGAGTGAGTCTGCGACTTCACTGCGGCTCCCAGTTTCGCAAGCTTGCAGACTTGCAGCTTCTTCCTATGCGTCAAATCAGGAATGGGATAAATAACACTTTCTGAAACCTCCGAGCCTGCAGTCTGCGTCGTGTATTCTTTTGAATGTTATTTTCTCTTGTTATCTGCAATTTTAGTTCTAGATCACTGAAAAATATTCAACAACGAATTTCGCGGTACTGTTATTTGAGGGATCATTTTGAGCCTTCACTCTTTTTTTTTCTCAACTGAAAACTGATTTTACAGTCGATGAAAGCTATCGTTATGAAATCGGGTAAAGGTTTATAAAACAGAAACGTAGTGGGGAAGTAAGTAGGCGTGAATAACAATAAGATACTTCTGTGCTCCAGAGCTTTAGAGCTTGCGAAATTGCAAACGATGGGTTTTAACGTGTTGAAAAACCGCTGCGAAGTCGCAAATTCTGACTATTTCTTCCGGGTCCAGTTGATTCTCGAACTGGTATCGTAGAATCCTCTCCGTCATCGTTGTTTCCATCATATTCGATTCAGAAATAGGCTTACGCGTTTCAGACTGCGGGAAGCTTTGAAAAACGAGAGCAACGAATCGATGAAAGGTAAAAAAAAGAAGGATACACAGCTGTAGCTGTACGACAATTGTTTGAAAAATGGTATTCTCAAATACAGCTGTGTTGGAAACTCTCCTTTTTTTCAAAATATTGGAAGCACAAGATGAAGGAAACGGAAAAATAACAATTTCCTCCTTTTCCTATATATTGCTATATTTACATCTTTCTGTTCGACTGATTTCGTTGTTAAAAGTTTACGCTTCCATTTTGGGGAAATTTATGCGAGGACAATTAAAATACCGGAAAATCGAAAACAAGTAACAACAACAAAAAAAAACACAAAAATTCAAGAATTTTTGCATACGAGAGAAGGAGTTCGTGATATTCGACATTATATCATATCGGTATGAGAAATTCATCTCTCTTTGATGTATGTGGGTGTATAAATATTTCGCAAGATCTACAACCGTGTTATATATGGCCTGAAGGATGGAATGATTCGGGTTCTGTCGAAGCGTATTCATGTTTCCTTACATTTTATTTTTCTTCATTTCTATTCGTTTTTCATTTTTCTTTCATATTTTGTTGTTTCGTTTTTCATTTATTTTCATTTTATATTATATGACTTTACTCGCCCTTATTTTTCCTCTGTTTTCCTGATAAGAAATATCATGTTCGAGCTCTTGAATCCATCCCCTTTTTCACCCTCTCCTCAGCACACTCCACACAATTCCTTTATTGCCTACAATCCCACAGGCTTTCTTCACGTTTCATAACGAAACGTATATCCCCGCAACCTCTTTTCTCCCAGCACCCTCCCTCTTTCCTCACTGTCTCTTTCACCACTGGACAAACAAAAAATGAAGAACATATAACCCAACCTATGAAGATCTGGTGTCGATATAACCAATCTTATTATTTATTCATTTCTCAAGAAAATTTATCGACCTTTCTCTTTTCCCAGGTTTACATTGATTTCGAACTGGGTTTCAGCCCTTTCTTCTTGCTTCTACTTGATTATTTTTGGTCCAGGCACAGCGACCCGTGAAAAAGGTCGTTAGATCTCTTCAGATCAATGGCAGCTTTTGACATATGTGAATATCCGTATACGTATATTTTCCAAGTATGTCGCAAACCTCGGAGAAAGCGACACAAAAATTACAGCGGTATCTACAAGTGCCTTCAACTTCATTGAGTTCCTGATCCTTTTCGGATTCGCCTGCAATCATAGGTTTCCACAATCTTTTTTTCGATGGTACTAACCTACTACTACTTCTATCACTATGTGACGTACTCCCCGAGGTTATGGCGAAACAAAATTGCCAATTCTTTTGAGAATGTAGCAAAGCTCGAGTTCTGGGCCTTGGACTCTCTATAACGTGAAGAAGGAAAAAGTCAAATGACGGTGAAGAATAAGAAAAAAAATAGATGAAGCAGGAAAAGAATAAGTCGACGAAGAAGAAGAAGTGGCGGAGTTGGAGGAGGACGAGGATCGCTCTACCTGCGTCCAATAACAAAAACAAAAAATTAAGTCAAGCGACCAACGAACGCGCGTAATCCGCCATGATTTTTTTTACTTCCTCTCGCTCTTTTTTCATCGTTTCTTCGTTCTTAGATTTTTTTTTGTTTTTTTTTTGTTTTCGTATCCTTCCGTTTGGTAAAGCAGCACTTTGGCTGGCGCCGGGGCGCCTTAGAAGCAACATGTCTATCTGGGGTTAGCTAGGTAGATATCTATGAGGCTATCGACCTCTCTGAGTACATTTTGCGAATGGACCCTGCTTTCACAACCTTCTGTTCGCTCTATTGGTAAAAAATTTTGGAACTTGTGCAGCACAGAACCCTAACTCTGAACGAGCCGATTTTTAGGGGGATGTTTTTCTCTATCCCTTCTAACCGAAAGTTTGGGCTTATATTTTCTGGCTTTTTCCCCGATCCTTCAATCTTCCGTTGGCTATTTTTATTTTTCTTCAAAATTAAAAATGCATCGGGAATTTTGGAAACGCTGTATAACAGTGCAAAGACGAAAGACTGATGATCGGAGGAATGAAACTGAAGTAGAATTTATTGAAAACAAGTTTTTCTTACTGTTTTATGATATTTGCCGATTTTCAAATCAATCGAATGCAGAAAATCGACAAAAATTTGACTAAACAAGTAGACGAAAATTTACCGAAAATCCCAAAACTGAAAACGAAAGGATAAAGCTTCTTTTCCATCTGAGAGGTGAAAAACACGAAAGAAAACGAAGAAGTCCCGTCAATGTTAACGAAAGCTAATATAAGAGTGCCTCCGGAGCGTGGAATGGCGTTGGTAGTAGCTCTAGGCGAAGAGTACAGTTTAAGAATGACGTACTGCAGATACTTAACCTAAACCTTGAGCAAGAACGTAGCCCCTAGGTAGCGGGTGGTAGCTGGTAGTAGGTTTTAGCTTTTGCCTAAAGTATCGGAGCGTAACTGATGCGAACAAATGGCATACCGATAGCTCCGTTCATATAATATATAGCTCGTAGTCTCATGCTGACAGTATTTTCGAGAGAGGATTTTTTTACTTTCCCTCTTCTGTTTTTTGTTATGTTTTTTCTTCCTTCGTATACTTACAGCACGAAGCTTTAAATATACGAAGATGGGTGTATTAGGATGCTTGAAAAACAAACAAATCTGTTTAGCCTCGCATTTGTCTTCTATCTTCCTTTGTTTTTTCTTTTTCATTTCATTCCATGGCCCCTGAAATGTGGAATCTCTGTATTTGATGGGGAAAAAAAATAATTGGAAATCGATGGAGCTGTACGTACTATAATTGTAGACAAACTTGACGAATTTCCCGGAAATCGAAACTACGAGAAAAAACCAAAACTATGGCAGTTTTTTTTTCAAAGAGGTCGTAAGAAAATTGCAGATTCTGAGAGATATTGGACCAAACGGGATAGAAGAAGGTGAGGGATTCTGGGGACTGGGGACTGAAGAGAACGGTCAGGATGAAAGCTTTTGCGTTAACTCTTAATTTGAATTTTCCCCAAATTCTATAATTTTAATCCACGTGACGAATTAATCCAACCGACCCCCTTCATCCTCCTCCTATTCCTCTCCCTTTTACTTTCACTCAGTCAGTTGTACACTCCTCCAGAAGAACCTTCAACCGGTTGACAGTTCTCCCACATCTTCTACAACGCAGAAGGGCGCGCAGCCTGCAAAGCTGCCACCTTAACTTTACTGAAAGTCTTTCCCGCCCTCGCCTCCTCCCCCGTCATGCCTTTCCACTGGAATATGCTATATAATACGTATAATATGTATCTTTATAATAACAATTAGAAGTTAGTCGGTTCGTACATGTACAAATTTTCAAAGTTTCCGAAATTTCCACGACTCGTAGGTATGCAGATTGTGATGACAAAAACACCCTGGAATTACTTATGTATTATACAATTTCACAAATGTCTGTTACATATTATATCTGTATATACAAAGTACACAGGTATATACTTTTTATGTACACTTTTCTGTATAGACATGTATGTATGGGGAAAATTAATATTGGGAGCTTGAAAACAGAGAAGGAAAGAAACCTACCCCTAGCGGTTTTCGTCTCATCCATTTTCTATGGTTGTTTGTATTTTTTGTTCTCCCGTCTTTTCCTTCACTTTTTTTCTTATCTGTTTTTCACCTCGCACAATGATATTGTCCTCTGACGATGAGCTTATGTGCTTGCAGGCCCGTTCGTATCCATAGCACAGCAGGCGAGCTTCTCTCTGAACCTTGCCGCACCACCAGATTGCGAAGGTATACGGGACGGTATATGTATAAGCAAATTTTCCACCTCTCTACACCATTCGAGCAAAAACCTCTGAAATATGTCAGCGAGGTGGGAAGCGCGCGCCGTACCGCGCCGCGCCGCACCGCACCGCACAACTTGACGAGTTTGTGAGATTGTGGTAGATTTACGCTCTTTCTCCCTTGTCTCGAACAAAAAAGTAAAAAAGGAACAAAAAAAATGAAGATGGTAGAAAGAAGTGAGAAGGAAAACGAAGGACGGGACATAAAAGACGGAGCGAAATCAGGGTGCAGGAAAACTGAAGAGTGCTCGTTTGAAAAAAAAAATAATGTTCGCGGTTCTTTTCCTTCCTTTTGCTCCGTTTACCTAAATTCATTTTTGATATCCTTTTAATATTCTTCCCTGTACGGTTTTTTGCGATTCTTCCTTCACGTTTCTCTCTTCTGTTTGCTGGAAAGACAAGAAGTCGAATATTCACCTCGAAATATAAAATTGCACAATTTTTACTCGAAGCTCAAGTGAGAGGAGGAAGAAGAAAGAGGTAGAATAACGTGTAGCTGGATAATATATTTAGAACAGCTTTTATGAACTTTCAAAATTTGGATGAATATCGAACTGCTAAAAATTGTCGATCATCCTGCAACCCTTGAATAGGTGAGAGACGAACAATTTGTAACCGGCCTCAGAGGAAGAGTGGAATATAGAATTTAAATGGTGTTTTTGATTTTTTTAAATTGTACGGGAAGAAGCATTGAAAAAGCTCGAACTAGAGATTTTTTTCTTCTTTGTTATCTCATAATGAAGGGTAATGGATCATGCAATTATTCAGTACTTTCAATGGATCAGTTTCGATAGAGAATTGAGAGACTTGAAAATGAGGATTTTGTCTCTTCTGAATGGTAGATAAGAAAACATTAAAGAAGCTCAAATTCGAGATTTTGGCGTTTTTTCTGCTTCTCTACTAGCAGAGAAAAATGTTCGTGAACCCGAACAGTATTTTTCTTCGATCATTCCTGATATAGAATTAACAAAAATAATCTATCGACCTGAATATCGTAGGTTAAAAATCATGAGTAAAGCTCAACATTCAGATTTTGTTGTTGCCTAGTCTAAAAGAAAAGAGAGTTTTCGAGTCACATTATCCAGTGCTTTCGTCTATTCATTTTTTTTTTTATATAAAATTGACAATATACTGTATTTGAAATTTTCCAGCCGATGTTAAGCTTTTGACGAACACTCGTCGATTCGCAAGACACCAGGTGATTATACGCACCTAGAGAAAAGAGGAAGTTGAGACTCTTCTCAACGTCTCGATATAAGCCTGCTTAGCCGTCGGGCGTAATTAAACCGTATTATTCGAGTTTATTATTTCTCTTTGAAGATACTAACAAGCAGCCTGAAGCTACGAAAGTCGTGAAAGCTTCGGAACCCACCCCTGACCTCCAGACCCGTCATGCTGCAGTCGGGTTTTATAGTTTTCGCAGATAAAATTCATAATAAATTCACATAAATATCCGCTTCCCTACTGCGGTCCAGGGAAAAAAGAGGTAGTTTCTGGGTTTCTATCCTTTTTTCTCATTTTCTTTTGTTTTGTTTTCAGTTTCTATTTTCTTTTTGGTATTTCTGTGTGAAATTGAAAATTTTCCCGCCGTTTTTTCCTCCGTATTAAACGACTTGAACTTTGGGCACGTTTCTTGCTCGACGGGAAACAGCTAGTAAACGCTGATGAATATTTCTCCGTAATCGCTTGAATTCCCTCCATCCTCTATCTCTACCATATTAGTTCCAGGTAGAGGCGAACGAGTTTTCTTTATATCTAGATCGCTGGAAACAGAATATTTCTTCTCTTTTTCGTTTTTGCTTCATTTTTGTTCCGTCATTCTTTGAGAAATTCTGAATTCCCTTCCTCCCGCCCGTTTCACCCCCCCGAAAACCATATTTTCGTAACATCCGACTAATTGTTCATTTTTTTTTAAATGCGGAGGGTGGTCAAAGATTCTCAAAAGGGGGGGAGGAGCTTGGTAAAAATTGGTACATAAATCTTATGATTCGTGTGAAACGAGAAAAACAAAAGTAAGCTACAGATTTTCTTTCACCCTCGTCGGCTCCTTTCGGTTAACGACTCTAAAGCTTGAATTTTTATTTTACCTATATAAATTCAAGTTTATTGTCATTATTCTTCGCTTCTGAGAGCTTTATTTCTGGGTTTCTGGGTTTATTATCACCTTGGCAATAACATTTCATGAAACAACACCACCAAGCCATTAAAATCAACTAACTACGCTTTTGGCCTCGGGAGTGGGAGAGGGGGTAGGGTGAAGGGTGGAGGGAGAAGAAGGAAATGAAGGGGGCGGGAGGGAACAATATTGTTTGAAACACGTACTGCGTGCACAAAGACGCCTCTCGCGCCTGTCTCTCTATTCCTACTTTGAATATCACATTCCCGTTGCGGGTTTCGCCGGGTGCTTCTTACGTAAGACATCGCGAGTCACACTATATATATATATAGTGTATGCGTGTAAGTATTACATACATGGCGCTGTTTCAGTTGTCATAATACCGATTCAACCTGAAAATTATTAGGAATCCAAAATATGGTGAGAGAATGTTTGGAAAATCAAGTGTTTTATTTTGTATTTTTACAATATCTGTTATCTTTTTTTGTTTTTGTTTTTACTTTTACTTCAGTATTGCAGACAGTGGGGCGGAAAAAATATAACAATAATCATTGTTATAAATCAACGGGCTAATTTCTTCACAGGAAATTAAATTGTAACTACAGCTCAGAAGACCTCTCCTCTGGAATATAATAATTATGTGCCGATATCTTCAGGGCTAGAATAACGTTTTCAAATTTTCTTCTTTCTCTTTATCGTCTTCTGAGATTCATGCAGCAGAATTTCCCAGAGGCCCACGGTCGAGTGTTTAATTAATTTTGCAATCAGTTCGGTACGTAATAATTATATTTCTCAATATAATACATATAATAATAATTATTCTAGTATACCTGCTATATTCTACTTCGATGGTTTTTTTTTTTTTCTCTTTGTGTGGTTTAGAATTGTAATTAAATTGTTGGTAAAGCTTTCTCCGCAAGCTCTCGGACGGATTCCGCAGATTGAGATATAATTGACAAAAAATATTCTCTGTATTCAATTTTTACCTCTAATTAGAGAATTGTAAGTACGACTGGGTCGCAATGTCATGACAATTCACATTCGCTCCGGGTGTACCTGATACAGCTAACCCGAACGAATTTAATTCCTCGGCTTACTGAAAATCCTGCGCAAAGTAGTAGTAGTAGTAGTAGTAGCTGCACTG
Organism: Phymatocera aterrima; assembly: GCA_963170745.1. Taxonomy (NCBI): domain Eukaryota; kingdom Metazoa; phylum Arthropoda; class Insecta; order Hymenoptera; family Tenthredinidae; genus Phymatocera; species Phymatocera aterrima. The sequence continues at coordinate 7,546,422 of OY720670.1, forward strand.
CAGCGGCGGGGCAATCGCGAGCTTTTTTGTGCTTTCATCACCTTTCTTCTCTTATGGAAAAATTGTTCCTGTATCTTTTTATTCGCAATTATATTTTCAGCGCAATTACAATTCGGCTACCTCTCCTCGTCTTCCCATCCGAATTAGGTTAAAGAAGAAGAAAAAGAATAAGGAGAAAAATGTACGAACCTACGAATATCTGTACAAAATGTATACTCTTTCCCTTCAATTTACTTCGGGGTGAAACGTAATGAGCCCACGTGCCTACGAGGCACATACACGCATACGTATGTATTATATAACCTCGGAATCTTTTACCACAGCTAATTAGGTAGCTGTACAGCTACCGCCAGCTGGAAATTTTGTTGAATACTCTGAACTGGCTACATCTACGTAAGCACATGAATACATGTATATATATATATATATATAAATATGTGTGTACTTTTCTTTTACCGTATATTATTATGATTATTGTTATTATCATTCTTTGTCAATTACAAACGTAACGCGCGCTTCGTTATACTCGTATAATATACGTACCTATCACTGCGTTGTCTTTTCATGAAGCGATACCGTCATGCATGGCTAATTTTCAATGTTTAATCGGAAGACACGATTCATGTTATATACCTTCGAAGGGTTCTGAATATAACTTGCGTTCTCGTATTCACCTAGGGACAAATTTTAGCAATAAAAAGCCCCGCTGGTGGATAGAACGCCTCTGACGGTTTCACTGCAGTGTTTGCCGATAACTCAAGAAGCGACTCTGCTTCACCAATTATACCTATATCATGTGAATTATCCCCCATTGAATATATATATATACCTACTAATGCAGTAAACTCTGTTTTCGATCCTAAACTGATTCGATATAGCCTCAGGGATATTATAACTCACTTATAATTAGTTGTAACCGCAGCGTGACGACGACCCTGCAGTCCTGGGTGTTAATTAATTCCTAAGATATTATGGGGATGAAAATAATCAACGGCGTATTCTCATTGGTTGAGAAAAAAAGAGGAAAACGATAAAGGAAACGCGAATCGATCGACGATCCAATCGTATCCCCGCGTCCTGTAATAGTTTTCAAGAAAGTTTGTCAATGTTTTAGGGAAAAACGATAATTTCGGAGAAACGTTGAACGAACTGGTTTTCTCTCAAGTAGAAAAATTGAGCTTCGAATCACTATGATCGTATTCTTGTTAAGATTTTTATTCTCACAAAGCTATCTCTATCCCGAAACAGATTGCAAAAGAATCAGAAACTGTTCTCAAATTCTCGATCGAGGCTGGGAGCCGACAGATAAATCGTTGGAATACGAACCTAAGATTGTTGGAAAGTCTATTCCTTCTACTCGGGAAAGCTCGTTTTTAATTCTTGTCTACAATCTTTGTTCATAAATTGGACATCGAAGTTTTTGTACTGTCAAAAATAATGAAAATAATCTCTGTACCTTCAAAGCTCAAATTTTTCACATCACATTCATCACAGTCAATTTGTTCCCGAGATAAAAAATTGACGCTTTTCGCTAGAAAATTTGAGAGAAAAAACAAGCAGATACTCTCCCTCTCTCTCTCTCTCTCTCTCTCTCTCCATTTCTTTCTTCTCTGGTCGCCTCTCGATGAACAATTTTCTTCCGTAGCCAAGCAAATTTGAGCCAACCTCGGATACAAAGCTGATTCGAAACTGTACCTACTGTCATATCGGCAGATTATTACCAACGCGTAGGCACCGAGTTATAGAGCAAGCGAACGGGCGAGCAGGTCTCGTCGACAAAGGTTACGCGAAGATGGGTGAAATAACATGTACCCACATAATACACACCGGCGTACGTATGTACAAGATCCCAAAGTTCTCAGCCTGTTAGTCTCTCGAGTCTCCTCAGTCTCATTGTCAGTCTTATTGTTAATCTTAATCGTAGTAAGTATATCTAGTAGCGAGTTGAAGTCACAGTTGTGCAGCAGCGTCAGCTAGGAATCGGGCAAGACAAGACGGAACGCAACCACCACTAACCTCGACTTCTACTTTGTACATTATATCCATAAGACGATGTAGCAGAAGTTAACAAAGGATTACTCTCTACTTAGGTAGCTAGTGATAGCCTGCAGCTACGATATTCCACTTACATAGAATATTCGCGGTGAGTGCGTTTCACGGTATAGCTCAGGAAAGCTCAAATGTTGAAGATCACTGGTTAATTCTTGACAACGAAATTGACGTTTCCAGTTTTCTTTTTGGCAATTTTTCGCGTTAAAGCTTTCATTCTTTCTTCCTTTCTTCGTCTTTTTTTCCTTTCGTTCAATTCTTTCACTTGGCCTTCGAATCCTTTATGAATCCACGAGTATAGAACACGAAAGCTCAAATGTTGGAGATCATCGGTTAATTTTTGCCACCAGAATTGACGTTTCCAGTTTTCTTTTTGCTAATTTCTCTCATTATAGCTTTTATTCTCCGTCCCTCTTCTGCTCCTTGTCTTCAATTCTTTCGTATGGCCGTCGAATTCTTTAAGAATCCACGAGTGAGCCACGAGTGAGCTTTAGGACTAGAATAGGGAAGGAAGTCTCGGAAGCTGTTTTACGACGCGCTGAATGAGAATGAATTTGAGGCGGTCTTCTTTTCTTTCTCTTTCGCAATTTTCTTTTTTCAAAATCAAGTTATTCTCATATTTTTTGTTATTTTTCTTGTTTTACATTCATTCTTTCGTGATATTAATGTTATACCTAGTCTGGATTTACCCGTTACGTTTTTTTTTTTTGTATCATACCACGATTTTGCCATTCGTCCATTTTTCGTTTTTCTTCTTTTGCTTGTTCCTTCTTCTCTTTTCATCTTTCTTCTCGGTAGCTAAACGAAAGAAAAAGAGAGCGAGAGAAACCGATAAAAAGTTGAACAAAATTGGATTTCATCCTTCAACACATTTTTCCGTCAGATCTTTTTACCTCCGGAATTCGCGTTTCCCTAACTTCTGGTTTATATGGTTCGATCTTACTTCCTGTAATTTTTTTTCGCCATTTTCATTTATTTTTTATTTTTCTCTCCGCGTTTATAGCTGCACCCTCGCAGTTCAGGTCGTTTTCTTGCCAATCCACTTTCGACCCTAGAGCCTGTTCAACAACTGACGGTAGAAAAGAGAAAAAATATCCTCAAACTCCTGAGTGTAGAACCCCAAACCTATAAATTAGAAGCAAGAAGAAACAAACCAAAACAAAAAACTACAGAAGATAGTGAAAGAAGATGAATAGAAAACACAGAGAAATTTCCCTGACGAGAAAAATCATTGATAACTCAGTAGTTAATATTAAATTTCAGTAGTTCGCCAAATTTTTGTATAGTTTTATCAGCTGTGACTACTTAGAGCCGTGTGGTTCATCAAAACTATTGGAAACTTTGACCACCCATTCAAGATCATTTGAAAGAAACGCTACAACGCCTAATCAGTACTTATCAAATTAGAGTTAGTTCGAACAATTTTTCAATAGTTTTTCCAGAAGTGACTATAAAGTAGCGCTCGAAGCTCTGTAACTTCTCGAAACTATTGAAAGTCGTATACCAATGCATTGAACCATTTATGTGAAACAATAGGTAGAATAACTATTCAACTTGCAGTGCTGCGAGCCTCTCGCGAATGAGTTGTATCCTAGCTACAAAGAGGTGCCGCCGACCTGTGATTTGGGAAATAAAAAATCAGCCTATTTCGAGACACTATTAAGTCAGTAGAACCGGTACTGTAATTCTCATGAAAAGTTACTTTCGAACGGGGAGTGAAACTGTTGGGGACGAATCAAATATTTTGTCCGAAAAGTAAGTTTTTCCAGAAATTCAAGTGCAATCGAATAGTTCTAGCGTGTAGTTCACGTGCTCATAGTCTTAGCTCGTGATCTGTCCTCTAGTTTGGCCAGTAGTCGGTCCAATTTAATACTACTGAACAACTGCTGACTACTTGGCAGCAGTTGTTTGATATAGTTTTAGCATTAGTTTTCCAAATGGCGTTTCCTGACAGGTATCGATAGTGTATTTTCGTTTTGTTTGCCTTGTCCATACGGGAAACGTGTTCGAAAAATGTCTTTCGGTGCAGTTACATTTCGTTGGAAAATTTGAAATTGCAATAAAGAAAACTAAGTCTTCTTGACGTTGAAACCAACGAAATTGAGACCCGTTTCCTCTGAGAAGAATACCGTACCCCATACAGATACACTTTACGGGTGGAAAACAAAATTGTCAAACAAAAAAGGACAGAATACAAAGTTGAAAAAAGATATGGCGGGGTGGGGGAAATCTGTAGTCACCGTGCGGCAGGCTGTAGCCCGGAGTGTTTACGTCAAGGGCGGGTCGGCTAGAAGATTCGAGGTCCTTGGATGTGGAACGGGGGGTCAGGTCATAAATATTTGAAAACTTTTTTTACAACCAACCTTTGCCGCGAGGTTTTGTACCTCACCTTGTACCCTGCCCTACCTTTCTCCCTTCCTTCCTATCTAGAAAGACGTTGAGTAGGCTGGCGCATCGCCTTCACAAAGCCTTCGGTCTGTTCGATGAAAGAGAAGAAGGAGGAGAAGAAGTAGTGAGGAAGCACCTATGTGCCATAACGACCACTGCTCGTCTCTATAGAACCTTTTCATAGCTGACATGCTTGACGTCGTTTTCAATCTATTTCGTCCGGGTTCGCTATTTTAGTTTTTAATTCTTAATTTTCCTGGTCTTCCAGGTCTTCGGAAATCTTCAACTTCTCCTCTGGTTTTCCACATCATACCTACACTGTATATTTGTTTGTTCGTTCATTCGTTGATCATTCCAACTGTGTAGACTATCCACTGCGTTTAACTGTTTCAGATTTTTCGTTCCACTTTTTCGTCCACTCTTTTTTCTCCATCTTTTTAATTCTCACCAGAAAATATTCTAGGCACTACGAAGAACTTTTTTTACAGTCCAATATCGTACCTTTCCACCCCTAAGCTTGTTTCTGTTCTTGTTTTCGTTTCCCTTTGATCGTCCGCTTTCTTTTTTTCTTTTTTAGTAGATGAGACTGGCTTAAAGAATCAAAGAATTAACGTTACCACAAAGTAGGGCGGGGTTTGGGACGCAGGAAAATAGAAAAATTAGTTATAACGGCGGTCGATAGCCCTCCGGCTAGAGATATGATTCAGCTGTACCTACGAAAAAATGTACGTAGCTTCGCATCCCGCGGTTCCGGACTATAAACTTGGGAGAAAATTCCTCGCGGCGTAAAAGTCCCTAGGTTTGTGTTACGTGTAGCTCGGAAACGGTGGCAATTGTGGTTGCGGTCGTCGTTGTGTGCCAAAAGATTCAGGCAAACACACCGACTGAGCAAAATCTTATCCTTAATGCACGTTATACACACTTGCTAAAAGAAATCTGAATGTACGCCGGCGCTGGTGAAGGTGCTTCACATGCACGCGTGCTTCACGTAGGCAGATCTCCCGGTGCCTTTCAGATATCTACTCTGCAAAAACAGTCTGCCTCCCAGCCCGTCCCTATTTCCCCTAGATTCACGTCCTCATATTCATATACTCGTAGTTTTTTTACCGTACCGCCTACTAACACAAATTCGAGGTGACGTGACACCTCGATTATGCAATTTTGTACGTAACATATGCACATATGTGTGTAACTACCTGGAGGCGAAAAATTTTAGTCTGCGAAGTCGCCAAACGATATTTGGGGAAATTCATTACCGATGAAATCGTAGAATGGGATCAATCGAAATTCGATTATTTTTTTTCTATCGAAGCTTTCCGAAGTGGCCAAAACTAACGGTATTTAGAAGAATGTCAATTGTAACCGGTGGAATATTGAAAAAGCTTTTGCCAAGCCGAAAGAACAAGCTTTCCAATAGTCATTCGTTCGCATCCGTCGAAATTCTCCAGATTCATAGCACTTTTCCAAAATTTTCGCTCTTTCTCGTTCAGTTTAGTTATATTTTGATTATTCGATCGCTTTTTCATGCTGATGCACAGCCATTTTTTACTTTCAACAAAATCGGATTAGGTTTCTCTTTTGGAAAAGTCACTCATCATCTCATTATTTTTTGTTCCTACGGTTCTAATTCCAAGGTTGAGAAAATGCTTGGAGGACATTTCAACGGCCTTGAAGTACGCAAACTGTATGAAAAAAATGAGATTCAATTAAAAATATATAGGTACAGGTGTACTCGAACTTCGAAAGATGAGATATAGCGTGTAAAAGAAAAAACTTGATTAAAATGAATAAATAAATTTTTCAACTGTAAGTAAGTTAATGTATAAAATGAGTCATAATTTGTTCAAAAATGTTCGCAGTTGAAGTTCAGAGATATTTTTGGAGTAAAATAATGTCGCACCAATGTCTTCTCTTGAGGCAGGATTTTCTCCTGGGACATTTTTTGTTTGTCTGGACGCTACTACAACCGCCGGAGCAGTATTCTCTGTCTCTGTCTAGAAGGAGGAAGAAAAAAGAAGAAAAACAAAAACCGGTGAAAAAATGAACAAAAAAATACGTCAAATGAAAAAATATAAAAAATCGCGCGTCTCGGTACAGCTGCTCTTTATCACAGGGAAAAACCTGCCTCACCGCTGACAACTTTTTCTTTTCGCATGAAATTATTTCTGACAGGTTTAACCCCATTTCTTGAAAACTTTCGAGAATATTTCTGACTTCCGGGTGAAATGGAAACCATGTGCCTAATAAAATGTATTCCACAATTCTGTTGCACATCCATAATTTTTTAACCGAAAACAAAAGAAAATGTATAGGTTGTACCTCAATTTTGTCTTGATTTCATTTTCCGAATTCCGAAAGCTGCTGTGACTGATCACGTACTATACCTATACCTACTTTCTTTTTTGACTCTTCAAAATCGTTTTGAAGGAGATTCAAATGATATCGAAGGTTAAAAGGGATTTTGCAAATCCGAAATGATGACATGACAGAATAGTTTACGTTCTTCAGAAAAATTCTCTATACTATTTTTTCACTTTTGAAATAAAAGTATCCATGTAAAGAGAGGAAGAGAGCAAGCAATGGTCGTATATTTAGTACGGTGAGAAAAATGCGGCGAAGAAATACGATGGCATGAAAAAAAGGAGATTTATTTTATACGCGAACGTAAGTGCGCGGGGTGAGAGTCAGAAGTTTCGAAGAGTAAGATGAAAGTTAAAATTGGTAACTAATAAATTCAGGCTAAATAATAATATTTTTTATTCCCAACTTCGTCAAGGGGCTTTCTTCTTTCGAAATTATTCCTCCCCCGAGTTTCTCTGTTTTCTTTTACTTTTTTGAGTTCGCGTCCGAAAATTCTTATCAAGCGGAAGATTGTTCAAGGAGAAGTTGTCTTCGTTACGTATCCTGATCGATAATTGGAATGGAATTAATCAGTGGGCGTTGCTGAAGATGAATTTGAAGTGTTAACATTTTTCAACGATCCTGAGAATCAAAATATCGTGCGAAGAAGAATTTGTTCGGAGAAATTCAAACAGATCACTATATTTTTGAATATGAAGAAAACTTTTCGCACAACGATCTTAAGGCTCAACAAAAATGGTCCGACTCTATAGGAGTTATTCTACTACTTCAAACATACGAATCTAAGAAATGAACATCGATCCTTCTCGAAGTTGTAGGTACTTGGGCATACGAATTTCCGTTGCCGTTCTTTTGTTTTACAATTTTTCCTCCATAATTGTTTATCTTGGTCGACAAATTCGAGCGCACGATTTTCTTGGCTTCTTCTTCAACTATAACCAATTGGGGTGACTAAGGGAAAGATAAACGAGTTCAGCAAACTGTTCTAATTCAACCGAGCTGTTGCTTACTTCTTTCATTACAACGTTTTTCAACCCCACAATGATCTTCATTTAAAATTCACGAAAGGGAGGAGAGATAATCTTGTTTTTATGAATTTTATCGAAAGGAAAAACAAAAATATGAAATTAATTTCACAAAATTTGTTCGTTCTCATTCTTTCGGTGCTTTTCACGCAAAGCCTGAGTCAAAATGATCCCAGCCCACCTTTCAGAGAAACAGTAAACAAAGTTTTAAGGGCCGTCGTTCTCGGTCAGGCTGATGACCGAACAAGTGTTAATTTGTACCAGATCGCAGGAGATCATCGTTTCATACAAGGGATGAGTATATTTTAGGACGATAGCCAGTTAAATTTCGAGGGTTATCTCGCTTCATCCTCTGTCCCGTGAAAAGTAGAAGTCGAAAAAAAGACTCGGGTTGAGGGGAGCAGGGGGCCGACAACGAAGGTGATAGTGGAAAAGTACACAGGGTTGAACAAAAAACGATTGAAAAACAAAAAACCAAAAAACGAAGCGCAAAAATGATGATAAAAATGAAAAAGAAGTAGGGGCGGGGGAAGACGGTGAGGGGAAGTGATTAAACCGTTTTATTTAAAACTCAGCAGGTGCTTCACTAATATGAAAGAGTATCGCGAAACACCTCAAGCGAGGATTAACTTCTGAAACTTTCCCATGGGTAGCCTGCAGGACGTTATACGTGTACTACTACGGTATAGTACGCACGGACGTACGTACATACCTGTACCCTACTCTTGCCCTCGTTTCAACCTGGTATGGTTTTAATTAAACCATAATTAAGTCCGTACTGTAGAATGGCAGATTAATAGTAATAGAAAATTAGACGCTTTGTAATCCCTGGATACATAAATTCTTATAAAATGTCTCAAACATCATTACCACCGCCCTGCACCCCTTCTTTCGACAGCCTACTCGCAATTAACAATAAAAGCCACCGTCATTAAATCCCATATCTTTACTCAAATATTAACACAGTTGCGTTCGTACCAAGGCAGAAAATTCGTTGAATTTTGGAGTGAAATAAAAGATGGAAAAATTATCGGATTCAATTATTTACATCCTCGTTTTTTTCGAAATGCCGAGAATTCGATTTATGCAAAATTTGGAGATTGAATTTTCATCCGAAATGTGTGAATCGGATGATACAAAATTCGTAAGAGGAAAATAAATGGAATTATTTCCAAAATCGTAGACTTTTTCTGAAGAAAAAAAAAACATGCGCGTGTTCCAATTTTTGACAAGATCAATTTCTGCATGTTGGGATATTTGATTTTTCGCTTCTTCTTCGAAATTACCTTGAGCATGAAAAATTCTCGGAGATTCTAGACGAAAACCGTAACGTCATCGTAAAATGAGAGCTCAATATTTGGCTTGCCTCGTGGATTGCGAGTTCGGTGACAGATGTCGAAGCATGAAAAATCGTCATAGTACCGATATTTCTCAGGAGGCTGCAGCTGTGGCTGAGAAAATTCAATAAAACATTAGTTCCAGTTTTCATCGTACATATGTATATATACATACTACTATATAAATTCGAGCAACGTATATTGAGGCTAAGAAGTAGAAATCTCCTACCGAGGGTGAAAAGAAAACCTGAAATACATATTCAAAATCGAATATATGCAACTCAATTTCACTCTAATATGTGAATCACGGAATAAAACACAGGCAAGGAATTCCAAATTTTTGTTACGAGTACCTAATTATATCTCTTTATTTTCTTCCAGCTTACTATGACGGCGATTCCTCATGCCCAGGGTTGGGGATAGTGGAGGAAAGTGGCGTTTGCGCAGTCATGTGGCACAGGCAGTTCCTAATATGCTGCTGCCTTGCCCTGTTCTCGGTCATGATTCGATCACAAACTGGTGAGTGGATATAGTCACAATACTGTACAAGGGATCTCGATCGCGTTTAAAATTTTGTCAAAATGACAAAAACACCAGTATCTTCGTTACTAGAAAACGGTGGGAATTTCACCCAATAATGGTTGTCAAAATAGATGAAACGAGCTTTCGAATTGTCTTCAGGTCATATTCTCATAATTTTTCCATTTCCGACGCCTTCAGCCTATTCTAACAATATTTCGTTATTCAGGTTTAATCCGGGTTTATTCCTTGAATCGAGCCGCGGTAAATTTTTGACAAACTTTCGTGATTAAAGACGAAATTGAAAATGAGAGTTCTACAGATGAACAACGTTGACGAGTGTCAAGTGTATACATATATATATTCGCAAATTTATTTTACGAGACTACGATGCATTACGAAAGATTTTTCGACCCCGTGACGAAGAACCGGTGACTCATACAGAGCCGAACTTTGAGTGAACGAAAGCCGCTCAAGAAATTGATTGGAGCTCATGTTTCCCGCTCCGAAATGCATCCTGAATGAATCTTCTGCAATTTTTATCAGCCAGAATAGGCCGGTTTTCAGTCTCCGTGAAAATTCATGAATGAAAATGAGAACGTAGACAAAGTGCTTTACAGCTGTATCTTTGTTCCAAAAATAAAGTTCAATTTGCAGCCGATTCGCGTGATTCTAGTCGACAGCATTTAAATAAGAATTTTATCAGGTGATAGAATCGTGTCTGCATTGAGTCTGCAGGGAATAAGAGCTTGTCGAATGAGAATCTTAAATCTCTCGCTCTTTCTCTCTCGTGGCGATGCTGCAGTAGGCACATACGTACGTACCTACGCATATATTTCCGAAATGTAAAATAGCGGCAGTCGCTTATCAGGTCATCGCGGTAATAAATTTATCTTCTTTACAATGCAGAGACACCAGGTTGGACTCACGCCAACCTTGCTACTTTTTCTCTCTGAATTATGGAGCGCAGAACATCCCATTTTCAAAAAGCTTTTGTTCTAGATGGCGTTGATCACAGGAATAACAATTGACAATTTTTTGTCTCCTTTTTTGCTTCTTATCGTCCACTCTTCTTCTCCTATTCTCTCCGAAACCATATTCACAAAAATCAGTTTGAAAAAAACCGAATAGAGAATTCAGCCGTAGGTACTTTTCAAAAATTAGTTCTCTCCTGAAGAAGGAGAAGAAGAAGAAGAAGAACAGCAAAAATGCACCAACAAAGTTGTACAGGTAGAAAGAAAGACGATAAAATTGGGTAAGAAAATACATAAAAACGGAGAAAGGAGGATGGAGGATGGAGGAGGAAACTGGGGGATGAAAATCGTGTTAAATATTGAAAACGTTGAATAAAGAATTACCCTGGGAGCAGTTCAATCGTTCACGTTATACCGGAACTTAACTTTTTTTATGGTTGTGGATAAGTGTATAGAGGCAGAGCCTTGTGCGGCACGTTTAACGCTTCCGTGTTATAATATATATATATATATAACTATATCCATAATAATCGCGGCAGCATCACGATTCGCAATAGACCACGATCCTCTCTCGGCCCGTTGCTACGAGCTTCGTGAAAAGTTTACCTATGGCTTTCTGCAGGTACTGAATAATATGCACAGCTTGTACTTGCATAACTACCTTCACGCCATACCGCTCTGAAAAAAACAATTAACGGCCCAGGTTAACGATCTTAATAACGATCGACAGCATTTTTATCGAATCCAAAAGAACGAAATAAAAAATGTATCAAACGATGTGGATACTGCAGTTACCGATCTACATAAGTTCCCGTTTCAATAACGTGCGCCATACCCGATCAATGTCGAAATATAATATAATATCCGCGATGAAGATGTATACCGAACTCGTACGTTCACCTGCTTTAAAAATTAAAATGTCGTGAACCACTTCGCCAGAAGCTGATTGGCTATGATCAATATTCATCGATAAAAAATGGAAATGACTTCGACCAATGTATTTTATCCGCGCTCTCTGCAAAACGGAGAATATATGTCAACGAATTTACTCTTTTTCTTCTTCGTCATCATTTCTTCGATAAAAACCAAACAGAAAGAACATAAAAACCAAAATCGTCACCAAAGCGAGTGTGTGGGGGGTTTTTGTTTCTTCGGTTTTTTTCGTATAAAACTTATAAGGAAAGAACCGAAGACAAAAAAGAGAAGATAAGGAGCTTCAAACAAAGAAAAGCTCTGAAAATAATAAAAAATCGAAGTTCTTTGGTTTATTTAGATTCTGAAAGTTCGTAAAAAGTATTCGCGCGTTCCAGAGTGAATTGGACCGTTCGAGGTTTTTAAAAATGAAGATTCTTTCTTCCACTACGTACTCGTTTACTGGTTGATGATAACGTCCAGTTTACAACTAACCGTGAAACGTTTTATTTCCTCGATAAAAATGCTATTATTATATAGAGGGGTTCCAGGTAGATAGGTCGGTGTAGGTATATACGTGCAATCTCGTTTCCTGCCTTCATAGGTATATATAATACCTACCCGAGACCATGGAACTACCCTTTGCTCCCTGCCCCCTACCCCCTACCACGTACCAACTACCCTCGACATCGCTTTCGTCTTGTCGTCCTCGTTGATTATTCCCTTAGATTCGTAAAGCTACACGGTTTGTACGTGTCCGTTCAACGGTTCAAATTAAAAGAAGAAAACACAACAGAGAAGTGGAAGAAAAAAATGGCTAAATTATTCAAAGGGTACGTATACTTGAAACAATTTATCTGTATTTTTTTAATCAATTGTTTTATAAATTTCCTTCAGTTTTCCAACCGTTCAATGGAATTTTGAATCACAATATCTAGTACATTGCTTGTTCTTTGTTTTTTTTTTTAAATTAAGAAAAACCTCATAAAGCTTCCGAAAGCTCCACTGACAGTGTGAAACTTCCATCAAAAGCGGATGATGATGAAGAATTTTTAAGATATGGCATGTAATAGTAAAATGGTGCAAGTTGGAACGAAATGAAAGATGAAACAAGGTAGAATTTCATCACAATAGAAAACCCTGTTTTATATACCTTCAACTCTAGGAAAAGTTTTGGAATTAAAAGTGACTCGGGTAGCAAACGACAGGGGTGGTTTTCGCTGGCTAGCGAATACATATGTATGAGTAAAAGGAAGATAGCGATCTACTACTATACTACTTGCAAGTTTATTCCACTGCAAGTGGAATAAAGGAGAAGAATAAGAGAACGAATAGAGAAATGGAGGAAAATATAAAATGAACTAGAAAAGATGTAAGGAGAAGAGAGAAATTCATACGATATGGAATAAAATTATGTGACAGCTGTTAAAAGATGCAATTCATTCGGAAAAACAGTTGAAATTTCGCGAAAATATTATTTAATATATACTCTGCGATAATATCTGAACAGCAGAAACTTTGAAATGTACCTATACGGGTTTCATTTGCTCCTATCCCACCGCTGGTACCTGTTTTATGTTAGGTCCTACAGAATATTTCACACGTTTCATACAATTGCGACGTAACATCTTGTAGATTGATCTATGAAGCATGATGTTCGAGTATTTGATCCGAAAATTCGGTTTATCAAGATTAAAGACCAGCTAGCTTTTGATCTTTGCTTTCTTTCTCTAGAAAATCGTAAAAAATTGACAAGTTCATTTGATCCCTGCGCGATGCTCTGTCTCTATTTTCTAGAACTTGGAGAAAGGTATTCGCATAACGTAGTAATTAGAACCAAAGGATTAGATCAATTTGTAACCTCAAACTGCTTTGTTGTAATCACCACTGACAGATAGAATTTCGTGTTTGAAATATTCCCACTATCCGTCTTGTTGATTGTGGGTGTAGAATAAACATTTCGAGGGGTTCCTACGTCGAATATCTGAGGGTGAACTGGGGTAAGAAGGGAAGAGAGGAGAAGAGAAGAGGAGAGAAGGTGAAACGATCAGTCAAATACCTTCGTCAAACTCTCCGAACGTCTCCAATATAGCTAGAGAGTTGAAGATTTGTCCTCCTAACAATCTCACCCCTCCAGAGGGTTCCTAGGGGGAGCTACTGCGAGGTGAATCTCATTGTATAACAACCTCTACCTGAATTTCATCTCGATAATTACGTTGATAATAACGATGTACAGTTAAATATAATCCCAAGCTCCGAACTGCACTGATGATAAATATAACAATATATCGTATTGTTTATGCAGTGTCTTACAAGGCTCGTCTCTAATTCTCATTGATTATCACGGTCCACAGCTGTTTCAGGAAGATTTGCCAGATTCTCGAGGATATACGTACGTAAACTGAAATAAGATAAGTTAAACCGGAAATATAATTCCAAGAGGATAATAAAACGCGTCATCAACCATTCTCTTCTTCCATTTTTGTTTCTATGAAAAGTTCATCCTCATTCGGGGTCACCCCACTCTGCTCCGGTTCCTCCACCCATGTCGACAGGACGACAATCTTGATGACTAAATTATAATACTCCATGCAGCTGTCGGAGTTGAAATTCTATTACTCGGGTATTTTTTGTCCTATTTTTACTCCAAGAAGAATAAGTTCGTTTCCTTCTCTTCTCGTGGATTCCAGTTCTTGTTATTTTAAATATTAAACAACCCCTGAAATCCTTTCTCACTTGTTTTATACGATCAGTTTCCGGTCCCTTGGACGCACTTATGTACATAGATTGTGGATTCAGCGGGGTAACTGGTGTTTTTGGTAAGTGGGGCCAGCGTTATAAGGCGAATATAATATGTACATACATATATGTACGTGCATCTACGTATATTCTATATATATATACTACACTTCACATCACGTAATATGGGCTTCCTCCGCTCAGATAGGTACATACATGCCAATATGCATAAAACATGAACACGGGTCTCTCTATGCTTGAATTAGAATTATTTACCTGGGTCAAGCTAGCTCTAAAATTACGCCAATTCCGACAGGGCTAGCTCCGCGGATTCGAATACAGAGGAAATAATACCGAACCCCTCCACAGGCTTTTCGAATACATCACCCAGTTCCCATATTCCAGTGGATAAATAAAAATGAAGAAAGAAATATGTCTGAAATTTGCCATTTTTCACTATCACTGTCCTCGAACTCCTACTTTCAAAAATCTGACCATTTGTCCGAATTTTTCGAGTCTGTTTTTCTGCCGAAAGAATCCGAAAAAATGTTTAACAATCACTAATTTCATCAAATTTCTATCGAAAGTTGATCAGAATTATACAAAAAAATTGTAATCATTGTGAAGGATTAAAAAACTACGGATTTTCATAGCTGTTAGATTTTTTCAAAATCTGTCGCTTATCCAATTGCAAAAATGTTCATTTCGATTAATGATTCAACAATGTAACATCATCACAACAATGAAATTCTCGCCTAATCCCGTACGAACATGACTCACTGCGAACAAAAACGAAAATCGTAATACAAATTTTAATTAAAACGGATCAAAATTTGGTCTTTCAGCCAGAGCTTACAATTCTGCCGTTTTGTATTAAATCTGAAGAATAATTACTCGGGCTTGTTTACTTATTAATTCTCACGGTGTAAATCATCCCTAACAAGGAGCCTCGCTGAACCAATGTCACGCGGATGGGTCGGGGTGGGGTGTTTGAGGATTCCTGGAGCTTTTAATAACGCCTATAACTTTACAGGCTAACCGAATTCTAAGCATCAAGTAAGGATTAGGGAAAGGATTAACCTCGGGCCCTTTTACTGTACGATAAACCAACCTGCCGGAAACCAGCAGAGCAAAACGCTCTGCGCTTTGCGCTTCACGTTTTGCCCGAGAGGCCAAAGGGTCCTAAAAGTAGAGCTAATTTACAAGAGACGAAATTATATACATTTTGTAGCCGAACTTCTCGAAGTTCTTGCCTTCCCATGCCTCTCTCCGTTCCCCGATCTCAAATCTCTAACGCGGTGAGGTGGTCGAAAATTCTAAATTTTGATCACATTACTGGTCACAATGTTCGAAGCGGAGTCAACATTCTTGGTCTAGCAATAAAGTTGAGGTCAGACTTTACCGATTGATCGATTTCTCGAAGCCTCGGATTTCTTGATAACGGTAAAATAGATTTCAGTCAGGATTGATATCCATGGACAATGTTACGAGATGAACAAGACAGCGTATACTAGTTTAATCACAACGAATTTATTCACGGTAGTTTACCGATTGCGGATTTGGTATTTTTTCAAAATCGCCAAACCGACTTTTTCTCAAAGTTGATGTTCAAACGTCAGTTTCGACATGCAAAATGTCATGCGACGGAATTTTCTCGACCACAACTGCTTAAGGTGCGTGCTTCCTCAATTTCCTTTATTCCCTCAAAACTACGATTTATCTAATTAATTTTGCACACAAATTTCTCAATTTTCATATTTCTGATTCCCGACCGCCGGTAAAATATAATAATTTCCATGAAATTTTTGAGCAAAGGTCTCAATCAATCCAGTCGAGTCAATGGGTCCAGTCAACTCAATTGACTCGACTGGATTGATTAAGACCTGTCCTCAAAGATTCATTAAGTTTGGAGTTTACGTCACACATTGATATAATTTCCATTGAAGTTCAGAAGAATTCCCGCATTATTAGGTAAATCATCTCCTCTACATATAATACTTCTGGATCTCTGCCCTTGATCACGAGGGTTGATTGTATTTATCAGTGTGGTTTTGATTAAATTGCACCGTCCTAACGATTCAGCGATTTCGGTTATGCCGTGTCGAGCTCGGTACGAGAAAACTCAACTGAAATAAACATGATATTAAGAGTTGAACACCTTGACTTATGCAATGTGCTACTGCCGGTCTAATTAACTGATAAATAATAAAACTTACCACCTAATAGATACCTCTGCAGACTTCCATTAATTTCTCTAATGGTTATATAATTGCCGAGCTGCGGAATCCGGACCTCAACCCCCGTTCTAGGTACATTTCTACGTGCAAAGGGTGATAATATCCAACATTGCGTCCACCGTCAGGGCGATATAGATTTTTTGTTCCCTTCAAAAAAATCATTCTAATAGGAAAAAGGGAACTATCAAACTTTCCGAATAAAATTTTTCAATTTTCTGTATCATTTGTCAATTATGTTTTTTGTTTTGTTCTGTTTTCGTTCAAATTTACTCAAAATTTAATACATGCGTAGGAGTACTTGCATCCTATACCCGTAGTAGGAGTATTTTCAACCCTCGCTCGCCGAAAACTTGTTTAGTGGTTTCAAACATTATTAAGTATGCTTCGTGTCGCGGAGAGGCTTTGACGTTATTTAAAAATTGAAAAGCCTCTCTAGGAAAATTCACCTAGTGAGCTAGGTAGATATGGCTGGAAACCCATTTCCGTAAGGCGATTAACGGATTACCTCGTCTAATCTGTTATAAGACTGATAATCAAACCAGAACATTTTTACCGTACGGCAAAACTCGCCCTCTCGACATCTGCGTATCGAATAATCCGGGAAATGTACGACCTCAACGTAATTCATGAGTGGTGGCAAAATAGGAATAATAAATGGAAAAATAAGAAACCGTTCTTTCTGAATTCTCAAAAACTCACCTCAAACCATGAACGAAAGAAACAATCGGACACAGGCGCAAAGGAAGAAAAGACGTTTCTTCATTTCTGATCTAAAGCTAGAAATTTGTACTACTCCAAATGAAAATTCCTCAATTTTCAAAAGTCTCGCAACCCCATATAATTTCCACTCGTGTGCGACTTATTGAAGCTCGTTATATTTCATCGGCTAGTGGTAACATGTACATTTATTATGTTTGTGGACGGTAGCAGGCGATTTTCCGGTTGGTAAAATCGTGGGATAGGTATAGCTATACAACTTCATTTCGATGTTTGACTTCTCATTTTCGGTAGACTTGCTCTCGCCCCGGACAAACTTTCTCTGTCACTGAACAAATAGGTTTAAACAATAATCAAGATAAATAATTCAATGAGTAAACACAAATGAATAAATATGTTACCGAACAAATATAAGTAGATGAAACAGAGGAGAAATAAAGGAGAATTATTAAGCGTGGAAGGGTAGAAAAATACACAAAATTTGACGATATAAAAGAAAAAAAGATGGTACGGAAAAGTTTCGCCAGAAATAGGAAAAGAATCGAATACACTTGTTGGTCTCCGAAAATCTGACAATGAGTCTCACGGAGCGAAATATACCTCGCAAGCTCAAGCTCGGAATTTTTTCTACTACTTTTCGGCTAGAATAAAATGGAATTTGGAATCCTATTTAGCAACTCTACTGGACGAAGAGAAAATAACAAATCTAAGCCAAAAAAAATTCCCTACCGAGACAAATCTCACTATGTTCCAATAATTTCGTCTATTCCTGTTTTGTCATTCACCTAATTCTCTGTTCCACTCGATATTCCTTCCCCCCTCTCTCTCTCTCGCTCTCTCTTCCTCTCCGTGTTTCTTCTCTCAAGATCGCTGCTTGCGATTTCTGCTATTCCGCCTCGTAAGTCTTCCCCTCTCTACTTTATACAGGGGAGACGCAGGGCGACGGGCTGTTTTCGAAACGATTTTATTTTACCCGACCGTCAAGGTGCCTCAAGAACCTCGACAGCCCGAACGTGTTAAGGAAATTAACGTGTGACTTGAATCTATAAAAGCCATTTCTTTCCTCTTCTCCGCTGAAATATACAGCCGCTATCTCCATCCTCCTCTCTATTGTCTCCGTCGTTCTCTTTCTCTATCTCTCTCTTTCTCGCTTCGCTTCTCCCTCCGAAAATCCCGTGCTCTCACATCTACATCAGCCCCAGTTCACCTGATAAGTTACTTACTTAGGTAATCGAATCCGACCTCATACCTAAGCGACACTGCTCAGGCAGGAAGGAAACCATTGTACGATTTCGTTTGATCAATCGCATCCTTGGAGAATATTTCCTGGCCACTCAAGGACTCGATTTAATCACTCCGCATGCACTGCGTCATGCGGTGGTCATAATTCCATAATATACTTGTACATGGAAAAAGATTATCATTTATTCTATCTTCTTCGTTTAGAGCTAATTTTCACAGTTTTCATCCGGCTCTTCGAGGAGAAACGAGGAAAATTGGAAAATCAACTTCGACCATTTTCGAAGGGTGGAAATTTGCTAATCACGACCCCATAAACTTTGGCTCATGTTATACAAGCTCAAGAAACTTGCTAGTGCCTGGGTACTGGCGCCAGTTATTCTGTATTCACTTACTGCCGGTACAACCAACAACCTGTACCCTCCAGCTCCCCACAAGTACGAACCACAACTCACCTAAACTTGAGGAGTTAAGTTTAGTAGCTATCTAAGCATGTAAATAGAGTATTAATTGACTTTGTCTACAGAGATGAGTTTGAACCTAACCCCTACGCTGCACTTAGTACATTGAAATGTTGCAATTCGAAATTTTGAATTGAGAAAATTGATCTTGGTTAGCAAAAGTTGGTGGGTTTTGATTCATCTACAAACAATAATTATTGACAATCGATCGATCGCTATCTGCGATCAGAGGGATGCTTCCGAGCTTTTGGAGAAACGGAAGTAGGAGGGAAGAAACAAAACGAAACGAAACAAACAAAACTTGGAGAGAAAATATAATAAAGAAAAATGGAAACCTGCAGGGAGAGATGTGTGATAATATTTTCCAAGTTTTTGCCCTTGCGGTCTCGTAAGAATATAAGGGATGCTGGGGCTGGTGGGTGGTTCCAATTTTCGTGTCGTGAAACTTTTCGGGGACTATAAGCAGTATAAGGTGAGATAAGTCGAATATGATGATTTTCATATATTCGAGAGAGAACTGAGAGAGAACAAGAAAAAAAAAAGTAAGACGGAGAGGTAGAGGAATGAGGAGGAGCAAGAGAAGCAGGAGTAGCGGCAGCAGGAGCAGCAGCAGCAGTACCTTCCAGCGGCCATATTTGTGCCTCAGACACGCCCGACGATCTCTCTAGAATTCTGATCAGTTTTTCTCCTTAGAGAGTAAGAAACTCGGAACGAATGAGCGAGAGGAGCGGCAAGAGGGAAAGAGAAAAACGAAAAGCAAGAGGAGGGGTAAATATAAAAGAGAAGAATTCCGGAAAAAAGGCTCCATCGGCGTCATGTTATGTCTTATCTATATGTGATATGGTGGAAACAGATTTTTCGAAGCTTTATAAAACGTCGAAAAATAAAGCTCCATCCCTTATTTTTCGAACCGAAATTGTAGATTATTCGTTATCCCGACTCGCAGTGTGTTTTTCCTGGACATGAGCTGAGAATAGAATTAGTTAATGCTTCTTGATTTCGGATCCTTTTTATTGTTCAATTTTTTTCGATTTCAAATCAGCGTACTACATCTCGGTGCAACAAATCCCAGGAGCTGCATGACTCATTTTTTTTTTATTTCTTTTCCTTTTCTATCCAGACTTAAAGCTACCATGCGACGAAACTGGTATCCAACTTTAAAACTTTTCTTTTCTATTTCTTTTTGTTTCCTTTTTTTCTTTTTCGTTTCTTTTTTCATCCAACAGCGTGAAAGCTTCATCCACCGGTTCGACCATTAAACTGGACAAAAAATAGGAGAAGAAAAATGAAAAAAGCTCTGCGGCCCTGTATTCACGCTACCGGCGCGATCGCGGCCCAGAAAAAAGTTTTAATCGATTTTCAAGAAAAATTCACGAGAAATTCTAAATAATATATATATATACCACACATCGTGTATACATGTATGTACAACATACATACATACATACAACCTCAGCCTACGAAGAAACGATGTGACGGTCCGGGAACAAGAATTATCACTACGAATTGTACTGTCGGGTTATCGAAAATTCTTGAAGATACATTGATTTTCGATAGAGA
The DNA here is from genome assembly GCA_963170745.1 of Phymatocera aterrima. NCBI lineage: Eukaryota > Metazoa > Arthropoda > Insecta > Hymenoptera > Tenthredinidae > Phymatocera > Phymatocera aterrima. The sequence goes on from OY720670.1 coordinate 7,566,940, forward strand.
AAAAAAATTGTTTTCTATTTCCTTTTTTCAGGCACAATGTATTATTTGACAGCTTGATTGAATTGATCGCTTCCATATGATTTCATTATAGCTGTCAATCATGATGATGAATTTTCGCAAAATAACAAAAAAAAAAATACGCACACGTAATACCAAATTTGTGAATTGGCAAAATTTAAGGCTGTTAAATTTTCGAAATCAGTGAAAATCGAGGAGTTCGAATGATTCAGAATGTGATTCGGGATCTGATCTGACAGCCCGCGCCGTTGAGACTGCAGTCTTACGTTAGAACTGATGAAAGTGATGCGTACGTCTGACTATATAGATACGCGAGCGATGAAAGATTTTGTCTGAAATTCAAAACAAGAGAGATCAACCCCTCAATTTTACGTTCATGTCACCCAAGAGACTGAAAAAGTGGAAGAATAAAATTTTACCGCGACAACACACTGCAATCAGAGAAAGAGTGTATTTCGGTGTGGCAATAAAAAAAAAAAAAAAAAAGAAGAGAAACAAAAACTGAAAGGAAACCAAGAGCGAAAAAGGAATAGAATCGTTTCACACCCCGGGCGACCAATCCGACCTGGAGGGTTAAAATTTTCACAAATTTATCTATTCTCGTCCGTTCAGATTTCTATATACGCTTTTATTTAATTTGTTGTTTGTTCTTTTGCCACTTTTCGAAAAAGATGAAGAAAAGACAAACGAACGAACAAACAAACAAACGAGCCGCTAAAAATCGTAAACAATAGAAAGAGAATAAGCTGCAGGGAAAAAGAGCCGCTCCCTTAAGTGTTCCAGGGGCATCACGGAACTCCCTTATATTATACGCCAGGGGTGGGAAAACGAGGGGGGTGAAATTTCTCTGGGCGTTACATAACCACGTGATAAACGAGCTTACTAAACGAGAATGGGTGCGCAGGAACGTTTCTTGATAGACCTGCGGCGCGGGAGACCTGTGTAATCGGTATAAGATACCGGAAGTTTCACCTACTTCCGGTCACTATTCGCACATTTTTCCTATCTGTGGATATAGGTATGCCAGTTACAAAATGTGAAGTAAATTATCCCTCATTTCCGTCTCTTTTGCTTGCCCTCTATTTCTTTGTACATCACTATTACTGTCATTGGTTTATTATTATTAATATTGTGGCTGGTGCGATGTGACGATGAGGACGGAGAAAATGGGCAGGAGACAGTTATTCGTTGCTGGATATAACACAAAATGGCAAAGGTACACAGGAATATATAAAGTAGCTCAAGTGGGACGCAATTATTATTTCCACCTGAGTTTGCCGCGCGGACAGCTATTTTTCACGGGGATGTCCTCGCCCATCTCATGGATATTATGGAACGTCGAGATTCATGAGGTCACAGTTTGAAGCGATTCTCACATCTATTATCTTGTTGGTACTGGATCTGAAGTCTTTTGAGAGAAGAAAGACTGCAATATTTTCGTGAATGAAAATCTCACAAGAAATTCGACGACGGCATATTGAAGCGGATGAAATGAGCTTCGAGTTATATCGCTACCGTTCTTTCTCAGACTTCAGCTGACTCTGAAAATTAATTTTTGTTCAATAGTTCGTCATTTTTGTTAAGGTGACTTTGAACGGAAACGAGAGGTAGAATTTTCAAGTGGAAATAATAGGCTTCGAAGTGCTTCCCTCGAAGTGGAGTTATGTGGTTTCGAAAAAACATCTGCAACCTCGATCTAGCGATCCTCAGGGAGGATCTCCTTACTTACTCTATTTTCCTCTTTGCGATCCCGTGATTTCGTGTGCAGAAATGGCAAAAAAAATCGAGAATAGGCAATTTGAAGCTGGTTACTTTTACTGTGTTGTATTAATTCATGTTCGTACATTTTTCCACGGTTTTCATTTATGGAATTGATCGAATTTCGATTGAGAATCTCATCTTTCCTGCTCCTGTGAGTGCTGAAATTAACATGGAATAGTGCTTGAGATAATGGTTTTGATTATCGATGACAGGAAAATAACTATATAGTAGAACCAACCGCATTAACTACGAAGGTAGTATGTCCATGGTATCGGATACAAATAGATAGCTAGCTGCGTTCGAAAGAAATCGGAATTGGGTTGTTGGAGGATAAAAGTAATTTCCTGATTCTATTATCTAGTTTCTCCGCTGTATCCATGTGAAAGGCAGCTGGGCGTATCGGCGTACCCGATCCATGAATAAAACCCAAACTAATCAAGTTGAAATAACATTTCGTTAAATTTGAAGTACGAGTAGGTATAGTTGTAGGCACTATACTATGCGGTGTAAAACTCTTTGCGTGGTGCGGCACAGTTTCATTGAAATTTAATTTTCTCTCTATTTTTCAACCCCTGGTATGGTATGTGCCTAGTTATTTTCAATGCAGTACCCCGTGTACTCAAACTATTTACGTTTCTGTACGTAGCAAGCTGCGCTTGGACACGTGGTGACGATTTTACAATTTCATTTTATCATCAAAGGGGTTGATGATATACTTGAGAGACCCTTTGAAATTGACACCAGCTCGTATAACGCCAAGAGAGAGAGAGAGAGAGAGAGAGGGGGAGAGAGAGAGAGAGGGGTATTTACACTATTTACAGCTTATATAGGTACGTACTACATGCGTATGCATATATATGTACCTATATACCTGCATACTCGTTCACGCCACTGTTCACACTCAGCTGGATAAATTTCTGGTGAAGTTACACCAAGGCTGTATACTGACTGTTATCAAGGGCTATTGAGCACGAACCTACACCCCGGGGGGATGAAGGGGATGAAATACTTTCAGGAGTTTGCGGGGACTGGAAGAATGGAAAAAGAAATCGAATTCATTATAAAGTATTGGATTACTCATTTGTTTTAAATTAATTTTGCAGATCCCAATGCGGTTTTACCCGCGATCGACATTCTTCGGAAATATCAAAATGCCAAAACCCGACATGAATACGAAATTGAATGGTTGACCGTAGAAGTGCACTTCGTGATGCCAGGGACACAGAAATTCATGAAAAACCCCGTGAGGATCATAAATGTTGAGAAAGAATAGGAAAATCATTGTTGGGTCCGATTTTCTCACGGTCCCGTTTCTTTGATCGGTTTTGAATTATTTTTCTCCAGACTTTTATCACTCTGCGAACTATTTTTAGTCTATAACACTGCGGTGATACGGCTTTCAAAAATTAGAGTGAAAATTTCAACACGGCTTCGAATGGATTCATCCGAAATTCTGCTGAAATTCTGCTCTCTAAAAATTATAATAAAATAATAATAATAAAAAATAAAAGCATAATGAAAATTTGAAAGATTCGGCAAAAACTGAGTGAAACAGTTGCTTTTTCTACAATGAATAACTTTGGGGAGAAAATATCATAGAAGAGTTACAGAAGAAGAAATCTGAAGCTTGTTCTCTCGACTGCATGGTACATTCTTTTTCTACTTCGTATCTTTGTCCAGAGTGATTTGCCTCGAAATCTGCAAGCGATTGAAAGAAAATATGTGTAAAACGCGAAAAAGAACATTTTTCACATCTAGCCGGAACGGAAAAAAAATTAAATTTTAGAATATGCACCGAAGACGTCTGGAAAGCTCGTTTCCTCTGCTTCGAAATTCATAATCGAATAAATTTTCACGTTTCTCATTATCTAAAATGTGGCAGTTTCAATCCCCTAATAGAAAAGAACATTTGTTTAAACTGATTTTAAGTAATAGAACGTTACTCGATTTTCTGAGACGGATGTAAAATTGTTGAAAGAAAAGAAAAACAGAAAATGAGGGGAATTCAGAACCATGATAAAGAGAAATCGAGCGATTATTCATTTTTACGACGTATCGACAATCGGCTACCGCAACGCGACGGGTCACCCTCCGTTGCATCTGACAAGCATTGAACCGCGTGAAGAAAATGTTATCGGTCGTTTTACCGTTCTATGCTTTCTCCAATGCTGATCGAGCTGCGAGCTGTGAGCTGCCGTGATATCTTATGCATTCTGCACTATTTCCGCAACCGTATGCAGTATTGAGAAAATTGCAAAAAGACAGATATCTCCTTGAGGTGGTGTCTGCTTCCCGGCTCTGAAAATCGACGAAAGTGAAGAATAAAAATAAAAAACGGATTCTCTCAAAAGCGAAAATAATGTACAGTGCCATCCACAGTGAGTAAACGGAAGTCTCTCTCTCTCGTCCAGAGAAATTGTTCTCCTATTCGAGACGAATGCCAAAATTGAGTGCAAGGTTTTAAAAAAAAATGTCATTCCTCTTTCATATTTTGTCTATAAACACGAAGACAAAAAAGCCGGAATGGAAATAATATTAAAAGTCGTCGTCTAATCATCGAGGGGTTGATCCGCCCTTTTCCGTTGAGTAAACACTCGACTGAGGTGGAAAAAATGGCTCATATAATCAAGCCCAAAGTTTAATTAAATCCGCAGTATAAGAACCACCGTGAGAATCCTTGATATCACGACGACGACGCGATCACCGACGTGACCGTTTGATTCCCGGCGTAAATTAAACCGTGCCGCAAGCTTGACCGAACTAATATCGCTGGAATTAATATCCGAAACCAATAGAAAAGCCCCCAGTTCCTTATTAAAGACCCTCGTTATATCGTTAATTCGATGGAAACAAAAACGAAAAAAAAAAACACCGTCATAATGACCTCGACCCCATTCTCCGTCGGGAGCCCATTCTCCATTCCCGTCTCAATCAAAAGTCAAAATTGACTTGGCATGAGAATATTTCTGGTAAATTAACAAGAGAATTCGAAAAACTGATTTCGGAATTCCTCGACATTCAGAAAGTCAAGATTTTTTGGCAAGAATTGTAATCGTAATGATTATGAAGCAAATGCGATGAGATTCTTCATGAATTCTTTTTCTAATTACCTTTCATCGAAATTTCTGCCCGATAGATTCGCCCGAGAGGAATTCAACGGAAAAACTGTCGACGAAAGCGACGACGACAGCTAAACGCTCAATCCCAACTGACGCACCGATGTTGAACTATATTTTCGACGCGCATAGCACCCTAAACAAACATCATCATCACGACCATCGCTGGGGACCACATTTCGAAGGTGAAAGTAAAAATTTAACAGTTCAAGCCGGAGCTACGGTGACTCTGAATTGCAGGATTTCTCTTCTGCAAGATAAAACTGTGAGTATAAATCTATTGTATCCAGATTTTAGAAATTTCATGACAATTTTCGGACGAATTATCCCTGTTACACGACCGACGACGAATTCATGCCTGCGTAAGCTCTGAGGAACGAAGTAAATGGCAGAAGAGAGAAGGAAGACGAATATAGCAAAGCGAATTGATATCTGTGATTTCATCTTCTCGTTAGTTCACCTGCAGTGCTAACTAAATATACATAAAATCCTGGGCATTGAATTCAAAGATTAATTTTTGCCTCGTCATTTAATTCGTAGATTGCAGAATATATTAATTTCGTATCTTTTAATCTTCGAGACTAGGTATAGTGCCGACGACGGTGTATTGAAGGAATATATATACGTATGTACAGCGAGTGAGCAAGCACAAGCATTGGTGCAGAAATGTTGAAAAGCGCGAGGAATCGGAACAAAAAAAAGAAGAGAAAAAGGAAAAACCAAAGTACACCTGGGAACGACTCTCGCGTTTTACTTATTTAATTATTCATCGTAAATATAGTGCAGCATGCGAGGTACAATAAATTTCGAAAAAAGCTCGACAAAAAACATGAAAAATGGGAAAACAAAGGTAGAAAAGAAAAAGAGACAGAATGGGACAAAATAATACAGCATCTCGGCCGCGGTGAACCTGAAACGAGAATATTAAAACTGAATAACCAATCTTCTACTTTTGTTTTTCCATACCCACCATTTGAAAATAAAGTAGAGAGGTAGAGACGTGTTATAAGATGAATGTCTTCTTTTTTTCAATTCATACGTCGACGACAACGATGGCTGCGCAAGTCTCTCGAGTTTTATACAGCAGACGCGGTTTGTACATGTCTTTGAATCAGAATTTTTTCGTCTCGTAATTGTAAGGGTAGGTATAAACGGTATGCTGTACAACGAATCACGAATCACGAATACGAATATGAATGATAAATTATTTCGGCTAGGTATACGACGAATGAAAATATCACAGGCTTTATTCCTGTTTCTTCTTCTTCTTCTTCTCCTTCATTTATAATTAGTGTGAGTTTCGTTACAAACTGCGGCTTTACAAGCACGATCACGTGGTGCTGAGTTATTAAAAATGAAAAACGCGTCTGGCTGGCAAAGATCAGTGAAAAAAAGAACAAAAAATGCTGAAAACCGCCGAATATCAGTCGAAAATTAAACAGAATAAGATAAAAAATGAGATGAAAATTCTTCAACAAAATGACAAGTTGGATCGCGTCTGAAATGATGCCCGATGAAACAGAAAATCGGAGTAAGCGGCGTTTTGCGAATTTTATGAGAAAAAAAAAGACGGTACCAAACGGAATAAAATGCATCCAGATATTTTTGAATATGAAGACAGAAGATGAAGGGTCGGATAAATTCGTTCATCAGCGTGCTAAATTTTCGCACTTTTATAGTATCTACATAATCCTACGGTGCCTCTACCCCCAGCTATCTACTGCTGCTGCTGGTAGCGCGTGGCTGAAACGGGACGTGAAGATAAACAGAGTAGTTCAGCCGTATGATATACTGCTATGACACTAGCCCCGTTATTATTACCACAAAATATACTACACTCAACGATCATCTTTTCCAAAAAGCTGCAAATTTTTTATCGGCTTCGATTTCTTATTCGAACGGATCGTGCTGACGTTGAAAGAAAAATCGAAAAACTGTTGATTTTGGTTCCTGCCGGGCTTACATTCTCCTGAAAGAAAGTACCCACGTATTTTATCGATCTTCGAGCAACTGTATGAGAAAAAGAATAGCTTGCTTTACACTCTTTCCGAATGTTTGCATTTTTTTAAATTTCTTTGGTTTTCATTTTTCAAGTTTCGTCGATTCGCAGTTCATCGTTTCATTTCCTTATCACATTCAATTTCGAGAAATCGAGTGTTTCAGACCGAGGACCGGCTAGAAAAAATGTTTAGAAACAAAATTGGAAAATTTTGATCAAATTTGCGTTATTCAGTTATTTAGTCATTTCTTTCAATTTTGTTTGATTTTTCAGGTTTCCTGGGTCCGGAGACAAAGCGACGGGGAACAACTGAGTCTTCTAACAGTCGGGCAACAAACTTATACAGGGGACCTGAGGTACACCGTTGAATTTCAGTACCCAAATAACTGGCGACTTCAAATCAGATACGTCAATAGCAGCGACGAGGGACAATACGAATGCCAAATAAGCACACACCCACCAAAATTCATACAGATAAATCTTCACATAAACGGTGAGTATAGCTTCCGTAATATATCAGGCTTTATCAATCCCCCGACTCAAAATTTCTCCTTCCTTTTATTGCAATATTTCAATTCTTCCTCTACCTGGAAATAAATCTGCGGCCCTATTCGAAAATAGTCCATTCACGATATCCGGGCACCGATTCTTCCCTCAAGTTCACCCAAAACCATTAAACATCCGAGAACAAAGAAAATGGCGGTGGACAAAAGTTAACAAGAGAAAAGAAGAGAAGAGAATTATCGGTTGAAATTTGAACTTCGGATTGCTTGCACTCGACTGTGATCGAATCCATTGGATATCGACCAATGATCTTTCAAGCTCGTTGACGATAAAAGAAAACTGAAAATGATGCGTTCGTTGCGTCGAGAAAATATCTGATCGAACTCTGGCTACAATTTGTGTTCATTCCTGCATTCTGGTAAAGTAGAATTTAGCGCGGCCTGCAATTTCGAGGCTAAAGAGATTCCGTATTCCATGTGCACACCGTGCCTACCTACATATTATATACATGATATATTTATCCATATATCTATATATCTAAGCTTGTTAATCATCACTGCAGAGGCTGACATCTCGACTGCCCCGAATATACACACAGTACCTATGAATGTATGCACATAGATACCCATTATTATCATCATTATTATAGAACAGTCGATTAATTATTCCCTATAGCTACTCTGTGCCTCGCTCTACAACTGTATCGCCAATTAGTTATGCGGATTGCTGTGGTACATAACATTGTAGAGGCGATTAGCCGCATATAACCTCGTAAATTGGAAAATCTAAACTACATGTTAATCATTATTGATGGAACGGTTGATATCATCATGAAGCTTTTATTGCGGAATAGAAAAAACGTTGGAATGAAATGAAATAGCCCAGAAAATAGGATCAGATCTAATCAGTCGCAATCTTCATCAATTTCAAATTAGAACTGATCAGATATCACGCTGCAGGGTATAGTTATATCTGAATTCAGCGCGAGAACATAATCGCTCTCGAAAATCTTGTACGCCGGACTTCAAGACGTCGAATATTTCACGGGATTCCGAAGATTTCTTGAGACTTCGCGGGACTCCATGAGACTTCGTGGGATTTCACAGACTTCACGGAGACTTCAAAAATTTTGATAGGATTTCACGGGACTTTGTGATATTTCGTGAGATTTCACGGGACTCGCGAGGCTCCATGGAATTCACAGACTTCACCGAGACTACAAGGATTTTATGGGATTCCGAAGATTTCATAATAATTCGACCGATTTCACAAGATTTTGTGGCAATTTATGATTTCACAATAGTTCGTAACATTCAAAAAATTTCACGGGTACTTAGCACATCGGTGTACACCGGACTTCACGAGTCATAAACACCTGGGAACAGATGCAAAATCAGTGTTGGATAGTTTGAATATCAGATCCGACTATATCTGATCAGATCGATTCAGCTCTCGTGTCAGATCCGATAGGATGAATTTTTGATCCGCTCGAATGCTACATCTGAATTGATCCAATGATCTTTTCTCACCGGAGAAACTCGATGTCAGTAATATTAGTCGTGATCATAGAATACTTTCGGTGAAAATATAATATCCGAAAATTTGTTGATTCACAATTTTTCATGATATGACCGCATGGTCCAGCTTCGGCTCCGTGAATCTGATAAAGTGATACCAAAAACGAACGAAAATTCTTGATTGATAATTTGAAAGAATCCAAACTGCAGGAGGAAGGAGGGGAAAAAGGTGAGAATGAGAATGGAATAAGAAGAATGAGGATAAATAATATGCCCTACTTTGTTACAAGCTCCGTCTCGGAGTATCATTTACCGGATTAGATTCTTCGTTCGTAAGTACGACGAGGGACGACGCGACGCGACGGTGAAAATATAATCTTTGGCACTGAGCCAATCTCAGGAAAGTTTAACTGCCACTACCATACTATGCCACATTTTACTATTCCTCGGTCGTTTGAAACATTTCTCCAGATAAGGAAAGCTCAATATTCAATTTTCTCGAGCTCGATCGGTCTTACAATTTTCATTCTTTTTCTTCTGTATCCAATTTTTTTTGTTTTCACTTTCATTCGTTATGAGAGAATAGGACAGAAAGAAAGAAGAACAAATACGTAATTTTGGAAACCGTTATTTTTTATTCGTCATTCATTATTCAGTTTCCGATTTCCTTCCCCCGTTGTCATACTATTCCTTATATAAACGGAAAATAGTCTCTCAGCCTCTGATCGGATAGACGACTCGTCGTTTTCTTCATTATTATCATCATTATTTCACGATATTATTAGCTTCGCCAACAAAACGCAAGGGTTAACTTTTTCTTATTCGAGATACCACTCAACTGCGAAGCTGGGTCATCGATTACAGGAAGAACCAATATAATATCGGACGTGTGTTTGCAGGAGATTTTCTTTTTCTACCCCTGACTTACTTCTTCCATCGAGATAACAATATGAGTAATATGATCCATGAAATATTGAAACTCAATTCCAGTATACTCGTAAATTTTTGACATTTTTTAATACGTACCAAGCCTCAATTATCGCCCACAGATAACGTGTTTCAAGAAATGAAAAATAATCGTTTTCGAAATCAATTAATTTCAATGATTTTGCTTCTGTGGCTGACTCCCTCGAGGTGCTTCCAAAGGAAAAGAAGTGACCGTTTTTCTCACAATAAATCCAAATTATACATACAATGGTGGAGAATATTATAAATCCCTGAATCCCTGATCATTTGATTCATGCGCTTTGCTTTTCCCGTTTTTCCGTTTTTTCCTCACGTATTTCTAAACAATTGAATATACAACATATACCTATGGAAGTGAAAAATTTTTGAAATTTGGAACCTGTCCTGTTTTTTTACTGCCTCCCTCTTTCTCTCTAGTACAACCTCGTTATTTCAATCCTCGTTATTTCAATCCCCAGCAGTCTCCTAGACTCCAGAATCTGCTTCAGCTACTGCAACTCTCTTGACTTCAATATATACCCCGCATTATTATTCACCCAGGGTTTTAGCGTCGAGGGAATATCATATTGCAAAGTTACAACAAAAGGGAAACGGCTCTTTTTATACCTACGTACTATAGAATATGGAAAAGTAGGTAGTCCCTGCTTTACCCTGTATAACTCATACCACCGGGTACGTATGCGACGCGTCATTAATTAAAAAAACCTTCTTTGAAAATCTACCATTTTTCGTTTCTTTCTAAGTCCAATTTTTTTCCTGCAATTTTTTGTCAGCTTCTTTTTTCTCTTTCCTCGTATCTTCCTCACTTTCACTCTCAAATTTGATTTCTGGTTTTCGCTTTGAAAGAGAGAGATGGATAGACGGATAGATGGACAGAGCTTTAAACAAAGAGAGAAAGGGAAACGAAAAATTAATGTGCGGGGGGTTGAAATGAATTCGAAATAGAATGAAGAAGAATGCTTTTGGGGATGAGAATCTGGTTGCTGGAGGGTGTTTTGTAGAGAGCAAATGGCAGAGATCACGAGGAAACAGTTTCTGTAAGGAGCCTGGGTCTTACGCCGAGTTTATCCCCAAGGATAACGCGCTGTCACAACGACACAGATTTCATTCCTGGTTCCCTAGGTCTACGTATACCTATGTATATATTTATATATATATATATATTTACCTGAATATATGTGTATATGTTTACCTATATACTTATTAAAGCGGTTATACATATATAGCTGGGCAATAGGTATAAATGCCGATTGCCGAGGGAAGGGAAAAGGACGTATGAAACTCGCTGAGGGTTGAAACCGTGTCTGTTTTGCGATTCTGGAAATTAATGAACACTTTGAAACACACTAAAAGCTCGAAGTAACTTTTGCACGATTAAACGTGGGCGCTTATATTATTTGAAAATGTTCATGGATTGCATGAAATAGATTAAAACACGTGAAATACGAATAAAAGTTGACGATGAAATGTATTATGTTGAAAAATCGATTGTAAAGTTGAGTGGAAATTCGATCGTCTGAAAAGGTTGCAAATGATTCGATCAAATCAGTTAGGACATATTAAAAAATGGATTAGGGTTGTCTAAAAATGTTGAAGAACAATGTGAAATTGGGAGAAAAATGTATGAGACGAAGTAGATTCATACGAAAAAATGGAAAAGGACGAGAGGTGATTAGAATTAGAATTGAACATTTGAGAGATGAATTAGAATCACCCGCGAATGTTGATAGAGGTCGTAAAATCTGTTCGACCACGCAGGCATAATCTGGAGAGGTTGGAAAACGATTTGAAATCCACTCCACTGTCCGAAAGGTGGATTGAAATTACCCAAAATGGTTGAAAAACTTGCCGAAGTCACAAGCGAAATGATATCGGAGGGCTGAAAATACTTGAGAACTGCTGAGGATGTGGTGAAACGAAACAGAGCGCTGGAAAGTCCAACTAAAACTATGGAAACACTTGGGAAGCGTATTGGAACAAAGATCGTAGGTAAAATTGAACGAGTTGAAAACACTGAGTTGAAAAAATTCGTCGTCAAGTAAAATTAAAAGCTGAGGCAGAGTGAGAAAAGCCGAACGAAACTGGAATGAGATTTTGAAATTCGAAAACCGAAACAATTTGAAGAAAGTTGAAGAATTACCGAGGTTTAGAATACCAGAGCTCGAGCCAAGAGACAAGGTAGGTTCCTCCTAATCGGAGACGGTGCGAGGTCGACGACGCGCCGCGACAGTGGGATATCCGCTTGAAGCGGGGACGCGACGAGAGAAACCGCGCGTTCAACGTTCAAGTATTAAGTATGCAGCACTATCTCCACTTATCCTTATACCCACCCAGTAGCGACCTCTCGCCTTTCAACTACCCCTTCCAAACCAAGTGCTGCAGTTAAACACGAACCCTTAACATTTACGATTCGCGAGTTACCCCGCCGTGGCCACCTCGCCACCGTGTCTCTCAAAGTTCTTATCTGTCAAATCCGACGTATAAACAAATGCGATATAACGGTATGAAAAGAAGCTGTGCTTTTTCTTTCCTATTTTTTTTTTTTTTTTTTTTTTTTTTGTCTTCACGTCGAGTTAATTTCTCTTTCTTCTGCTCCTCCTTCTTCCACTACTTTTCCCCCTTTTTCCGCACAATGTCGAGTAGAAAATAAACGAAGAGATGACGTTAAGACAAAAATATACTAATTTGCTAAAACTGAATTTAAGGGATTTTTTGTTTTTCTCTTCAACTTTTTCCAGCCCTTTTTTTCTCTATTTTCTTTTTTTCCGCGTAGCCGGTATATCTTTTAATTCATTTCGGGGAGCCTTTCCTCAGAAAAAATTAGCATACAACGTGCATTTTCTCTTCCCTAGTTTCTTCTTTTTTTCTTTCTTGCTTCAGTCCTTCCGCCTTCGAGTCTCGTTAATTTTTTGTTTCTCTCGCTATATTCCTCCGTTTGATAATTCTTTTAGCTATCTTATATCGCGGATGTTCATTGCATCAAATTTTCGTGAAATAAAATAGCATATTTATACTTATACTGTGTTCATTCTTATTTTTATTCATTCATTTATCCCCCCCCCCCCCCCCCCCCACCCTCCGCTTTTTCTTCACTCCTTCTAGCTATCACTTTTCATCGTGAGCTTTTCACCCGTTTCAATTGGACAAATTTATGAGGTTTTTTTTTAACCCTCCTCTTCCATTCCCTTCCCCCGTATGTGTGTTCTTTTCTCTTCTTCTCCTTCATTATGGTTAGGAATTAACGCTGCTAGGTCTTTTTTCGCTCGCTCTCTCTCTCTCTCTTTGTCTCCCTATCTCTATTCTCTCTCTATCTATCTGTAACGTACGTATCTATATTCTAGCGTAGAGAGCGTGGCTCTCTTGCTAGTAAGTTTAGAAGCGGAAAATGGTACAGTGAGATAGGGTGAACGGGAATTTTTTGTTTCCCCTGGATTTTTTCCTCCTGCTCGTATTTAATGGGAATACTCCTCCTCCCTTTAGGAAAGAAAGGCATTTACTTGGAAGGATCGTAATGGTTCTAAACCTTTAAAATGCTGACAATCCCCGGAAAGCGTGCAACAACGACACGACACGACGTGTGGGGTGTGAATACAGGATCTACAGCCAGGATTGGGAATCCTGGAGCCTTGGTACCACGAAGGATCGTGGATCACGGACCGCGGATCGCGGATCGCGGATCACATCGGTTCCGCTTTCTCCGTGCGAGCGTGAAAGTCGAACGAGAGAAGAAAGACGATGCCAGATGCTGTTTTCTACCTAAATATTTATGAGGCGTTGGGTATATTTCAAGAATTTTTATGGTGATGAAAAAACATCAAATGACAACCAGGATGAGAGAGAGAGAGAGAAGGAGAAAAAATACCCAAAAAACGAAGAAGGAAATAAAATGAATAAAAAATCGAGAACAGGCAGGAGTGACAGGATGTATCGAAGATGTATTTCAGGCACTGATGGAAACCGTCCATTCCTCATACCTCATAGTCCTGGATATAAATATATAAAACGTCAAAGCTTTCAAACTAGCGGAACATTTTTTTTTTTTACTTTTTTGCCCAATACTTTCTCCTTTTTCATTTTTATTCACGTGTCGGGTAAAATATCTTACGTTCACCACAGAATTTCTCTGAGAATTCTTCTGATGTAATTCTCACGGTAAAGTAACGCGTAACCTCATCAAGAAAACCATTTTCCTCGATAAAAAGTTTCTCGGTGAAAATGTTTTCAAAAACCGTTAGATACAACTATTTTGTTTTGCAGTGTACGAATAAGCACAAGCTCCTTGTCGACGAGTAGACAGGGCAAAAGAAAAAAGGAGAAACGAGAGAGAACAAAAATAAAACTGAAACGCAGAAGAAGAAAGCAATGTTCTTCGAAGTGTGAAAATTCTTTGAAACACAGTAAAAGAAAACTGCCACGTGTACAACGAAGCCCGTAACTTTGCTTTGCACAGTTACGACGTTAATGACGAATGAGAAAAAAGAAAAATAATGAGAATCCCCGATTCCTGTGTATGAGAAACAAAACGTCTGAATACAGTATGTTTATACCTATACACCTGTATATTCGATAACCTTTTTGCACAGTTTGCAATCAATGAGGCCATTCTTTTAAGAAATCGAGGTTGACGATTCAAGTCATTCGCGGCATGAAAATGAAGCCATACAGTATGGACGATGAAATAACAAGAGAGCACCTCTACTTCACTCTTCCTCTCTTCACCTGAAGGGTGAAGAGTTTTGCCATGTAGTTAAGCGACACGCCTATTCGATATTGGAAAACACTAACTGTTGAAAGAGAGAGAGAGAGAGAGAGAGAGGGCCAAAGTGAGAAAAAGATACACTTGAGGTCAGATTGTAGGCAAAGGCTCTCTGTATCAGCGCATCGCGTCACTTAGTTTCGCAAAATCAGTATGGAAACAGAAGGAGAAGAAGTGCGAAGGAAGGTAGAAAGGGAAAGAGAGAAAGTTTGCTGGCTTTGCTGTGTTCTGCTCTGTCCTCGATACGAAAATGCAGCGATAGATGCATGTAGGTAGTGTGCAACAAAGAAGATATCTTGGAAAAGCCAAGAAAGTCTCACCGTACTGTAGTACCTCTTTATACCTATACCGACCGATGTAATGTGCTTCCTATAGTTCGTGTTACCCATCGCCGCGCCTCAGCCGTATCATGGAAAAGTTTTGAACGCCTCAGGAAGCCAGAACTGCCACGTATAACTGTTGAAAACTTTATACCGAATGCCTGTCTCATCATGGCACGATCTAAAATCATGTCTCGCACTGCAAACTCACCTGCAGTTAACTGGATTTCCATCCAATTTCTCTGTGGAAAAAAGATTCCGAAACCATGGAATCCCTCTTCCTGTTTGAGAAAAAACAAACCATGTTATTCTCCAATTCGAATATGATGGTTGAACCAAAGAATGCTGTAGACATAGATAAAACGACTGACAGGGTATAAATCCAAATTGAATAAATTCACTTGACTAGGATATGGTACTACCTGCAGAGTGCTCGTTGATGTGACGCGTTGTTATTTCTGTTTTACAGCTCCGTCGGTGCAAATAGTTGATGGAATGGGACAACCGTTAAGAGACAAATACTACGAAGCTGATAGCACAATTGAACTCCTGTGTGTAGTACGACATATTGCAATGCAGATGCAGTACAGCGTTGTGCAGTGGCTTCACGGTAATAGAACTCTCAATTACGACACTACGAGAGGTGGTATCAGGTGAGCGAATCAATCAACCAACAACCGAGTATGACATCCAACCATATTTTAATTAATACACATACTGCATGTTGTAGTAACTTGAATTTATACCCATCGTTAACACTCGACTGCAATATCAAGATTCTAGTATTATGTTCATGTCACTGTACGGACGAAAACAGACAGAATTTCATCAATCATTCAACGGTGATGTCAAAATCCGCTGATCCATCTTTCCCATATCATGAAATGTCGGAGTTTATGTTCAAAAATTGAATATTAACAAATATGGAAAAGTTTCTGCAGTCCCACAGCTGACACCAAATTGTTAAGGTTAGCGCGTTGGTGGAAAAATGTGAATTGAATTTGTTTCGTAAAAACGTTCAGAAATTAGGAATTTCTGTACTTATAAGAGAACAAAAAAAGGGAAAGTTCGTCCGTGCAGATTTGAAAAACTGATGGTTATAATCTGACGATAAGAGTTCCAAGAGTCGTTATCATAAAACGGTTGCTATACAAGCTACAGTGAACGCGAGAGGCATAAAATTAGTGTAAAAGTTTCTACGCGGGGCTATAAATAAGGAAGTTTGAAATTTCCGTGATGAAATAAGGCGTTCGCCTTGTCCCTATAGAATAATGGTGAATCATTTTGTCCGAATACACCTATAAAGAACACGGGAACAATGTCTTGAATAGGTGTATAATAATGGCCCGAGCGACGTGAGACGATCGGTATAAGCTAGCTTCTACAGAGTTCGTCTCAGACTCGAACGACTGAATACCGATCGATTTTCCAACCGAGTTGAACTAGGAATTACGAGGCTCGATTATACCGCCTCACTGGGTGCCACCTTGCATTTCAATACTTCAACATAGATCGTGAGGTACTGTGTGTAGCAAGTTGAGAGGAGAGCTGATTTAGCGACGCGACACATCGCGTCGCATTGACTCCTTTACTTCACTGCCTTTACACCAGAAAACATTTCTCTTTTTCGAAAAAGCTGCTCTACGCAGCAACTACGGTTTTAACGTCTTCCTCACGATTTGTATTCCATTGTATTTATTATACTTATCTCTCCTTCCGCAAGCTTTTTTCTGGCATCCCACTAGCTATAGCACATTTTTATTTGTTGTATAATGAAAAGAAGAAAAAGAGGAAAGGGAAAAGAAAATCTACAGAGAGCTACGAATTAAAAGCAGTGCTTTGATGTTTGAAGAAAGCTTGAGTATGTGTAAGCATATTGGAATGGCATTTAAGCCAAGCCCTTCACATCAAGAAAAGTGCTCTCCAGAGTGCAGAGCATGCTTTCATAAAGAAAGGTCGAAAATTCATTCTCCTAATGCTTTAAACTGTGGGAATCGAGTTGTCGGATCTTGGATATGTGGTGGGAAAAGAGGAGGATATTTTACACTTTTAACGATGTGAAATGTTTAACGGAACTGCAAATGTCTTGCTCGGTAGGAAGTTAGTATATAGAGTTCGGCAGCTCAGTTACCGTAACATGAGGCAGACCAAGAGGAAGTCAGAGAGGTTATCCAAAGGCAAAGTGGATTTCGGTTTGACGATAGTGAAATGCTATCCTCGGGTTTACTTCCAAGTTATAATCTACTGTAAACAATTTGAGCTCTGCTAAGAAATTGAGTGACTTGATGGCAGTATATGAGACTCCTGAACTTGCGGTTTGCGTATGTTAAGTGGAGTCAAGCTTATACGGGATTAAGTTACGCGGTTTCGCCATGACTATATGTGCACTGCAGTCCCACTATTTGATGTTCGAGTAAACGTAGTATCTGGGACCTGGATCCTTGGAATGTGATTAAACTCTGCGTGATTCAAACCCACACGTGTTATTAGAACCATCGACCGAGTAACCTGAACAAGGGTAAGGGAACGGTGATCATCGGTCGACAAAGCATTTTGGGCAAAATTAACGAGCTGACAATGTTGTGCTAGTTTGGGGTTCAGCGGCATAAGAGAAAGAGAAGACCAGACATGCGTGGATGAGAAGAAGCCTGCAAGCTGATCATAACCATCCAACTCGAGAGCATGAACTCACGAACTTTCGAGAACTTTGGTGAACTTTGAAAGCAGCGAAACCTACTAATGGGAGAGCTTTACTCTCAATTAGGTATCAGCACGCGAATGTGTGTGTGGTGGAGGTGCAGGCGAATACGTTATGTCAAAAGCACGTAGTATGTACCAGTCACGCGTTACGGCGGTAAGCGGATTTTGGAACGCTTAAGATTAAACTGTAGACGACCCCTAACGATCACTTGCTTCAAAACTGCTAACGTGCTTTAAAGCGTTCTGCTACGGGTATTATATGTGTGTACTACGTACCTACACCTGCTCAATCTGCTGGCCGTGTATACTTCAGGGACAATGGAAGTCTGATGTTGAAAAAAGGGAGAGAAGTACGGAAAGAAAATCGAGAAGAGCAATTCAAGTCGTGAGGTGAATGGATTTTTCCGAAAATCTAGAATACCGCTGGCCATCGGTTTGAGAACATCATCACATGTTGCGGTTCGACGAACGGTCCACTCAAGTGACCGAACTTCTGAGAGCTTGACTCACCCGTTGCAATGGCAGCGGCGGCAGCAGGGGTGCTTTGGATCGTAGGGTTGCGGGAGGATGCGGAATTCAGTAACTTCTAATAAACTCTAGAGTGTATAAAGCCGAGAGCGAGGAGAGGCAAATAGCCACACGGGACCAGTAATTTAAGTAAATGCACTTCCCAACGAGGAGTTGTTATTGCTCACAATCTGGTGAATTGAGCCAACATAAAACGTAAAATTCACCGAGTTACTGGCGACGCGACGCAACGCGGCGGGGCTTGCCGCATGGAATTGAGTTTGTACTGTGAAACAGTAACAGCTAGGGGCGGTATACAGTATACAGCTATACCCTATACATATGCATAGGTAGCACCGAATTGGGCTGACACGACGCCTGCGAGGGGTGAAAAGAGGGGAACGACTCGCACCCTCCTCATCCTCACGGACCGTTGGCTCTATCCACTTTCCAGTATCATTAGGCAAATTTAACCTTGAAACAATAATCTCGGGTGATATTATCAAACAGAAATAATCAGAAAACTTCATGGAGCTGGACGCGCAAATTGAAAGAAGGTAACGAATGAAAAAAGAGAGAAAAACACACACAAGTGTTTCATCCCCTATTTCATTGGCGTTATTTTACTATTCTGAAAATCTGTGACAGGCGATCAGCCCCTTTTCGTTTTTTTTTTTTCTCATCCCAAATGCATCTAATCTTAAGCCTCGCCCTCCGGTAAGCAGCTTTAGTATTTACGGTAAACATTTTCCACGTCAATCGCCCGTCTAACTGACCCCGTATCAGCGGTTAGCCGATTGGATTTTTCCAAGGGAGACAAACCGGCTCAACGAATTCCTCTTCATTTCGCTGTTCACGTATCACTTTTTACTATTCACTTGACTCCGTGCATGTTTGAGGGTAAGGAAATTTCTGTCATGACAGCAAAAAACAAAAAAAACTTCAGAGAATTACGTTTTTCACAATATTTCACCCATTTTCAGCCGTTTCTCTGTTATCAACAAGAGTAATACGATCGAATTGTAATTTTCGTTTATCAATATCAAGCTCCAGTAGTTTTCGGATTGACGTATAATTTTTCCGACCAACGCAACGTGTCCCTGGGATGTAGCGTCAATTAGAACTTTATTACGCTTTTGAAGATCTTTATCAAATAGCTAAAAATGTCCTCTACACCCGCAGCTATACTATAGTGAATTATTATATCGGAGGTAATTAATTCTCCAGTTATACGTATACATATTTACAAAAGCTCTTGCGAAAAGCTCGCACCTGTGGTAGGCACTGGCGACACGCCGAGGCGGAATAACAGGGGAAAATTTCAACAAAATATTATTAGAATTTTCAGGGTAATAATATTACCATATATACACATAAGTATGTATATGACTCAAGCTATTTTTGTTTCTTAACGAAGTATTACGTACGCCCTCAGCTTTTACAACCCTCAATTGCCTCTGATTGGCAGTGACTTTTAATGCAATTTAATATTCCATTTAAAATAATGATAATTATATGTGGCCGAGGATGATTATGTAACAGAATTGACGCCGCCCATTCCCCCAGCCCCTAGCTCCTTGCAGTATGGACGATGAATAAATAATTTATTCTATCAAAACTTCTGTCCAAAGACGAAGCAATGGAGAAGCAAGAGGAAACAGAGAGCTCGACCTGTGCAATCATCAAATTAATTATAACTGTTACAGTGTGAAGACAAACCTGATGGAGGAGGGGGCTAACTCCACCCTAAGTATTGCAAGGGTTGGTCCATCCGACAGTGGGAATTACACCTGCGCTCTGACGACGATGCCTGACCAACCCGCCATCGTCCATGTACACGTTCTTAACGGTGAGTTTTCTACCCTTTCTATTTTTTCAAACCCTTACATCGCATTCGAGATACCCGCGATCCTTTTTCACGCTTGGCAAGATTAGCTATTGGGTCAGGAAATGAAGAAAAATAAACCCGGAAATCGAAGATCAAGAGACGGCGCCATTCACTCGATGAACATAACACAGAATAAGTATCTTCTACATTTTGATTCAGAAGTTCCTCACCTCAAATCACGTTCTGCAATACGCCTTGGCGTTGTCACACGGATATTAGAAGTCAATTGCTTGATATGACAGTGAGCTTCTTGAAGCACAGCAAGTGTTGGAAGATTGTGAAACCAAAACAAACAATTCTGTTCGAATGATGACAGTGTTGTAAGATTGTTGTCGAAAAAACTCGAATTCATCAATGGGGGGGGTGGGGGGGGCTTCACGAACTTCTGGAGGGCCGCGTGCAGCTCATTTTATTGAAAAAAGAGGTTTTCCCAAAAATTGATGTCGACAAAAACTTCGATTAATTGATTTCCGTGAATTTGGAGTGAGCTTTTCTGAAGCATTTAGTCTGAGAGACTGTTTTATTCCGAAGCTTCATGAGATCGCGTGTTAAATTTTTTGTTCTTGTTTCCATTTCCTCTCCGTTTTTCTCGACATTCAATTTTTTCCATTGAATTAGGTGTTTTAGTGTTGATCTTTGTTCCAGGAGAAAGTTTAGCCGAGCTGCATCACGGGTCGGCCGGTAGAAGAAGCGAGAGGTGTCTTCCAGTGTTACTGGGTTTCATTTTACGGTGGTTTGTGCTGAGATGAAGAATAACGGACGATCGTGCTTTCTTGAAAATCCCAGATAGATATAAAATATATATATGCATATGCACACACACACACACACCTATATACATACGCATGTATATATTTTCTAACGGATCCGATTCACTTTACCGTGAAGCATGCAACTGCAGACTCTCCTATCCCACACTCTGTTGAAAACGGAGATGGAGTCCGTTGGTAAATTACACGCAAGAACAGTATAATGAAGAACAAAACAGTGTTCCAACAAACGATATGAAAATTAATCATATCTGTGTATATAATAACAATGATGTGCTTATGACACTCGAGAAATACACAGCTGGCCATAAAGTGAGAGGGGTAAAATAAAAGCAGAAGAAACGGGGGAAAAGATGAGAATAAAATGAAAGAAAAAAATCAAATAAATAAAAACAGGTGAAACGAAATGACAAGAAAGAAAGACTCGAGGTTTTCCTCCTATCCGCAAAGAGTCAGCAACAGCCGTCGTCCGCGTATCCTTATACCACAATGAGGCAACTAACCTTCCACCTTCCACCTTTTCCGTGACTATTCACTCCTTTTCCTTTTTCTTGCCCTCATTCTCTCTCGTTTCTCTGATGTCAGTTCATGAATGGAGTCGAGTGACGCGTAAATAGAATAGAGTAAGTGAATTTGTATTGTCCAAAGCAAAACGTCTGACTCTGTAACAGATGTTATATAGTATACAGTATATTGTGTCCGAGGTGAAGTAAGATAATGAAAATAGTAAGTGTAACAATACGTCATAGTAGGAACACAAATACGAAGTAGATGAAGAAGAAGAAACCGAAATCTGCCGGCTTCTACTAACATACACTTTGTTCAATCGCGGAGATTGAAACTTTTCAGCTATGACTTATCGCGATCGCGATACTAGCGGTGAATCGCAAATCTGTTTTATCGGCAATCGATACGTGTAGTATGTAACATAATAATATGGATCGCCAATTGAGTATAATTATATATGAAAACAAGAACAAAAACAAAATGGCAGTTGTATAAAACTTGAGTCTTCAGCGAAGCCCGAGAGAGTTACGAGAACTATACCTACGTGTAGGTGTAACATCATTTTAAGTAATTGTGGAACAAGTACGAATGAGAAAGAATAAAAATTGATTATCCGGAAGGTTATCGCGCTGCCTTACCGACTCAGATCGGTAAGGCAGAGTTTCAGAATAACAAAACATTGCTAAAAAGAAAACAGAAAAATAGGATAAAATTGATAATATAAATCGTTGACCGGAAACGCCATAATACATTTCAAAAAATCGAAATCGAATGGCAGAATATATCTTACGTACTTATAGTTAAATATAGTTATCCAGCTCCGCTCTTTATCTACTTATCCATACGTATCTCTTATTCTACATACGTATACATATACACATAAGTCATCGACACGAACGTCTCGTTGTTATTTTCGGAGAAAAATGAAAAAACGAAAAAGTGAATGATATATTTTGCTGCTGCTGATTTATATTGTTTTGCAAATATTGATTATACATCGTTTGACGATTGATCGATTGTGTCATACATTTTTGGTATACCATCGTTGAAAGGTATACTCTTACGGAACGTTGGCTGACGTTATTTTTTTTTTCTTCTCGTTCGTTACAGCGAGTAAATGGGGCAGTTATTCCTAATAATTCCAGAATATCCCGAGAGGGTGAGATTTTATGGAGGAACAAAAGATTGTTTAATTGGAGGAGAAATGGGGGGAAAAAAGGAAAGAGAAGATTCGATCAAATTTACTTAAGGAAGTGGACCATTAGCTTGAATTTTCTTAATTCAACGGACTTGAATGTTGAGTAAAATGTAAAAAAAAAAAAAAAAAATACCTACCTGCGATACAAAATTTATCTCTTCGCCATTCATTCATTCATTCATTGTGAAATTATACCTAACTACCGAATCTGTGCAATTTGATGAAAAAAAATCTAACGAAACGAAGTAAAAGAATGAAATGTGAACTAGCGAAGAACTATTAACACTAACATTCGTTCACGTAACAATATTAACATTAACTGTTAAAAAATCAGCACATAATGAGATTCGAGCAAAAATTCTAAGGTAAGGTTGATAAAATAAATTAATTGATCAAACCAGTGCTATTCTGGCACTGCTTGAAAACAAAATGAAAATTAAATTGAACGAAACCGGGCTGAGTGAAAACGAGAGGGTTGAAAGTTGAATCGTGTTTTCCTTTTTCTCCTTTTCGTTTTAACCCCCGAGCCTTAATTGTCGGATAGCTTTTATAGAGGTAACTAAATTTAATCGCTTTGATCAGACTGCGGGATTTTGTTATCCTGATTTGTAGTATATATCCAAGTAGAGGTACCTACTTTACACATATTTCGTTGTATTATATCTGTATATATGTCGAAGCCGAATGAATTGGGAGAAAAACCATTTTTTTATTTCTGTTTTCGTTTTTTTTTTTCACGTATATCGCAGGGGTGGAACCACAGAGTAGAAGATTCCCCCCGTATATACGTTTACGATAATTTTGGCTTGCTGAATAAAATTAACCCCGACGGATTTTCTACTTCCGAAAAGAATTTTGTTCACGTTTAATTTTTTATAATAATATAAAATTCGGGATATTCATCGGGGGCTCCGTGCCACACCGGATTCAGAATACTTCGTCCGCACCCGACCGGACACGATTTTTCATTTTTTCGTTGTTTTTTTGATACAGCAATGCTGGAAGTTTGAATGAAAAAAAAACATTTATTTCCTCAAGCATAAAAATTTGATCTTCCGTGCGGGTAGAGTTCATAATTCATTATGAGTTATGCAAGATTTTCACGCACCGAATGGCTGACCAACAAAATTTTATAAATTCGATCAGGTGAGACCCGGAACTTTTTCGATCAATGAATATTTTCAGAATAAATTGCCGTATCGCTAGTAATAATAATCAGAGCTCAAAAAAGTTTCGGCACGAACGCAAAACCGTTTTTTTTTCGATCGTAGTTCCAGTTTACCACGTACAAGAATCAGCGGAGTAATAATTTTTTGAAAGCGGTAGATTGGTCGTTTTGGAAATATTACAATTTCGAAAATTCGATTTCCTCACTAATTTCGAATCAGCTGTTTCCCGCGACCTATGGAAGACGTAATTTCCATATTCCCTGAGAACTTTGCACCCGCTCGAACCTTCGCCCTTTCCAAATTGACAGACAAAAAATTCAAAGGGGTGTGTAGAAAGTATTTCCGACTTGGTACGAAGCTCTCTCCATGTGTAATAATTGATGAACATTTATTCAAATTCTATATTATATTATAGTGTAATATAAATTGTAAATATCATAACGATTAATCAATTGATTGAATAATCAATACCTAGTTATCGATAGATTACATGAAAACGTTGCGTGTCTGATAATGAGAAGAGAAATCGTATTATACGATCGTCCACGACGAAAGGAAGGAAGGGGTAAGTTTAGACCAAAAAGAAAAAAAAAATTAATAATTACAAGATGATACAAAACAAGTTTTAACGAATTGCCATACATATTAAACATAATATATATATATATATATATATATATATATATATAATACGTATACTCAGTCTCCCACACACATACCGATATGTTATATATATATATATATATTCTAATCGTTATAAATAAATATGATGAAATACTTATATTATTATGTATAAATAATATATAGATATAAATATGAATAGATAATTGTATGAAAATGAGAAACGAAAAATGAAAAAATTCAAGATATGAATCAAACTATTTGTACTTCACACGAATGAAACAAAAAACAAAAAAAAAAAAAAGAACAAACGCCCGGCATTGTTGTATACATATTATTATTATTATCATCATTGCTATGGATATAATTATTATACCACACGCAGCTATAACAATATACAAATATACGTTGAATAACAATGATAATAATAATAATAATAATAATAATAATAATAATGATGACTATTTGTTATTATTATAATTATTGTTGCTAAAATTATTCAAGTCGAAACCCCCCGTTCATAATTATACAATTATATCATATTATTACTATACATAGCTTATTATATTATGGCATAAAATCTATCCTAATATATATATATATATATGTATATACAAAAGTGTATATACATACACACCTGAAATTCAGAAAACCAAAAGTCAAACAAATCTTAATGCGAAGATCGAGAGGGAAACGGAGCAAAGAACGAGCTACATGTATTGCTATTACATTGTATAATAGACGTGATATATCGAATCGTTATTCCTTTCTTTTTTTCCTTCCATCCGTTTTTTCTTACTTTCTGTCATTTTTTTCATTATTTTATCTTTTTTTTCAACTTCTTGTGCTTCGAGCGTAAAGAATAACGAAAGTTTTCTTATTTTTTTAACATCAGCCCGCGTCCCTCGGTCTCGAGGTGAATCCAACTATACACACATACCTATAGATACGCGACTTCAACGTAGTTTGTTCAGCTTTCAAAGGCCATCAATTATTACCTACTTGTAGATGTATGTACACAATATGACAAGTATACCTTATACCCAACAATCTCCTTTCCCTCCCGTTCCCTCCCTCTAATTTCATTCCGATCCCCGGGATCCCGCAACCTTTCAAAGAATATAGAAAATAAAACTGGGAAAGAAAAAATAAGGAAAAGAAACGAACTTCCGAATCTTTCGTTCAGCTAACTCCTTCAGTCATTTTCCCCATTTTTTCCCCCATTTTCTTACCGCGGGTCAAAATTTTTTCTGTTTCTTTTTTTCTGTCGGTTCTTTTTTTGTCGTTTCTGCCGCTCTATGTTTCGACCGATTCGAAACCTATACCACGTCAAAGTCTGATACCAATATACATACATATATATATATACAGGTTGATACAAACCTATAATTGTAATATGTTGCGTATAAAAAAAAAAAAAAATGAATTACAGTACATATTCAATATAATAAATTCTCGTGAAGTATATGAATGAGTTCAATTATCTCGTAATATTACGAAATTATATGTATGAAAAGAAGTGAATGCAAGATGAAACGAAAAAGCGAAAAACAAACGAAAAACGAGAAAAAAAAAAGCAACAATTTTTGTCAGAAAATGGATATATAATTATAATAAATAAAGACCACTGTTTTACAATAAATGATCATATATTATTGTTACTATTATTATTATTATTATTATTGCTCATATCATTGCAATTATATAATAATCTGCGCGCACAGCCCTGGAAAATTGTGAATCAATTTTCTTGCTCCGATAACGTGAACGAGATTGGTTTTATTGTTATTTTTTTTCTTCGGCTTTCACCCAATTTTGTATATTTGCTGAAAACCAAATTTTCGATTCCAGTTTCCGCCTACATTTGAGTAATTCATTTTTTTCACTATAAAATTGAAATATCAGTACGTATTCATGTATCTAGACAAAAACTAAGCTTATGTAATTAATATGAGACGATATCTTCACGATTCACAAGCTCAATGCTGGATTCATTAATAATGGAAAAATTCAGTGGCTTGGTGAGTTAGGTTTACTGTAAAATGGGACAGCTTCTCGCCACTTGAGGAACATGATCAGTAGCCACAAAAGTAGCAGCACACGTACAGCAGTAAATGTTCTACAGTTTGAGGTAGGACCGTATATATATATGTAAGTGCGCCGCACTGCATAAATGCATTTTTCTATTCATAACTTTGAAAACTCGGTAGATTTGAATAATCCAGCCGTGTGCAGAGAAAAGGAGGGAAATTATTCTGGAATTCCGATCGAAATTGGCAGAGGAGGATTTCATCAGCAAGAAAAAGAGATGTGGTTCGCAACAGTATGTGATAATCGACGTTTTTTTTTACAAATTTCGTACAAGATTTGCAAAAACTGATCTGTGTGTTTTGATTTTTGGACTTCATTTTTTTTCAGCTATTCCGAAATCAACGTTTTTTTTTGTAAAATCAGTTTGCATGTATACATATATACAGATATTTATATATATATATATATATATTGTTCGCATCAGTAACGATCCACCAGATTTTTCATTTTCGGTGATCCATATATTATTGCGAAAAAATTGAATATCTGAGAACTGGTTTGAACGCAAGTTCACGAAAAAAGGGACAAAACAAATAAACCAAGGGCATCGAAAAAGAACTGAACTTGCAAGGGGCTGCGGGAACTTCAAGGATCATTTATCACACGGAAGAAATTCTTGGAGCGAGAAAATTGAGAGGTAAGTTTTGAGCCGGGCGCGGGCGGTGGAAGTGGGGGGGGGGGGGGGGGGGGCAGAAGATCGAAAGCTGGAAGCTCGAAGAATAGCAAAAAGTAAGAAAAGTGAGAGGAGCAGGAACAGGAACAAAATATAAGTAAAAAAAAAAAAAAAACCTAAGAAGGTTCGATGTAAGTCCATATAATCTTTTCATTCTTCTTATGCCTCATACTTTGCATACATACGTCAGCATCGACTTCCGGGCTCTTCTCACTGCACACAATCCCCAGCTTCTTCAATACCGTTACAGGCAGGATGCGCTCGATCTTTCGCGGTAAATCCGATGAATAAAATTACCAGTCTGTATACTTTTGGCATATTCAAGCTTCGCATTTTTGTTCTTCGTTTCTCTATTTTTTTTCCTGGCTCGGTAAGGATCTTTCGAATATAAAAGATGTCAAAAACTTCAAATCTCTGAAAACTTTTTCATCACTCTTGCGGTTTTTTTGACACATTTTTTTTTCTTCCGTTTATCCTTCTTTCCACAAATTTCCTCCTGTTGACCCTAATACAGCCCTTAATTACTCGGCGAAAAGTTTCCTTCACTTCGTTATTACTTTTACTGTTTTATACTTCGAACTGTATCGTCGGTATATTATATAGTACGTACGGAGAAAATGGAATTGATTTTTTGATCGTCCCTTGCCATTTGAGCTCGGGTTTTTAATCTATTTTTTGCAGAGTGGAAATTATTCATGAATATCAATTATCGGTCATCAATTGTTCAGGCAAGTCTCGAAAGTAACGCGAAATTTTGATTTCAGCAAAAAAAAAATTGTTGCCAGAGAGTAATTTAGTTATGGACGATTTTCGGGAATTGATAACCTTTCGAGGCTGGCTTCAACCATTTTCACTGATATTCATATTTGAGGAGGATCTTATCCGATAAATCAAACGGTCTATTGATTTTTCTGTAACAAAATTCCATGCGAGGGGTAGTTTTTAGGTACTGATAACCGATTTCTGAAAATCGAAAATTTTTCCAGAAAACTAGAATTGGAATTTTCTTTTCTTTTTTCTTTTTTCATTGACATTCGAAGAGCGTTCTACTGGATGAACGACGTGGTTCCAATCACTCCCTACAACTGGCGGATCGATTCTATAACTGCGCAGAACTTGTGGTCAGTTATATTTAAATAGAAGGTAAGGCGGAACTTCGTGTGACAAACTCTACTCTTTCTGTAATTCCGGACGACCACATTTCTAGAATTCCCGAGATGGAAAAATACTACGTGAACAAAATATAGACTCAACGATCGAATATACTTGATCTTCGCCGCTGCTTTTTCCACTTTTCCAAATCCCGTTCTGAAGAAATCGTAGTAAGATTTTTTGCGTGGAAATCACCCTCGACGTGACAGACAGCCTCGTTCTACTTGGCTTGCGATACGGGATATATTCATATCGTAGTCATTCAAGCCGAATGAAAAGATTTGTTTCAACTTCACGTAGAATTCATACAAGCAGACGGCCGACGTCGGGTCTACTCGATCAAAATACCGCATAATTGGGGAAATATTTCGGAGTGAACCTTGTCCAATTTTCCAATCAATGTCGTTGTACGATGTATCAGCCTGGACTTCCTCCTGAGATCTTTCAGACCACTACAATTCGTTTGGAAACGTTGTTCAGTTAAATGTTGATACACATTCGTACAAACATAAGAGGAGTGTTCCCATATGAAATGTGTTAAGGTCCAAAGTTTTCCCAGCCGATCCCTAGCCGTGGAACGTCATTCGAAAACGTCATCCGGCTAGAGTTCCCTCGGAACCCGCTCACGAGACACGGAATGGCAATGGGTCGATGCTAAGAAGGTGTTCAGGCAAGGGTTTTGCTCCCGAAATGATTTCCTAGACAAACCGCG
Organism: Phymatocera aterrima; assembly: GCA_963170745.1. Taxonomy (NCBI): domain Eukaryota; kingdom Metazoa; phylum Arthropoda; class Insecta; order Hymenoptera; family Tenthredinidae; genus Phymatocera; species Phymatocera aterrima. Next base: position 7,595,885 of record OY720670.1, read on the forward strand.
AGTACGCTTCTTACTTTTATTGATACACTGGCAATCTTCAAAGAGCACAAAAATCCGGAGTCCAGTCACAATGCTCACGAATAGACAAATTCACGTCGATCGTACTTCCCGCCCGAGGACGCGCAAGTATAATCGGTGGCTACAAATTTGTGACTCACGGACGAGTAAAAGGCGATGAGAATAAATTTAGACGTAAGAGTAAACCGTTATAATTATGCTTCATGCCCGGTCGATAATTACGCGGCACGCCTCACTCAATCTTTCTGCGATTCTGGTTCCCTGGTGTACGGGGCTCTCCGCCTCTCTGTATTCGCATGCAAATATATAAACACAGGTACGATACATTCGTGTATACCTATTATATATGTATGAATTATATATAAATAAATTAACTCATATACTCGTACATACACGCGTTACGAGCCCAACGACGAAAATTGCCGGTAGAGAGCTTTCGAGCTTTCAAAGCGCACGATTTGTTATTGAGTTGTGTAGGTAAGTATTGTGAAAACGTCGTTATCGTAACGGGGGCTGACGAAGTCAAAGCCTGAGGCTTGCAAAGCTTTAGTCAAGCCGAAGTTTTCCAAACCTTTTAGCATCAAATGGAGAAAAACAATGAAAAAAATCCAAAACGAGAAATGAATTGTTGAACAAAATAAGCCGCAGACATGAGTGTGGAGGAGAATGTGACGATGAATCTCGTTTCTTTCTTCTCTCGATTTCCGAAACGAAAAAATGTTGAAACAACGCTTTTCAAAAATTCATACTTTCACATGGAGCGAAATCTTCGACTTTTACAATGCACTGGTATGCACAGGAGCCGTATAGTATTATTTATTGTATCAAATATATACATATGTATTCTGGACTCGACTCTGACGTAAATCTTGAAAACACTTACTATAAAACTTGTGTCGTTGGCATGATACCAGCTAGGAAAAAGGCTTCGGTGAAATTTATACGTCTTGTGAAGTAGGTAGTATACCTTTACGTACAAGGCAACAGCGGAATCGAAAAATTCGAAAAATCGACCAGCAGACCGGCAGAGCCAAGCCTCTGGAAATTTATCTTGTATCTATAAGGTAGCGTGGGATTGAAGTTCGAGAATTGAAAAGATATGATGTCAAAAAACGAAGCACAGAACTCGGTAATTAGGAAGAGGAGAAATTAACGAACGACATATCATGAACTTACTGACTCCTACGAGTCGTATCGCGAACAAATTTCATTATACTCGTATAAATTAACACGGAACTCGACTCAACGGCTGTTCAAATTTCTTGCTTTGTAATGATACTCGTAGTGAATTTCAGTAGTCGAAGATCCTTCTGTGCCAACTGACGTTAGTATGGTACACAAATTCGTGTAATGGCAGTCCTCGGTGCACGGAAGCTATTGATAACATAAAATTTTCTTGACATGTGTTTTTATGCCGTAAAAAAAGCGTTGAACACTTTTTCGGTTCTTCGTCGTATAGATACAATGGAGTGAATATTGTGAGTGGAAAAAGCGAAAGGAAAACACGGATACAAAAATAATAATAATAAAAGCGCAAGGATCGCGAAGGTAAATATTTTCTTTTTTCCACGCCTTTCTGCGGTCTGCAATAATATCCATTAGCTCCGAAATTCTTCTTTCATTATAAAAAGCTTCTTCAGCGGATACGTGATGTATACATGTATATATATATGTAGTAGAACTTATTTTGTCATTCTGTTCTTTTCCGTTTCATAAGAACACTGCAGACGCTCCCCCGAAAAATGGGAAATTGACGAGAAAAGTATTTTTTTTTTCAGATTACACGGTTCGGAAAACAGAGCTCCGCTTCTATGCGACTGCGGCACGAAAATTTTCATCGGAACGTAGTTTGTCATCGTGGAATTTTGAGATACAGGCATTTCGAGAACGTAGAAGGTTTTCTTTGATCGATCATATCGGAATTGGACACCTACCGCTGTGAAGCTACTAATTCTACGTTCTTCTATCTCTCTCTCTTTGAACTCCCCCTCTCTCCCTCTCTCTCACTCCAACATTGACCTAAAGGCGTTTTCTACCGTACGAGCAGCTTCGCACGACTGCAAAAATTGAACGACGTGATTCGATCGCCACTTTTGCTGCGATCCAAAATCGTGACATCGACGGTGTTCCAGAAGCCAGAGAGGGCTGCGGAGTCCCACCCAGAACCGGTGAGAAGTTTTCTGAACATATGGATGAGAAGAGAGTGAGAAAGGCCTCTCTATAACTGATTGATCGGGTATGAGTATAACCGCCATCAATCCATGTTATGTTGGTTAAAGAGGGCAGCTTTTCTATTCGACGCTCAAAGCAATTCCTCGTCGTCGCCGCCATCGGGTCGTTGCAAGGTTTTCTCGAGCCAAAAGAGCTCTCTTTTGTTTCTTTACATTTCGTATACTTTACCTCTACGTCCGCCAGCCCGCACACAGAGATACATACATAGAGTTTTTAAGCCTCGTCCAAACGGCAAACACTTTTAACCCCAGGCATTAAAACTCAGTGGAGTATAAGGGATGAATATTGATAGGGCCTTGGGTCACCCGAAGTCCCAGTCGCAGTCTTCTGGGTTCCTGGGTTCGCGGGTTCCCGTGCGCCTTCTTCCCTTACAATTAGCCTCGGTGTCATCCTTCTCGTTTAAATTCGACGAAGAGAATAACGTAAAGAAGGGTTTCATTTCGGAGAGCGAGGGGTGGCTGGCAGTTCTGTCGTATGCACGAAGGACCTCAGCTTTTTAATTCATAATCATGGTAATAAAAGCGTCCATAAGTTTCTTTTTTCACAGTTTCCACAATTTGTTTCTTCGCTCTTCTTCTTCCGCCGCTTTCCTTATTTCTTGTTCTTCATTCTATAACCGGGAGATTCTTCGTTTTCAGATTATACTTGCCTCCGATACCCAATGATCTTTGAATAGCAAGGAAGGTAGAAACATGATAAAGTTTCTGTGCCCTCCAGTAAAAATTTGTTCAATTATTCATCGCCGTCCCGCGCAAAGCTCAGCTCATACAAGTTTCACGTCGATATAAAAAGCTTCTGGTTTTTCTCATCAACGCGCGAGGTTATTGTCCGTTATTTACAAACTATTCTACCCATATATGTATCGAAATGAGCTCCAGATAAGACTTGAATGACACGTTCATTGACGAGGAAAATAAAAAGCTCTGGAAGCTGTTTCTAAATGTGGAAAAAGTTTTCCTCGTTTATGCGTTTGTTGGTATCGGTATTGGTTCGAGAGACATAAATATAGAGGATGTGGATATCTCGAGTTAAGGAGACAGCGCCGGATAGATAGCAGATGAATGAATAGATGAGAGATAAATTTTGCTTAAGAGCTTCTTTTTTATTGCTTCTCGAATGGCTTATTCCCCGCGCTTCTCTAACGTTTGTAAACTTGTTTCCGGGATCGATTTCGACTGCCTAGAATAGAAAACATTTGGCACCGGAAGTGGAATTGGACACTCCCTACGAAGTATTATACACATACATATATAGTACCTAGATACAAAACGGCTTTTACATACAATCGGTATCTCGGTATTCGTGTACGTCGAACGTGAAGTGTGAATGTAGTGAAGAATGAGAAAAAGGAGAAGAAGAAGACGAAGACGAAAAGGACGGCCGTATTCTAGTCTCGAGATTGAACGTTCCTTTTCTTCTTAGTTTTTATCTGCCAACCTAGGACTATGAGAAAGGAAAAACTCTTTGTCCCACGTTTCTACAATTCCTTACTTGCTTGCTAGACTACTCTGCCCCAGTTGGTCAGATGCCAAACAACTTAGAAAACCGTTTCACATAATCTATAATTCGTTCAATTTACCAGAAGGAATATTATACCTATAGTATATGCGGTGGCCTTTTTCTCTTTTCAGTGAAAATTCGACGCAGTCAAGCCAGTGAGACTGTATATTATTTGATCGCATTCAGGAAAGAGGAAAGAAGGGTCAAAGAAGAACCGAAGTATATTCGAAGAAAATTCTTATCCGAAATCGAACTCCGTCTAAACCATGCCTTCAGACGGTGTAAATTTTTGGATAAAAATTCAATTATCCGACGAAAAAAAATGTCTAGCAAATTGATCTATAGTGAATAGCGAAAACTGAAGCGAGCACCGTAGTCCGTTTGAAACAGAGAAACCACTTTTCGAATTCGTAGTCCGTGTTGGGTCCCTTTAAACTCTAATATCTCCGGCGTGGCTCCACCCGGCTGGCTACCTAATACTGGACGTTTCCACTAAATCGCATTATTCCGCGTTGCCTTCATCTCTTGGGTAATCCTTCATTTGTTATCGTATAATACGTATTGTCTATAGATACAGGTATAGTATACGCGCAACGGTGAGTACGGAGTAGGGAGTAGTACTATTCGCTCCGCGATGTTTACAGTAGACTATCATTTCCGCGAGTAAGGATAGCAGTCCGGTATACAGGGGTTGAATTTCGGCGCAGTGTCTCACTCATTACTATATCGGGTCTAGCTCTAATCCTAAATGGGTTATCCCAATCCCGGAGCCGAAATCCCCATGATATATTGCAAAGATAATTCTTACCCGATTTCTCTGTCCACTGTTTATCCCCCTAATTCTTGGTTCAGGGTTGCTTCACAGACGAGCGAAACGAGGGGTGAATTTTGAGGAAACAGTCGAACCTCGAAGAAATCATTTCTGCGAGAACAAGAAGCACGAAAATTGTCGAATATATTCCACCAAATGATGAATCCTACGTTACCAATGATTCGGGCGATTCTGGGGTCTGAAAATATACTTTCATTCCTCAAAAATGGCTTTGTGGACCCGCCAAATGAAGCCACCGAACTGAATTTGTCGAGAGAAACATATATCACACAATAAAACACTGAAGCTTTACTTTGTACGTTTACTCTTTAAACTCTGACGAGTTGTTAACTAGTTTTGAAATCGCGTGTTACCACTGTCCGTCCTTCTTTAACTGCAGACGGACAGTTTGATAGTTTGCACAGAACGTACATAGCCGCTCGAGGTCGAAGTTAGAAATATGTCTGTTTTTATCACACATAGTTTTTTTTCTCACTCTCTGATTGCCAACTTTGAGAGGCTGCAATTCGGAAATGAAAGAAATTGACTTTAAAAATCATTGAAGTCGTTCTTAGCTCGTATTATGACGAATGGAATGATACCTCGTAGGAGGTTCTACGACTTACGGTTCAAAAGTTACAGTCGTTTTCTTCCACCGCTGCAAATCAGAGTAATTTTGCCAAATAAGAATTTTAATGGAAGGAAGAGTAATTGTGTAATTGAACATAAATAATCCTGTAATAGAAAATTTCATATCTTGAGATAATTAAAGCTCTCCGCGATACATCCCCCTTGATGATCGATGTAAAGGTAAAGGAGGGAAATCCCATCTTGTTCCCTCTTTCAACTTGCAGTTTGAGTAATGGTACCCAAATATGTCGGGGTTGACTCATCGCTGCACCAGAAGCATAGCAAGAGTCGGAGTGGACGGAGAAGGAGGAAGAGGAAGAGGAAGAGGAAGAGGAAGAGGAAGAGGAAAAGGAAGAGGAGGATCTCGTACGGATGCTATATGCTTGGGGTAACTTTACTCATCTGCTGTTCAAACACCTTGCGGAGAAACGATTGACTCGTGCAATTTCTCCGTCACTTCAACCAGTAGTGTAGGTTGTATAGCTATTATATACATTTCTATATCATACACAGTTATACTGCAGATCCGTATATATCTATTGCTGTTAAATACACAAGCAGCGAGCGATATCTCAAAGAGGTTTCCACCCGGGTGCAGCAGTATGGTGGAATCTACTGCACGCTGTGCACGACTTTACCTGAATCGGCGATACGCTATATGTACCTACAATAAGGTACGATATACCATATGCAAACTGGCGACATGGGAGATATTAGAGGTGAAAGCACTCCGGAAGGGATCATTTCATCCAAGATCTTTCTCTCGCATTCACATTTTCTCATTCTTATTCACAGGTCTAGATATGGTAACGCATGAAATCTAAGTGTCTATAAAATTGCGCGAGAAAACGTTACTGTAAAGTGAGAGGCGAGTCGGTATGTATGTACGTGTGCGTCGCCAAATCAGAGCCAGACTAGACAAGGATTGAACTGTTTCTTTCCCTTCAATTCTCATTCCTCCTCTTATAGTATAGAACAGTCTTCACACGACGTTTAAATCTGCCGGATGAATAGTGGGATGTATTTTATTCGAGGAGTGAAGAGGACACGTTTTTCATTCCCTTCTTTTTTAGTCTCATTTTAGACAGAAAACATTCGACCGTGACCTCGAGCAAGGATACAGTTTCAAACGACAGAGCATGTACGAGTCTCCACATTCTATCACCGTAAAACACAAAATAACACGAGTTTCACAAAATCGGGCTCAAAAAAAAATCTGGTCAAAGATATTGAGAGTATCGAGAACATGGTTCTGAATATTGAGCCTTCCCTTTCAAAAAACACAGAGTCAAATTCTTCGAAATTTGAAACCAAAATCGTTCGTAAATACCGCGAAATCATCAGGTCATGACAAAAATCTGGTGCCAGCGGTGGGACGGACTAATTTGAATAACTTATCATCTGTTAGCGGGACTCGACAAAATCATGTCGTGACTTTTTTTCGATGGACACAGCCAGAATTCAGGATCTTTTTTGTTAAAAATCCAAAGATATGAATGGTTTCCAGACCGTTTTATACGAGTATATATTCGCTTGTGTTTTTTCTCACAATTGTTAGATTCCCTATTTTCGGCCTATTTTTCTTCGATATACCTGCGACGACAGTGAATTGAATATTTTTAGGTTGAAATTCTGCAAGGGAGGGTTAAGTTAAGCGGAGTTAAGTATGTGTTCGTCAAACCTTCATCTCTCTATTTGAAACTCTCAGATAGTTATCTGTGTCAGCAGCACGTGTTTCATGATGTTATACTACTTCTACGTGCCGCTTCTCTTGGTCTTTCGATTTCTCTACTTCGCCGCAGAAAAGCTCACCACATCCCTTCACGTCCCATGACATCCAGGACAACACGTCTACGGAATCGGAATTTTTGAATCCAAACTCTCTTGGGATTTCGATATGCGACTTCGATGCCTGTAAAGATCTACGCAGATAGGAACGAGAATATTACCTAACCTACGTTAGTGACTTTCCAATGAACACGGAACGTACGCATTTTTTTGTCTCGCACCTTGTGCAATTCAAAGAGGAAAGTGATCACCCATTCAGCGCAATTATTACGATGGAATGCCCAGAGTACCTTTAGGCTTCAATTTAGCTAAATTCCAGGGTTAAAGTGTCGTGAGGAAGGCGGTGGTTATTCCCTGGGAAAAACGTAATTTCGGAGATACAGGGGCGATTAAGAAAATGGGTGAAGGAGCCAATTTCATCAGGCTCTTACCCGCAATCTACAATCGGCTGTAAATTCGAGTTCGTAGTTGCCTTCGACTAGAATTTCTCTCTTTTTTTCTTTGCACTAGATGAAGATGACATTTTTATTCTCTGTTTTTTTCATTCCTGAATTCGGCAAACTAGTGGGAAAGAAAGTTGAGAAGAACTGTCTATTTCAATTTGGTATTTTGCACCCTTATATATTCATTCAGAGAGTTTTAAACAAACATACATAAAAAGAAGAAGCGACTACCTCGGGTTGCAGGTTTTCCATTTAGATATAAATTACGCGCTTCACTTTTTTTCCCTCGACACGTCCTTCCCCAACCGAACCCTCCAGACTTTAACATCAGAATTAAAACGAGGACGGGCTGCAATTACACGCAATTAATCGTGAGCGCGTAATTAGCATCTTGGAAAATTACGGGTGACGAGTACGTAGGGTAGCGCAGGGTAGGGTACCGGTATAATAATAAATGCGCAATAAACTTCCATTAATCAGAGAAACAAATAATAAAGTACACGTTCTTGGATGATTTGGAACTGTTCGCATTGGGGGAGGCGAATGAAGATCGTGCTTTCCTGCCTGTACCGTAACCCTATAACGGCGTTTTCGGATCTTTTATTTCCGCTTTAATTGCATCATCCTTCCGTCCTCCCGTCCGCCTACACCGAAAGAAAGAAACTCTTCAAATTTCCCTCAATCCACGAGCAAGCCAATTTCGCAGGGATAATATCCTCTTCTATCTTCTTCTCTTGCTTTCTCTCGAGCTTTCGAGCTTTTGACCTTATTCGTTTTCTCTTCTGTCTTCCCTTTTCTCTAAAGCTCTCGTCTTCTCTGCAAAACTCCCTATGTGACAGGTTTTATTAATCCATGGAGAACTCGTAAGTGGCAAGTTCGGCTGATGCTTCGAGAGGGGGAGTAATAGATAGGGAAAAAACCTCCCCGTTATATCACGTTATACGCTAATGCGGGCTGGAGTTAAAAATTAATGCTTTTTATTTTCACCGAGCTTTATTCTATCAAAGTGAGATATAACTCTGCTACCGTCAGAAAATCCGAAATCACCTTCCAAAGACTGTAAAATTTCGTGGAAAAGTCCATTTCTCAAATCCCTCGATCATGGTGAAAAAAAAACAAAAAAACACGGACTCAAAAATAAAGCTTTTCTCTCTCTCTCTCTCTCTCTTTCTCACACACACGCACACACGAGTACCCATTGACCTGCATAAACGTCATAATTTGTCACAGAGCCAAAATTGCTGGAAAAAGTCGATATCAGAGACTGCATAGCGTATGATTATAGCGTGCGAGAAAATATTTTCGCATTAATATTCCACGGTCATGAATTATGCGTATCATTGGATAATTTTTGGATAAGAAAATATTAATATCAGTGTTTTGCCGAGATGCGATGGAGAAAAATCTGCGAGCGCTTTAACGACGTACGCAAGGCGAGAGACAGATTTTTTGAAAAATATTTGTCCCCCTTTTACATCATGTCTGTGTACACACGCGCGTGTGCACACCTATACCAGCGGCGCTGCTGCTGCTGCTGCTGCTCTCTTTTCACTTCGCTTTGCGCCGAGGAAGACGTCCGTTGAACTCGACCCCCACTTTCTCCACTGAAAACCTAAACCCAAACCCACTTTACAGAATCACAATGCTAATGTATTCGTCGATACTCGGAGAAGGACCCCCCTCTGCTCGACATAGCAAAATGGTGGATAGAAAAAATGTTGAATTGAAAAAAAAAAGATTGAAACGCGGGTCTGTTTATTGCTACTTTCCATCTCCGAAGCTTCACAAATTCACTCGATACAGCAATATTGTATATATCGCAGTATTTATTTATTTTACTCTCTTTGTCACTTTGCTCCTTTTCAATTGCGCCCCCGCCCCCGCCCCCGCCCCGGTGGGCTCCTGTACGAAAGACGGATTGATTTCTTGCTTCGAGAATATATATATACATAGTATATATGTGTGTATGTATATATATATATATTCTTTTATACAGAAAATGCGAAATCTCACGTCATATACATCCCGGGGCGTATTATTACTTCCGGGATCAAAGAGAAAAAAAAGGCAAGAGACAAAGAACCTATGGATAAAAAAGCTGTATAAGGGACTCTGAATAATTTCCTATGAAAGCTGTAAAGATACAGAGAGAAGAGAAATGAGAGGGAAAAAGGAGAAAATTTTATTCGCCATTCGAATAGAAGATTCTCCTTTTATTTTTTGTTTCCTGAAAAAAAAACCCCGTTCCTTTCTCCTCCTATAACCTAACCAAACTTGGAAGGATATCGTGTATATATTTCGTCAGTTGGGATTTACGGGGCGTGCGATATTCAAACGCAAATTTAGGGTTTTGTATTATGGGAGGGGATCTACATTTTGCTACATCTTTTGTAAGTAAGTGTATTACGGATAGCGCCGTACCTACTGGTTGCTACCAAATTATTATTCCGTTCGTTGTTATTGTTGTATCAGCGCAAAGACGTCGGAGGAGAGGTTTAATTAAAGCCAAAATTGAGCCCCGTCCGCCGCCCCCTTCCCTCGCCCGGCCTTTTCTCAACGGCAGACAAGCGAGCCGAAGAAACTTAGTGAAACTGTTGTCTCAACGCAGATGAAATCAATAAACAAGTGTACGTATACATTATATATTTGAGAAGTACTTACTTACTCAAAGAACAGAAAATTTCAAGCGGTTTATTTTTATTTTTTCTATCCCGCAAGCATAATGCGTTGATGATCTAATTGAGGAGAACAATTTTCGGAATGAAAATAAGTTTTAACTCGATCGTTCCACTTCCTCTCTCTCTCTGTCTATCTATTTATCTTTTCCTCGCTATTGCGTAACTTGTGGTGATTATTTTATGCCTCCACTCTCCGCAATTATTAGTAATTGACGGCGAAAAGAGAGGGAAGCGCGAAAGGAAAACAAAATCATGAATAAATTACGATTGTTTTTTCAACCCTCCGTGGGACGATATTCATGTAGGCATCACAGCCGATATCGTTATCGGATACCAACGTTTTTGAAGATGTGTGCCTACTCGAATTTTACGTTTATTCCAAATCGCTTTTCAGTCCATATCACTCGTCCTATATATTTCGCGTGTTCGGTTTATCGAATATTATATCCCCCGTGAAAAATCGGGGCGATGTTTCTGCAGCAAAATTTCTGGAGGATTTGTAGTTCTGCAGTTAGAGCGTTCCGAAGTCTGCGCCAATCGTCGGTCGCCGTTTTAAAATAACGGTTGCGTTGGTTCGAGACGCCACCGCTGCACGACGCGGTGCGGCGAGCGTTCAGCTTGAACTCGTTGTAATTTGGAAACTATTAGACTTCGGATATTCGCGTTGAGGAAGCTCTGTCTCAGATTTTCGGAAGGAATAGATCTATGATTAGATGGATCCCGAAGCAGCGAAGTTTCAATGGCAATTTGATTATCATTCGATAGATTGTCGGTATTCGAGTATTTACCTTAGACGCATTTTTTCTCGAGTATATAGAAACCGAGTATAAAAACTGACAAACATCATTCCGGGAGCTTGGTACGGGACATTATTTATTTATAATATCAAATCGAAAGCGCTAGTAGTCTATCTTATACCCTTGACATCTCCTGACGCCCTCGAGACCCTAAAACCCCGGCGACAAATGCTGATACCTGATGTTTAAGGGATTAGGATTTTCCCCGAGCTCGCGATCTTCTCGCACCTCACTCGGCTCCGGTGGTATGGGAAATATATTGTATTCTTCCACGAGAAACAAGTGTGGATTTGTGTGTGAATAGAAAACTATTAGCAAATTTTCGCCGTGTTGGACTTCCGCACATACACGCCTAACACTGAATCGTGGAAAAGGAAAACATCGCGTCGTTTTTTGGCCTCGTTCCACTAAAGAGAAGAAGAAGAAGAAGAAGATGAAGAAGAAGAAGAAGGAGAAGAAGAAGAGAAACCAGAACAAAAAATAAAAGAAGAAGTAACAACTCAAAGAAATGAAGGGATGGAGGGGCGTGGGGGGGATTGATGGAATGAAACTTGCCACACCATTGAACTGATACCGTTTCTTTATTTCCCGGGGCAGGGCGAAAATTTATGTGCATACAAATTCACCGCATTAGGATTAAAGCGAGGATGAATATCTCCCAGCAATTAATTTCAGGGACAGCAATCAACAAAATCATGAACACCAAAAACGTCCGTATACTATATTGTAATACTCAAAATATAACATTTCCGCACACACGCGCACACACACGCATGCCTGCTCGTATCTCTGGATCCCCTAGTCGACGTGTTTTCTTCCAACTAATAGTTCCCGTTGGATCGAAAATAAAAACACGAAACGACTGTCGAAGCACTGAAATATATATATATAAGATGAAAAGACAGAGAAAGCTCTCTTCCTGCCCTCAACGTGACCATAATAAAATAGAAGTTTATATCCGCCCCTGAAGCGAATGGGTTGTACGTTTATTCGAAAATAAAGAGTCCTGTTCAATTCTCATTGGAAATCGGTGGTACATCGACGAGATTGAGTTTCGTAACTGGTTGCTGGGACGAAAGAGAAATATGATAATTAAACTGGTGGTACAATACTGTTTAATTACGATTAATTAATTCATTAATTAATTAGCTGACTGACTTTCCTTACACGGTGTAAGAATATACCGTGAATGCAGTCTAGTAGTCGCGTAAGTGCAGCATGCTATACATAGGAAACGGAGTGCGAAAAACGACCCTCGGGTGTGTGATTCGGTTCTAAGTTTCAGCTGATTGCAAAGTGGGAAAAAGATGGAAATTTAATAAATTCTTTAAAAGTAAGTAAGTAGGTGGGTACACCTATATATACACGTACCCACCTACCAATGCCGAGAGACTTCAACTCGCCGTCATTCATTCCTTTTTTCTCTATGCAAAGTAGAACCATGAAGCCCTACGACTAGACTGAAGCATAGCAGTGCATATTCTTCATCTGCAATTCTGCAATTTATTTCACAATTTTGCAATCTGGTGACACATTTCTACCAGCAAGACGCGACTCGACGCATATACCAGCTACCTTATAGGAAGTAGAATTTATTCATTTCTCTGGTTTTCTTTCTGTTCTTTTCCTCCTTCTCCTTCTTCCTCTTCTTCTTCTCGTTCACGATATTCTGCTCTCGAAAGAGAGGGAGGAAAAGAGAAAGAGAGAAATAAAAAAGGGGAGGAAAAAATCCCTTCTCTCCGATCACTTCATTATTAAAGGTCATAGTTCCTCAAGAAAATCTTTTTCATTCAGCCACCACCTCGTAGCAGCTAATGCGACATTTCCTATGGATGATAGTGAGAATTCGCTATCAAAAGAATTTCAATTTTTGAGTAAGTGATTCGATTTTTTTCCCCCCGTGAGAGAGAAGAGAGAAAAACATGAATTTGAAATTATGAACGAGAAATTGAAATACAGCGAATTTTCCAAGGGTGAATATAACAGTTTTAGAGGAGTCTTGAAGTCTCCTGTACAACTGTTATAGTTGCATGAAATTCCGTGTTTCGAACTTTTGCCTGCAACTATATATACTAGCTGTGAAAACTACAAATCTCTATTACAGGTATAGTGTGAAGGCTTATCACTTTTGTGGATTGTAAAAACGGCTTAACACTCGTGCACACGCGTACATACTAACACCAGGTTAAATGGAAAATATATTGCGGTCTATTTGTTCGCCGGTTATTAATTGGCGAATATTTCAAGGTCTCGACTCGGGTATTAATTTCTGCCATTCCAGGTTCGAGCATCGTTCATTGATATTGCTAACGATAAATCACGACCGCGTTATAATTCCTCGTAAATTTGTTAGATCGAAAGTGACGATTATTCTGCATACTTTCTTCTCCGCGCCCATCGCGATATATCAATTTCATCGTTTCATCGCGGCCCAATTTGCCGAAGAACTTCTCTTTCCACAAATTTCCAAACCCTTCGAAAATAATTGCGTGGCAATATTTTCCAAAATATTGCCACCTTCTCTCGGTTTTTTCTTTTTTTTTTTCACGTTTCCTGCCACTTCCAACAGAAATACATACCGCGAGACTAGATCATTTTCGAGGCCGTTTCTCGATACCTCAGAAGAAGCTGAGGTATATAAGCAAAAGGGAAGGACGGCTGAAGGCTGAGGGCTGAGGACTGCGGATTGCGCAGGGTTGAGGAAGCCCCAAGGACACGGGGATCCACCTTTTCACATAAAATTACGTTAGATCCAACGACAAGTTGGAGTGAACCTGATGGCAAGCTTTTTCAGAGCAGGTAAATTCGATGAAAGCTTTTGGCTTTGTCCCTCTAATCATTCTTCAATTCAGTATATATATACCTATAGTGTTATTAAGCCAGTTCTCGGATTTCAGGGAACATTATCCTCTTCTTCGTTTCTTTCTCTCGAAAATATACACCGGGAGCTTTTCGTTTTCGGGTTTTTTTTTTTTTTTTTATAATTAAATTTTTTATTTTTCAAACTATCGTAGTACTTTTCGCATTTCTCCGTGATTCTTTTTACGTTATTCAGTAAGATTTCGTGCCTTCTTTGATGTCTTCCATATTCAATGTCATACGTATATGTATAGGTATATAAGTATTCGGTAAATGGACAGGCTATCAAAAAATCGAATACCTATACTGTATAGGTATCAATTATTCACAGCACATTGGAAAACGTAACGGAGTGAACCATTGAATACGAATAAAGGATAGATTTCCTTAACCGGCGCAAGGAATAGAGAGGATTTATTTTTCCCAGAGGATATATATTGGACCGAATCGGAAAATTATGAATTATTATTCCGGGCCAAAATTCGTCCTGCTCAGAAGTACATTCCACCTCTTTCGTCTGTCGTTTCTCGTTTTTGTGTGTGTGCTTCTTCCTTTTTCTCGTCAAGGGAGGAAAGAGGACAGAAATTTTTGGATCTTTGAATTTGAAATTTGAGCAAGTTATTCCACCATTGTATTTCTGACTAAACAATTCCACGAGCACAGTGCAGTCTTCGTACGTTACGTGTAACAACACAAAACTATATACGTGTACGTATATATAACGTTAATTCAGATTATATATTCGTGAAATGCAACCTACAGAATTTGCATTTGTAATCAGTATTTCATTTGTTCAACGGAATTTCGAATTTCAACAACCAATTTCAATTTCCTGCAATCCGCGCGCTACTTTAGTTAGGCACTGCAGAACTAGGACCAGAAACGATGTATCTTTAATTAGCATATATTAGTTTATATGAATCATACTACGCTGCAGTATGATTAGCAGAGTTCAAACGTTCTTCATTGGTTTCGTGATTTTTGAAAAATGCGAAGGTCATGATATTTTCGAGATTAAGAATTCAAGAATCTATTCTCAAGTATAGTATACAAGTTGATAATTCATCTTCGGTTTTCATTTTCGAAATTCCGATCTCTGTTCTGTCTACTATCGGTTTTGGAGTGAATTTCCTTCCCCCCGCGTTCCTTTAAATTTGGTTCGATCGCTCCTAGATTTTCCCTAAACAGATTGTGAGAATTGAGTGAAATGAGGATACCGCAGGAAGAAAAACCAGGTCCAAACTACTTCTCAAGTAATTATTCTGTACGTTTTTTGTCTCCAAGTCACACCCGGTACTCAGATGCTCTATGCGTTTATGGAAGTAGCCTGTACCTCCGCGCCGCGCCGGGTCGTATCCTAGGCTCTATCCCTGTGACAATTAATTTTCTGATGACGTGACAAGATCAATCGGATCAATCGAAAGCTCGTTCTCTCCACTTGAAAATGAACCGTTCAATTCCCTTCCACGTTTCATATGGTTCGTAGAATATCACAGTTTTTCATCCGCAAGTAAAGAAATTTTATGAAAAGGAAAAGAGGGGAAACGGAGAGAAGAGAAGAAAGAATACTAACCCGAGCTTTGAAATTGAACGAAGGATAACATCGCGGGCTTGTACCAAATCCGTCTTTCATCTTTTACAGTAGTGGGCAGTGGGACATAACTTTAACCGCAAAAGTCCGCGCGTGTTCTCGGGTTTATTACCCGTCACATCCGTTTCCGGTCCGCTAAGCTATATTCCTACACAGATATTGTACGTGCGCACGTATATTACACCTATGCGACGCATGTGCACATGTATACATGTATGCACGTACACACGTAATAAATAGAAGTTGGTATATCGCGTCACAACGATATTCCTACGATTCTACACCGTGTGGAAGATACGTGATCAGGCTAGCCATACAGTCGGCCAGGAATCTGGATGTACAGGCTAATGAATTGAATAAAAGCCCTGCAGACATGAGCTTTTCATTTCCCTGTCTCTCTCTCTTTCTCTATGTACCTCCGTTCAATATTGTTATGGATAATAACACACTCCATCTATCTATCCACCTCGCTCTTGCACTCACACCGCATCTCGGCGCATATTCGTATTTGTATTTGTATTTTGAAACTATGAAATCGACGTCAGAGACGCACCGCCCCGTGGCGCGGCACAACATCATGAAACGAACCGCAAGAATGCTACCGCTGCTACCCCTCGAGCGCGCTCTCATACCTCGCACTCACCAGGAAAGCCACCCGCTTCCTGTGGATCCTCTGTTTTCCCGCTCATATACATGTATTATAACCTACGTGGCCTGCACGTCCTACATATACTTATAATTGTGCCTTAAGTTACCCGAGCGCAAACTACCCCCTTCAAAAACTTCACGGTACAACCTGCCGAGGCACATCCGTATACCTGCGATCGAATATACATGTGAATAAGTTTTTCCATTTTTCAATTTTCAAACCTATTTGTCCCCCTTTCGCTTCACCTGCATTTGCAGAATTCCGATCTGCGAATCGCATCATTGCATACAAATCATTTGCAATATTATTGTCGTACGGAAAAAACTTTTTCAATTTCAATGAACAAGAGAAAGAGGGAGAAGAAGGAGGAAAATGAAAGGGAAAGGGAAAGCGAACGGGAGTTTCAGTATCTGAACTCATGGAAAAATGTTTGACAGTTCGTCCGTTTTTCCAAAAATTGAAATTAGGAATAAGTGGGATTGATGATCAATTGATATATTGTTCAATTCACTAATTACTATTGGCTGTAGTAATATTTGCATTCGATGTATATGATGTAATACACATTATACATGCGACTAATTGATGGAGGGTTAATTACGAAGTTGTAAATCAACCTCTGAATTTATATGTGTACAATGTGTGTCTACACGTATAAATATCCTCCTAAATATAAATAGGTACGCACCTATATGGATATATTCGAAATACTTTAACACCAACAGAAAGTCAATAACAGTATGTATGAAATGTTGTACCCCACCATATACCCCTGAGCAAACTTAAATCATTCATTCTGAAATCCTGACAGTTATTGATTGAGCCAAATGTTTTTGTACCATGCTATTCAGCACCGGAAATAAGTGAGTGCGTATTTATCCGTTTTTGGATTTGACTATTTTGCTAATTTTCCAAATAGGCGCCAGCTGAAGTTCTCCAAGTCAAATTCATCGGTCCCTGCATCTCTGAATGGTGAATACACCTTCAGAACTACCTGCTCTACGAATAAGACAACTGATATCAAATTCACAAGGTTTTGAATGAAGCTAGGGAGAGAGACATTTGCCCCATCGGCTGAACGGTCCGAATATTGTCTCTCCGGCTGCATTATAAAAGCGCGAGAATTCGTCAGCTTCCGGAAGAGCCTGAAATTCCAAATGTTTCCTCAATTCTTAGAGCCCAGATCGGAAGCGACGAAATTTCGCGTGCCCTAGTTCCAATATATGACAAAACAACGCGGAGCCCATCCATGAATTGTATGCAATATGTATGTACAGTAGAATCAGACGTGTAAGGGTGGCAAGGTGGCAAATTAGCGTAACTTGTCAGCTGTCGTAATAATGATAATAATCATAATCATAATGTAATAATGACAATAATAATAATGCTGGGTATACGCTGAATGTGGTGTTCCCTGAGAGCAGTATAGTGAGAGGACATTAACGACGCACACTTGTCGGTAATAACAACGATTACGACTATAATTTCATCCTGTGATCCCACGTAACTCAACACATACTAGCACCCCTCTCACTCTCTAACTCTGTCTTCCATTCCCTTTCTCTTCTCTTCCGCCGCCCCCGCGAGTTGGGAATGATAGTAATCGATTCGTGGAGAGTGGCTGCACCGTGTGCGTTGATCTGACTAATACCGGCAAATTATGATAACTATTAAAGAAGAAAATTCCCGAGGGGATGGTATGCGTATCGTATTACTAAAGTTCATACCGATTACGGGGGAAATGATTTGTTAATCGGGGAAAGAAGATGAAGATGTACGGCGGAGGGTTGGGAATTGAAGGTAAAAGATTGAGGCAATATTTGACGTTCAGAATAATAACTGTTTAATCGATCGGTAGAAATAAACGTTACCGCCGCGCCGAGTAGATAGCTATTCAAATCCCATACATTTGATCATACTTTTACGTCGGTAGAATCGCTTCGATATTGTTTTTCGGGGGGCGGGCTGAAGGCGGACGCTTGTCATGGAATGACGGGGCACATCCCCCGAGTTGCAAATATCCCTATCTCAGATTTCCTTTAATGAATCCGCTCTTCCCCGCCGTTCAAAAAATTTCCCTAGATACATATGTATTCCATATGTACCGGAGGTTTTGTATAATATGTTTATTCAAAGTATATATCGCGTATTATCCTTCCCCTTCCTCCCGGAGACGTCTGAGGCTCGGCTTACACCGGTAACCTTTGCTCAACACACTGCTGGATTTTCTGATAACGTATTCCTGACATTCCACCCGCACCGGAAATCCCCTGAGAGGGTAGGTGGATGGGTACGTAGCTAGGTGTTTGTGGTTCGTATCTGTGGCTAGAATTTCACTCCCAGAGCTCATCGAGACTCTATACCTTTTTGTTTCTCCGGCCTTCGTTCTTTCTCTCTATCTTTCTGTATCCCCGCACGCTTCATCCGCGTCCTCGGTCCTTCTCGCGTCCGTTCTTTTCCTCCTTTCCTTCTTTCTCTCTTCCTTTATTCTCACACGAGAGACACACGTTATCCACGCAACGTATACGACGCCGACGGCGACGTCGACGTCTCCTGTACGGAGCAACGTGTAGTAAAAACCGGATACCCTGCTCCAACGGCAAAGATCAGACACACATCGACCCCCGCAAGCCAAGCAAGCTACCAAAGTCTGAAAGCCTTGCAGAAGTCGTAATCTCGCGTATCCAGGAAAAGAATTGTGGTAATGGGACCCCACCGAAGACAGCAGGCTAAACACACGGCTACCGATACCTTACTACGATGTTCACCTAAGCAATCTGGATACCATCCCCCTAAAACCCGCAACCTAAACCTCACATCTGTTTAGTCTTTGTCTTTTGTTTATCATTCTTCTCTTTCGTTATCTCGCTTGCTTCATTTGTCGTTCTTTTTAATCGCAACGAGTGCATATCGACTTCTTTCATATCAATTTTTCAACTGACCGTCGGTATAGGTATCTATTATTTTTCACTTACCTACGTACCTACCTAGCTACCAACATTACGGCGTATAAAAACTGTTTGGTTCTCTCTATACGTAGAATGAAGAAGGAGATGAAAAATAACGTGAAAACGCGAACAGTGGCGACGAGTTTAACGGCGGTAACTGATCCCGGTGAAAGCTCAACGGCAGAATGAGATCTCTCTTTGTGTATGCCGCGAGCTTGCAAGCTTGCAAGCTCCGTCAGGTAGGTATTTATTTTTCTATGAATTCTATTACAACCGTTGTACGGGGCACCAAATTTGGTCATCAATCGTCTACAACACGGTGTAGAAAAAAAGAGCGTCTGGACTTGTTTTTTTTCCTTCTTTTCTCTTTTTTTCGTTCTCATATTCGGGATTCGAAATACAAGTGAGCTTTTTTCGAAAGTGCGGAAAATATTTGTGCGCGGTTGTGGCATATAGATATATATATATACACGGTGAGGCGACGAGAGAAGCGATATTTCTTTATGATATACGCTAGGTTTTATTGTTCTTCTGTTTTTCGGGGCGAATAGTATTTTTTATCGATTATAAAAATTAATCAGGCATTGTCGAATGCGTCGTTGAAGCTTCTCCAAGCTTATATAGGTATAGTTACGCTTCGAATTGAGCAAGTAAAATTTTGAACTCGCGTTCTGTGATTAAAACTAAGAACCACTTTCTCGGACGAGGAGTATTTCGCCCCCCACCCCACCCCCTTTCGCCTCGCTCAGTGTGAAGTTATAAGAAGCGGACTTCAGAAGCCGGCTAGTAACTAAGCCGAGTTACCGAAAATTCTGTCGAGCCTTGCGCCTCGGAAACCCGAAAGTAGGCACAAGATCCTGGTAAGCCTAACTCGTTTGAAGAAACGATGATCTGGGATGGCGTGTATAGGGATCGATTTTGTATACTCTGGAAATTGAATTACTTGGTAGTTGTAGATGAAGACTCAACCGAACGCGAAAACATTCTTACTCGTCAGTTTTCGAAGGCATGTATATAGGCATACGTATATGCAGTCGTTTAAACTTCTTCAAATCGTAAGTGCAGTCACACGAAGTTGCATACTTGAAATGTTAGCGAGAAACATTCTTCACTCCAGCGCGAGACATTACCGCATACGCACGCAGAATTCTAGAATCTAGATGCAAATGCACTCATACAGAAGAGCGAGAAAGGTAGTTTCGCGAAACGCGATGGGTATAATTTTCGTACAAAAGTGTACCAATGTACATACCTTTTAAATATGGAATATATAACAATGTGGAAATTGCTAGTGTTTAAAAGCAGGAAAAAAGCACAGAGTGCAACGTACGTAGCGTCGATGAAGCAGAACTGAAATACGGCAACCTGTCGTACTGCACCGTTTTATCCACGCGAAAAAATGTCACTCTTTGTGAGCCCAGGGTGGGGTGCATCTTTCGTTCAATGTAGTAAGTTACTGCGACGGTCTTTGGTCGATGGTAATAATCTCGATTTCATCTGACAGTTCGAAAACACGAAATGACATCGCATCGTATGAAAAATTCTTCCCGATGTGAAATACGTTTGGGACGCGATAGAAATTCTTTTTGAAATTATCACAAAAAGTATTACCAGAGATTCGAGGCTATGCGACAATAGACGGATTCATCGGAATTCAAATTTTTCCGAGCCTGAATATGGATTGAGATTAATTACCTAACACGATATTCTTCCTCTTTTTCGTTCTCTCTTCTTCCTTCTTTCTTCATTTTAGTCTTGTTTCAAAAATGACACGCTCGAACCTCCCAGCGCTATCCCGGAGCTACCAATTAGCGTGGAAACATTTGAATCACGAAATCAGATGATAATTTTATTCGACAAAATTAACATAAGAAAATCTTTGCCAAGGGTTGCGCTACTCCGTCACTCCTCCCCTCGACCTTACTCTCGTACGTATGTATGTATGTACCTACAACTGCGTACTCCTACTGTACAGCTACGACGGAAAAGAATTGAAATAAAATTTTGACGAAAAACTTGCAATTTGAATTTGCAAACTTTTTTAAACTTTTATAAATTATTTTAACTCAATCGGTTGATAAATTTCCTCTTTTTACGTGCCACCTGCAAACCTGGAAAGCCTTTTTCGGAATCCGTGTATTCGGACTCGGTTTTGCAGGAAGCTTGAAAATATTTTCTGGATTCGAGAATTTTTTGTTCGTTTCTACTTCTTATTCAGGAACGGGGGGAGGGGGGAGGATTTTATTTGGTAACTTAAACTTGTGATGTTATTTCTGCTTTGTTTCAGCCCGGAAGTAGCCCCTATTTACTACCCTGCATCCCCTTCTCATCAGGTACATAATATTTAATTCCAGTCCAATTACCAGAATCATATAGCCACGCCCGATTCTCCTCAATGTTGAACCGTTCGAACACGCTTCAATGGACACCGGGCCACTTCAATCTGACAAATTTATTACCTACGAGACCCAATCGAACCTCACGATTCTTATCGTTCGCCTTTAGGGGCTACGACACCCTCAAACGACGTACGTGACCCAAACATATAGTTGTCAAGATTAGAACAAAGTATGTCTACTACGGACGAAAAGGTATGTTCCTGCACACCCCAGGATACGTTGATTCGCATCATTTTCCAAATGCTCTTGGCATTCATACTATAAGATCTTTTTCAACACGAAAACAGGCCCAATTCGTATCCGTAAAAAAAGTTCCGCTCTCCATCGTTGCCCCGATATCTCGAGAACCGTTCGACCGATTAACTTGTAATCTACGGAGCAGCCTCGTGACATTATTATCGCTATATTAAACCACGCTAAATTTTCGTTTCCACCCGAGCAATTCGTCTAAATCTAATTTTTTGTAAATCAAAACTATTTGTCGTATTATCTGTTCTGTAGTTTTTGAAAGAACTGCAATAATATGTCGACGTGGTTCAGGCCGGAGATAATGATGTTATAAAACTCCTCCATGAATTGGAAATCAATAGCTGGAATAGTTTTTGAGTTGACGCCCACCGCGGTATTTTTCTTTTTCAGCAGATCAGTCCAAATCACGAATTTTGATATTTAGGCCGATACACCAAGAGCCCAGTTTTTCGGAAGCTGAGAAACCGTCACCGCAAATAACCAACACCGTTTGAACAAGCGCAATTTATCCACTTGGCAGCATAGTGCCAAGGTAAACAACGTCAGAGTATTCAGCGGAATGAAGCCGTTACCACAACAACGACGAGGGAAGACTCGTTAGCAAGATAGTGGCTAGAATTTCACCGTGGCATAGGTATACATATATACCTCAACCTACTACTTGGCACTCTATTCTAGACTCTAGGTATTCCACGCGAACTGGACTCGCGGTCTATCTTAATTGTTAACCGCCAAGGTAATTATCATCCACACATATTCTACCTTAAAACTTAGTGGGGTGCATCATATATCGCGGTTCTTTATATCCCTAGAATGGTCTTTGGCAATTAACAATTCATTGCCATAATTAATTATGAAAATAATGTTTTTTAATCGCTTTTTTATCTTGTATTCCGTTCTCTCCCTCGTAGTAAATGATGTTTCACGGCTTATAGCAGTCGAACGTCTATACGTTCGTACCAATACGTATAACATGCCAGTATAGACATTATTGTCTAAATGCAATCAAGTAACTATAGGTGGACTTCCGGTCCTCTGCGAGTCCATTAATTTCTAATTGCTGTAATTGGAAACCACAACGATTGGTTTCAATGGACCCGTGAAAACATTTCACGATGTACATCATTCGTGACATTAAATTCAATGGAGTAGAAGAAAAAGAGTGAAAAGAAAAATCACAAGAATTTATCCACATCTGGCTGCACCGCGCAGGGAGATGGACAAACTCTTCGAAAATCGTGTAATTTAAAGTATGTATGCGCATCCATACGTGCATACATACTTTACATTACATAATTTTCCATGTATAGGTATAGAAACGATACGACCTAGAAATATGGAATACAGTCTTACTTCAATCAATCGAAAATGAATTGGGGATACAGCAAACATTCACCCCTTCGGAATATCTAGAGAAAGACTTATACTTACAGCTTCCCTTTTTTTAGACTTTCTTCACAATATAGTATCTCCTCGTACTTCTCGAACGCGACTCCAAATGACATCGAATATTCGAATACAGGTTCTACCCCTACCCATAGCTGGAACGAGGCCTAAAATTTGAAGCTTCCTCGTTGAGGAAATTTTGGAATCGTTAATCGGGAGTCATTGAATAGCATGAACTATTTCCATATTTTGATTATTCAGTTATTATCATTACCTACGTGTATCGTATTCGTTTACATTTTCATTCTCGCTTTGGTCTCCAGGGCTGCAAACATGGCATAGTCGGTAACACTTGCAACTGCGATATTGAAAAAATGATCTAACAAAAAACTACGTTAATTTATTCAAAATATTCATAACCGCGGATGACGTGGACGAAAGTTACTGGAAATTTCTTTTCTTATCGATCTTGGGTGGTTATTATCACGTCGTGGTATGTACTACGTGTCAATTAGAGGTTTTCTGATGCCGGTAAGGAACCCCTGAATTCCATTCTGTTCAGCTGATGTGTTTTGTTATTCTCTAATTTCGGAACCCTTCGTAGGATGACGCTGCGATCGCGTTCGACCTATCATAGGATGGCAGGCTTACCACCTGCGGGTAGTTTTCATCCCCGAGCGAACACTCAACTACGGTAAAAATTCGAACGTGGCTGCGAATTAGATGTATCGGTGAGTAACCTCGGAACTATGAAATTTTGCTTGAGTTGAAAAAAAAACGTTTGTATCAACTTTTGGTAAAGCTAGACTGAAAAAATGATGTTATCCGATCGAGCAGACCCGAAACGATTTTTGTTGAATTTCAAGACAAAAGATCATTGAGGTAATCTGATACTATTTGAAATCTATTTTCATTATGAATTATCTCTGGCAGGGTATTCACTTCCTCTTCATATCCATCTGAATCTTGTTGTTGTTTTTTTTTTAGTTTAATTTCTCTCTGTGTTTTTTATTAATGTGCAAGACTCGAAAGAAGATCGTGCAAAAAAATGCTCAGATTAAACCTGTAAAACGAATCCAATTCAATAAGATGAAATTTGTGTAAAACCACGTTCAGACATTTCCGAATACTGTCAATATAATTGGCAAAAAAAAAAAAAAAAAATGAAACGAGGCATAATCATCTTCTGATCGTAACGCACAAGATTTGATATGAACGTGTATACTTGCAAAATTCTCTGATGAAATTGCGATCTACTTGGTCATAAAATATGTTTAGCCTCGCAAAAGTGAACCGCATCATCTCTGATAATGAACTGAAGTGATGCTGATAAAACTCAATTGCGACTTGAGTCGACAAACAGATTAATCGGTGCAGTGAATCGAAAAATATATTAAAATTAAACAACATCCGAATTAGTTCTATAATCATTATGCTTCTGAAATACATCTAGTGACACGTTCGATCGCAGTGATCATTCGACTTCATTTCATACAAAAAGACAAAAAAATCACGTGCTGGTTGGACTTGAGCAAATTATTTTTAATTTCGTTATGTTTGGCTCACTATAATCTTGAGGAGTGTGCGATTATTAACAGTCTTGGCGAACAAGGGCAAGCAGCAGCTTTGTAAGTCAATTATTATTTTATTTTCATATCAGAGTCTTATCGCATTAATGTAAATGGGGAAATCCGACGTGCGGTATAACAATTTCTGCTCTGGGTAGCTACGCCATCTAGCACTTAGGAGTATAATGTATAATCACTGATACTGACTAATGTCGTGCTGTGAGTCAAGTATGTGTGACAGCTAGTACCAGAGGAATCGCCACAGACAGCAGCCATACGTGTCGCTGGATGATGTATAAACAACGTGATAGGTCGTAGAATAAGGATCGCTCGTATATATACATACATTAGTGCCTTGCATCACGTTATTAAAGTTAGTGTCACATTTAACGAAATGCAGGGTATCGCAGGGAATAGCTCTACAAAAATGCAAATCATTCTCGACAGTCCCGTTTGGTACTCGGGACAAAGTGTAAGTGGAGAATTGTTAGTGGAATTGGAAGAGCCAGAGCTAATAAGAAGTAAGTATTCCTAACTTTGAAATTTGTTTTCTAGATAAGTCCTATCATCTGGATCCTGCTATAATTCGGTTTCAGGAATTCTTGTACGGGTTTTGGGTCGCGGAGTTACAGGGTGGTCCAACGAAGACGAGAAACATAAAACGCTCTTCGACAAAGTAAATCCGTTTCTCAATGAAAAGCAAGTAGTGTTCGGAGGTGAGTTTGAAGAATAGGCGTTTGGGAGATATCATTGGAAAAGGCCTCACCTAAAACTGAAAAGTTCATTTTTTTGCTGCCAATTTCTATGTCGCTCATATTTCATGACATCGCATTGACTTTCGTACCGACGGTCCTCAACGAACACATTCTTCGATTCAAACCGGCTAGCCCCTCCCCATTTGCTAAGATACGACAAAATTCATTACTGGTTTGGTCAGTATGGTATATAAAGTTCCCTTAGACACAAGAAATAATATGATTTGAACCAACCTAATCCTCGCAGGGGACAAGGAAGAATGCCATGAACTTACCGCCGGCCAACATGTGTTTCCCTTCAGATGTAGATTGCAAACGAATTTGCCGTCTAGCTACCAAGGAAAGTTTGGGCGGATAAATTACGACGTAAAAGCGATAATCGATTGGCATCCGAAGTCCAAGTACATTGTAAAACAGCCAATTACGTTTCTGTCAGTATTCGATCTGAATTGCCTCCCTATTGCAGCGGTAAGCACTGCAATAAAATGAGTATTGGCGTACAATGAAGTGCCCTGGAGGATAATTTTCAACATCAATCGATACTTTCATTTATGTCGAATTAGGCACCGGTCTCAGAAAAAAAATGCCTGATCTTTTGGAAACAATTAACACCGGTGCAGATGAATGTCAATCTTTCTGTCCGTGGTTTTGTTCCCGGGCAGGTGATTCCGATCAAAGTATCCATCATCCCTGAATCTTATAAGGTCCGGGTACAGAAGATCATCGCCACTCTGTACAAGGTCAGTTTGATCTTTTCTATCCCTTATTATTCGTGTATGTATCTATCAACTTCATAACTGCATACTAGCTACATGACAAACTACATAATGGCCTAGCCAGCCTTGGTGCCTGCCATTATTTCGTTCTACATGATCGACTGCACTTTCGAATGAGAAAGAAGCACTCGAAACTTCGCAACCTTCAGAATGCATTGCAATATGATTTTTGATAAGTTTCTTCTGTGAACTTTTGCTTTCTTGAATGGAATAGCAAGAGTTTGAGTTATAAAAAGACTTGCTTATTTCGAGTCCATGCTGGATCCTATATGCAGTTGTAGGATTAAATTAGGATCATATTATATTCAATTTATGGTTTGTCGTCGATTGACGGATTTGATATTTTTCAGAGTGCATTATTCATGGTCAATCACATGAACAAACACGTGAAAGAACGTCTCTGCGGGACCGAGGTTGACATAGAAAATGGATTTGGACTTCAAGAAGCTACTCTTCGTATCAAAGTACCAGCAGTACCATCCTCCTATCTGGAGTTCAGTGATAATATGGTCATTAGATACATCCTGGCCGTGGAGGCAAAACTCGATACTTTTCCAAATGATATCAAAATTGATACGGAAATTTTGATAGGAAATATACCATTGATGAAATACGAGAAGCCCATATCCGCTCGCCAGATCACACCTGAGCTAGTCAACTCCGAATATCATTCAGACGGTGTGCACTTATCGTCAAATGACGAATCACCACTTTCCAATGTCTTTTTTCCACACTTGGCACTGCATGGAAATTTTCGTGAGTACAAAAATCCATTCTTTGAAAGTGTATCTGCAGTATTATGCCTAATATCCAGGCTCCTGATGAAGCAATAATGAATTATTATCATCTTCCAGAGCAACCGATTTACCAACAAGAGACGGGGACAGATACGGCGCCGGATCTTTTGTATCCTGTCTATTCATTCGCGGATACTACCTAATTGCAAAACGGAGCATGTACTTCAAGGGGTAAAAAATTATCCGGACAACAATTATGTGGAATGAAAGACTAGCCTTTGCCGAAAAGTTTGATGGAAGTATACCTATGAAGTAATTTACAGACTAAGTTTACACCATAGGGCAAGAGTCGGGCTAGAGTAAAATTTGAGCCAATGAAATTCGAGATGAGTAGAGAACACAATAATTTCTTGTGTAATCTCGTATCTCATTGGCTCAAACTTTACTCTCACCTGATGACTCTGGCCCTACGGTGGAAACGAATTCGTAGATGTTGGGATAGAAAGTTAATGCATTTTTTGTATACGGTACATTACTATTATATTGTAAAAAAGAATAAGAAAGTGACAAAGTTGATGTAAAAGTGTATGTTGATTTATTTACTAATTTACTTTTCGTTAAATTTACTCAAATAATCAACCTCATGTTTCAAAATACCCGCTGGTAGGAATCATATAATTTACCACCGAATTTTTTGTTCAACGGATATAAAGCGACCGACCGGACCGGCCGACCTGAACGCTGCCTACTTACGGCGGGTTTTCAAGGAACTAAATCGCCATGATGACGTCACATGGTGCAGTAATATTTTTTCGCGCCAACTAAATACCGCTGTTGTATACCCATTTGCCCGTATGCAACGTACCGTACCGTGTGTTAATTTTTGTTGGTTAAGATCTTGAATTAAGAGTTTGTGAAAACAGTACTGTTTAGAAGTAATAATACAGTAATGTAATTACTATATAATATAAAAATGAAGGATTTGACACATTACTTTGTTAGTCCACCAAAATCTAGTGGAAATATAGAGACTGTGACGATAAACTGTGTGGAAAATAGTAATCCCCGCATAAAAGTTGATGCAGAAGTTGACGACGATGATGATATCGATGATAATGTGAGAAAAGTAGGTACCACTGCAGTTGAAAACAATACTCCAAATTCAAATGGAAGTGTGAATGCTAGTGATGATATAAATACGAGAGACATAGAGATAGAAACTGGTGGTAGCAATATTATTACGGATAAAAAACGATCTAGGGTGAAGATAAGAATTTCTCTGAAAGAAACAAAAAAAAACAGCAAATGCGATATCATCGAAAGTAAAAACGATTCCATTGATAAAACACCGAGTCCGTTTGCTGGAAGAAATAATAAAATGAAAAGAAAATCAAAGACGACGACGAAGGATAAAGATGGAGAAAAAATCACAGATTGTAACAACGTCTTAGAACAAGAAATCCAAGAAGGAGAATTAATCCTAACTACACAAATCACGACCACAACTACGACCAGTACTACTCCTAATGCTTTTCATGTTTTAATGACGAGTAGAAATAAATCTTTGAATATGAATACAACACAAAAAAATGAAGATTCTAGTTTTACTTCAACTCCTCTGTCTCATCATAGTGACAATAAAAATGAAAACGATTCGAATAGAACTAACAAACTTAGAGAGAGATTAGAGAATAATATCCCAGTTTGCGGCGATAAGAATAACGATAAGCATTTATATTCTAAAAGAAAACTCGAGGAAGTTGAAGAAATCGAATTTGTTCGTCATCATATTAAAAAACCGGCTAAATTATTTAGGAGAGATGTGGAGAAAAAGACTAAAGAAGATAAAAAAGAGGAGAGAGATATTGAGAATCGAAATACAAAGAATAAGAATAAGAATACAAACGAAAAGCAAAACAAGCACGTTTCTGTGGAGGAGAGGATCGAAGGAGCTTCTGTATCTCTAAACAATAATCATAATAACGATGACTACAATGTCAGAAAGGGGAATCGAGGAAGGAAGAAGAATAAGAATGATAATGACGGCGTCGTTGATGGTGATGACGATCGAAAATCTTCTAGAAGTAAAACAAGGAATTCCACAGATCGGAATAACGACGACAATCATGAAACAATTCGGATTTCACCATCGGAGAATTCATTCTTCACTTCGACTTCGCATACAACTCTTAGTGAAAAAACAGAAACCACTCCGAAAAGTAAAACCAAATGGACTATGAGGGTGAAACTTCAACCTCATTCTCATGATGACGAGGATAATTATGAAATCGGTAAAACAACTGGAGGTGAAATTGAATTTCAATATATTGAATTGATTTGCGAGCTTTTCTTTTTCATTTTACAGTTTTGCATCTTTGCATTTTCACAGACACACCTATTTAAAATTCAATGTTTTACAGATTTTCTTTTTCCCACTTCAAGAATTCTTCACAGAATTTTATTTAGCAAATTGAATAGAATTTGGGAAATTAAATGATGAAACCAAAGAGCGAGAGTCTCCTGCACGCTAGTTCCACTAGCAGTACAGTTTGACGGCAATGATTTTAGCACTTTGATCGCTGATACCAACTGTTTTCTGTTTTTTTTTTATTGCAGAAAATAATTCGCTGCTTAGAAGTTGTCAAGATTGTAAAAATTTGTGTAATTTTTTAAATGTATTTCAGAAACTGGAATGACGAGTGACGATGACTTCATTTTTACTCCAAGGAATAAAGTGAAACACCGTAAAAAAAGAGTACGTCAAATTACTGGTGAGGGTGAGATCGAAGGCAAGAAAATTGAAGGAGCAATGGTGAATGAAAAAATTAAAAGAAGCGAAGAAATTCTTTTTCATGATTCTTCATCTCCTTCGCCTATTACTGAACACTCTAATAATAAAACAAATAGAAAAAAGAATGGAAACAGGCTGAAGATTTCAACGGAGAATAATTTAGAGACAGAATCCTCTCAAAATATTGAGGATACAATCTTAGATGATAGCGTTGAGATTTTAATTGATCATAATCCATTGAATCTAAACGATGCTACTAAAATATCACAAGAGAAAAAGCTAGCGCCTCTATTCGTTAAAAAATCGAAACCAAATCCTGCAATTATTGAAGCGAGGAAAAGGTTCTTGAAATCTGGCATCCCCGAGGCGGTGAAGAAAATTATATTGGAGCAGAAATCTGCTTCTAATGACACCGGAATTTCTATGATGCCTTTTCCGATCGTCAGTCACGTTCCCCAGTTGCAAGCTGGAGCAAATTTAGCAACAGAATCCAAGGATAAAAGTCTGAAAAGTTTCTACAAACAGAAATTAAATATAAATCCAGAAGTAGTCGACTTCTCTTTAGATTTGAGCAAATTTAAATCTCTCTCGAATTTCGAAGCCAAAATTCCTTCGGGATTTAGGAAAACTAATGCAGACAAATTTCCGCAAATCAAGAAAGAAAATTTTGAAACTGTGTTGAAAGAACTTGAATCTCGTTGTTCCGATACTCGGAAAATATGGGAAAGCGTTTTATCAACGTCGTTTAATAAAAATGTTAAAAAATCGCCAAAGAAACGTACTAAGAAATTAAAATTGCAAAGAAAATCTGAGGTTTCAGAGTTTATAGAAGAAAATCCGGAGAATCCTACTTGGATTTGTAAATATAAACCAATGAGTTCTACTGAAGTGGTTGGAAACGAAACGGCCATCGCTAAATTAAAGAATTGGCTCAGTGGCTGGCGACTTCCTTCTGTCAAAGATGATCAAAGCAGCGGAGACGAATTCTACTCCTCAGATTGTAGCAGCTCAAGTTATTACGAGAATAATCAAGTGGCAGTTCTCATCGGACCACATGGGAGCGGAAAAACAGCTAGCGTTTATGCAATTGCTGAAGAACTTGGATACAGGTGATTTTCTTTAGAGAAGAATAAAAGCACAGAACTTCTTCAGGAGTTTTCTGATGACATTAATTTGCTTTAAATTTTGTGTTCTCAGAGTTTTAGAAGTGAATGCATCTTCGAGAAGAACGGGTAGGAAACTTCTGAGTCATTTTCAGGAGGCAACAAAATCTCATAGAGTAAAAAGAGACCAGAGAACATTACTGCCTGCAAAAAAGAAACCTTTGGAGACAAAAGTTCCTCAAAATTCGTTGATTTTAATCGAAGACGTTGATTTAATTTTTGAGGATGACGAGGGATTCATTTCCGCCACTTATCAACTGGCTGCAAACACCAGGAGACCGATTGTAATGACTTGTAGAGAGCCTTGTCCTCATCTGAACAGAATGGCGCCTCAACAACAGTTTATTACTTTTCAAACCGTGACTGGAAATCGGGTTTCTGTTCTTCTGGAATTAATCGCTTTAGCCGAGTCTGGTTATCGCCTTTCTAGATCTTGTCTTGATGTTAGTATCTCATTACTTTCTCTACAAACGATTCTTCACGCTGTGCTTTTTCCTTCGAATCTTGTATTCAAAACTGTTTTAGACTCTCCTGCGGAACGGAGACTTGAGGCAATCGCTTCTTCAGCTGCAATATCTCTTGCTATCAGGTCCTCCGAGTCTTTCCCAACTTGGTATTATCCCTGGATCAACATTGTGGCCTGATATTCACCCGCTGATCTATAAGCCGGCGATCAAATCTAGCAGAAAGCAAGGAAAGATGAACAAAACAATCTCTGAAGACGATAAAAATCCTTGTGGAACTCTCGCAGATAAACTATTTACCATGACTCTGATATCGTCGTTAACAGAAGTAGAGAATCCTGCCTCACCTCCATGGCAAAGAAGATTGAATCCGAGTTTATCTGAGCTGGAGGATTTTCAATCCTATTCGAGAAGCGTGGATCTAGGTATTGAAATTTCCAGCTGGCTGAGAATGGCGTCGCTAGGTTCGGATGAAACGATTTTAAACTCTCGAGAACTGAGTTGTGATTCTAAGTCCCATCAAGCTATAAAACGGAAAGTGAAAATCGGCATAGACTCCGCTTTGTCTCAAGCCGTTCCTTCCTCGTTAGATCTTAGTCGTAGATCTAAATCTACAGATTATCTACCTGTGATTAGAAATATCTGCAGATCGGAACAAGATCGACTCAGTATCAATACCAAACGTGGCAATAGATTTCACAATTATTTACACGGCCTTAATCTCGCGTCTGCTTCTAGCAATATTCTCACCGCCGCTAGTAGCGTCCTCAAAGATAAAGATTAGGACAAATAACTGATTTTTAGTTTTTCTTCTATCTTTTTTCTCCAAATTTATGTGAATTTGACTTTCATGAAACAGTTCAGTGTACATAAACAGACAGTTTTGAGTATATGGGTATAGTATAAGAAGACCTTGAAATGATATTTAAGCATTTGTAAGCATGATGGGGTAATCTACGTCAAATGGATCACTTTTTGAATGAGGGTGACCATATTTGATGCCCATCAAAATTTGAATTCTTTGTTACGATAAAAAGAGTTCTTCAAAATCACAGGGCGACATAGAAATTATTTTGAGATATATCAGACTTGGAAATTGATTGAAAGTCACGTTCTAGGGATAGACGTGGAAAGTCAAATTCTCTGAAATTAATGCAAAAAACCGATCTCTCTGAGGTGACACAACATTTTGATTATTCTCAAAATTTCCAAGGAGTAGTACAGAGTTAAAGAAATGATTGACATTTTATTCAAACTCTCATTTGTTTCCTGTATTCAAAAAGGCATATTTTGAGCTGTACAAGTTTGGAAATATTGGAAAAAGTCCTAAGTATTGAGTCAGCTGACAGCAAGCTCCGTTTATATGCTACTCAAACAATTTTTCTTTTCTATCTGTATCCAAGATATATGGGAATATAAGGGCGAGAGGTAGTTCTTAGTAAATTTCCAATAACAGTATATCTCAACTGATTTCTGTTACACTCTCTGAGTGTAGGACTCTACATCATAACAAAGACCTGAAATTGTAATAGGTGTCGAATTAGGTCATGGTTGGCCGAAAAGTGATTCACCCAACAAGGAGTACTCCAAATTAGGTGAATATAGATAATAGTGATAATAATAATTCTCGAAAATTTTTGTAATGGGTCGAACGATAATAATGATAATAATAATAATAATAATAATAAGGAAGAATAAATGGGGAAGAGATTATTTATTCATTTATTCTTGCAAACGTTTATTTTCCTGGTACAGGTTATTATATCAAATCGATAATCCATTGAAATGGGATAAAAATTCTTCTCCCCCTCATATCTTGATGTGATGAAGCTTGCGATTAAGTTCTTCGAACTTCAATATCTTGCGAATAAAGAAATCGCCATAACGATGAGCGACCTTGGTATCAGCGATGTGGATCATGTCGTGATCGATGTAAAAATCGAGCTGAAACAAAAAATGCAAAAAATTGATTAGAGAACATGAAAATTTCGAAGAATTAATCAAATTTTCTCATCTTACTTCAGAGCCGGATTGAAATTTCCCATCTAATCCAGACGGTCCCTTAGTCCAAACGATATTTTTCATCTTATGTTTGAAGCAAAGAAGATGAATACCCAAAAGAGCAACTTCTTTGTCAAGATCCCAAGAACCGTCTGGCCGAGTGCTGCTGCACATGAACGTAGCCAATTTACTCAATGGCAAAGTTGTGTACAATTTCAAATACGATCTAATAGTTGGTAACATTTTCTGCTGCGCCACTTCCTCCATGAATACTTGAGTCTGATGTTTGATCGCTTCTTTGACGTAATCTTCATTTGGAGCATCAGGCAGAGGTGGACAAGGTGAGAGAAACTTCGGGCATGCGTATAAAAAGCATGCTTCAAATTCTGCTAGATCTCCGTATTGCATTTTGTACATTTTTTCATGATAGTTTTTCTCTCTCAAAGCTTGTTGGAGCCCCTCGTCAATGCATTGGGGATGAAGAACCAGACAGATTGCAAGGAGATGGTACATCTGTTCGGTTTGTTTGTTAATCTGATCATTCTGATAACTTCTAGATGCGAAAAGTTGCTTGGTACGTTGTATGTATAGTAAAATACTAGAAAAAGTTCTGATGGAATCTGCGTAGCGCCTCATCATCATGTAGGCAAATCCGACGTAATAAGCGGTGGATATTTGGCAGGCCGGAACGTGTGAGTAAGCGCTTTTTTTGTAGAGTTCCACATTCTCTAGAACCTTTATTGCCTGGTAATAATCTCCGAGGAGAGAATGAAGCCGCAAAAGACCAACCAAGGAAAAGTATCCAAGCATTTTGTATAACGAATGTCTCCCAAAGTTTCCGGCTACAGAATCTGGGTCACCTCCGCTTGCGTAAACTTCTAATTGACGCTTTATCTGCGATTTATCAACGAGGGAATGGAGTACATTCAAAATGCACAATACGCTCCAAATATTATTGTGAGCGTTCAGATTCTCGATCTCATCTGGGGTCTTCTTTAAAAGCCGAGCTCTGTATTGAGCGAATGACTGGAATTGGTAAACGAATTCATCGATCAACTCCCACAGCCATTGGTCGGGTAGTTCCAACGGAACCGGAGTCTCGGCGCTCAGGATGTAGTTGAATAAATCACAGTAGTTGAAAAATGATCCGAACCGTTGCTCCAGGGTTGGGCCGCCTTGGATTCTCGCGTAAATATGACGGTAATATAATTCCTTGTATAAAATGAGGAATACTGGATCGTTGTCGACAATGTGAGTAACGTCGGCTTCGTCTGGCCATGATTGCTTGTCGAAAAATTGTTCGGTCAATTTCGGGAAAGAATTTTCGTAAAGGTTTTGCACCTCAAATATCATCCCCTCGTTTATACAGTTTCGAAAATATACTAAAAATTTTCGAACTACTTCTGGCACTTGGCGGTATGCGTCTCTGTCATACTCGTCTGTGTGCGTGTCCGCGGGCGGTGGATAGTCGGAGTAACTATCATACTGAAAGAAATGAAAGGGTGTTGAAATTAGTTCCAGGTTTCATTTCTCCGCGCGCAGAGCTTTGTGTGGTTATTTTTCTCCGGTTTTCAATATTTACCTGATCGTAGTCGTCGTACATTTTCACTATTTTTAACTAACTATCGCGTGCTTCAGCTAACCTCTCACGATTCCATACGCGAGGAGAAGGAGCGAAACGACAGCAGATGGCGCTGAGCCGCTGAATCAGAGGAGAATAGTCATAGATTGACATCTTTTGTGTAGAAGAACGTCAGCGTGAAAAATTTCGGCGATGCGGGGTATTTAGGAGTTGTTACCAATAGCGGCGCTAGTATCGGTAAAAAAAGAAATTGGAATGATGAAAGAACGATTTTATTCAAATTCGATAAAACATTTTGGATTCTTGTGTACTTTTAGAGTTGAAATAAAATCGTATTCTGGTTCCAGATTGTTTCAAAATCGTAATTTTGAAAGGGCAGATATGCAAAGATCCTAGACGGCGACACGGCGTAGAGGAATGAGTATCCTATTTGAACGAAGATCCGGTTTGAGGAACTATCACAGATGGCGTGAGTATGAGTAGTTTTTCACAGCGTAAAAGTGGAATGAAATATGAACAGAACAGATGCAGGCGTCCGTTTAAAGCGGCACATTATTACGCTATTGTTCGGGAAATCGATTTTGGACGCGAGTGCTTCTTTTTATTCGTTCTCTTCTTTTCTGTGTATAAATATTCAGAGGGGAAAATAAAATTCAGAACAACCAAAGAAGTTGAAGATCGAAATTTTGCAATCGCCGCTAAAATGGTTGAAATTTGAATCATGGAGTTTCTGACTCCCAATTTCGGGCTATATCGAACTTTAGGAAAAAGAAGACTGCATACAGGTTTCAAATTATTAAAAATTCGTAATTTCAAACGGTAAAAGTAGATGAAGAAGAAGAAGAAGCAGAACAGCCGGAAAAAGGGAAAACCCCGTTTGAATAGATGTTACAATACCCACCACTAGAGGGCAGTTCACGATTTGAAATATTTCTTCAGCTAGGTGTTTGTTGTCAAATTTGAATTGTGGGATATCGGATGCCCGATCTCGGGTTCTATTGAACAATTGAACTCTAAGAGTGAAATATAACTATACTTAGGCTTTAGATTGTTTGAAAGTGGTAATTAACGAAGTGTATAATACGGGAAAAGCTGAAACTCCGGGAAGGAACAAAGACGTATACATATCGTGATCGCAAACGAGTGAGGTAAGATGAGAAGCAAATTCACGTTATTTACACGTCAATTTTTTTTCTATTTTTTTTAAGCCATGATCAGATTGTTGCTTAGCTCGAAATCTCTCTAAATTGAATTTATCTTCTCTAAACGATTTCAATCTGAAATAACAACGAATAAGATGTACCTATAACGTTCGAAAGAGAAGGAATCCGGAAACCGACAATATCCGAAGAGAATTGGAAAGCGCTCATTTCGTATTCTATAAATCTGAAATTGAAAATTCCTTCGTATAATTCTATGGAACATCGATTGGATCGGAGTGTGAATTCTGCGTTTAATATTCGACTCTGCATACGTCAAATTATTATTTTTTTTATTTCTTATCAAGAGAGAACATTGAACGACAGGATTTTACAATTTCGGCTACGCGGTTCAGCGATGAATGCCGCGTAAGTATATATATTGTATTGTATCTTGTATCACATATCGCGTGTCGTCTATCGTAACACATACACATACCTATATAGGTATATATATAATCATCGCGGTTCAAAACGCGTTCAGCTGTTTACGAGAAAAAAACATGTTACGTAGCGTACAGCCTGCATCAGGAGAAGGACAGTGTAAAAGTATAGTATGAGATCGGTATATTAGCAATACTGCTATACATGTACAGTATCTGAACTACGTTTTCTTCTTTATCGCGTATGTCGGGGCCACATAGGATCACAGCCATGTTTTATTGATGAGCGTCTAGCTCACGCGGCGCCAGTCTCTTACATTCTTATCGGTTATCCGCGTGCCTCGCGTGCTATAGCCATCAGCAACGAACAGATCAGCGCCAAGCTATTTAAACTACTCTCTAACGAGCAAATTTTAAATACCCACCATTATACCGCTGAGCTGTGTATACATATACGTATATCTATATTATGCCCGTGTATATAGGTATATTCACCGACGTCGTACGAGTATATATTTATTCGAAAGAATGTATAGAAATCAAAGAATTTCAAACGCAATGCGAGATCGCGCGCGGGGGTTGAATTCAAATTTAATAATAATATTTCGATAATATTCATGATATCGTATAGCGTTAATTACATAAATATAGACATATCTGTCTATATACTCTCGAAGTATATGCACACAAAAATCGTGTGTCGAAATATTTTTGAAAACATCGCGTTTTACGTTAATTAAAACATCCAGATGACTGCTCAAATTTTCACGTAATGCCTGTGTATATAATTACATACATATTTTGCAAAATAAAATATAATCGAAAATTTCTTATCGCCGTAACGATTTATAGTTCATACATGCATATTTAATTCCATATTATATAACTAGTGTCCCATATCATCGAGAAACTGTTTAATTTTGCAATTGAAATATGCAGTCGGATACGGCTACCTCCTACGCGTGAATACAACTATCGAATCGTCGATAGATGACGCCACCGTTATAGTCACCGCAGTGACGTCACACATATGCAGCCAATGAATTATTCGAACGTTTCGAACGGACTGTAGCATACGTAATTTTTGAAATTTGACAAAAAAAGGGAGAACACTTGTGACGAATTCACATGCTTCTATTCGTTTATCGATTATTTGAATGAAAAATGCTCATAGTATATCATATACGAATCATTATTAATCGTACAATGGGAATACAGAATTTAAACGGTCTTCGTTATGTATAGAGCTAGGTATATAATATACAGATGCATGCCGAATGCATATTATATGATATTTGATGCAATATTATATAGGATGCCGTATTATACAGCTGTTTTATATCATATGTTATTATCGCTATCATTTTACGTATTATCTCGAGTATTTCCTCGCCCACATATACATATATATTGTACATAGCCACTTGTATAGATAGGTGTGATATTTTCTCGTAAAATTCGAAGATAGGCACAGAGCTCTTATTTTATGTACACGCATACGCTTACGTATATTTCAAATATAGGTATACATACGAGCGAGAGACCAAGTAATCTGATGTACATACACTCGTGAATACATACATACATATAGGAATCTAACACATTGAAGAAAGTAGCTTGTTTAACTCTTGGCTGCTGATTGACCGTAATATATATCGATGACACGACGGTGTGCAGTAGATATATATATTAATTATTCTCAATTGTAACTATTATTTATTATTTACATACACGGTGTACGTGAAATACGTGTAGGTATAAGTACACATAATACGTAAGAATTGATTTCATTTATTATTATCTCTCGTTGCTTCGGACATTATAAGTTATAGGTATAGTTTTCTGTTCAGTACACGCGTAAAAACTATTATACACTAGAAGAAAGCAGGCGAAAACTAAACCAAAAAAAAAGAAGAAAAAAAAACGACGAAAAAAGAAATCCAGTTTCTTTCTATTCAATTCAGTCTCTTTGCACGTATAGTTGTAGGAACAAGAAGATAATAGGCGGCTAATTATGTGACGGCTCGGATCATCATGTGTTTCTTCTTCTTCTTCTTCTAATTCTTCTTCTTCTCCGCGAATATAAGAGTATGAGAAAACTGCGCGCAGGCATCTGCACGATCTCGTTGCTCGAAGCAATTCAGACTGTTGCGTGCTGCGGGAAGATTTTTATTTGATTTCACAAATTACAAGAAAATAATTCTAAAATTTACAATTAGTTTACACTTGAACATATATACGGGATATAATTATATTATAGCACCTGATCCTAATACCGAATTATTTGTAAGTTCATCTCCCGATGGCTGATCGCCATCTGCAGTCTGAGAGAACAAGAAAAAAAAAGAACAAAGTCATTCTTCAATCGTCCTTAGAAGGCCCGATTCACTAACCGGTCCTCTATTTTTAACCATCCGGCTACATCCCGTCGCTACATTTTCATTTATTTTCATTTATTTTTTATACCAATTTACTATAGTACGATAATTATATACTCCAATCTCTCGAACGATTATTTAAAACCCAGAGACACGAAGATTTTTCTCCCCAAACTTCGCAAACTCTACGTTAAAATCGTTGATCGGTCTTGCAGAGAGCCTCTCTCTCTATCTCTATTTCCGTTTCTGTTTCTTCAAATAATTACTCAATTTAAAATCAAGGGAGCTTCTCATTTCTCTATATTTACACTACCATTCTTTCGTTTTTGAGTCTTCGATTGTTTTCCGGCTCCGATCTACTCAACATAAAATTGCGAGAAATATCGCACGTATGTATACCTATACACGTATGGAGTCGTGTGATAAGGATAATCAATGAATCGATGATCCTACGTCTACACGGTGTAGATAGATATCTGTAGGTATAGGTTACGCATACCTACAGATATCCTGTTGTATATACATATACAGTAGAGTATGTCTGAACGAAGTACGAAGATATCGATAGGGGTGAATGATGCCTCGGTGATTCTCGTCCACGTTCGGTTACACTCGGTTTTACAATTTCTACGCCCCGTACTCGACATACATATAGTATACCTATACCTACGTGCATACTACGTGGGTATTCTATATCTACTACGCGACGACACGGCGCGATTCGCTTCGAAAGAATCCACAGACTACAGAGCCTCCGGTTGAGTTCAGTTCGGCACTGGACAGGACACTGGTTCGGTTCAGTCTCGCGCATGACCTCGAGCGGTGAAGATGTCGATGGTCTCCTCTTCCGCCTGTTTCTTATTACCGTAACTATTATTCCTGCTACAATCATAATCGCCACATCAATACCGTAACAATAATTCATACCATGAACAAATGAATATCGTTCGAACGAAATTCATTCAACTATAAAATCGACGGATAATCTATACTTATGTGAGCCGAATATTAAAACAGACGAAAGAAAACGATTAAAAGAGTGAATTTTTTATCCTTGCGGTTATTAATTTTGTTTTGTTCTCTTCAATTTTCGTCTGCGCTTATCGATTCTCGTTTCATTTTCTATTTCTTGCGAATTCCACTTTTCTCGTGATTAATCAACGAATCATTCATTCCGCGTCTCCGATCAAAAGTGAACACGATACGAAACCAACAATTTTTGCAAATTCAAATGAATTATTTATCACGAATGCATAATATATCTATGAGACAGTTTACTACGCGCGTACTTAAGTGAAGAATTATCGCAGCGAAGCTTCGGAGGCAAATAATATGAATTATAACATCCGCATAATTTTCTATATCGTAATTAATGTGCGTACATGCGCACTGTCCAGATGTGATACATAAAATGATCCGATGGGTATAAAACGAAACGAAATAAAACAGAATAAAGAACGAATTTGTGACTATTTTTTTAATTCTTCGTTAACGCCAGTGATCGTACCTTCGTCGCAGGTAATACATACAACGATATAACAACAACAATATAAATAATAACACCAACGTCATCGGTCAAATTATACTACTCCTGTATCAATATACCTCAAATTTCGAGGGAGTGTGTGTGCGTGTGTGTGTATTACAAATCACGTGTCAATGCAATTATAAACACCTATAACCTGCGTGCACCTACCTACGCATATACATACTGTACCATACGGCGGCATATACGCTGATGAACTTAAAAATGTTACCGCAGACTCCTGACATCATTCCCACGTCTTTGAATCAGGTAAAATATATATACATTCGCACGTTATACGATATACCGTATGATACATAATATTATGTAGTATATATGCACTTCATCCCGTGCAAATTTCAGTCTTTTCCAAGTGTCAGCTACATCGTTTTCGTTCTCTAGGATTCGAATTATTATGAGCCAAAACAGCGGCGAAATATTGTCAATTGTTTGTCATTATTTCATGATTTTTATCTATCATGCAACGGCGTTTAGCGATCGTATTTTTTTCCGTTCGTATTACGATTCGCAAACTAAGATGCAGTACATATCGTACTTGCTATGCCTGTGTTCGGTTGGTACGAACACTTACGCTTCGCGCGAGAAGTGATACGTACGTACGTACGTACGTGCTGCACCGTAGTGCCGAATAGAATGACAAAAGAATGGAAAAAAAATATACACACGCGCGCGCGCATACACAAAAACGAACACCTTGGTTTCCCCTCTCTAATCTTATCAGCTGTATTATACAGTCTGTCCCTCTGTCCCCTACCTGTCTACCTGCATCTGTAGCGTATAGTGTATACCTATACCTATAGAAATAGAATACTTTTACCTTGTTTCTTTGCGTGCGCGCGCGCGCGTGTGTGTGTGTGTGTGTGTTTTTTTTCATGAATTTTTTTCTACGTTATCATTATTGTCGAAGTTTAGTACTTCGTACGATACCTCTACGATATGCAGTTCGCGAGTGTTTTACCACGGCAGGGAAAAACCGAAGTTCATAAGTAGGTACAGAAAACGAAAACCGTACACACGTCTATGGATAGATTTAGGCAAATACATGTATGACAGGCGTACCTAATTGGTAATTATATCACTATTCACGTGGTTGAAGAACCAAATTTATCTTTAAAAGAAACCGGAGGTGTCCCGAGTCGCGTTGCGTCCATACGCAGTATGAACATCCATGAGTAGATTTGGATATACATATATATATATATATATATATATATATATATCATGTGTATATAATATACAGCTGGGATTTTCACACCTGTTTTTATATAATATAGATAGTTTTCGCATCCGTATAATGTCTAAACATTGTATGGGTAGGCATAAAATATAATTATTATCTTGGAACAATCGGTTTGGAAAAAGCAAAAATACTCGATCATACGTTAGATTTTCTTTCGTATATATTTTCTTATCCACTGATGAAAGAAATTCTCCTCCAGCTCATATGGATTTTTTTTACAATCACGGACGTAGACTTGTATGTATATGTACAATTTGTTTGCAAGGTTATATTTATGTATGTACATATATAGGTATGTAATTACACAATGATATAACATTGGCCAATTCGCCGTTCCACAATTGTACTGCACGTGGTATATCTGTATGCATGTATTCTATACGTTTGCCTACTAGTAGTTAATTCCTTACGCGTCCGACAACACTCATAAGTTGTCCAGAGATCAGTTTGGTCGAGCACAGTAGG
The DNA here is from genome assembly GCA_963170745.1 of Phymatocera aterrima. Classification (NCBI taxonomy): domain Eukaryota; kingdom Metazoa; phylum Arthropoda; class Insecta; order Hymenoptera; family Tenthredinidae; genus Phymatocera; species Phymatocera aterrima. The sequence continues at coordinate 7,637,911 of OY720670.1, forward strand.
TACATACATACTTCGTGGACGCTTGCGGGACCGTCGGAATCGCAAAATCTCTGGGAGTTGGACGCGCGGATCACGCGCGCCCATAGACGCGACGATTCGCTCGTTGATCGTTCGTCCAGTTTAAAATTCAAACCGTGTAGGCATTAGTTATGTAGTAAAGTGGGCACAGTCGTATCGTAGTCAGACAAGACTCGAATCTCATCTTCCGCCTGACACAATACGCGCTGTTACATGCGCATTCAAACTGTATAAATTGATGCTACTGACTCGGGCAGATGTAGAAAACTATGGGCAGTAGAATATGTGACGATATGTCGCTGCATACAGCACTATAGGATGATATAACAGCGAACGGGGTAGTTCGAACAATTCGCGCGTGCACATATCATCGCCAGCATTGACCTTCTTGAATTAACGGGCTGAAGAAGTTTGGGATGCTAAGGGAACAATTAAATCACAGAAAGTGATATCGATGGAGATGAACATTCGTTCCCCGGATTTCAAGAATCCCCGACGCCAAACACCAACAAAATAACGGCTCTTCATCATCGATACAGTTTCAGCCGATTTTACACGTCGTGATCTTGTTCCGTTAACGTCACAAACTCACTCCAGCCTCATCTAAAGTTACCATATCAATTTGGCGTACGTTTTAACTCTCCGCAGGAGCACGTGAAATTTCATAATCCACTAGCAGAGAATGCGGAGGCGATAGCGCATGCGTGGCGCGCATGGCTTCTGCCTCTCTGCTTAGAGCTTATGGAGACTCCTGTATACTCCAACCCTTGCTTATGCCACGTTAATGAACAATGATAATAATAACGCTTCTCTGCATGCACAATCTGACATGAAACCGTTGTTATTGCCGTGTTCGTATTAATATCTGTAGTATATATTACACGTATGATAATTCAATAATAGTTAATTAGTAGCATTGATTGTACCAATTCTAAGTATGGTATATCATTAATTGATTTAATTATCGCATACATACATTTAGCGGATCGCATTAACACGAGGCTCGTTTAATTTCATATGCACAATGTTATATGGGGGATATACTGATACATATTTACGCGGTTTCTAGCACCGCGTACGTTTATAATATCGTGCGACGAGGCAGAGAGGGGGAAAACAATACGACATTCTTGTATATCTCAACAATCGATCGACGACTGTCAATATTATATGTTTATTTCCTTATTTCTTTCTTCGTTTTGCTCTGAGCTGAATGCCAAAGAGAAATGCTGACACATTTCATTACGTATTTTGTAATTCGAGATATACATATATAATACATTATTGTACATCATTATATATACGTCACATAATACGTGTAAGTCACTGTATTATGTACGTATACAGAGTTTCATTGGCTAATCTTTGATCGTCTGTATGAACGAAAAATCTCTGCACCTCTGCATTCTATAAAACAAAACGGCCGGGGAAATTTTGATCTCGTTTTCAACGAAGATCGTTCGATCCAGCGGAAATTTCGTCGTCATTTCTGAAACCCTCTCGAGGTTTTTGATTCAAAAATCGGAAGAAACGAAAAAGAACAAGGCAATCAAGACGAATGGGGGAGGAAAAAGTCCTCATAACTTCTGTCGATTTCGCGGATTCCCACGGAATGTTGATAATTCTTATCGAGTTGAAAGAATCTTTTCGTCCTTTGTTTCGCCTGTAATTTTTGTTTGTTTTTTTTTTCTTTCTTCTTCATCTTGGATGACGTAAGCTCCGTAAAATATAAGCGTAATCGCGGTTAGAATACAGCAGTATGAGGTGCAGGTACGATGTCGATGAGAATATAAGAATATTGTACGGGTACAGGGGAACGAGGCTGGAAAAAATGATATCTTTGTCGCGATTGCAATAATTCTTGCACCGCCGTGCAACAGCATTCCGATATTTTGTGTGGTAGGTACGACCGGCAATCCACGTAAACCAAATTTCTAATGAGATTATCGGTTTTTTTTTTTTTGTTCTCCGTCAAAAAAATCCAAGACCTTTTTTCGAAATGATTTGTTTTTCAATGAATAATTTCGATGAAAAATTGAACAAATTCGTTCATTCACACAGTTTTCGTAGATGGATAAGAAGTTCTTCTGCTCATTTTCGCCCGGATTTTCCATTTTCGGCCGAAGTACTCGTTCCGTCTCTACTTTTTATTATGTCGATCGTGTAATTTTCATGGCCAGCGTATAGGTAGGGATATTACGTGGGTATTGGCAGGTAGGTAGGTAGGTAGGTAGGTAAGTAGGATACGTGTGTTCGTTTGTGGTCGATGACTCATACCTAAATCATGTATATCCACGCATAAGTATACGCGCGTACGTACTGTATACCTACGTAAATTTTTAAACAATTACATCGCAGTGTCTTCCCACATACATGTCATCGTATGTATCGCATACGCACGCTATACTAACCACGTATATGCCGTCGTTCATTATAACGTACCTACAATAAACCTCACGCATAATAAATGTTATATATTTTCAATGAACTACACAGAAAATGTAGAAATCACGGGATTCTGCGATAAGTTATAAACTACGAGAAGTCAATATGTCGACAGCATTCTTCCTTTTTAAGGAATTATCATTGCGTATCTCTGCACGGTTTTGTGTATGCATTGTTACCCCCCCCCCCCCCCCCCCCCCCCCCCGCGGTATAAATATTTACTTCATAATTATAATTATATGGACGTATACGTATATTTAACATGCGCGCACGAGACACATGCATATGAAGTATACCAAATACATTGCTGCATCAAATCTAATATATCATGGTACGTAGGTATATACTGTACGAGCGCGATTATATGGTTCGTTCGCGTACATACAGTACGATCAGGTATAATTATAATTATACGTATGATATTTTCTCAACGGATCTCTCTTAGTTAGTATACAGCCAAATTATTACTAAACTTCGATCGATTTCAATGCTTTGGAGAGAGAGAAGAAAGGTTTTCGTACTTGACTTGATTGAAGTCACGTTTCGTTATTGTTAGTTTAATATACAGCTACACATCGTAGGTTTAGGTCTGTATGCCATATTACATGCCATGCCATATGGGTGATGATGTTTTGTTGGCCTGCGATATCAGGATCCAATTAAAGTCTACGTAGTAACACACGCGGTACCTATAGGCAGTGGTTCTCATATATACATATGATATTATTCTGTACCGAAGATGAGTATGCCCACGTTTCGAAGTACAGAGAATCGTTTTCCACCATCTTTGGATGGACGACGAGTTTGCGCGTGTGATAAAATCCGTGTTCAACAATATCTTGAGAAAGAATGAACGGATTTTAACTTTCGTTAGATCAATCGAATTTTTGTTATCTTACTTGTCCGATGATAAGGTTGAGAATGAATTTACGAATTTCAAATTCTGATACGCCATTCGATGCCCGTGATCTTCGGGGCTCAAAATTGATCGAATTTTGTTCGTGAAACGTGAAATGGGAAATTTTGGCAGCAAAAAAAAAAAATAAACCAACTAAAAAATGTACGTACAGAGAAAGAAACAATTAGTCGAAGAATCACTTGATTGTCGTTCAAAACTTAGGAACAAACAATAGAACCAAAACCACGATTCAGATATAAGAAAAAGTGTTGGATTTCTTGTTCGGCCTGAAGGAAAAACGTTGATTTTGTTTTTTTCCCCTAGATATTTTTCATCGTCATTTGGAGAAAATAGTGAGGAACGTTCTCTCTCTCTTATAGCTTGCGGGAATTTTACCGCCTCACGATATTATAATCATCCGCTCCGGGATCGCTAGCCGATTAATTAAATAATTAAATCATCAATAACTGCAGGATAGCGATCATTGGAGCGGATGATTGTCACAGAGCTTCTACTCGACAAATTTTCTCAATTTTACACAATTTTCTCATTTTTCAAACAAAAAAACAAAAAACAAGATCATTTTCAGTTTTTCTCGAGATAAACTTTTTTAGGAAAAAATCAATATATTTCCTTGCAGACAGAAAAATAATTGATCGATGATTCAACCAGTAGATAGCGCGAGGTGGATAGCGATCGTTGGTGCGAAGTAAAGTGCTCTTTCTTTCTCCTCGAAGACAGGGACCAAAGAAAAAAAAATCAAAAAGAGAAACATAAATACATTTCCAACTTTGAAATCGAAGTTTTTGTTTCTCTGTTGCCCAATTTCCGAAACCGAGGTTTATACAGGTTTTTTTCCGATTCTGTTGCGACAATTTTTATTCGGCTCGAGTTGAACAAAAGTTTCTATAATTTTACGCACGTGAACGTATAGATTCTTAGCGTATATTCGTTTTATTCCATAGCTTCTGTACGAATGCTTAAAAATGAATTCCAAATCGTAGGAACTATACGCGAGAATCGAGTATGAGGGTAGATATGAGACCGGTGCGCAGCGTTGAGAGGCTGACATAGGCACAGGAGTTTACTCAAAATGGGATGGGATGAAACTTCGTACAGTACGGATGCATATGATAAAAATGATAATCAGATGTTTTCGTTCATCCGCGTGAACGTGCCGGCGAGAAATAGAATTTTCGAACAATTTTCCGGTGAAAATTTATTACCGACGCAAGAAAGATCTTCGCGAAACAATTGGTCAAGAATGGACACGAGCTCGTGGATCGGCCGATTTTTAACGGGTCTCACAACCCCGGACGGTTCCACGGGGCTGAAAATTTTCGTCAATGAAGCGGCCACGCCGCCCGAAATTTCGCGAGACGATCTGCTGCGGTGCGTCTCATACGGTACACCCTGTATACATGGCTATAACTACATATCGCGTGGTGCGTAAAATCGATCGTCGAGAGTCAAGCCGTGGGCCTCACTCTGCGGATGGCGTCCCATACATACGTAGCGCGTACGTAAATATATAGATATACCTATATATACCAATTTCGTATTCAAACGACACCGTCCGCGCGCAGGTATATAGTATAGTATATGATATAATGTATGCTCAGTTCTTCGGAGGAGGGCTGGAATAAATCCGAGATTATATTACGGATATAGATATACGGTTAAGTTTGATTAGAGATTTTTTTCTTCCGCTCTTTTTATCCGGTGCACATTTTTGTTATCATTATTACTCTTTGTTAAAAAAATGTTCTAATCTCTGGATCCGAGTCCCGTATTGGTCCAGTCAATCTGTGAATAAACTTGCGAAAAATATGGTAATTTATATAAGGGGGTTGTATTGTGAGCATAATGCCAGATTTGCGGGGTTCGCGGAGTGTCGGGGACGCCGCTATCGCGAGAAACGCGTTTCATCCGATATCTCGAGAACGGCGCATCTTAGACAAAAAATTATGGAGACCTTTTTTCTTCTAAATTAAATTTCTTAACTTTTTTCTTGAAAACTTTTTTTTCTTGCGTCAATATTTTCCGAGTTATCGATATTTTCATAATGGGTGAAATTCCATAAAAGTGAATATGGTTACGGAGATAAAGGGAAAAAAAGGAGAAAAATAGGAAAGTTTGTGCGTTTCAGACGAACTAACTCGAAAAATATTGATGCAAGGAAAAAAAGTTTCAAATGAAAAAGTTAAGAAATTTAATTTAGAAGAAAAAAGGTCTCTATAGGTTTTTGTCTAAGCGATGCAGGCCGTTCACGAGATATCGGATCAAACGCGTTTCTCCCGATAGTGGCGAATACCATTATCAACTAAATTACCATATTTTTTGCAAATCTAGCCGTTTTTGCGACAGATTGACCGGACTATATTCCGAAGAGAGATTCGACAATTCTTTGATGACTGATAAATCGTCGTATGAATTGGTAATTTTGAACGACATGTAAACGCTGAAAAGAAGATGTACGCGATATGTACGATTCGCTCATTTTCAATCATCCGCGAACTTGAAGTCAAACTTTAAATTTGTCACATGTCTGCTGACTATACAAGTGCCGTACAGGCATATAATATGATAACTCTTCGAAATAACTTCTCAAAATATTTAGATTGAGATTTACAACAGGGATGAAGGAAACTTGTCTTTTTGTTTTCTGTTCTTCTTTCAACAACTTCATTACAATCGTCTGAATGTTCTTCCCGATTCCGCCCGTTCCTCGATCTTCCGCGTCACCAATTCCTCACTTCCTCTTCTCATTCTCGTGATCCCCTCTACTATGGTATATAATTATTTCCGACAAAAAAATCCATGAATATATAGCTACCAATGCCGCAGAGACGTTCAATCTACAATCTACATTATATCATATAATTCATTTACATTATAGATATAATCTTGTTCTGAGGTTTCAATTGGCATTATGGGGGTAGCACGTACGTAGGATTTGAAAATCTCCTTCCCGTCCGGCTGCGGGCGCCCCGCATTTCCGAAATTCAATTTATTTTTTGATATTAGTAAGTACGTATGTATATATATTCACCGCAGAGACGCGTCACCGTTTCAGAATCAATTGAGAGGATAATGATATTGATAATAACGAAAACGACAACGATTATGTACATGCGTATACCTTCGCGTTGAGATTATCTGATGCAGGAACGAGAAGAACTATTCTGAAATTTTGTTGACAAATTTTAGATAATAATACTAAACGGCGAAAACAAAGAAGAATAAATTATCATTTTCGTGATCCATGGTAGCAGAGATTAGGAGGACGACAGAGATGTCTCCTCCGTTTTTCGTTTCTCGTTCACTCGTTATAATTTCTCGTCTTTCATTCGCGTCCGCATTGGGACAGGATTCTACACTGTTTCTGTACGGACGTCGTTCCGGTCTGTTTGAACCGTTGACCAAAGTTTAGGTGTCCATGTGATACTACTCCTTTCCCACCTGTATGCGTAGTACGATATAAAGACACGTCCGTGCATACATGGGTATGCATAAAACATGTTTTAAAAAATACGATATACCGGTTTGAAACACACTACGCCATATCATATTTACATGGATTTTTTATCTGTGTATTCTAATACAGACAAATATACCTACATCATCGCTGACAATGAGGCTATTTTTAACAGTCACGGTCTCACATATAGTCACTGTATATATATATATATATATATATATATATATATATATATATATATATATACAGTATATAGTCAAGGTACGAATGATATAGGTATATATTCGTATACGTGTTTATCAATTTCTTTCATTTCCTTCCTCGGTCTTGTTCATTTCTTTGTGAAAATGAAAGAAAGGGGTATAAGAGGAAATAAGAAAGTGGGAAAAGAGATCTAAATTCAAATGTCTCGACTGCATAATATAAGATGTAGAGATGTTGGTCTGGACCGCGCGAGATCCTCTCATTCTCTTCTCGCCCTTGGCTCGACTCACCCTCTCGCGTGTTCTCAACACCGCGAGATACGTATCTCTGAGACAGAAATCCCTTCAGAAAAATCTTATGATATTTTCTTATTCATGGACAGCGTGAACGTATCTCGCTTTATATTCCGTTTCGTACATCATGTATGATATATACGTGTATATTATTTCTATACATAGGTATTACGTATACCGCGAGGTGTGTACCAAAAATGGTGAAATATTATCTCATCTTATACCGTATGCTAAGAATATTCATGTAACATATATTCTATGTATGGAAAGTTGGCAATAAAGCTGATGAAAGTTCTTGAGGCAACAAAATCGTTATAAAAATGATAACAGCCGCTCACGAGGAACGGATAAAATATAATTTTCGATTTTGATATTTTCCGGTGAAAGCTAGTTTCTCGCTCCTACCGGCGGCGCGGCGATCCGGTATTCGCAGTTCAGTTAGTTACGGCGATCGGGTATCCGCGAATTATGTGTATCCCGATCGCCGAAGATGAGAGTTTCGTTTTATCGAAAAATATTAGCCGAAATTACATTTCGCCGTATCAACCGTTGATACTTACTAGTTTCCGCGATCTCGGCCGGGTTCACGAAGTTCAGTCTCGTTTTTCTCACGTCTGTGGTGATACCTGTATACTCGATGTGCTACAATTATATTCATTTGCAGCCGTGTAGGTACCTCTATATGCGGGGATGATCAGAACGTTCTATATTTACAAAAAACGCGTCACAGCACTACTGTTGCAGTTGGTTTTCTTTTTGTTCTTTTTTTTTTTTTTTTTTTTTTCTTTTCCTCTTTATCCAGAATTTTCTTTCGCCACGATCGCTCGTGTGGGTGACGAAAAAACTACACATTGAGAGAATGTCGTTCATTACAAACCACAGTACGTGCCACACACTGTACTGTCTATATACTCATACAGTAGGTATTATCTGCATAGGCGGAATACCTACTAACGATTCCATACAACTTTCACTTTCAGCAACTCGTTAGGTGTATATATATATTATACGAGTATATATATATATATATCGAGATTCTACGATCAATCTGCGGCGATAAAACTATTGTTTGTATGCGGCTGGGTATTACAATTCCTATCGCGTTACACGGAATCTATGAAATTTATCGCATCCACGGCACGTCTGTGAGTACCCCGATATCACACATACCACGGAACATCTCGTACTGAGATGTTCCGATTTCGGGAAAAATGAGCAACGAAAAATTAGCAGTATTGCGTCGAGTTTCGCACACGCGTCACGAGTGCATCCTGTATCGCGAAGAGGAAAAAAAAACAAAAAAGAAAAAAAAAAACGGGAAACTAAAACAAAAAGAAAAATCTGAGACAATCCGCGATAGGAGGAGTGAGCGGTATTTCGCATGGTCAATTAGCTGGCAGAGGCCCCATTATAACCATAAATTCTTTCGTCGGTACGTCTCAAGGTCGTTTCAAGAGCAGGTGTATAAGGTTCTACCTCCGCATACCTATATAGCCCGAAGGTATGCGGCTAATACCTAAACGCTGCTGCTTCTTCTTATTAGAGAGCCGCAGGCGCGGATCTCCTATATTACATATTACAGTATATGATATTATAATATATATTATGTATTCAACGAACTGGATGCATCCCTTCACCTATTTACTCCGCTTCATCTTCTTCGTCTTCTTCTTCTTCTTCATCTTCTCCTTCATCACAGAAGTAGTAGTATTAGTAGTAGCAGCAGCAGCAGCAGCAGCAGCAGCAGCAGCAGCAGCTTGGTACTGATGTGAGCACGGTCAACTTTAAGCACACTGATCGGCGCCAAGACACGAATCTTGCATAATAATGAGAAGAATAAGAAGAAGAAGAAGAATACTTTATAATTAATAGCTGTCGTAAAGTATGAGAAACCTAAAGGGTGGTTCTTCTCCTGTTCTGTTCTGTTCTGTTCTGTTCTGTTCTGTTCTGTTCTTCTCTTCTCTTCTCTTCTCTTCTCTTCTCCCTCTTTCCTTTTTTTCTTTTGTCGCTCCAGCTCCGAATCGTTGCACGATCGTTTGAGAGAATTGTCGTTTCTACGCGTACATATTGGTATTGTCTACCTATGAAAATGTAACTGAAACGTATACGAAGGAAGAACGAAGAAATCGGTAGGAAATTATCGTTTTTGAAAAGTGAGAGAGAGAGAGAAAGAGAAAAAAAGAAAAATTCAACTTGGTTTTCAGAATTTGTGGATTTAAAAATTGTACTTCGGTAATTGAGACATATATAACTAGATTTCAAATTCGCTTCGCACTGAATACACGGATATTTCAGGCTTTTCGAATATATTATGATATATTCGAACTTTTTCTTTGGTTTTTTTTTTTTGTTTATTCTTGCGTCCGTTCGTTTCCTACAAAATTTCACGAGCCTATAGAGTTGCCGCCTCCACCGGAATTTTGGTTACTGTGAAGAGGAGTAATAGAGTGAGAGAATCCCGCGTGGTTTGAAATTCGACACCGACACAATATGTTTTCATGGCTACGAGTTCCCACGCTTAACTTGTACATACGTTCGTACGTACCTATATATATACACGAGTATGTATGTACTATATAGCTATCTACGTAGGAAGGTACACATGTTATTGTATGGCATATCTATGTACTGCATACCTACATACCGATCTCCGTTACGCTATATTTGAAAAATTGTATTAATCGCTGTGTATCTGTATACATGACTACCTGCATATATTTAAATAACAGATAACTATGTACAGCCCAAATTTTCTATTAACTACAACCTGTGTCTGATATTTGTACTACCGTGACCTGTGATAACGTTGGATCGGTATGAGGAATAAGAGTCTGCGAAATAAAACCGGAGACGAACGACGGATTGAAAAATAATTGAAAAGATGGTGAGAGTGAAATTTATGGAGAAACAGAAACGAGACAGGGAGGAGAAAATTGTTTATATAATTTATATTCCGTAGAATATTTTCAATAATTATATACGCAACATGTCTAAGTCTCTGCAATGCATGTAAGTCTTATTGCGTATATCTACATGCAAATGAAACTTACGCATATCACCTATGTATATGAGGAAACGAATGAAAATATTAGTTTCTTCTCGATCGCGATCAGTGTAAAAAATAATGATTTTTTCCTCGTTTTATTGCGACATTGAACGTCTCATTGGTACGGATAAATCTATACGCGATAACTGCACAACGCGTAGTATAGTAATCGTTTATTGGTAATATATCTGTATAGCGGTGGAAAAAAATCCACAGGGATTTTTCCTTCTCACTCGGGTATAGTATACGAGTATTATCTGCTACGTAGGTGTATACCTAAAAACCTCTGTTTGCTGCGTGAGGTGCAAAGATAAGAGAAAAATAGAAAAAAATAGAGGAAAAGAGAGAAAAGATGAAAAGGTGAATGATTACAACTCAACGATTCTTCGGAATCCATTTTGGCAGGAGATAACGAGGAAAAGTAATATCAGCTGTTTCGACGCTGAAACGTATAGCGACGGAAGAATTGAATTTTTTTTATCCTCTACATCATTTTACCCGACGTTTCGACGCCCCGAAACAGCTGATATTACTTTTCGTCATTTTTCGTTACCTCATCATTGTAAACCCGAATCTCATAATTTAATTCATAAATTTCCCTTCTTCCTTTTAAATATTCTTTCGTTTTATATTTCAATTTTCATCTTTCATCTTCCATCTCTTCAAAATCTTTTTCTATTTTCACTCAACTGCAGAAGTTAAGTGGAGTTGAGTGAAGCGAAGCGAAGCGAACTGAAGTTGAATGCACCTACAATTACATGTACACGATATACTGCGTACCTAATTACCTAAATTATATACAGCATGCAGTCGGCTGTACAATTTCTGTCATTTCACGTTTATACTTAGTATTGGTTTTTATCGCATACGACTGAATATACATATATGTGTATATCAATATAGGTATAGATATATAAATGTATGTATGTATGTATACGTGTGTAACGTTCGTACGTGTGCAGCATATAGTTCGATAAATTCCACTATACGCTACACCAGCTTTGAACAACTTGCACCCCGTCATTAAATCTCGAGATGTAATCCTCAAGGACTCTCTTATGCCACGTAGTGAAGCGTCCTCTATATCTATGTATAATATTCTATAAATCATATATAGCGTACGATGAAAAACGAAAGAAAATTTCCATTTCAGCTCTAGAACGCAAGAGAGAGACAGAGAGAAAGTATAATACCACTTTGCTCTTGCCCCCCCCCCCCCCCCCCCCCCCTCCTCCTCCTCCTCCTCCTATTCACGTCGTTATCGTGGTATTTCTATTCTTTTCTTAGATCTTCATCCTCCTTCTCATTTTTTTTGTTCTTTTACTGTTTTTTCGAATCCTTTTCTTCTCTTCGAATCCTATCGGACACTCGCGTCTTGCCATTGCACATATAACTTTTAGAGTGAAATATATTTTCCGTAGCAGTTAGGGTGAAATTGAGAGCTGGCCATTGGAATCGCCGCGCCGGAAATCTAATCTAGCTAACATATGAAATATTCATTTTTTATCGAATCCGATCAGTTTTCGAACAAGTGACGATACTTAGCCACTTTCTGCCGTTGTACTCGATGAATTCTCAAAGTTTCGTCAAAATCGATCCGGTCGTTCGCTATAATCGACGATTCTCGTTTTCGAAACGGTGTTGCTCCTACACATCCAAGATGGCGGGTCGTATAACGTTGCCCCAAAACTGCAGCTAACAAAAACGCCTACCATGCCACAAATTATGAAGGATATATGTATATACATACATGTATAACGAATACTTATAAATATACCGATTCTTTGATCCTAAGTAAACAAAAATTGATCTATTCGCCCCGCAAGCATTACACCGGTAACCTAATAGATACTTGTATCTCCACGCGATCTTTTACACATATAGTATACACAGCTGTGGTAAAAACTTGGCGCCAAATATTCCCAAGAGTGATCCATGTTTTTGTAATTCTTTTGGTTTTTTTTTCTTTTTTTCGTACGGGTTCTTCTTTCTCCCTCTCTCCTGATACGATGTCTCCGTGAAATCATTTTCTCTTCTCTTCTTTTCCCCGCACCTATGTCCCTCTCTCCCTCTCTTTCTCTCTGCCCTTGAAACGGATGAAAGAAACACTCTTTACAATACTTTTTTCTCTGCATGTTCGACGAGCCTTTCCCTCTACGGCCTTCTCTCCTTCTCCTTTTTTACATATTTATGTAAATTCAATCCTGTATATAGAATCTACAGTATATGACGCGTATATGTGTATCTATCCTGCAGAGATTCCCGAGACACGGGCAAAAAATCCTCCATCATCTAGACACGGTGGAGTATATATATATATATACTCGTACGTAAGTATGTACATATTATACATACGTCCGTACAACCCCTCGTAGAATTCGTATAACTAATCCCTCTCGGTCACGAGGGTGTCACGTGCAGACAGGGTCGATTTTCGTGAATACTAAACCGAATGTTGATTTTCTTCCCATCCCGTCCACAATATTCTGGGGTTCAGTCCAGTCCCAAGCCCTGCAGAGCCGACGCCGTGACCGGGAATTGCATGAATGCATAATTTGTTGTTACATATGGCGCCGTGTTGGTATAATAAGCTCTTCAGATATATACATACACACACATATGTAGTTCAGATTCTGACAGATTCCAGTGTGTTTCGGAAATCCCTCGATAGTTTCTATGTCCCGAATATCACGAAATCGGAAAAAAAATCTCAAGTTTCCGGCATCGTGACAATGAAACAACGATGAACAAGAAAAATGTTACGGAATCCAAAAATTTGTTGACAATTGAACGATTCGCTACGCCGCGGCCGATAATGTTTGATACAGTATTACGGGAGGATCCTCGTGTGGAAAAATCAAATTTCCGGATGATTTATCATTAGCTTTAGTCGAGTAAGCTTGAAAACCGAAAATAGAATAAAGAATACAAGGGTATTGAAAATCAAAGTTTTCTGTATAGGAATTATGGAAAAAGACGAAAAACTTGGTTTATTTTCAAGTACAGATTTCTCAATGAGATACCTTGTTGTAATATGAAAGGAGCGTTTGTAGTTTTTATTATTCCATTAAACTCTCTCGCCTAACCTTGAAACTTCAGACTCACGGTTCGAAAAAAAGAAGACAATACAGGGTTGTTGGAATGACGTCGTCAAACGAATTTATAACATTGAAAAAAGTAAATTTGTTTACCTACTCATGGTAGGCATGTAGGTATGTACATACATAGGTACATACTTTGCCTCCGGTCTTACTTCATGCGCCGGTTTCCACTCAGTCAGTCATCCGGTCAGTCATTCATAGTTCAAAAAAAGTTTCTCTGAGAGGTCTTCTTGAAAGTTTCAGTTGCTACTGCTAGTGCTGCCAGTGCTACTGCTGTAACTGCTGAGAATGAAAAGACCTGCGCACACTAACACGTCACGTAGTACATAGCGCGCTGGAAAGTGACGCGGAGTAAAGGGTTTAAAACACTCTACAAAGTGGGATGAAGTACATAAAGTATACATACGTGTGGTATAATATACTATGTACTCGTATGCAGTAGTATGTAGTTAGTTTTTTTTTCCTTTCACCGTAACCGAAGCAAGTGCACAAATAAAATGCTCGCCAACTCTGTAAATCCGGTAATGCATACATACATGTATGCATGCATGCATACATGCATGCATATATATATATATACATACATACAAAGAACTGTAATTCTAACTGTAACTTCAGTGTGAAGTGCGTAACACTTGCTCCCTTTTCTTCCGCTTTTTTTACTACGCACGAGAACCTAATACCCCCTTGAACTCACTCATTTTCAAATAATCCACAACTACGAGACTCTGTTAAATATTTACCTACGTGATCGAAACGAGGAAAAATTATAGCGGCTGAAATTTTCGAAATGAAGAACAAGTTGTAGTCTGATGTGGCGTTATAATTCAAGATCTTGTCCCGTTCGGAGGTTATGAACTTGCACGCGCAGGTCGGTCGGTTTCCAAAAGACCATGAAAATGGCGAATCTGAAATAGTTCGTTAGCGCGAATGAACAGTTTTTCTTACTCCGAATGCGAATTCTAAGGTGGGATCACTGCAATGTAATCGTTACACATTGTTATCACTCCGAAAACGCGATCCGCAGTCACTGCCACACCACGCGAACGATTGTGATGAAACTTTGGGGATTGATGGAGTACCTTGGCGGAAAGCGGCCGAGTATTTCACCGCTTAAAAATGTTCAGAAGTACTTTTGAAAATTCAGAATTTCCGAGTCTAATCTAACTAACCTAACATTCAATGATTCCCTCGGAACTTGATATTTGCTTGAAATTTGAAAGAGATGAAATATTGAGCCGCCTTCTGCCATGGTACCGCAGGAATCCTCAAAGTTTCGCACCGTTCGCTCGTTCGGTGCACGAGTTATTCCGCATCGCGTTTTTGAGGTGGTCGTATCTAATGCCGCCTTAAGGTTAGAGCTATAGAGCAGAACTTGAGGACTTCTAACAAAGTTGGAACGGCTCTTGGACCTAGTAAATGTCAACCCGCCTGTCTGCCTACCTACTTCTCCGTTTAAACGCCAAATATGGGGAAGCCTCGAAGACCTGGTGCACTCGTGGACTTGTATATATTCGTGTACCGTTGTAACTTTATATTCCCTATAATACGTTGAAATCTGTAAGACCAAAGTACGTACATGCCCACTTGACGGTGGAGAGGCACTCGCCTCGACCCCGATAGGTACTTTCTTTCCTCAACAATCCACGGGGTACGTACCTATATACCTACCCCTTCGGGAGCTATCAGGAGTAAAAAGCTGCACTACAGAGGGCTCAGAGTAGGGACAGCGCAGAGATTCTAAGTGCAGGGTGGAAAATTTAGGAAATCGCACATGCGACGATCCTCCTAACTAACACGTTCGTTAATTCATTCGGTTTATTAATCGTTCATTCACATTCGTTTCAAATTTCTTTATATTCGTGAATTTATATCGCTCGTGCAGATCGAGTGATCGGGGAAGGAAAAAGAGCGATGGGAAGGATAATCGTCGTTTCTATTGCGAACAAAGTCACAAACTCAAAGGAATTAAAAGCCCGAAATATACTGATGAAATTGACAAGGTTGATAAAGAACTTTCTCTACTATTAACAGACGGAGGCACTTGTCCTCTGCGGCTCTGAGATGTAACGCAGATATCGGTTTTTGTGTGTTTTGTGCTTTTTTTTTTCCTTCTTTTTTTCAAGAACGTTGGAGCAATGCGGCCAGCTTATTTTTTGCCCTCCAAATTTCTGTTATAGTTAGGCGGCTTGACTGCTTTGAAATCAGACACCTAACCTAAGTGAGAGGGCTCTCGCAAGAAGATATAGAAAGAAAGAAAACAAAATATGTATATTACGGTTCAATTTTCGGTACAAGTACGGATGCGGTCGGAGGAGACACTGACACATGTCACTATTCGTGCCTTGACTCTTGAGGATAAATTTTCTCACTCCAATTCTCACGTTAATGACCGATTCTCTCGAGTTCTAAAATGAAACCAAATAAGGCGAAGTAAAACTTCTATTTTATGTTATGAATGAGAACTTTCTTCGAGATATATATTATATACTCGATTGCAGGTACATTTTTCATCAACGTCGAATGACACATACAAGTGTTGAGAGAAGATTTCACTCAGTGGAAAAAATGGGGAGATTGTCGAAATTCTGTGATTTACTAAATGGGGAGAATAAATATACAGAGAGTTGAACAATTGAATAATGATTGTTGTCATTTTTGGTTGGAAAATTTTACGTCGAAAATTGAAGTCTCGTACAGATGACTCTTGCATTCCTGATTCAATATTCAACCTCAAGCCCAGATCTTGGTAGTTTTCTACAACACTCATAACCAGAAGAACGACAAAGACCTAATTCCAAGACTATGGATAAACGAAGAACAAAGAATACAGGATTTCGAGAATTTCAAATTATCACTAGGGTCTTCGTTTAATTGCAAGTGAACGTAACTTCATGGCGTAACCGTGCCTCCAAGTGCCTCGGCATCTTGCTAAGAGGACGATGAGCATCGCGATGAGAAGATATATTGGTATAGGTATACACAGCGGAGAGTCGAGCAGAGTCGACTCGAGTTGACGGCAACTTGAGCTCACGAGTAGTAGATGTACCTACTTAATACTCCGCAGTTGCAGTGTGTACCTACGTTTATTTCTGGAGAATAAAAACTCTGGAGAAATTTGAGAAGGGGAGGTTCGATAGAAACGGAAGGAAAAGAAGAAGAAGAAGAAGAAATTCTTCTTCCAATTTTCAGAACCTCCACTCTTCCAATACGCGTTAAATATCCCATTTCGTTTCGCTTTAGTGTCATTTTTTACTCAATCATTATATTTTTTATTTTTCGTTATCATTCTTTCCCTTGCCTCCAATTGAAGCACAAGCATGCATACGCCTTCGTCGTCGCAGTAGTAGCAGTAGTAGTAGTAGTAGTATGAGGCTGCAGTTTCAATGGATCTGTAAAAAAGATCGAAGACCATGACCACTCGCCACTTTCGTACACTGATGTTAGGTATACCTCCTACGCACGTTCATATACTATGCGCACGTATCTCTCGAATCTTCTTATGAATGCAGCCGTTATAAGTTGGCTTAACACACACATGTGCATATATCTATCCTCTTCATCTCCGTGACAGCTAACAGACCCCGAGGTTTGATCATCTTTTTGCTGATCGCGATCTGAGAATGTGTAGTGCGATTCTCAAGCATTCATGTTACATTATACATATAAGTGCAACTTTTGCTATGAATTTCGAATGAATTATCGCAAAAACGTGATGATTGTAAATATGGTTTGTATTCAATGTATCACAGACTCTTAGGTAGGTACGCTGCGAGTTATCTGTTACAATTTTTGTATCCGTTTTTCCTCACGTATTATAGCCGAGCGTCATCTGCCACTAGACAAATACCGAGAGAATCGTCGCCATATCGTTTCAATGCATCTGACGCGGTTCAGTTGTTCCGCGTTTACGTTCGCTTAACATCTTCTCCTACTTCCGAGTTATAGTTATCCGCAGTGAACGGATTATTCGCAATAGTTTTACCAAAAGAGCGCATGAGCAGAAGAACGGAATAATAATGAGAAACTTGTTTGTCGCGGAGTCTGTGAAAAACGTGGTCAAGTTCCTGCCGTCTTCTTTCTTTCTTTCTTTCTTTCTTTCTTTTTTTTTTTTTCTTTTATTTTCTCTTTTTGTTCTGCTGTCCTTCTTTGCCATTTTTTTCTTCTTTCGTTTACTCGGCTACCTGAAAACTTTCGGTGACCTTTGCTGGTGGCCGTTGCGAGCGGGTAAATCCGATCTTTTGTTAAAATCTTTGCCGGACCCGCCGGACCCACAGAAGTTGCCGCGGGTGCCAATAGAATTTAGCTAGGCTAGCTCCAGGTCATAAATATATCAAAAATGCCCAGAATCCTACTCTCTGCGTAGGTGTACGTACACATATATACTAACTATGGTATAGTATATAGTCGAGTGAAAAATCGAAGGTGTATTGTGTCCGCGCGCAGTGGTCTTGCCTTTTATGTGAAAATTGCCAACGTATAAGACCGTCCGTCCGTCCGTCCGTCCGTCCGACCGACAGACCGGAAGGCGGTGTGAAAATTCTGAGAAATTTCAAACCTCGGAATGTTGTCTAGGCCAGGTCGTCCTACTCGTTGGTCTTCGGTCTTCGGTCCTCGTTACTGTTGCTAGTCCCCGCGTAGTCAAGAGTTGTGAGTCTTGAGTTGTGAGTCGTGTGTTTGAAGTCTGACTCACCGCGCGCGCGCGCACGCTCTCATTATGTCGTTTCAGTACTTACTATACCTACTTTAGTTTCTATATGTGTGCTCGTACTTGTCTCTCTCTCTCTCTCTCTCTCTCTATATATATATATGTTTGAACCGGACGATGAGTCCCAAGTCCTAAGTCTCTATATGTCGTCACGATTTTACCAATGATATTTACACCTATTACACCGGAGAGTGTCTTGTTACACTGTACTTACGTTCAGCGTAGATAGTTATCTTCGTTAATTGAATTCCCCGCGAGTTTGGAATTCACGTTCGCTAAACGCATACCTATAGGTACTATACTTACGCCAACATCAGTTATTGTCCGTCAGCTGAATGAAATGTATTTTTTTTTCTACGGTTTCTTACCCAACTGTCTTCGATGAAACGTAAAATTCACCGGGGGGTGTCAACGCATTAAATTGGCCGAATAGCGAAATGTGTCGTCGAGCAATTGATTTTGTTACCGGAAGTTCAACCCTTCGGGAGCAAAATTTCCAATTCAAATTCGTCTTGCTAGATTGAAAAATTTCAGTGAAAAATCGTTCACGAATTCATTTCGTTCGGCCAATTTGATTTCCATCTTTGGCCGAATTTTTTTTTCGTTACGTCGAGAAACTCGCTACGGCGGGGTGAAAAATTGGTTCTCCGATTACTCTTTCACCAAAGATCGAGATTTCGTTCGGTCGAAATATTTCGTTGAATAATCTCAATGAAAATTGTACGAATTCGCGAGTCATAGTGATTTTCAAATTTGTATAATAACTGCATCTACTTCCTCACGCATCACGCTCCACTATATTCGGCGGCGGCTGACAATCATGAGCACCGAATCCCCGCATCGTACTTATACACGCATTTATACGTCATCGAACTCAACTCAACTCAACTCAACTTAATTCAGTTCAACTTAACTTGAACTAAACCTGAATTAGCTTAGCTTAGCTCAGCTCAGCTTAACCTTAACTTTCATGTGCGTACGTGTAATCATATATATATGCGTTCTATGTAGGTAACTATTTTTAGAATAGACGAATAAGTAATTCCGGAATTACGTCATCGATTTTAATGCGTCACTTCCGGTTTTCTATATTATCATCATAGCAACACTTCACTGTATGTATGTGATAAAAGTTGCAGATTTATTGCCACGACGATATTTCGTTATCCTTATCTATATCTATATACCTATATCCAGAATACATACGTACGTTATGTACATGCCTGTCCTTGTTATGATTGTACATACATCCACGTCATTCGTTTTATCGTTCTGATTGCTTTTCATCCTACAGTATACTATGACGTAGCGAGGAAACGCGATGCGCGTCTCTTTTGTTCACGGGTCTAGTATATTCGCAAAAGAAATTGATAACCTTTCCGCAACCACTCACCATTTCCGTAAAGGTCTTTAACTTAGCGTTGCGCGGCGTGAAGAATATTCGCAAAGATTTCGCGAAATATCGCTGGGCGTCGCATTGGCATTGAAGCGTATTTTTTTCATTACTTTTGCAGATAAACTACACTTGGAGGTATCGAACAAAATTTTTCGTCGTATCCATGGGAATGGTCGAAGCAACGGTGCTTGCTATCTTTATCGTGATATATGAGTCTCGAACGGTAGGACGCGAGGATTTCGAGCTACGAGCCAGGGTCACAGAAAACGGAAAAAATCTTAGTTCGGTGAAAAATCCATGAAAAAACTTGGAAAAATTTGTCAGTGCTTCTCACGAGTAGTACTACGACGTGAATAATCGGGATCGAAATCGCAAGGGGGGGGGGGGGGGGGGGGGGGTGAGGATCGAACGTTGCGGTTGAAACTGCGTGGAACGATTGCCAAGCGCATGTATAGGTACAATTTTCTTAGGTTTTTCTGTACATATTATTAATCATATTTTGTCTTTTTTCGCCAGTCACACAGTAGGAGCAATTATTTATCCGTCACGATTAATCAACCCGTTTTTATGATAAATTACCACAATTACTCTCAATTAAGTACTGTACATATACATGTACATAGGTATAGGTATAGGTATAGGTATAGTTTCATTACAGTCAATGCGAATTGGACACGTTTTATTAATTTTTCCTTTTTCCTTTTTTCTTTTTTCTTCTTCTTGGTTCATCATTAGGTGCAATACACACATACGTACACGAATGAATTTTGTTTTCTTCTCTCCCTGTTTTCTCTGTAAATTCCGGTTTTTCAAACTCGCAGACCAGGTATCAGAATCGGAGCATATCTCCGCGGAAGTGTAAGTTTTCGTTTTTCGCTCGAATAATGTTGGAAGTTGGCAAAATTATTCGATCGATTATTTCGATCGTAATTTGTATTAATTTTCTAGTTCATTTTGTGAGTGTGTGCAATGTGCGTCGTTGTTTAGTTTTTCGGTACTTGCAGCCCTCCAGCTGCTGTATAGGTTTGTACACACAGCTCGTAGATTGTAAAATGGGAAAGTAAATTAGAAAGGAAAAAAGAAAAAAGACACAAACAAAGGAGAAAGGAACGGAAAAATGGAAGATACGAGGAAAGAAAAATCTCCGAGCCCTGCAATTTATCGCTTCGGTAAATTTACCTATCCTCGCCACGTGGGAAGGCAGATAGGTAGGTAGGTAGAGGTATAGGTTGGTTGGTGGGTAGACATTAGATAGACGTGGTGGGTACCTAATAGAATCGTCCAGCTGGCAGGAAGTAACCCCGAGTATATAATCATTGTAGATACGTATGTGTGTATATGTACATACGTACAAAGATGCATAAATAAATTCTCTATCGTTCGCCGTCCTCTTCGTTCCTTGCAGTTTGCAAAACATACTATTGTAATCGTTTTGTCAGTAAAACAGAAAATCATTTCATTTGTGGATACACGAATTCGCAGTGTACAAATTTTGTTGTCCGATTCTTTTTTCTGTTTTGTTTTGTTTCTTTCATTTCTTGTTCACACAGCTATCGAGTTTTGACCAAATACCGAGAGTGGTAACGAATTCGCATGAGACGTTTCATTATCATGTCCAGGTATACCGTATAGATCCGTTCATATCGCCGGCAGAACTTTGATAAAATGCTGATCAAGTTAATCGCAAGTATATGTATCTCAATTCCAAGTATACGTATAGTAATCAATTATACTCGCGAAGAAAACTGAGATCTATCTGTGGTTCAGGCTTCCATGATATGGCAGGTATAGGTGTCGCATTAGCGTGGTGATAATGATATAATATCATGCTGAGAATTGCATAGTCGGCGAAACTATAGAAAGGGAAAGAAAAAAATGATGAGAGAACAACGAGGAAGAATAAAGTCACCATCTCGACAGAGGCTCGCATCAGGTACACTGAAGATGAATAATTTATTAATCAGTATTATTCGCGAACCAACGCTTCAGCAGTTATCTTAATCCAGATCGATCGCAAGGAAAGTTTGCAGAATGCGTTCGCAGGCCGGTGAATGTGCATGTATAGAAAATGTTATAATCAATCGTCCTAACCGATCATCCTCGGGATCTCTCGTCGAGTTGATATTTCCTTTTGGATGTATATACTCGGATATATATATAATTGACGGGGGTCGAGTATGTACCTGTAAGAAGGGATAAAATTTGCGATCACAGAGTTCGCTTGGTATGCATGACTCATAAATGGTTCTTGGCGATTTTTGAACGGTGAGAGTCGACGGAAAAGACCGCGCGGCTCAAAATTCCACTTTGCGTTTCGCATTTCCCGTATTTGTTCGTTCTTTTCTTCTTTATCATTTTCCAACCCCCGAAAGTTGCTCACAATTAGACGGACGCACGTGGCGAAGTACGAAGCTGCACCTTCCTCTTCCTCTCCCTCCCTCTTCGTTGCCCTCGACGATACAAATACACTGCATAGTATGTACTTGACGAGTGCTCGCATGAGAGATATCCGGAAAAAGGATGCTGCTGCTGCTGCTGCTGCTGTCCCAGTCGTGCAATGCACTGCATACGGTGTCTACGTATTTACTCTACATCTATGTAGTATATACATGGAACAACCCACACCCTGAGCTAACCAGTCGGCTAATACTGAAACTTCGAAAGTATGTACTACATAGAAGTCTAGTTCTAGTTTGACTTCCAGCTTACAGCCAGCCAGCCTGAAAGTCTTCTATCCATTCCAGCCTGCTGATGTATAAATAGAGGCCAATATACGCTATATACCACCCTGCGCTATGTACGAATAGTGTATGTACGTACGCACGCATGTGCATACATACGTACAACGGACCCGTTGGATTTTCCTTTGATATATGGGCACTTAAACTCGTACTCGCTATACTCTTCACACTCCTTACTCACTCTTTACCATTATTATGTACTTTTTCAACTTTTTCGCACGCGCGGGATGAATCTTCGCCCTTTATTTTTCCCTCCTTGCTCGCTCGCTCTCTTTCTGTGCCCACCTCTCGCCTCCAGCATAGGTACGTAGGTAGCTAATTGGGCTAATCGTATTGATCCAGGTCTTAACGCTGTACGAACCGTAACGCTCGTATTTTTTGGTATATTTCTGCCAATGTTTTCTCTCTTTTGCCCCCTTGTCCCAATTATTCGCACCTCAGAAAATCTCGAAGAGGTTGCGCTCTTAAAATATTTTCAATTTCATTTGCCTTTTAAACACGGAATTTGAAGACTCATCTTTCATCCAATATTCGGTTTTACTTTACCTACATTCACGCAATGTTATCTGGCATCGATTTATCGACAAACGAGAATCACGAAGAACGAAGTATAGGTGACAGAAATGAAAATGGGTAATTAAAGAAAATTTGTCGACGAAGGGCATAATCTTCTGTCTACTAATTATTTCTTACCACGCAACAATATAATTGAGTGAGTATTCAAACGAAAGAAAGTTGAGAAAAAGTGAATTCACTATAATTCACTGACTACAAGCCTCCAATGATTAATTAATTCTTATAGTCATAGCAGCTTTCGCCGTTCTCTCGCTCTCGCACGCACTCTGATCCATTATAGTGTTATATCGTATACTGTACCGTACCGTACCGTACCGTACTATACTATACGAACATACGTGTATATCGTAATCATGAATGAGCCCACGCGTTCGCTCGAGTTCATTGCATGCGTGCGTACACGAGCTATTTTAATCTTTTGTGCGTTCGGCGGTGTTATAGAGCCCGACTAGTTTGATGGTTTGTTGGTTTGTTACGCGGTCCGTTGGCGTTGGTTCGGTGCGGCGCGGCGGTTCGTTCGTCACCGATTCGTCATTGAACGTCAATCGTTCCGTTTCGTTAACTCCGTTCGTTCGTAATTTCACGCGTTCGTAGAGATTACGTCGTCGGATCCCCATGATCCTACGGGATAATCATTGAAATTATTGTTAGAAAAATTGACGCGGATGAAGCCAATTGTGAAACCGTCCATACAATCGAATCGCTGGTGTAACGAGATCAGCTGTTCTGATACTGAAACGTGGAGGAAAAAGATCACACGTCGAGATGTGGCGAAAAATCATGTTTCGTCACATTCCGGTGCCTATGCGATTCTTCGTTGATCTTTCGGTCTCGTTTTTTGCCTCGTATCCGTGTGATCCTTTCTTCACGACATTTTGGTGTCGCTTATCGCCACTGTTCGGTGTCGAAACATTTTGTTTCTTCTTCTTGCCGTTATTCGTGCTTCTATGTACAGATTTCCTCGATGATTCGTTATATTCTATATTCTATGTTCTACATCGACTGTGTAGGCACTGCCGATTGGGCACTCGTCAGTTGCAAACTCGGACGAAAACGTACCGGGTCAGTAAACATAACGATCTAACTATAGTATTATACATGGAGAGAGAAAGAGAGAAAGAGAAAGATAGAGAAAGATAGAGAAAGAGAGAGAGAGAGATGGGAGAAGTGACGTTCGATGATAGATGCGGCGCCACGGGGTTGTTTTTTTCTTTTTTTTCTTTCTTTCTTTTCATCTCCGTTCTCTCTTCTCTCTGTTCTTCTCCATTTCTACATACGTCCGATATACCATTATTATGTACTCGACAAAAAGCTTTCATGATGATTGAACACGATAATGTACCACAGACAATTACGTTACATATGTATATATTTGTGCTAGGTATAGGTTTATACATAGGTACATGTACATTGTATACAGACAGAAAGTATAACCCAGATGCGTATGTATTTATTCCATGCGCCTTTCACGCAATTCACAATAAGAAACGCGATGAACGCGGAACAGACGAAGAATACTATATATACATATAACCTCATACCGGTGGATTATTATACATGGCTATGCACGTACGTATGCATTGTAGATATATAACGGGTGGTCAAAGAAACTCGAAGAACGGTGAGTTTGGAAACAAGAATGAACAAACGCGGGCGTTGACGAAGACTTTCGACGAAACTTTGTTCTTTCATAAACCGGAAGAATCGATTTTCAATTCAATGATTTATGAATGACGGAAAACATTCGATTTCTTTGCGTTCCTGCACGGAGAAACAAGTCCTCGGAAAACGAGTTTTGGAAAAGTCTGTCAAGGAATGAATGAAAAAGAAAAAAAGGAAACAAGAAACGACAAGTAGCGAAGTAATCGTCAACCATAAAATCTCTAAGTTTACAAGAATCTCGAACTTCTTCATTCCGAACGGAGCTGTTAAAAATTTCAGTCCGATATTCGAATATTCATTGGTCATAGTAAATTATTCTATCGTTTATCTACGAGAATTTCCCCCGAACTTGGAAATATATCTGGTTCAATGATAGCTGGGTTCACGTGAACTTAATTTCTCATCCCTCGATCGACGTTATTCTAAAACCGCTTGTTCCTTGCACTGTACCATAATGTGGCGGATATTCTTTTTATTCCAAAAAAGAAGCCAAATAAAAGCCGGTCTCTTCCACTTTCTTTGAGAAGCAATGATCTCTGACGAAATAATTTATCAACGCGGTCAGATTTTATTCGCGTTCTAAAACTTCAGGCTTCCTATTCTCCTTCTTTTGTACCACCCTGTATATCAAATATGGTACGACCGTACGCCACGACTGAATTGTGATTCTGCTGTTATGTTACTGCTGTGCACCATCATCATTTACCGTTGCCACATTTCACCGCTCACGAAGAATCGGGGATCATCTTTGCGTTACTTAAATCCGTACATACATTCATACGTAGGTACATACATACAATAAGTATGATTACGCCCATGTATTGTTAGCTATTGTCACATAGTCTCATTTTGTATGTTCTCTCATTGAACTACCATCTACAGGTATATGCACCAAGTTGTATGCAGACGTTATTGTTCCTAAACCATAAGAATATAATCGTCACCTGTTTCACATACAATGCGCGATTTGGCGGGGAAATAAAAATTCGATTCGTACCTCGTTCCTTTCCCTCTTCCGACCCAAATTATTACAAAGAATTTGAACAAATTTTTGTTCAATCCGTTTCCGATCAAAACAAAGTATCATCCGTTGAACTTTTTCCCGTTCAAATTCTATCCATTGCGAAAAAGTTTTTCCACAAACTGTGCATCGAGAAGGAGAAGGAAGAAATGGGATTAGAAAAGTTGTATGACGGCAGTAAATCCACGAATTCCCGTATACTAATATAATCCAACGAGTCAGAAATCAAGTATAAAGCCATAAATACATTATCAAATCATGCTGCAGTCTGGAAAGGTCGCGTTCCATGCTGCAATCATAGGTATATAAATTACGAGGTCGCCGGCGACTCTGAGGAAGGTTATGTACATAATTTCACAACCGATCGTTCGCACCGCTACTATATTACTCTACCGTACGCTTGTATATCATTATTATCATGGTATAAATCGAGGTACATCGCTACAATTCGTTCGGAAATTATCTGGATATCCGCAATCACCAGAAGGAAACCGAGAAAAAAAAAACACCATAAAATATTCACAAACCTAGGATGGAAAAAAGGAATGACCACCACGGAAACGAAAACCTTCAACTCGGGAGTAAACCCTCAATTTTTCAGGGTGAAGTAATCCCCGTAGATTTGTGCGGTTTCCTCGTAAGGAGATTTGTTCACCGTTCAAGTCGCTGTCAATATGATCGTGTGCGATTTCGGGCAATTTTCGATTTTTTTTCTTTCAAGAATCTCGAGCTTATCGTTTTATATTATCTATATGAGTTAGTTGAATTATTACACGATTGATTTGATTGAACCGATTTCCAATATCTATTAAACGTATATATAGGTGTACCTGTCTATACATTTTTTTTTTGTTCTTTCGCTCTTTATCTCGTTTCTGTAATTTTTCTATCTTACCCTCCGTATCACTCTGTCAATATTTTATCTCTAATTTTGTTTTCTCCTCGTTATTTTCCTTCAACAGCAGAAATGTGTCAAGGCTCGAGCACTCTACGATAACATCGCCGAGGCACCTGACGAATTGGCTTTTCGTAAAGGAGACGTACTGACAGTTCTGGAGCAGAATACGTCTGGATTAGAAGGCTGGTGGCTATGCGCTCTCAGAGGAAGACAGGTACAAATTGAAAAAAAAAAAAAAAAAAAAAAAAATTCGTTCATTCATTCAATCGTCCAACAATTTTGTCCTCTCCGTCAGCCTCCCTTTTTCTATCAGCTATTTTCATTTCCGTCTCGTTGTCAGTGAAGAAAAGGATCTGCTGATCGTTCGGATAATTTTTTCGATCACATTATCTAATTTTCAATACGATCATTCTCAACGAATTCAAAATATTCTCCACCACGCGACGGCGGACGATAATTTTCGCATTTCTTATTCGTTTTTCAATCTCTCGGTGAGTTTTCGTAGATCTTTGACAGGTTTACCAGCTGCGTCGTCCTGTATGATAAATCATTGTATTTTCTATGCGTTATTATTATTATCATTATGATTATCATTCAGTACGATAACTCAAAGCGTGCCATAATTCGTGCAGGAGGTAGAAGGTGGGAAGTAGGTAGGCACTGCAGGGCATTGTTCTCCTCTCATTCTATATACCTACGTATATGTAGTAGGTATAATAATAATTTGCCCACCACGAGAGAGAAAGAGGGAATGAGAATGAGAATGAGAATGAGAATGAGAATGAGAAAGGATATTCTCGATGCTTGGGCATACCATATTAGTTATATTGAACAAATAGGAATACACGGATACGTGATATGTACGGATCTGTGTATATAGGACATTGTTTGTACTTTCGGTATAGACGGGTATGGTCCGTCCATGCAGGGGGCTCTGGGGAATTCACTTCTCTCTTTTCTTTCCCAAGCAACCGCTCGCGCGCCCCCTTATACGTCACATCTGTCACGAGCAGCCTTATAACCCTGAAAACGCCACGTGCGACGCTGACGGTTCAGCGGAATGGAAGAAGAATCGAAAATTAAAGAAACGAAGGAATGATGTTTCGGAGGCAAATTCTATACACGTAGCTTAACAGGGAAAAAGGTTGAGTAGCGGGGGAAATACTACTCCGCGAATTGCACTCATTTTCCCTTCCCTTCCCTTCCGCTTTCTTTTCTATTCAATCAATATCGGAGAAGGAGCTTGAAGATCTGTTGATCAAAGAATTGTTCAACCGGTTTCCAAATTATTCCCATTTACCTGAAGTTTTCTAGCTCAGCTCGCTCCACGTTCTATCGTTCTCTCTTCAATTCTCGTTTCTCGTCTTCTTTTTTTGTTTCGTTTCTTTTTCGCCTTTCGGTTGTTCCGAAGGCACGCGCGGAACAGCGAAACGAAACGAAGCGTATAGAAAATAATGTATATATATGGACGATATATACCTGGAATGCACAGTATTAGCAGGTATAATTTTCCCTCCCGTCTCACCTATTCTCTCTCTTCTTCTCGCTTTCTCAGGGCATTTGTCCGGGAAATAGACTTCGCCTTCTGGTTGGACAGTACGAAACTGGTGGCTGTATTGCTGGCAGTAGAGGAGACTTAAATATACAAGAAGATGGACCGCAGCAAAGGCATGGAAAACGCCGGAGTTGGCACGTCCAACCTAACAGGGTGAGTTCATCGTTTCTTCTTCAATTTTCTATCATTTCATCCCATTTTTTTTTTTTCGTCAATTCTCGCTAATATCTCTTCATATTTCAATTTTCAAAAATTTTCGTTCCTCTCTTTCCCTCGCCTATGAGAAAACGTGAAAGAGCATTAGCATAGAGGAACGGAATGGCGCGGGGGCGTCCGTAACGTCACGCACGATTTCAAATTAACGCCTTCAACGTGTGTATATATATATATGTATATATATACATGTATAATACATGACTATATGACTATCCACAAGTATTATAAAGCTCCCTTGAGCTCTGGGGTAAGTTAAAGCGATTGTAGGTATATTTCAGGCCCACATTTCAACCCCTGCGACACTACTCCCTAGCTCTCGTCGTTAGCACGTGTTATGCTTTAGTCACGATGTTTTTAGTTAAATAGTCACGTTTCCATCAGCAATCCTATCTTTTGTACGCAACACGTATCCTATACGATATACGGCTATATATTCGTCATACCTTTTGCGATTTTCGTCGGTTATTTAGACGGCCAATTGAACCTACCATGCTTATGCATGCGAAACAAAAATTCTGTCGTGAGGATTTTGCAAAATCGTCAAGAGTCCGGCGATTTTGCCCGGCAAAAGAGACAAAAAAATAGGGGAAATAAAATAAAATAAAAACGAGAAGGAGAATAAAATTGGTCAAAATCTTTCGTAGACAGTGAATCGAAATCTATATCGATGAAATTTATTATAAACCATTTATACAAGTATCATGAACAAAGTTAGATGACAAAATATCGTATTTGAATTTCTCAATGTTTTTCTCTACTTTTTCATTCTTCTCGAATACCTACGTATAATCGAAGGCGATGATCGATTTTCGAAAAAAATGAATTTTAGAATCAATCCTCGCTGCTTGCCACCGAGAATATAATGATGATTATCGTTTTAGTATTATTATCATCGTTGTCGTAATTATTCAGTAAATGCTCAATGGAATCGTACCCAATCTATATACACCCATGTTATAGTTTTCTATGCGAATGTGCAAGAGGACGAAAATATAATCGCGTGACGAAAACTGCAGAAAGGAAAGGTCAACGAAACTTAGTTGGGCTCGCGAGTTCGTCTGGAGTAGGTATACTTACAAGTGCGGCGGGCAGCAGCGCGTGTATAGCTAAGCAAGCTGAACGTTTGTTTTTCTTCTTTTTCCTCAAATTCTATTCACGGGTAGTAGTCCGGGCTCTCTTTATATTTCGCTTCTCAATCCCCGTGCATGGTACACGAAAATTTGTAAGTCCATCGGCGGCTGTAATGCCAACTATTTCGTCGGCATTGTCCACGCGAAAATTTTATCTTCCATGTAATATATGAAAATATATGAATTGCGTATAGGCATACGTTGAAGATGAAAAAAAGAAGAAAAAGCGAACAAAAGACTTGCAATGAAAAGACAATGAGCGATTTTGGCATGCATAGGTACTATACGTATACGTATGGTTTCGAATAGATTTGTCAAAATTCTTCCGCATCAGTGTTCAGTACCTGAACTAAAGTTTTCTTTACCTCTCTGTTTTGCCCATTTTCTTCGTCTCCGAATACTTTTGTCACTCACTTCGAAAGAAGAGAGTCTCTTTTCCTCCTTCCGTCTCCTCTTGTTTTTCCCCTCGCAGTTTCTTATCTATTTTATTTCACGTTTTATGTTCCCGAAAATCTTCTACGATTCATCGATGCACGTCATGGAATATCTGCCGTTATCATATCACAGGAACATATACGCATACACATATTCGCTCTTGCCATGAACGGTGTCTGTTTAATATACATATAGTTTGGTTGGCATATTCTCTACTTTTATACGGATATAGGTATACAGTAGCATTGTTTTCTCGTCGCCTCTACTCATCGTCAGCCTCTCACAATAAGTCAGCATCAGATCTTTCTCTTCTTCTTCTTCTTCATCTTCTCCCATCTTCGGTATTGCTACACTATACGTACATGTATATATATACATGTACGTATGTTTTTTATACCCACTTTGCCACATCTATATAAGCGCGGCCGGTATACTAACTTGGACGGCGGTTTTCTCTCTTGCCTTCATAATATATATATATATATATATATACACCTATGTACTATATTTACTTATATCCAAGTATAGTATATACATAAGCTCTTTGAAGACAGTAACGCGCCGCGCCGTCTTGTGACATTCCTTTCGAATGACTCGAGGCTCTTGCAATGTACCACGAGTATGGTATATAAGATGTGTCTGTACAGGTACTACGTACATGCACATACTATCTCTGTGTGAAAAATAACAAAAATATATAATAATAATTGTTAATTCCTACAAATTTCGGCAGTATACAACTTTTGCCACATGCGATGTAACGATCTTCGATGATTGAGGTAGACTAGACTAGACTGTATTACGACGCGATTCCCGAATCGGTTTTTAATGGGTGGTGAAAGAAAAAAAAAACAACGTCTTATCGCAGATCATAAACTGTGAGGTAAATATTTTTCGATTCTTCTACCTCCCTCACTCAGGATGATAATGGGGTTTGCTGCTGCTGCTGCTGCTGCTGCTGCTGCATGCTTTCCCTGCAGAGCAGCTGTTTTACGAAATTTAAAGAGAAGCCCCCAGTCAACAAAAGGAATAATAACGTAGTTGCAATTCCTGGATGAGCTTTTTATCTTCCTACTTCCGCTCATTGTCAGACCCGCAGAGGCTTGCAGTCTTGCGGTTTACGATACATAACGTACAACAACAGCAGCAGCAACAACAATAATAATAATAGCGACAACGACAGTAATAATTACTTACTAACTAAACGTTTACAGTCAGATCGTCCAGGCTGGGGGCTAATTATTTCGGATGAAACAACTTTGGCGGCGAACCGGGGGGGGGGGGGGGGGGGGGGGATCGCGCTTTCTTTTAGTTTTTATACCCATTCAAATATATATACATATGTATATATACCTGTACTATAGCTTATATCCTATGTCACGGAGCGATGGGGCCGAGAGTCGTATGAGGCAGTATGAAAAGTGAACAGTAGACAGTAGACAGTAGACAGAGAGGACAGAGAGGACAGAGAGGACAGAGAGGACAGTGTGTGGATTGGACATTGTGTTGACAGAGAAGAGAGGGACATATAAGGATCGTTGCGGCTTGAGAGTCGCAGCAGGTTCGAGGGCAGAGACTCTCCTTCTTAGGATTTACTCCTCCAGGGTTTTGGCATTGGCCATTCGGTCGGTGCAGTATTTTTTATAACGCACATGTATGCTGCACGCAGGCAGACACACGCACGCGTGTATACAGTGCGTCTGTATAGTAATTGCGGCAAAAACGATCACTCGCCCGGGAGCCCGCGAGAATTCGTCACAGCGGTGAACTCGATGATTCGCGCGATGGCAACGATATGGGTATGTATGTAGATAAAAATAATACATACACCCACATCTGAGATTAGTTTCAAACATGAGGAAAATTGAGGAGACGCGAGAGAGAACTCCCCTCCCCAACCCTCCCCTTCCCGAAAACGGTAAAGAAACTGCAGCGAGGAGAAAGCTATATGCCGCGGCGTTCGCGTTGCGCAGTTCTGCAGTTTATTTGCGAGTGGGCGAGATACGGCGATGCACATATATATACGAGTGCCTAGAATATAATCTGCAGCATTTTACCGCGGGACTAGTTGCTTCGGCGTACAGTTGAATGAATGATGTGCATATATGAAATGAAGTAAAATAAAAAGGAATGAAATCGGCGTTGATAGGTCCAGTTATATCTATGTACTATACATTTTATATGTGGGCTGCGGCAGCAGCTCGCGCTACATTGGGTGCCGAGATCTTTGCAGTTTATATACTACTTATAAATGCATGTGTACACACACACACACGCGTGTATAATATATATCACACAGAGAGAAAGAGGAGAGTAGTATATATGTATAGTCCGTTTGAACGAGTACGTGTATGATCATTTCGTGCAACGAACGCTCCGCGAATTACATCGGAGAACTTGCCTTCTTGCTTTGCTTGTTTGGTATTGTGCACTCGCGTGGGATTTGAACGTTGATTGCACGCTCTGCAGCAGCAGCAGCCGCAGCGGCAACAGCAGCCGAAGAGTCAGTGGGAAAAGAAAAAGCAGAAGAGATACGGTATACGAGATACAGATGAAAAAGCATCCGCTTTATCTTTATCTAAAAGTATGATGTGCGCATACATATATGTATATATATATGTATTATACGATAGAATCCGAAGAGTTCGTACGTGATTTCAGTTTTACTGTGATGTAACCTTTGTCAAATTGAACGAATAATATCTTCGCAGATACCTTGACACTGGAAACAAATTTTCACCCCAAGAATCGTACCGTAAAGTTCGTTTATAATTTGTAAAAACATAAAGAAATACCTTAGATCGATTAGAAAATGTGTATCGTTCAGAGATGAATCTCTTTTCGTTCGGTCGCGTACAAGTTTTCAGAGAAATAGAAAAAAAAAAAAAAAAAAAACCACAACAACGCAAATTCTCCGACCACGTGAATCTTCGAAATTCACTCGATACAAGGGAAAGTATTTTTCTTGGTGCGCCAGGTATGGTCACCGTGAGGAGGTATAAGTATCTCTGTGCGGTACGGCAAAGCGTGGGCACTATGCCGCAATCCTCGCGCAGGTAGGCAGTCGGTCGAGCTGCATGTGGTTTGTAAATTATAACAAGTAAGTTGAAAAAGTAAAGTTAGGCCAGTGCAACGCGGAGTAGCGAAAGCTGGAAGCTGAAAGCTGAAAGCTGAAAGGTTCGCGTGGGCGGGTCACGACTTGCGACAAATAAATACGTATACATTAGGTATAGGTATTATTGAAATACTATATATTACACATATTATGTACAGAAAATGAAATATTCGACGGATATCACCGCCATTTTCTTTTTTTCTCTTTTCTTCGCATTCTATCTCTGCGCTTTTTCATTCTACTCCGTCCGAGTCGTTTCAAAAAAATGTTGAAAATCGTGTTTGAAAAAATTGCAACAAGGAGGAGAAGGAAAATGTGAACAGGAGAATGAAGAGAACGAGAAAACGCGAGGAATAGGCCCGAGCCTTAATCGTCTAATTGTTTAAAGTGGATAGATAGATAGATAGACACTTTGCAGAAAATGAAGATAAGAAATGGATAAGGAGAGAGACGGATAAAGTTTCGGTATATTCTGCATGTGCATTCTTTGTTCTCAAAAATCTAGGTATAATGTCTCGGCTGCGTTTCATTTCGCCATTAAGGTCTACGAATTTCTACGAATTTTTTGGGGGAAATTCGAACATCCGAAGTTTTCGCACGCCAGTGTAGAAATGCAGTTACAGTATTTGATGAAAAAATTTTTAGATTTTCATCAAACTCTGCGGTTTGTCATCTATGAAAAAAAAAAAACTAAACAAAAAAAAAGCCACAACGTACTACCTACAATTTTCGATGAAATTCTCTAATCTTACGTACGAAAAACTATTTGCAATATTTACAATTTCGTGAAAAAAAAAAAAAAATGACAGAAGTGTTCTAATTTGGGTA
Source organism: Phymatocera aterrima (assembly GCA_963170745.1). Taxonomy (NCBI): domain Eukaryota; kingdom Metazoa; phylum Arthropoda; class Insecta; order Hymenoptera; family Tenthredinidae; genus Phymatocera; species Phymatocera aterrima. The sequence goes on from OY720670.1 coordinate 7,671,678, forward strand.
AAAATTCGGAGTAGTAGAAATTTTCACCATACCCGAATCGATGTATGCATGCCTATGTAGGTATGTACCTACTACGCACGTAAATCTATGAGGGGGTGGAAAATAGGGTGCGGTCTAATCTTGTTATCGTGGAGGAAAGGGCTTGTACGTAGGATGGTAGTCGCATAGTCGTATGCACTTATTTCAGGCATCGGTATATAGTATCGGAAATTTATGGTAGACATCTTCACCAGCTGTTTGGGTATCCGGACCCGTAACCTAAAACTTTTTTTACCTCTGGTTGGGAGGGGGTCCCCGAGTGTATTTAAAGGCACTCATAGTTCGGTTGAGCTACCCGCCTATCCTCCAGCTGACCCATATTAACCTTGGCAGGATATCATGCCGAGCCCATCCTCGCGGTAGCTAAAAAAGAAGGCGCGCCTTTCTTATCGTTGTTACAAAGAGAAGAACGCGAACGCGAAACTGAACGCCCCAGCCCCAACCTCGACGCGAAATAGACGCCTCGATATTTATGGTCATTAAGGAACGGAACGACGACCTAGCTTCCTTCGCACGAAACAAACCACTTTAACAAATTACTCGATTCTAGGCTTCTGGCTATTACATTGGTCTGAATTCGTTCTCTCGACTTCTCTCCCTCTATCGCTGTATCAATGATCTGTGGGAGTTGTTTTCTGTTTTTGATTCGGATCGATAATTTCGGTATTGATTAGTAATTTGATCGCGTCACATATCATCAGCACCGCGTTCTTAAACTTGCGGGATAACCTCTGAAATTCTTTATCTCCGCACGTTCTTCCTTCTGTTCTTTCTCGCAAAAGCATTACGAAAATGCGTTAGATTTTGTTCCGTTTTTTTTATTTTTTGTTTTTTTTTTCAGAATTTTCACTCCGAAATAACAAGCTTCGGAATTTATCTCTCTAAATTTCGTTCATCAGTTTCTTGTACCGCTGTGCTGAACGAGGCCGAAAGACTTTCGTGACCTTTCAACGCAATTGAATCGAGGAAAATAATGTCGGCCGAAATTTCATCGGTGGAGTAAAAAAATAAAACAAAAACACCGACCAACCATCTCTCACCGTTTTGCAAACTTCGTTAAACCAGATAATTCCACCCTCCTCTTGACCCCCTCAATCCATAGACAAGCAATCACAACCTGCACTTGATGTTAGTGAGAGAAAAAGAAAGAGAAACAATTTCCTTTTTGTATTGTACTGTTATCTTTTTTTAGCGCTGATATAATTGATCGTGAAATGGAACATATTCTGCAATTATTTTGTCCAGAGTACTACCTCATACTCGTATTTATTTATCAATCAATCAAATTCTAGTAGCACACGCTATACATTTTATATACGTACTCGACACATAGATACCTTTCCTACCTACCTGACTACGCCACTAGCATAGAGAAACGCGGAGAATTTACGGGGTTGCGTATAGTCGTCACCGTAGCGTACTACTATACTACCACTGCGGATTACTGTGGTCGGTGTACCGGGTCGATAACACTTTCTACGTATTCGTGCACCAGACACAAACGTACACAGAGTCCTGACGCGAGTGCATGAGAGTGATATAGTGAGAGAGAGAGAGAGAGAGAAAGAAAATTCGAGACCAGAGACGGTCTCCATGGATACCGGTTGAGGAATATAGGAGTCTGCGCCACCCCAAAGTCCTTATTCAGGACCCGCTCAGAGTTTGTTTTTTTCCCTCATTTTGGAATTTTTTTTTTTTTCTTCACCCCGGTTTCCCTCAGTTTCATTCCTCATTTCCCTAGAATCCCGGAATTTCGTACGGCACTGTGGTTCGAACTCTTACGAACAATCGCACGAATTATTATTATTATTATTCACATTTTATTCTTCGGTATTTCGTTTTATACGTTCTTTGTCGTTTAATTTGTGTAACTGTTCCCAAAATATCAAAAAACCTCCCCCATATGTATTTTACGACATTCGTGTGCCCCGTGTCCCTCCCTCAATGCGGTTGGGTACGAGTAACGCGCAGGAGTGAAAAACACAGAGATAAATTGTAAAATTATGGAAATTTTGCATGATTTTTGTTTTTAACCATTTGCTTCCAATTTACATGTATGCACAATAATTTTATTTCTATTAAATTTTATTGTTTCAGGTTATTACACCGCAAAAATGCGGCGATGTATATCTATACGATCTTCCAGCGAGTAGAGGAAGTCCAGCACCTTCTTCGAGGCAGCACGATTCTCCCCTCAATCCCACAAACGATCACCTTCATATCGGTACGTATATATATATATATATATATATACCCGATGTAACGTGAATAGAGAAATGTATTGATACAATGAATTTGATCATCCAAATTCGCTATCCAGATAATCTTCCAAAATCTGTTCTGAACGAGATAGACAAAACTATATATATAAAAAAGAAACACAAAAAAAATGAGAATAGAAATGGGAGTAATCGGAGGAAAAACATAGACGAAGAAATCTAATAGAAATTGCAGAAATATCCTCGAATAAGCTCATTGAATCAATTGATTGTGATCGATGATGAATCGTTACAGTTTTTAACGTTTCTTTGTATTCGTTCTGTTTTTCTTTTGGTGTTTGACATATTTAGTTTTGAAATTCTTGCCTCTAATTTTCCGTATGACCGATAATTTCCGGAGAAAGACCAAATATTATCGTGATGTATAATACAACGAAGCTTGATGATATTCTAGAACCGGTTGGCATTTAGAGTTTAATGTCGATTTCCTGATAAGTTTATCCAAAATGCCAGCAATGCCGCCTCTCCCCCAAGAGCTTGAATCTGATTTTTATTTCTGTTGGAAAACGTGAGGATTGGGATCACATGCAGAAATTCGTCGGTTTCCTTACGCTTTTTCCGATCCTTCTCAATTGTTACAGTTGTTCATGATGTGTACGTACTCGCGTTAGGTAGGTGCTATTTTTTGGAGGGGAAAACAAAAACTTCTTTCGAAACGTCAATGAATCCTTTCGTCATTTTTTGCATGCAATAATTTCTCCTCCACAAATATCCTCGGATGTGTTTCGCAGCTCTTTTTCTATTCATGCAGTTCTTGTTCCCGTAATAGGATGATACAGTCCGTCGAGATATAAGCGGGGGAGATTGATCCGGTTCGAAAGACACATGTGTCCTATAATACTGCGATGCCTAACTTACAATTAAACAAAGAGACAATTCATGACGCATTGATAGAAATTTGGAATAAGTTCTGTTCCGATGAAACGTTGAAATTGCAACGATGGAAAAACGAAAATACCTCGAAATTGGAATTTAGTGGGTTCTTGTTTCATGAATCCTCATCAATTTATCTCAATTATTGTTCATTCTTGTTGATTTTTGTAAACTTTCGACAATTGTCGTTGACTCTTTTCAATTCCTGTTCAATTCTTCTCCCATGATACTGGACGGCACGTAACTTTCTCTCATAATTTCCCTCCCTCGTTTGTAATATTATAGGTAGGTACACATCCGGCGCAAGAAGCTCTGTGGACAGTGGAGGTGACGTAAGTGACTGCTACGACGTACCGCCAAGGGCTATTCCCGTAATTCCATCCCCGGCGAGTAGTCCCAGCCCCGCACCTTCCTGCTACGATATCCCCAGGCCACCGACATCTTACACACCGAATTCTAACTGTTCGGCTGGTTCAGCTGGATCTATTGGATCCGGTATGACTCCGCTAGATTGTTACGACGTCCCAAGACCCCTCCAACCACTAACGCCTAGCAGTTCTGCGTCGAGTTTAACAAATGATGGATCTTTGAGCGGATCTAACAGGTAAGATGTTTATCATAACTGTTCGTTTGAAACCAATTTTCACCGTTTTATGCGTGGGGGGAGGGAAGGGGGGGGGGGGGGGGGGATTTCGTTCCTTACGAACTTTATCCTCGGGGTTGGAGGGAAAATGACGAAAATATCGAAGAAAATTTGATTTCGAAGGCAGAGAAAGACGGAAAAAGCAAAAAAAAAAAAAACAGGCAAATTGTAAGACGAAAGAAATCGTGTTCTTATAGGTCGAGTCTCGCGGCTCCAGACTATGACGTACCTCGACCCCGTCTTCCGAACCAACAGCAGTCTTCAGCATCGACACAATCTTCGAGGCACAACACCCCCGTGCCTCACACCCCAACGCCGCCACCCTCTTTGCAACAATCTCAACAAATCTATGACGTTCCTGCGAGTAAAGAACTTCCTCTGGAACTTGAGTCCGCACTTGAAGGTCTACAGAGGCTTCAGGGTGAGGCTGGATCCGCTATAGCTCGACTTCTTGGATTCGTGAATCCTGGATGGAGGACATCCCAAAGATTAGATGCCACTGTTATGGACCTCAGGCTCGCTGCTCTTAGACTGAGAACTTCGCTTCATGATTTAGCTGAATTCGCTGAAGGTAAAACTGTGCATTTCATAAAATGTGAATTGAATAAATTGTAGGTCGTTGAATTGTCACGCTTTTCATGATCCCAAGTTGAAATTAGGTGCAACTTTTTCTACGAAAAATTCAAATCCCACGGTTCTCGCTTCGATCTTATAACAGTTGATAGAAATCTCGGGATTTCGACATCCGCAAATTCGTTAGCATCAGCCCCCAAACTCCGTGGAATTTAATTTCAATTGAAATAACGATTCTTTATTCTCTTCTTCATCTGACATCTTGGATCCGACATCTTGAAATTTGTTGTTTTTAGGCTAGATTCGGAATGGAGAGCCTGATAAACTCTTAGAGCAACCAATTTTCGGCAAATTCGTAGCAATTGAAAAAACGTATCCGCCATCCCGGATCCGTAATTTGTAATTTTGATATTAATTGTGGTCAGATTCGTGATCGGGCATCCCAGAAAGTAGTGGAAGCCGGTTTTCATCATCTAATATCATACGAAATATATCGATGAGGAAATTTCGAATAATAATTTTCCAGGCACTTTGGGAAACGCTGGTAAAGCTCCGGACAAAGGATTAGCTAGCAAACTTCGTCCGTTGGTAAAAGCTCTCCGAGATTCTGACCGACTTGTACAGGAGGCTGCTGGCGATCTTGATTCATTGAAATGGAATGTAGCAAGACTTTCCCGAGGTGGTGACGAAACTCCAACCCCTACGAACGGCTCACCCCCGTCCCTCCTCCCTCACTCGCACCCAGATCCCTTAGATCAGCTCGTTGCATGCGCAAGGGCACTGACTGAGGACGTTCGTCAAGTCGCCAGCTTCATCCAGGTGGGTAAATTATTCTCTATTATCTTCCTGTTTATCTCCGAATGACGAACACAATTTTTAACGTAATTTATTCAATTTTTTTTTCAACAATCTTCTTCGTTTTTCATCATTTTTTCAGGGAAATTCGACGCTCCTCTTCAAGAGGTGTTCCGTTATTTCGACCGGAAGTAGCGGTAACGGTGCAACGGAAGATTACGATTATGTTAATCTCGAGTCTAGGGAGGTGGTGGCGAAACAGAGAGAAGAGTTGAGGGCAGCTCTACCACAGGAATTAAGAAGCAGCTATGATCTTCTTGTTACTGAAAATGACACTGCTACAGTACAGGCTCCACCGGCAACTCCTACGCCGATGGATCCTAACGATAAACAACTGCTGGCCTTCTACGCAGCTCAGGTCATTACCCACGGTGCTCACCTCACCCACGCTATAGACGCTTTTTTACAGACCGTTGAGCGCAATCAACCGCCAAAGGTGAGTACTGACACTGAAACAATGAAATGGGCCTGAAACCAATTTTTTCGTTCTCTTTGTTCAAAATCGAGACTATTTTGTCTGAAAATTAATTTCCTACGCCTAATACTTCGCGAATTAGAACGGTTCAAATGTTTTTGAGGTTATTCTACCGGTTCCTAGCGTAACGCGCGCCAACTGGCGGTGGCGTCCTGCGGTAAATCGGCCGTTCGAACATTCAAAGCTCTCTGGTTGAAAAACTAGATGACTCACAAGATTTCTGTAAAGAGATAATCGCTTCAGTTTTTCGCGTAGAATCTTGCGAAATATTTGTGAAGAATGAAAAAAATTAATTTGCAAAATTATTTTCGTTTTTTTCTAATAATATTTGTTTCATCTTCTTGGATTTTTTCAGGTATTTCTAGCGCATGGAAAATTCGTCGTTCTGAGTGCACACAGGCTCGTACACATTGGAGATACCGTCCATAGGAATGTGACAAGAAACGACGTTCGAACTAGAGTTTTATCATGCGCCAATGCCCTCAGCGAAGCATTGGCCCAAACTGTGTCCAAAACTAAACAAGCCGCGCAATTTTTTCCAAGCGTTACAGCAGTCCAAGAAATGGTCGATAGCGTTGTCGACGTTTCACACTTGGCCAAGGATTTGAAAGTGGCTGTCATTAACGCCGCTCAACAGCCTTAAAAGCGATCGCAAGAGAAATAGAGTGAAACAAAATATTACAAAGAATACTACAACAAAAAGAAAATGAAGAAGAATAAAATATATTGTAATTATCGAATTCCTGGGTATATTATTTACTAATGTATACCTATTATACAAGGAATTGTAAAGAATAAGCCAAAAATAATTAGGAATCTAGAATATATAGGTATGGAAGAGAAGTTAACGAATTTTGATAAATTTTAACGGCAGACTAGCTGGAACCCAATGTCAATATTGTAACGAACAAGAAGAAGAAAAAGAAGAAGAAGAAGAAGAAGATGAACAGAATTTCTGTGCTTCCAAAATCCAAAAATAAGAAGAATATAGACTCATTTCATATCTACGGTCAGCCAGCCACTACATACATGGATTGATTTTTTTTCTCGTATTATATTGAATTTTGAAGCTTCATTTAACAACATTTTGTAAAAAATTTGTCAAGAAATATTCACGCATTTCTTGTTTCTATTTTCTCTCTTTTTCTCTCTCTTCTATCAGGCCTATACCAAATTGATACAAGGAACGCTATACTGCCAAAGTATATAATGAATATATAAACAATATACATAAATGTAACATGAACAAAAATAAGGATACCAATAACAATTATATAAATTTGAAGAAAAAAAAAAAGCGCAAACACATAAAGAAAAGACAAATTTTCACATATTTGTACACAAAGCTAGATCCGTTAGTTTATTATGTATTATAATAATTATTAACAATCGGTCAATATGATTAATCCACTGGCTGTTTAATGGGAAAATGGCAAGATCAAGATTTCCGACTATTAATATAATAATCTTTAAAATTTGATTCGAATAATTCATTTTACTATTTTCATTTCTTTCTTTTTCCATTGATTGTTGAGACTTTGATACAGCAGCTTTATACACGTAACTATATATCTATACCTACATAGAGAGATACAGAAATATATACAACTATTATACTATATGGAATATATTTGAAGGATTTTACAATTTTTGAAAATCATACGATATACACGCACGAATAACGGTAATTTTTATTCTACTTATTTTTGTTTCTAAACACTTTTATCGACTGTACGAAGAATATAACGCGGGTATACCGCGATAGGTATAATAGAGTTATAACGGCAAACTAAATGAACGACTTTTGTACATTATTATAGTGTATAGTATATATACTATACATCTTATTATTTTGATAATCTATAATCAATTTCAATTCTTTACAAAACGTTGGTTAATTGATTCATTATATTGTAAATACATAGAATAGTAATTATACATACATATACATAAAATAATAAATGTAGTTAATATAATAGGTAGGTATAATAATTATCGAAATCCTTCTCTTTTGTCTGGAAGAATATATTTTCATTTTACTTTCTTATTTTCCATAGTTCACGCCGAAACCGATTCGGTGCTCCGTGAATATTGAAAGAAATATTATATGAATGAAAAAAATTATTATAAACGATTATATTACACGTACGCTATGCATAATCTATGTGCTTTCGACATCTTTTATGCAGATATATATACATTATAATTGCCGCGTATATTATATACATGATATATTATAATATGGGCTATATTTTCAACTTGGATATTACTGATTATGTTACGTATGAATTGTTTTATACGTATTCTAATTGAAATAACGTACAGCGACGTAGTATACTTACGTACCGCGCGTGATAAATAATGTAGTTCATACGTGATTCTGGATATAAAATTGTCAGAGGAGAAATACGGAGAGAGAAATAATTAATTAATTAATTATTCAAAACATATAGATACGAATGTGGATGGAAGTAGAATTGAAATATCTAATTATTGAGGAAGAAGTAAACGAAAATATCTTATATAGGTATTAATAGTAATAATATCTACGTAGTGTACAATATATCGTATAAGACCTAGTCACTGTGCAGCGTCGCTGCAGTCGCGAAAAGAAAAATATATATATACATATTATAAACATAGAAATTTTTCGTCATATTGTAATAGTTATATACTCTAGTATAATATAAAATTAGTATACATTCAACAGAGAAGAACCGAGATGGTGGAAAAATACTAGCCTGCAGCTTAACGAATAATAATTTATTACTGTACGTCTCCGAGCGCAGATCCCACAGATACCTATGCGCAGATCGCATCGGTATGTATATACATATAATTTATACAGATACATATTACATTATCAAGGCCTAATATGTACTATAGGGATTATTTATGGATCATGTTATTGAATAACAGTCCTATCTACGGGGGATTCAATTTTAAAATCACGTTTTCAATCCTTTGCCACTTTCAATTTTTTTGCAGTTGTAACATTTTATAGTACGCTACAAGAGCACGGAATTTTTTTTTATCTCACAGCCGGTTGAGAGTCTTCGGAATGACTTTTTTGAATAAGTTTATCTTGACAACTGCTTGTTCAGTTAAAAAGTCTGCCCCACTACCAGATGTGTTAGTTTGTGATTGACTATTACGATAAGCATATTTCAAAAATTTGTCGAGTCCTCCGAGAGTATTGTGTGTCACACGCTATCGAAGCGCGAGAAATTGTTCTAGAAAGAATGGCATTTCGGAACACGAGAATTTTAACCAAATCTCAGCTGCCTCCACCTACGTAAATGAAATGTCGAAACACGAAGAATAATTGAAACACACAAGAAGATTGTAGATAATATACCCATTTGATAAATATACCTATGAGTATAATATACAATTATAAGTATAACTTTATTCAATATATATTAATATTAAGTATGTATACGTTTGTCAAATAGCTGCAGTTATAATAATAATAATAATAATAGTAATAATACCTGTATACTAGGTATATATATGTGTGTGTGTGTGTGTGTGCGACTTTATGAACGAAAATATAGCGATTATTGTTATGAATATTTTAATTGAATGATAATTATGTGAAAAATAATGTAGTAAAAAGAATGGAATATCGCGTATGATGAATAAAAATTATCTCTACGTATAACCTATATACATATACCTACAATTATGTAAAAAAAAAGAAGTATATAACTATGAATGATAAATTAGAAACAATGATTATATAGACAGTAGAATCGGAGGATGAGAAATATACTATACCGATAATCGAAGAGAAGAGAGCCGAAGAAATTGTAAAAGCTTTTAGAAATGGAAACTTGAGTTCTTCATTTTTCATTCTTTATTTTATTTCCATTCGAAGTAAATTTACAATTACACGCCACAGAATTAAAACAGTATACTGTAGTGCTGGAACTATAAAATCCGTAGATTCAACAAAAAAAAAATATATATATATAAATAAACATTAAAACAATATAAGTATTAGATCGATTGCGAAATGATTATTCCTGTTTATAATAATGACAGATTATTATCTGAATATACGCACTGCGTAAATATATTGTATATATATATACATGCCTACACGCATATATACTAAATATTGGAATTATTGATAAGAAATATTATATAAAATGAATTTAATGATTATAACACCGAAATATCAATTATAATTAGATAAATGTTGAATATTATGGTGTTTTTTTTTTTTTTTTTTTTGCTTTGTTTCTTGTTTTTCTGAAATGGATATACTATATATACTCTTATACTGCATGATATTACTCACTGAAATATTCGCCTACAAGTTCCTCGAGGATATCTAATAGGTAGATATACCTATTTTGAATATTTTATACTTTCATATAGATTCATTGCCACAGCTATGATACTATACATGTGCGTTTATAATATTGATAATGACGAAAAATTTGTAAATTTTAATACGCCCGATGATAATGATGCACGATGATGACAATGACGATATAATGATGATTATCATAACATTATTCGTGTATTATTTTCATATTAAATATATATATATACACATATATACTACGTAGTTATACACGCGTACAGAAGCGTAGTACACAGTAATAATTACACACGAGTGCGCAGAAATATTATATTACATTATATATACATATATATATAGGTATATGTAAGTATGAAATATAAAATATATAATACATTCGAAACATGATAATATATATATATATATATATACACATATCGGTAAAATTTTAAATCCTGAATCTTTTCATTTTATGATTATTATTGATCGTACAAAAAATTCGGATCTCAAATTTGAATGGTTAGTATATCTGATACGAATAAAAATCAATTCACATAAGTTATAAATGATTGATTATGTGATTCATATCGTGGTAGGTATACTCAATAATATAATGTGCTATGTTTATATATTATATCGTTGACTCAAATCAGCTAGTGAATTCCCTGACGTTTGTATTTTTCACAATTTTAGAGGAAGGAGGTAAAAAAGTGTATACTTTTCGACAGAAAATAACGTAAAAAAATGGAAAGGGAAATCTTTTTCGGTGTGAAATACACTGACTAATCTGCATCTTGTGCAGGTGCTCATTTTTTACTTTGAATCTCAAATGAATATTTTGAAAATTTATGTTACAGGCCATATGTTCGGGAGAACAATACACAACGAAACAAAAGGAAGAAAAAGATTTTATTTGAAAAAAAAAATGGTCGCAACACTTCGAATTCACTTCGAAAATGGACAAAACGATCACATTGGTAATAAATGCCTTTCGTAAAACGGTATAATTTTGATTCCACACATTTGTCCGTATACGATATTTCGGAGAATTAACAATTTTTCGAATACGAGCAAAGATGAGCCGCAGAGGAAAGAAACATGTTCCGAGGATGCAGTAGTATAGTAATAACTGATCAACGAAGAAACGAGAAGAAGAGAGAAGAGAAACATAAATTCCGTAAATATCGTCAGATTTATTCGATTTGATTTTCACATGACTCGGTTCTTCTTCTTCTTCAGACATTTTATTCTTCGAACGTTTCGATTTTTGAACAATTATACGAAGTATGAATGCATGTTTCCCGTATACATCACCACGATGTGTAGTCTATCTAGGTACCACTCACTATATACCTGTATTTTTTCATAAAGATAACACAGTATTATATTGTGAGTAATCGAAGTTTCGAGGGCTATTGATCAACTCTCATGCTCCGGGGATTGAATCTAATTTGATCGATTTGTCTCGTGTGGACGTGCGTCTGTGAACTTAATGGAATATGAGTGATAGTATGTCGTAGGTAAGGTGAGTTAAGGTGAGCCAAAGTAAAGTAATGCCATACAACGCAACGTAACGTAATGTAATGCAATGTAATGTATCACAAAGGTAGCGTACCTACATGCCTCCATTGTATTGGTATAGATAAAATAGGAACAATCGAGGGAAAGGCCGAGCGAAGACCTTGGATCATGATATATCGGTGTTATGCCAGCTATTATACGTTCATAGGTATGTATATACATACGTATGCGTACGTTCAATGTACACATTCAGTTTTTGCTTGAAATTTTATTTTACTTGAATTTATATTAGGTTTTTGTGCGATTTTATACGTGTTTTTCGCCTGGTTTTTTCTTTTTTCGTTTTTTTTTCAATTTGTCCAATATCGTTATAAATTATACTTTCGATCGCGCACCTCGTTTACCACACCGAAAGACCTTGCATGTAGGTATACGTCGCAATGTAATTGCCGGGATCCTGTAGGCATATCGTATACCAAGCAGGGCATGGACCGGACCTTTATTGCATTATTTATTCATTTATTTATTTACATTTATTCTCTCTTTGTTTTCCTCGAGCCGTTTCACATTTTCCTACTACATACTTACTTCAACGATCGTTCCTCGGGCAAGGAATCGTGAGATCTCCATCAGGTGATTGATCATTCAATAGATTTTCTCCCTGTTCAATAATATTATACAGTGATTTTTTGTTCTTCATCCGTATCCCCTTTCGTTAATTTTTCCTATTACTCTTGCTTCTCTCTACCAACGGTTTCGACTTTTTGCAAACCCATTCTCTAACCGTTCGTTTTCCGCTCACAATCAACACAAATCGAAGATGCATGCAATCTCAAAACGCCAACCAATGATAGTCTCGTTTCTCTAGCATCCGAAAAAACGTAAATCGCACGGATTCATCCATTCAGGATCAGATTCTATTCAAGTTTCGAAATTTTCTCGTTTTCTTTTTCACCCTTCGTGCATCTGTGTAAATTAAATTAAATGAGAACCGAAATCGAAATAGAGTAACCTTCTTCCGTACTGCAGCAAGTCCAATGCTAAAACGTATAAGTATCGTGTAAGTAGTACGAGCCCAATACGTCAAACTGTCCGGCCGATGAACAACGGACCGCTATCACTGATTTAGTGGCTTCTACATTCTATTCCAGTGTTCAGTCGTTATTATAATCATGTACGCGCATCTTCAACCGTTGTCGTTCGATTCGTGAATCTCATTCTCCAACAATAATAATAACAACAATAATAATAACAACAATAATAAAAATAAGTAGATGATCGAAACTGTAGATAAAAGGATCCGTTGGAGTAATACAGAACGTAGAATTTTTTTATTTTTATCCCCCCTCTCGCCGTCGCTCCACCGCCCCGACGCACATTATCGGCAACGTAACAAGATCGCATCCCCTCCGCCCTTCTTTCGGGAGCTACGGATTGTTTGAACGAGTCTAATGACGAAAAAAAGAAGAAGAAAAATGAAATAGCGAAATAATTGAGGAATAGCTGTGAAAATTTTGCAAATTATGAAGTCAACGACTGATCTTCAAACGAATATCGCCAAATACGAAGAAATAGAGAAGGAAATTTGACGTATCTCGACGATGACGGGTATTCTAATATATACTGATTTTTTTGAACCGGTGATGCGAGTCGGGCGCACGTGCGATGCGGCGGTACGATTTATTATGAAAAGTTCCGGAATTCGGAATCCGGGGGGCCGGAGGGCCGGAGGGAGGAGGAATTTTTTCATTTTATTTTTTCCTCCTCTTTTTTTTTCCAGTTTTGTTTACCCTTCTGGATACCAACGACCTGACCCGGGATTGTTAGTGCGTGTTATTGATCAACGAAAATGCGGCACGCGCTCGCCGGCTCCAACACCAGACGGCAGTGAGCACTACCGCCGGCAGGCAGCAAGAGCGTAGCACTGAAAACTCTCGTAACGGAAACTGGGTCAAACGTGAACCTATATAGATATAACTGGTATAGTCATATACCTATACAATGTATTTTACTCCGCATGGTATATACATAAGTGTATCTCTACCCAGAGGCAAGCTTTGTCAGAAGCTTTCAGTACGCGAATAACCTTACAATGCAGCTTTAATAAGTTATACGTGACTTATACTGCAAGCTGAAATTTGTAAATGAAAAATGTTCAATTTTGTGAACGTGAAAATAGGTCCGGGGAGAAAAGAAGTATAGAAAAATATGGATAGAAAATAGATAAAGGACAGTGAAAAATATGAAATAGAAACGACAAAGAAAAATAGAATTTCAAACGAAGAACATAGGTATTAGGTACACTGTACCTAACTGCATACATAAATTTATACGCATTAGTAAAGTGACGAATTTGATTGCAAATCGAAGGAAGTTGAAAAAAGGAAAGAGAGATAAAAGTTCCACTGATAAGCTGTGGAAACCACAATTAGTAACGTACATATATATAACACAGCTACCTATAACTCGCAATTACGGTAAATATATTAATATCCGTCGTGTACAGATAATTTTTTTTGCATTTTGTTTCTCTCCCCCGTTTCCTCTCTCTCTCTCTCTCTCTCTCTCTCTCTCTCTCTCTCTCTCTCTCTCTCTCTCTCTTCTCTCTCTCTCTCTCTCTCTCTCTCTCTCTCTCTCTCTCTATGGTCACGTGTGGGTGCTGTTAGTGCTGTGTGTTTTCTGCTGCATTCTTTGTATTCTTGTCTATTAAACCGCTGTGGTGTGGCTATTTCGATTACCGACTCTTATGCCAGTGTATTTGTAGTGGTGTCACTGTGATCTGCCTCGACAGTTCTGGACTTTGCTCTCTGCCGCTGTTGCTGTTGACTCTGGACTGTGTTTCTTTGAGTGTATTAGTACTGTCATTTACGTGCGAGCCTATTTGTGGTGGCTTTGGCTGTGTTTGGAGTTTTTCTCAGCAGGCTTCTTTTGTAAACCTTGGTGCTGTCAATTTGTTAAGCCTGTTAGCAGCTTCTGGTCTATTCAATCGACGACTAGCCATGGGTGAACCTGAAAGTTGCTCTCTTTCTCAGCCTATCGGCTTGCCGGAGGTGCGCAAGTTGTGCAAGCAGTGTAGGAAGGAAGTTGTGAAAAATAGTGTTCAGTGTGCTGGTTGCCTTGCTCATTTTCACCCTGGCTGCGCTCAACTTGTTAAGGCTCGTCATCTTAATGTTGCCAAGTTGCTGTGTAAAACTTGTTTTGGCAGCTCCTTTTCCCAGCCCACGTCTGTTCCTCAGGCTGCTCCTGATCCTCCTTCCTTGCAGTCGATCCTTGATGCTGTGACTACTATCTCAGCAGTGATGAACAACTTTATTGCCTCACAAAATCATCAGAATAGTGTGCTGGTCACTAGGCTGGATGAAATTGCTACGCTGCCCGGCAAGGTTGAGGAGTGCACGTCTCAAGTTGTGGCTCTTTCGGCTGCTCACACTGATTTTGCTGCTACCCTTTCTTCCCTGTCGGCCGGAAATTTGGCATTGGCTGAGAGGTGCGCCAGTCTGGAACTTAAAATTGGGC
Organism: Phymatocera aterrima; assembly: GCA_963170745.1. Classification (NCBI taxonomy): domain Eukaryota; kingdom Metazoa; phylum Arthropoda; class Insecta; order Hymenoptera; family Tenthredinidae; genus Phymatocera; species Phymatocera aterrima. The sequence continues at coordinate 7,686,764 of OY720670.1, forward strand.
GCCAGGAAACAACAAATGCCATATTGCAGGAGGGGATAGCGACGCAGGCAACACTCAACTCTGCTCTGCTTTCCCGTCTGGAGTGTCTAGAAAAATCTACTCGTGATTGCAAGCTCACAGTTTCTGGTCTGCCGGAGTCCGCCGGCGAACATCTGCCTACAGCGTTAGTGTCGATTTGCACTCATTTGGGTGTTGAGGTGGCAACCTCTGATATTATTGACGTCTCTCGCATTAGAAGTACTCGTGCTACGGCGTCAGCTCGTATGGTGGTTGCTCGCCTAAGTACTCCTAGTCTCCGCAATAAGATACTTGCTGCCTTTCGAACTACTCGTACTCTTACGGCTAGTGAGCTTGCAGCTGACTTACCTCATGACCGAATATATATAAATGAGTTTCTGTTACCTGAAACGGCTAAGCTTTTGAGGCTTGCTAAGTCGGAGGCCAGAAGAAGTGGCTTCAGATTCGTCTGGGTACGTGATGGCGTCATTAGGGTGAAGCGAGATGTTAATGCTGTCCCGCTTACCATTACTTCTGAGAGTGATCTTCGTGCTGCTTTGGTCAGCCCTGGCGAATGTTCTTCACCAAGCAGTTGTGCTGCTTCCTCATCTTTAGTGCCTGGGCTCCTACCGCCGGGGGAAAACTTAATGTCTTCTCAGGACGGTGCTAGTGCTTCACCTTCCATGGGTGCTACTGGAGCTTCATTTTCATTTTCGCGGGATGCTATGCAGACTTTTTCTATGAATAGCATGTGACCTGTCTCACCGGTCGTCCGGGCTGTTGCTGATGCTCGACCTGTTGTTCCTTCTGTAGATTGCTTGAGGGTTGCTCATTTTAATGCAAATTCTCTGCTCGGGCATATTGAGCAAGTAAGACTTTTCTTCCTTTCTAACCCAGGCTCTCACATTATCTCAGTTTCTGAGTCATGGCTGCATTCTGGCATCTCGGACGACCTGGTGGCTCTTGGTAGTTATAGCCTAGTGCGAAATGACAGAGCCGGAAAAAGGGGTGGCGGAGTTGCCTGTTTTGTTCATGATTCTTTGTCTTATAGGATCTTGGCCTCTTCTCCCTCCCTTTTTTCCAATTCGCCCGAATTTTTAATCTTAGAAATTAGGTCTCTACACCGGAAAATTCTTTTTGCTAGCGTTTATCGGCGGCCGAAGGGTTTGTTGCTTCATGCCTTTGTTGAGGCGCTTTCTGTTTTTTATCATAGTTATTCTGGTCTTATCATTGTCGGTGATCTGAATTGTAACCTCTCTTCCACTAACTTTGAGGCTACCTATCTACGTGATTTTATTTTTACTTATTCCCTTTACCTGGTGCCTCACGGAGATACGCACCATACATTCCAGTCAGATTCCTGGCTGGATGTGTCAATTGTAGATTCTTCTGATAGACTTTTGTCTTTTGTGAAGTCGCCTGAACCTTTTATCGCCGGCCATGACTTGATTCAGTTTGATTATGGTTTTCCAGTCCTGCCTTCTCCGGTTCGATTTGTTGTGTGCCGAAATTTTAATAATTGTGATACCTTGGCTCTAAAAGATACCTTGCTTGCCAATTTTTCGAATTTTCCGGTGGATTTGACTGCGAGTGTGGATGGTTTAGCTGAGTCCTTTTGCTCCGCAGTTACGCTTGCACTTGATTTACACGCTCCTGTCATGTCGCGAGAGATCAGGAGGCCTTCTGCCCCCTGGTTGTCTTCTGAGATTAAGCAGCGTATTAAAGAACGCAATAGATTGTATGGGTTGGCGAGGCGAGCGGGTTCAGTTCAACTATTTAGTCAGTACCGTTTGCTTCGTAAGGCTATCAAGGCTGACGTTAAATTGGCTAAAGATAATTTTGTCAGGGATCGCCTGCGTAGTGCGCCTGATGCCTCTAGTGTTTGGTCGGAGTTGAGGCGTCTTAGGTTGATACGCGTAACTCCGGCTTCGCCTCTGTGTTGTTTCTCTGCGCATGAGCTTAATTCTTATTATGCATCTATTACCAATGCCCACCCCGCGTGCTCCTTTGAAGAGCTTTCCTTTGTTTTGTCAGAGCCTCCTTTTGTCCAATCCCGGTTTTCTTTTACGCCTGTAGATCCGTGCAAATTGCTGTCAGCGCTTTCGTCTTATGTTCTGAAGTCGCGAGGTAGGAGTCCGGATGGTGTGCAGCTTTACCACCTTAAAAATGTATTGCCGGCTCTCTTGCCTGCCCTAGTTGATTTGCTCAATTTTTCATTGCGGTCGGGTGTTTTTCCTAATGTCTGGAAAAAAGCTTTTATCGTCCCGCTTAGCAAGTGCCATCCTCCGGCTTCTGCCTCGGATACTCGTCCGGTGGCCAATCTTTCGCATCTTTCGAAAGTGTTTGAACGGATCGTGGCGGATCAGATTGTCGCTTACCTAGAGTCAAATGACTTGTTGGATCCTGCTCAGGCTGGGTTTCGCAGGGGTCATAGCACCCAGACCGCGTTGTTGGGGGTGATTGAGGATGTCAAAAAGGCTGTTGATGATAGGTGTGTAACTGTCTTGCTTTTATTTGATTTTAGTAAAGCCTTTGATAGCATTAATCATCGCCTGCTTCTTATTAAGCTGGTGCGTTTTGGTTTCTCAAATGCAGTAGTTTCGTGGTTTCACTCTTATTTAACTGGTAGAACCCAATCTGTGCAGGATAAAGTAGGTGGTTCCTCTTCCTCTTCCTTTTTAGAAAATCATTCCGGAGTCCCCCAGGGCTCGGTCCTTGGTCCTCTTCTTTTTCTTATGTTCATCAACGATATAGGGCGGGTTTTGTCCTACACGAAGCATGTGATTTTCGCAGATGATCTTCAGATATACCTTCATGTTCCGGTGGCAGGTATACTAGCTGCTTTGAATCTTTTGAATAAAGATGCAGTTGCTGTCGCGGGCTGGGCTGCTGATAACGGCCTTAGTTTAAACGTTGGCAAGACTAAGGCTATCATTCTTGGAAGCTCTGCTTATGTCCACAAATTGAGGGCTCTAAACTTGCCGCCAATTGTCATTAACAACTTGGTTGTGCCTTTTGTGGACTGTGTCCGAAACTTGGGAGTTTTTCTGGCCTCTGATCTCTCTTGGAATGCTCATGTCGCCCAGGTATCGCGTAAAGTCCATATGACGTTGCATAAACTGAAAGCCCACTTTAATTGCTTTTCGTGGGGAGTAAGGGCGATGCTTGTTTCAGCCCTTGTCCTCCCACATATTGAGTATTGCAGTGTTGTCTACCACGATCCGACGGATTATCTGAATATTAAGTTGCAGCGTTTGATGAATAGTGGAATCCGGTTCGTCTTTGGTCTTCGACGCGATGTGCACATTACTCCTTATCGCGTAAAGCTGGGTTGGCTGTCTGTTGCAGATCGTCGTGTGTTTTCGCTTTTGTTACTTTTCTATCGAGTCTTGCTAACCTCGTTGCCTGCCAATCTTCGCGTTTTGTTCCGGGAGCCGGATTCTGCTGTTCGTCATTCGCTGCGGCTTGCTGATTCTGACCAGTTATCACGCTTTTACCTTGCGCCGTTCCGGACTGAGACCTATCGAAATTCATTTACAGTCTCTGCGGTATACCTTTGGGATAGTCTTCCTTTACGTATTAGGACCGCCTCCTCGTTGGAACTGTTTAAGCTCAGGTTGCGCGAGCATCTTCAATTACGCGAGCGCAGTAGTCTTGCTGCCGTTCCAGGGCCCCGTCTGTGAGCGTTGGTCTTTGATGTTATTTTACTTTATTTTACGTTATTTTTACCCTACTTTTATTTTATCTATTTGTAATCTAACTTTTTGTTTTATGATTATATTATATTATATTATTATATTATTATATTTTTATATTTTTATATTACTATTATTTTTCTACTTTTCTATTTTTCTATTTTTCTATTTTTCTATTTTTCTATTTTTCAATTTTTCTATTTTTCTATTTTAATTATTTTAACTATTTTAGTTATTTATTTGTTTTAGCTTTTATTCTGTTTAAATTGCTCTTTTATGTCTTTCATTATTCATTTGTCTTCCTCTGGGTTGTGTTCTAAGTTCTTGAATTCTAAGTTTTTAATTTTTTGTTCATCTCTTCTGTTTCTGTGTGAGAATTTTTGTATCATTTTGTACTCGCTTGCCATACGGTCAGTTGTCGACCTTGGCATTTAATAAACGAATCTATCTATCTATCTATCTCTCTCTCTCTCTCTCTCTCTCTCTCTCTCTCTCTCTCTCTCTCTCTCTCTCTCTCTCTCTCTCTCTCTCTCTCTCTCTCTCTCTCTCTCTCTCTCTCTCTCTCTCTCTCTCTCTCTTCCTCTCTACTTTGTTCTCTTTTATGCAGAAATAGGAAAATAATAAATGAATGAAAAACAAAAATATTTCACAATATTGCGTTATATATTTATAATAAATATTATGTGATGCAATTTGCGGTGAAAGATTAATAAGCGAAACACAATGAATCTTATAGTATAAAAGACTGCTTCCAAATGCATATATACTTACAAGTTCTATTTCTTCAACCTACATGTTATAGATTCGAATGATCACAATGCGTGCATGGGAATCTCCTGGTTTTTGTTCAAATGAAATACGCTATACTATGTAAAAGTATACGCTACGTAATCCCTATCTCCAATATCAAAACTTCCACACGATATGTATCATATCGTATAGATTGAATGGGGAAAAAACTGTAATAAAAATTTGGAACAGCTGAGCCAGAATTATTGCAGGTTCTATAAATTTGTCATTTCTTCTTTTCTTCGCCCCAACAATCGATCAATCAATCTGTTTTTTTAACAAACAAACAATTCTGTAATATCAAGAAAATGCTCGCTTGGATATGCAGATGATACTTATCAAGCGTACAGGCATATAAATTTTGCAGAATCTCGTAATTTTTCATATCTTTTTCTCCGGTGTCAATTTTTGAAAAGATGCGGAACTACAGAGAGGGAAGAAAGAAATCATCGTCAATAATTATGTGGTACCTGGTATAGATACTCACGAAAGTGATTACATAGCATACATTACATAGTTATACGTATACGTGACTTTTCAGTACGATCGGTTAACTCCGATCGTATGATATCGAAAATCGACACTGCATTTATACATATCATTTTTTAGCGCACACGATAGCGCATGTCTATACTATTCGAGTACAGCGGGTCGTCATGGGAACAGTAGGTAGGTATATAAAGCCAGCGCACCAGCCGGCGGGAAGGCCCTCAGACCTCAGGGGTAGCGAAAGAGTGAGGAGGGATGAATCGACCGAGTGAGGAGGGTTGGTTTAGCAACTCAGGCGGACTGGTCCCTCAGTGCGAAACCAGTCTCTGTCGAGTGTAAGCGATCGAATAGGTCACCACCACGCGACGCATCTCGCCCCAAAATCGGAAGTCTTCCAATCAGGTCAAGGTAAATCGAGTAGAAAACGACGACACGCAATAGAAGAACGAAAAATTAATCGACCCCTGCAGCCCCGGGCAAATTTATGCGGGAGGGAAAGAAATTTCCGCTCCCGAACCTTCCCATTTTGGGTTTTTAGTTTTTCTTTCTTTTCTCTCTACATCTCGTTTGGCTATTTTCGGCGGAATTTTCAACCGCGTTTCAATTCATATTGTAAATTGAAATGTGAATTTATGAGAACGGCGTCATATTTGATGATCGATTTGAATACTCTCTTTTTGCGGCAAAGGAAGTAGATTCCGTTATCTGTTCTTCTGTTTTTTTCTCCATCCTGTAACGGGTTACGGAAAGTTTCATACCGCGGCTTACAACGAGGTACGCGAATGTGATTACGATCGTGAAAATGTGATTCGAGGAGTAAAACCTCTTCCATTCTTCACTCGACGCATGGAGTCTAGAGAATCCATAGGAAACCGTATGATAAAATGTTCACAATTACAATTACAATAATAATTTACTTGCTAATTTATTGTGCGCGTATGTATGGTGGTCGGTATACTTTATATGTACCTATAACGAGTCAATAGCCTCGTGAACATCGACCACCTCTGTCTATCTGTCTATCAAACCATCTATCTTCGTCCTTATAAATCTACACTTATAAACAATAAAAATAATAATTCATCAACGCGTTACTGCAAGTGTCATTCACCCTCGGGGGTATATATACTACATATGATATGCGAACGATTCAATTATAAATAAATAAATGAACGAGTCACGAAGTACTTAGCTGTCATCGCTGCAGTTGCGAAGGATATCCGAAAAAGAGAGAGAGAGAATGGGGAAAAAAACAAATTTGATAACGAAATTTCCTATGGATACCGTACGTAAAGCGTCATATACTATTCTGCCAATTTTTGTTCCGTGTCTTGTCTTTTTCCCCCCTTTTATTCTCGTGTGTCAGTTGATCAGGTATTAATTTTCTATTCTACGGTGGTATAAGTTCTGTTGTAATATATGTACAACAACCTGTAACAGGTGTAGTATGTTATCCGAATCATAAAGGTGTATCGATCATGCGTTTCGTAATATCAGTAGTACATGTCATGACGATGTGGCAGGGGAGGGCAGAGCTAACAGAAGTAGAAAAAGAGGAAAAAAATTGATAAAAATAAATGAATAAATAAAAATGTTGTTGCAACGGAAAACGGTTACATTATAGATAAGAGTTCGCGAAACTCCTTCGATGATTCATTAGAGTATATTACACAGTATACATACATGCCTATAGGTGGGTCAGAAATACGCGGCGGTGTATACTGTATATATTTATCTATATGCGCATGCGCAATCTGCTGTCTCGCGTACGATACAAATGTACGCACTGCCCATACCGGCATGGTAAATTCTGTGCATGTACACGTATATATATACTAATATGCAATAACATGGATCACATGGATACGGTATATATGTGGGGAGCGATGAGTTATGAAAATATGGTGCAATTATATATATAGTAGAATTGGAGCAAATAACCCGGTATATGCAGGGGAGGGGCGGGCAAGATGGGCATTCTAAGGAACTGACGCTTCAAATAGAAATTCGAATCGAGGGATCTCCGAATTTTTAACGTCCTTACCTAAAAGGTCCGGGAATTGCGGGCAAAATGCGTACCCTGACGATGTTTCGAAATTTCTCCAAGTCACGACTGTTTTGAATTGATTTTCGTATTTACTTTGAAATACTTGAAAATGAGAAGAATTGAGACAAAAAAATGAAAATTGGAAAATTTCCAGGGGCATTTCGCCGCCCCCCCCCCCCCTCCCCCCTCCCTCACTCACTTGCTCAGTTCTTTCGAAACATCCTTTACTTGGTGTTACCGTATTTCCAAGGCCACTGAACTATTTTTTTGTTCATCAATTTTGGAAAAATACGGCAAATTTTCAGGGGTGCCCATTTTGCCTCCCCCTCCCCTATACGTATGTATATATCCACATGTAAAAATTCGTGTGTTGAATTCTTCTGTATATGTACATATGCTTACGAAAGTTGTTGAAATTTTCACGAAATGCGATGTTATGTATGAATTCTATTTCGTTGAGATATATTTATAAACCTTAAAATGTACACGGTAGATGCGAGTCCGGCTTGCGAGCTTGCAAGCTTCTGAACTCAATTTTTGTATCCGTATGTACTCGATCTATTATACTCTTCCCAAGGTGTGTTTAATATACCTTCGTACATCTTCGGAATCTTCGGCCGAACGAACGAACAATATATTCTTTTCTTCTCTTTTCGAATACGATCACGGTTTATAAAAAGCTCTACATCCGATATTAATGTCCGTGCAGAAGCATGAGTCAAGTCAGCTGCGCGGCACAACTCAGGCGCAAGCTCTCGGGATTCTTTCCTCTCTTCTCTGCTCTTTTTTTATGGGGTTCTCTTTGTTTTTTCATTTTTGGTTCTGGTATCAACAATTTCTGGTTCTATCTGGCTCTAAGAGAAAACCTACAGAGAAAATGATGAGCCGGAGCTGCAAGCTCACCGGTTTTCGTTGGGTGGGTGGGGATGGATTCTTTTCTTTTTCATTTCACTGCCCTTCTCTATTCTGATTGCGAATGCATTTACTCGGTCGATGATTTTCTTAATTCGTAAATTTTAACGTTCTTCGATTTCTGAAGCTCGATGATCGTCGTACCTAGAGATACGTTATGTATGTATCTCGGTCCTCCCGCATACGTGCAGCGTATGCCTGTAAGCGATGTATATACTATACTGGCTTGTTACTAACTAAGTTGGAATTTGCGGTGACTGTTTCTCTTCTCAACTTCTGCTCAACGTACCAGCCAAGAAACCAAAGCCATAAGGGCTAGTATAGCTCTCTCCACCGTTGCGTAGTGCACATACGTTTGTATACATATATGTATACTTACACGCACGTTTGTATAATATTATAAAAGTTCGGCGTCTGCGCCGGCGTCGAGTCGCGTCGCGACGCGGCTCTGCCCGACGTCGGTTTCTATGTATAGACCCATGGGTCTTGAGTATCGCTCACCCAGCTTATAGTGCGAATTAAATTCATTGCAGGTCTGGTCATCGTGCAATCCGGACGGAGAATTATTTCCTATAAAAGATCCTTAATCAATGTATATCTGATATAACGAAAGAAAAATTCAACAAAGAGAGAACGAAAAATTCAAAATTCATTCAGAAATTCAAAAAATTTGTTTGCTCCTCTCACTTTATTCATTTTATATACTTCTATATTCAGTAACATTAAAGAACGAAAAATCTGTGACAATCGAGTATTATTTCGCAGCCAGAATTTGGTGGAAGAAAATACATGCAGTAGTAGTAAATACAAAAAAAAAGGGAGAAGAAGAAGAAGAGTTTTGATAAGAAAGTAAGAAATCAAAAAGTTATCGATCATTGCAATCGTTATTGTAGTAGGTATACGTATACGTACATTTTGAGCGAATAGAAAAATTAAACGAGAAGGAAAATGTTTGTATTAATAAATATACCAACGGAGTGGATATAATTAACAGAGTGAAATCGTCATAGAATGATAAATATTGACTGAAAATTCAAATAAAATACAAAAATTTGATAGCCATGTTATAATTGATGAGGATTTTTTCAAATTTCATGTGTAATCTCAGTTAATTCTTGTGAGACAGTTTGAAAATTTGGAAATTCAGTACAAACGAAAATGAACCAAACGGGATACTGATCATTGAATTTAAAAATTCGAAAAAAAAAGATCATAAGAAAGCATTAACCGAGAAATTTGAAATAGAAATCTCAAAACTTGACTCATACTGAAACTACAAAAGTGAACAGTTATATCATTGTATAATACGTATAATAATCGCTTGAGCTGCTGGGTATCGCGTGGTTTACGGTCATCGGCGGTTCAACAATCAATTAAGGTACGAATCACATAATTATTTAATTTAGATATACTTATGCCGTTGATTACGTACCGAGCGCGCCCCGCGTGCTCGAATATCTGTCTTTCAAAATGCGCGCTCTCCGCGCGGATCATGAAACTCATAAAAAGATCAATCGGCTCTATCTGCATCGAGTCGAATTGGAAATCTTGAGGAATATTACCATCTCGGATGTGTTAGCCGCTAAAGTTCGCCTAGATACGAAATTGGAAAAAAATCGTACGGCCACACGTTGGGCGCAGATTGCTTTTTCGTTTTTCGTTTTCTCCTAATTTTGTGTCTAATCGAATAAGTGAACGCCGGTGACCAGCACATTGTGATTGCGAGATCTTACGAGATCTTGAGTTCGATTTGAAACTGACAACGAGGGCCGATGGACTTTTCATCGCTCGGTTCAGCTACCGATTGCTCTGCGGAGCTTTATCTCAGACGGACGAATGAAGATTCAATAATAAACCTACAAAACTATTAGTAGAGGGATAACTCAATAGCAATTGATTGATCCATTGATAGCAATATATAGTTTTCACATGTATCATAGACATGGAGTCGGGATTTCGTGGGATCATGAAATAGACTCGAGATATCAGTACTACAGTCGATATATTTCGTTAATTAGTGCACGTATACCTATAGGTACAAGATACAATTGTTCGGCTTGAAAATCAATTACACGCAGGCATAACACCTACGTATACTTGAGGTGAAACTGAAACGAGTTGTACTTTGGCTATAAACCCGATTTTTAGATAATTATAATTGATTAATCTCTCTCGCTAATTAATTACTCGTACATACTCCGTTCGATACGTACGGCGATTTATAATGTAGGTATACCATTTCTCTTTCTTTCCCTCATTCCCAATTCTCGTCTACATATTTATTTCCCGACATTACGATTTTTTCACGTTTTCCTTTTTCATGATCGCGGGCACACGCATAAGAAGTGACGAAACAATCATCGTACCGCGAGGTTAAAAATTCTCAATTATTTTTCTATTCTCCGTGACTTTTTTATTCCATCATTCAAACGTTATAATTATTACGAATACGAATAAAATTTTCTATATTTCTGAGGGGATGTTCTTCGTTTCAGTTTTTTTCTTCTTGCTTTCTTTCTTTCGAAAGACGACGAAAATTCGATCATCCGATTCGATCAATTGCAATCGGTCATCCGGTTCGATCCACGCCCGAGACCTAATTCATCAAGTGTAAGCTTTTGTGGATGTCTACCTACAATCGCCCTGCACGCGGTAATAGATCACCCTAATGAAGAACTCCTCCCGGGTTCTTTATGTTTTGCGATTTTTTTGTGTGTTTCGACCTTATCTTTCAGTAATTCGTCAATGTTTCCGATTCGATATCGATTGTCTTTTGTTTACGAAATAAGCTCAGCGGCTTGAAATTATTCACTCCCATCGTATCATAAAATCCGCGCGTGCTTCGTCCGTCGCTTTTCTCTTTCGGTTTTCTTTTTCCTTCTTCCAGAAATTCCGGCCAATATACGAGTTTCCAAATACGAAATTATCTGTTCTTTTCGTCTCAATTATCCTTCTCCCTTCTTCAGTAATTTTTTCCTCCGATGAAAATTTTCCATCGCCAAGAACTTGCATAATTTTGTATTTTTCCTTTCGTCTTATGATGAGTAGAATGAGTATGAAACGCGATCACGCGAGGAAATAGTACAATACCTACATATGTCTGACCACCTGCAGTGGAAAATAATTTTTTAATCGGATACCGCGTTGTTTTATGAACTCGAATCATGGAAACTTTAGTATACACATAGCCGCAGCACCTCTACCTACTACAGCGGCTTACACGCCTCACAGTACGAACTGTGTGAAATGAATACACGTACAGAATACCTGTATAACAGTGATAATTGTTACACAAATTCCAAGAAATATTGCACGTCCGTAGCATAGCATAGTATACAGTATTCTGTATGTATACCTATGCGAGTATCGCATTCTGTTTTTACTCGAAACAGGTATATCTCTGTCCGCCTATAGACCTGCCTACCTTACATTTGTTATCGAAGAAAAATTGACTCCGACTCCGCGATCCCACGTCGATAATGTAGTTGTTACAGATATTTGAGAAATGGATTGTTTTCAAATTCAAATTCAAACTATGATTATGATGAATGTAGTTATATATACCATTAATGAAAGTGATATGTTATACACGCCGCGATGGCCGTGTCAAATGACTAATTCGCGTCTTTCGGTGAATTGTGGAAAAATGAATAAATTGCATTCTTCATTCTTCGGGCTAATTAACACTGCGAGGAAGGTGATCCGTAGCTGTAGACGCTGTGGACGTGGAAATTCGAGGTTTTTACGCGTCTCGTGTGGATTGTATATGTACTATGGTTGAAATTTGTAGAGAAGTCGCTAAATATATAGATCTCATGCGTTGAATATTGCGGTCGGATCATTCTTTTCTTCAATCCGATTCGGAATTCGCGGTCCCATCTAACTTCTGTTATATTCACTTGATTTGTGAATTGAAGATCGATCTATCGCCCTTCCACCAGCCTCGTGTAACGTACATATCAACCTGCCTACCCTCGTACGGTTTCGTATCACCATTTGCGAGGGTCGCGTTCAACGATACGAATCACTCGGAAGAATTTCCTACTGTTCTACACAAGTAGAACGAATCCAATAATTGAAAAATATGTTGTATATAACATATATGATACATAAAATAAAAATATGAAAGATATGGAAAAACGCGGCGACGCGACGCCCTGAATTTGATTTTCTACAACAATTCGATCGTTGCAATTTTTGCAACAAAGAGAACGAAACTCGATATCCAAAATCTCCTATCAATTTATAGTTTTTAGAACGATAGAAATTGGAGAAAAGAAGAAGGATCAGCCCATTTTGTTTAGATTTCAATTAAAATTTGTTTTTTCAATTTTCGAAAATATCGAGATTAATTGATATGATCTGCTTTCGCGTCTTTCCTTCTCTTTCCATCTTTCTCTTTCCGTTGAATTTTTGCTCCCATTTCTTTTTTGCCTTTTTCTTACTTCTCGTCTTCAAATTCGATTTGAAATGTCTATACGCAGAGCAGAGCGGCTTAATTCGCGGTGATCGATATTGCGGGGGAGGAAGAAGCCTACGACACCACTATCTAGCCAATGGGACGGGTCGTTTCCAATGACCGGGACCCTCCCCAACGTACACTTTCTGCTCTGCAAAACAATATCCAATAAAGTGATGAAAAATGCAAAAAATTATGACAAAACGAGTGAAATATTTCATTTCCGGCCAAAATATTTGTAGCATTCTTATCGGAAGCCGCAGTAGACTGCATAAGGATTATAATAACATTCCGCTGAGCTGCTGCATAGGAGCTAAAATATGTGATACGACGAAAATTGATTATAATTTTATCAAAACGCGATGACAAATCTCGTGATATGATAATAATTGATCAAAAATAATGAAATCAATCACTCATTTATACATATCACTATCCTACGCGATTTTTGCCATTGCATGAGTGATCTAGTTTGGAAATTTATTGTAGGTAAGTGGGACAAAGAATATAAATCATCATTCATCAATTTTACTCGTTTTCGGGCTCTTTTCTTCCGGCAGTTTCCATCGTTCTTCATACTTATTTATCACTCTAAAAATGTATGAACTATCGCTGGTATCGTACAACATGTAGGTAGGTACGTGCTATACCGCTGCCAAATTGATCACCGGATCAAATCCGCGCGATCAGTTCGATAGCCGATCGAATTGATCGTGCGGCGCGTACTCGATGCACCGTGAAAAATTTGTACGGTCGTTACCTTATGGTTTCTACTTTATGACTTTCGCTGAGAAAAATCCGAGTATAAGTTATAAAACATAGGAATAAGAATGCATCCAGTATTAATTATTGCCGAACGAAGACGCCTGCAGTGAAGTTTATCGAAAATTGGTTGTATTTTCACCGAATTTCAAATCAAGTCTGGATCTTGTCGGTGATGATTAAAACTAGGAAAATCGCGGTTCATAACATATTCGCACGGTGCATATTTTGGAGTATTTCGAGATGCTCATCACTTCGCAAGAATACCTATACTAGCAGCGGATTCTCGTTTGAGGGGGAAGTTTTCAGAATACTAATATGAATGAATTGAAGCATCGGAATTAGGATTGGATCCCATTCCCAACACTAGTTCTCTCAGAACGATGAAAAATCCATTATTTGTCAAAAGACTTTTGACCAAAATTTGAAAAATTTGAACAGGGGGTTCGGCTTGAATCCGTTGCTTGAATATCTTCACCCTACGGATTAATATTCAATTTCGCACTAGGAAGTATAATTTCAAATTGTACATAAAAACGAAGCAACGGACAAGAACGGAAAAAATACAAAAGCCGCGTAAAACTTGTCTGTATAATCTACATGTCGTGGATTATTGTACACAATTAATAAAACACCAAACCTCGAGATCGAGAGATGAAAATATTATTGTTTAACATTTAATGAATGAATGGATACAGTGGCAGAACTTGAGTAGGTATAAAGTAGTAGGAACCTCGATGACGCGATGTCAGTCCGGTGTCAGTTTACGTTACAAACGCTAAAGCTTCCTTTCTTAAATGCTAATTGCGTTGTATACATGTATCGTGACGTGATTACGTGTCGCATGCAGAGTACCACGTATACCTACTCCCGTCTATGGAAGGGCGGTACAATTTCATCTCTGCATCATTCAATTTTTCAATTTTTCCATTGTTTTTATCGTCATTTTTCTGTATCGGAAAAATTAGAATTCCCGTGGTACCCTTAGATTTCCTGCACCGAATCGCCCGACGCGGTCTCAAATTTCTTTCCAACGATCGCCGCGGTCTGGAAATTACTGGGAATCTACGGAAATCCACGACAGATATATGGAAATTCATCGAAAATCGCAATAACGATTTCCTCCATTTGCCGAGTGAATAATTTCTCGCTATCTCCTCAATATAATTATAATATTTATGTCTAATATATGTTTATCGACACGATTGTGTGCAATCATTGGCGTATGTGTCACTCTCGTCAAAAGTACTTTCAAAGTATAGCTAGTACCTGTTTTGCCTTCATTAATACGCAATTCTTGTTTCTTGCTCGCGCTCCGCAAATTTCACATCTACCTTTCATTCTTCGTTATCAAATCATGTGTAACATAGATTCAAGGAGACAATAATTTACCTATTTTCACAGCGAATAAAACGCAGAATGAAAAGAAAGAAAAAAGCCCCAAAACAGACATCAGCACGTCAGAAATACAATGACAGTATCTTGTACCACCGATCGGGGCTTGTGCAATTGGAAAACAGGAAGAGAAGCGAAAAGAAGAAACAAAAAACGGAAATCGGGAACACAGGACGAAATTTTGAAAATTTCTTAGACCAATTTTTAACGAAAAACAAATATTTTCTGAATTAGTTGTAGTAACTATAAGGGCAATGGAGGCATGAAAATGTATTCGAAAAAGAATTGATAAGAAAATGCATTATATTTACGCAATATATCGCAAAGTAGTCATATGCGGCTAATTCTAGCGCAAGTAGATACAATATGGATGTAGATATGTAGGTGCGTATACGTAAGTAATAAGGTACAAGTAGGCGTTAAAAAAAGATGGAAGAAAATAGTGAGGACTGTTCGTTATCTGTCTAATTTCCGGTAACTAATAATAATAACGATGATAATGAAAAGTACATTACATTATACCGCGTACGATAATTGTGATCGACGAGCTGGTCGTCTTTTTCCCGGCGACATTACGTCGTTCATCGTAGGCACGGTGGTTGAATTATCTCGTTTTTCTTTTCGCTTGCATTTTCGAACTCCAATATCCTCATAATTCGTTGTACCGAATTATCTACGGATAGAAGCTGCAGTATACATGAAACGATTCATTTATAATTTGAAGGAGGCATTATTTCATTGATAACTTACACATTTACAGCGAAAGATATGTGAAATTTAATTAGGTCGTATAGTATATTCTTTATGAAATATTTTATTATGCTTTTCGTATCTAATTCACCGCCCCGAATGAATTTGCAGTGTTATTGGGAAGATACGGAAAAGAGACCGCGAGTGTTCGCGGAGAAGTTATGGCGGCGGAGGTCTCACTTTTCAAGATATCGTAATTAGCAATGAGATATTTTCTCAATATCATATTTTCACGTTCATCACGAAGATTCTGATGTCGGGACGGAGACAGCATATATAATGTGTAAACTCCGACTAGAAGGAATTATGGTAACAATATTTAGTCTCTTATTAAAAACTACTATCCAGTTTGGGATGTGCTCGGAATGTTTCAGCTCCCCGTCAAATTCGACGAAATTTTTAGACTACATTGTCAGAAGTACGATTCGATCATACTTTCATTCCGCATATTCGTCTCCAGGCACCCAAATTCGCCCGAATTACTCGAGTTTACGAGACAAAGTGAAATATCTTATCACTTCCTGCCATCGCACTCAATGAATTCTCAAAGTTTTGTCAAAATCGATCGAGTCATTCGCAAAAATTTACGATTTTCCTTTCCGGAACGGTTTCTGTACAATCAAGACGGCGTGTGTCTTGTCTTACTGCAAGTAAAGATGAGATGATGACTGTTTGCCATGGAAAAGTTTTATGGGGCAAAATTCTGCGAAGGCTTGTTCGTTGTTTTGGGAAAAATGTTACTTAACCGAATTGTCACACTTTTATACAGTAGTAGGATAATTTTGCGTTCGAAGTTAAAGAGCACCGTTTCGATCGAAGTTGGTTAGCCACAATTCTTTGTCGGTGGATTTTCACCACTCGTGGAATCGTGGATTCTTGATCTCATGGTCAAGTCGAAGGACATGACGGACAGGAATGGGTGAGCGCGTCGTGAAATCAACCTGCGTGCTCCTCGTGAGAATCTGACCGTGAATTGCATAGATTCAAAAACTGAATCCATGCATTTCTATAGATAACTGACAACACACTTACAATAATGTTTAAAAAAATGAATGAAAATATTTGGAGGAGCCCGCTAACTCGAATCAAAACGACTTTGCGATGCGTAAAGTGTAGAAACAATTGTTTTCCAAAATATAGATCGATGATCCGGCTCGTGGTGGTTGGATCGGAAATTTTCTATAATAGGCAGTATAATCGCTATAGCATTGCAATAGTAAAATAATGAATCATACCTAAACAGTAAAATTAGTAGAAAAAGAAAAGAGTGAAATCAGTGGATTCCAAATTTCAGGAAATTCATACGAAACATTTCACAGTTACTGAAGTTTCATCCACACAAATGCACACACACACACGATACCTACTTGGACTTTGGAACAAGAATTCCGCACAGAAAAATCCTGTAGTATGTGCCTATATGAAACGTATAAAATTCCACTATAGGAGTCATTGAAACGTTACTCACGATACAATTCTCTTTTGTCGAATACATATATATATATATATATATATATATATATATATATGTAGGTGTGTAATAGAACAGAATAGAATGAGAAAGGAAGCAGATGGAAAATCCGTGGGATCTGTGGCGATCACGGACAACGGTCAAAATCGTCATCGCGGATGAATTGCGGATATATTTCCGCTCGTGAAATTTTCCGCTGATAATGAGATAACTTCCATATAAGTGTAGTCGTCTAATCATTCGAATCTGTCGTGGCTTAGAGAGAGAGAGAGAGAGTGAGAAAGGAAAGAAAAACCGGAAGGAAAGAGAGGAAAAAAAGAACCGTGCATCAGGATTGCGTCTGCGTCAGCGTCTGCGACCTCGAAATTTCGGGAGAAAATTTCGCAATGTATGGAAGTTGGGCACATTTAATAGGAAATGGGTTGATTCACAAACCGCATTTAATAGATATACAGTAGAGGCTAGGTACAGCTGTAGATCGATAAGTTGTAATAACCGGTAATTAACTGTTATTTGTTATATGTTGGTAGTTATTTGTGATTATAATTTTTAATTGGCGTTTTTATCCGTGCAGTCATGGAATGAGCTTATAAACTTGGATACCGATCGTTACATACGCGACCCGATCACGTGAGTGAAACAGTTCCATCGGCCCTTTGCATCGAATCGACATCGAAATCTCAAAATCTCGCGATCTCGCGCGTGTTGGTCTCGAAAGTTTGCCCGGAAACAAAATTTAACGAACTTATATGCACCTTCCCAATTGGCGCGTAAATTTTGTTCTCATTCAAACCCTGCAGGCGAATTTCGGTGACCAGCACACGCGCGAGTTCTTATTTCGTAACCGTGAAATTTCGCCGGATTCCCAGTTTTATTCGACGTAGAGGGACAGCGGGACTTCTGACTGTTCTATGGCGATTTGATTCCAGAGGATCTTCTTCTCCTGGAGTATGATTAAAACTTCAACAAATTGATCCCTCTACCTTACCGTATCTTCACAATCTATACTCTCTTATTTCTCAAATCCAAGGTGGACAAAGTTATGGAATAGATTCTTACGCGTCGAGGATATATCCTCGATCGGTTGACCAATTGACCAAAACCTATCCATCTACCTACATAATCTTCGATGAATTTTTTATTAATCATACTGACTTCGAACGAAAACTTACGTCCCGCGCATACGTGTGCATCTATATGTACATGTGTACATACATGCTTCTCGATTTCTCACCACCATTCTCTTCATTTTGCCTATGCACATACATACGTTATACATATTGTTATTCCTTATATCAAATTACGTCATAGCCTGGGGTTTAACGTACATAGATTCATACGCGCGTACACACACACTATATACTCTAATACATACAAGTGTAGGCACATAGTTTATGATTGTGTCCGACGAATGAATGCCTACGTACACAATTACCCTTTTTCTCTCTATCTCTCTCGCTCTCTCTGTATGCACTTCGTCGCGTTCTGTCTCTTTTTCTTTTTGTAATGTGCGTCTGCTGTACCCGTATAGGTATGAATATCAAGTACAAACTAGAGTCATAGTACGCGGTACTGCATACGTACCTAATGTATTTATTATGCGGTCACGTGACGTACACACTCGTACACAACGCATGTACGTTATAACGTATAACATAACGAAGCACGTGGTAGAATTGAAACCGCGCGACAAAAACTATATCAGTTTGCTTAGCCAGCTCGAGAGACGTATTCGCATACAAACTTGCTTCAAGGGAGGACGAGCCTAGCGCTTTTTTCCAGTCGTCTCCAAGTGTCACTCATCGACAGTTTCCTCGATCTTCGTTCCCATAATTTGAATGAGCGATGAGCGATCACTGATTAATCAATTAACTACCGCCGGTTATACATGTGTATGCGAACAATTTTTGTGTCCTTTTTTTTCTACTTTGTTCAATTATTTATAGTGAAAATATCGTCGTCAACGAAGATCGGCCTGTGTTCAACGTTCGATCCGTAACGTGTATAGACTTTCAGTGTTGTGAATTATTGCGTGAAAACGAGGACAAAATTGATAATCGAAAAACTTTGGCGATTCGATAATATCTACGATATAGTAGCTGTATTATATATATATATTATACCAACGTCAAATGTTTTCGGAATTTTTGAAGAGAAAATTGAAAACCGTAATGATCGGTGAGTAAAATTCGATTATTATTGTTATTATTATTGATCTTTCATTTTTCATTATCCAATTACGATAGCTCGTTGGTTTCCGAAAGAGGAGAATATATCGCGTTACCGATGCCACAACGACGTGATAAGCGACATTACATTACGCGATCTAATGGCATTCCTCAACTCAGAAAATCGTATAATTCTGTTTCTTCCCTTCTCATTTATCCAGAAACACGGAAATTTCGTCCAGAACATCCGAGATTTGACAATTGGTCGACCAAAGCCAAAAAAGGTCGTACGGATCCTCGGGGGATACGAACTTTCGGTTTTCTGATTGAAAAATCATTTTCTTTTACCAAAGCCAAATGGTGGTACCAACGAAATTTTGTTCCATACGACATATTTTACCAGCAGGAGGAAATTTCCATTTCATTTTCTGTTCACATATACAACCGAAAGATCGTATTCTTCGTTCCGTACGATTTTTCTCGCTTCAGTCAGCCTGCGATTCGCAAATTTCGATGTTCCGGACGTACTAGCTAATCCTCGTCCTTCTGCACGAATGCAAAATGAAATGAACGCAATTTTTCTACAACCTATTTGCGCATCAGGATTGTACTATTGGCGGTTACGTGCGATCCTCGTGATGGCATTAGTAACGCGATATTCCTACCATAATAATGTCAATTCTACTGTAGAAAACGGAATCGTTACTAATTCTCGTTTCGTTCAATTTCATTCGACAATTAATAATATTGTTAGATCATGTCATTAATAATAAGTACTCTTAACATGCAGCGTATTATAGTATGTATATCATGATCTACAAGACAGAGGACAGAAGCCCGAAGACGGACGATCGCGGTTCAAGTTACAGCAGATTATATTTATATTATAAAACCGCAAATTTCTATCGCACAAACAAATATTTTCCTCCTATCCTCGACTTGATCGATCCCCGTACTCCGATACGCGCGTTACTGTACAGATAATACACATAGGTATACCTGCCGCATATTATATATTTTATCATCCATTATTTTCCACACGACTATCCCGATTCTACGGTTCTATTTTTTCTTCTCCTCTCTTTTTCGATTTCTCCATAACGTATTCCACATCGTTGTTGTTATTGTTATTATTATTATTATTATAATTATTATTCTCATGTGATACGCATGTTATCACGGTTTGCGGTTGTGGGATTTCCTATACTCTCAACTCGCACACAGATGAATTCATAATTATATATATATAATTTCATATGCGCGAATATATTGTATGGGAATGTACAATATATGTCAATATGTGATAAGAAAATCTGACGACATCGCTATTTGAGAGTTGGGGCGAGGATATAAGGTATATACATGAAAGCTAGCTATATATGCTAGATACTGGTGGTATATATTACATAGGTATATATATAATAACTGTCAGGAACTTTTCGTTCAGTCCTCGCGTGATATGATATAATATTTGTAAATTATTTCGAACACACTAAATTAGTCATATAATAATATCACGTATCTAGGTAAATTATGCCGCTAATGTGTGGCGATGTACATACACGTAGCCCGCAGGTATTGAAGGGAACGAACGAACGAACGAATGAATGAATGAATGAGAAAAACTCGCTAATAAGAGCGTTAATCAAATGTTGTACTTCCTTTTCATTTTTTTTTAAATTTTTTTCCTGTTTTTGTAAGGCTTTGTCGCGGGTCTCCGTTCACCGGCGGAAATTTGCAAAATTTCCGCCGCGAAAAGTACAACGTCTTTCGAGCTTCTGCCTCCTCTTCTTCGTGCTCTTGTTTCCTCGTTCATCAATTTTTTAATCAGACGACCAATTCTAATTTGATGGAAAGAAAAGTTGAATTCTCAAAAATCGAAACTCTAGCAATTATATAGTGACAGCGATTTTCTATCTCATCTTCATATTCGGAGTGTGAGAAAAATTGCCGACAAAATTTCACTGATATACGCATAGAACTAAAAATGTATAATCTCGAAGCTATATATGCAACTGCCGTGCTCGCAAGTCGCAGTAGGAAGTGATAGGCTATCGTTTAGTATAATTTAGCGAGAAAATACATTATCCATACTATTATACATAAATTACTCATTATACTGTGTATTCATCTTTCGGAACAATGCTTCATGCAATTCGCCTTCGTGGAATGTCATAAGCGCTAACTAAATAATGCTTCAAGGTATTTTTACTATTTCCTTCATCGCTCGGTTAGTTATTGTTTTTGAAAAAAAGAATCAAATGAGAAAAAATTGGAAAAATAATACATACAGTACAGTACTGTACTCGTGAGAATTGAATTTACAACGAACGATACGATTCACTGTCATATTTTCATACGAAGCCGAACAATGACAGTGAAAAACGGTAGGAAACGAGGGAGAGAGAAAAATGAAATAATATCGTAAAATCAAGCAACGTACTCTAATTCTAGCCAAAACCCGTTTTGTTTTTCTTCCAACTTTCATTCTATTTGGTTCTCAATATTTACCGAAAATTTCTAATCTCCGTTTTTCCGCGATCGTACATACATAGATTTTCAGACAGAAAACAGAATTCGAATTTCCATATTTGCACAATTTTCTGAAACCTTTAAGCGTACGTACGTACTGTACATATACTGCCAGAAAGCAATTTGGAAAATGAACAAGAGATGAAATGAACTGAACTGAATGTTCGAACCCTATAGCCTAGGAATTTCGGTTATGAAAATTGAAATGATTCCGTTCCCATGGTGTTTTCTTTTTCTTTCGGCGAAGCAGAGTATGCGTATATACATAGCTACATATGATCGCATATAGCTGATAAATACGAGAATTGAATTAAGAAATGTAATGAAAATAATTGGATCAAGTTTCATACCTATAGTTCAAACTTCCTGTCGTCACATTCAAATCGCATAATTATAACATACTGAACATATACCTACATCTGTAAATACATGTGTTACGTACAGCTTCATACATGCGCTACGTCCAGTAGCCATGGTATATAAGTAACCCGCATATAATTGTCAAATTATTAATCATTTCAATTCCCACTCAAGGTAGGTTACGTATATATAACAATATACCTATGTACATATCACATTATTGTATATAGGTAGTATATATATTGTACAATATTGCGGTTCTTCTATATCCTCTCTCGTCCAAACTCCCACATGATGTAATACGACATATATATTGCGAAGTTTGGCCTACATTTTTCCCTCTTTTCGCATTAATTTCAATTCCAATGCATGTAACGTATAATAATAATAATAATAATAATCATCATCATCATCATAATGATAATAATGGCGAATCGAACTAGTAAGTCGGAACTATCTCTCTCGATCGAAAAGAATAACGCGATATAATGTTAATTACTATAATTTATTATATTCTTGCAACGGCTGCACATCAGCTGAGCTATTGCATTTCCGTCTGTACTGCGTTCAGGGTGTAGTAATTGTTATTATTACGATCAATCATTGACGTGTGATCAAAAGTCTGTTTGCTCTCTACTAATGAGGAGAAGAGAACAAGGGAAGGCAAAATGCAAGAGAAAAAAAAAAAAAAAAAACGGCATAGTATACTGCCAAATGTAGAAGAACGTATAAAAATGGGAACGTTACTCCTAAATTTTCTCGTTATCTTGGAAATAATTTTATGTTATTTTTTTCCACTTTCAAGTAGACATAAAACTTACAGGTCAGACCATACTCCGATACCTATACACGTATAATATAGGTTTATCTAGTATTTAGAAATTTTACTTTTCCTATTGTCAGACCGCAAGGCTATATGAATTCATACGTTACTTTCATACAGATAATTGAATACATGCATTGCGTTATCGGAACTCTAGCTACGTAGGTAAAGATTACTGGTACTATATATATATAACTTATGAAGAGGTTTCAGGATAGTCAGGATAATTTGAATAATATCATCGGTGGTATAGAATCCAGCATGCGGGTTAAATGACCTAGACACACTGACTTTGACACTTAATCAATCATATATAGGTAGTACTAATACATGAGGCATTCCGGCCGAACTCGGCGAAAATTTTCCCTTACCATTTTTTATTTCGCTCATAATTTTTTACACGATTGTCAAAACTCTAGGTAGCATTCCTGAATTATTTTGGATTTTATTGCTCCGATCGCGAATTCTCTACGATTATTCAAACCCATCTAAAAACGCCCTTTTTTGAAAATCTGCAAAAATTCGGGAATGCTAATTAGAGTTGGGACAATCGTGTGAAAAATTATGTATGAAATGAAAAATGGTGACGGAAAATTTTCGCCGAGTTGGCGTGGAGTACCTCATATATATGTATACACATTTTTCTTGAACAGATATGGGATACATAGTATGTTGTACAATGTACGCGTACACAGGACTCGACGATGCGGGACGCAGAAGGAAATTATCGTGAGATAAAATTTATTCATAATAGAGGTTATAGTATAGGTACTATATCTACACCCGTACTATATCTATGGACTCAAATTTGCATCGTCTTAAGGCGCCAATAGAACGATTTCGTGTCGGAAAATTAGATTAGAAAATACCCGCCGCGACCTAGTTCGACTCTCAATTTTTCATCCCGACTCATAACTCTCGCTGAATTGCCGAAGACGCAGCGAAGTCCAGCAAATCCTTCTCCCATGTGCTGGTTGCCCTGGGTTCTACTGTAGTTCGGTAGCGATATCACTCCACCTAAGCAGCTCTTTAAATAATATATCTTGAATTCGTATAAAATTATACGACTCCAACTCGCTACCGCCGTGACTTCTGAAATAATATTACTCCGGCTGTATAAAATTTAAAGATGGATGAAGTTTTCGGTATAACAGTATTAACAGACAACGAGCTTCGTTGTCTCGTCGTGTGAAACTTCTAACCTCAAATCTCAACTACAATTATATTATCTAATCCCAAACGATGTGCCACGAGCGTTGGGTGCAGGCTGTGGGATTATAATAATAAAATATGAATTGCCTCAATCCAAACCTAAGGTTACCCTGGTTATTATGTAGGTACAGTTGCCTCTCACCTCTCCTACACGCAATGATGAAAATAAAAATTTCTTTACAATTTTTAAATCCGTTTATCAATATTCTATCGCCTAGTGGAAGGCCTCCACAGCGTTTTCTTACGCCTTCAAACTAAACTTACTCACTCCTACTCCGTCTCTCTCTGTCCCTTTGAGCATTACGCATTATTTACGCACTCGTATAACCCAATGTTAGCTAACCCGCTTTTTACTTAGCTCTTTTTTAACTCTTGATCTAATAATTACGGTTTACAATCAACTGCCTTGCCTCGCCGCGCCGCATTGCAGTGATAAACGGAATAACGCGGTTTATTATCTAATTATATTGTAGTACCTTAGTTTACAATACAACAGTATAAATGTCTGTTAGAGGAATGGGACGGTTCGAACAGATTCATTCCACGGTTTTTTTTTCTCTTTTTGAAAACTTCTTGAAAACGAAGCCACGATAATTTCACTCCTTTTCGACTATTTGTTTTTCCGTCTTCGTTTTTCATTCTACCACTGTAGGTTTGCGAAATTTCGGAAGAAGCAAGGAAAGGGAGAAGGTCTAGAGACGCAAAATTGACGAAATTTATCGAGCCGTTTCGTAAACCACGGAATCGAATTATCGCAGAATGCCTATAGCATGTATGTTGAACCAATTTCTTGCATGTATCCATTAAATCGATTCATTCTCTGCTAGAATATGATATCGTAAAAATCTCATTTATACCTACGAAAGACATGATATCGGTAAAAAGTGAGAAACGATTTTTATTGTCACAGTAGAATCAATTTTCACGGTTTGTTTCTTTTGCACTTTATTGCCTATACATCCTGTACCTATTATTATATTCGTTCATACACAAACTCTAATTGTAGTCATAACCTACTGGATTATTGCGCAATGTATTCTCTCGTCGACGTGTATTATAATACAATACGTTCACGTCGGTAAGCATGTACGTACGTACGTACGTACGTACTACATACTACGTCATGTACGGGTACTATTATTTTATAACTCACGTACCCACGTTCTTAAAGAACGCTGCAGTGCGTTACCGTTCGTACGTGTACCTGATCACTACTATGCGAGTATTGTGGCAGCACGTGTATTGTAGGTCCTAGAACTCTATACCGATACGTGCGGATACAATTTGTTATTCTGTACGCATGCATACACGGTGGGCGAACAAAGAATCGGCCAGTTTTGAGCCGGTAATTGAACCCGAGGATCGATCGGAGAGTACTCTACTTTTCACATACCTGCAGAAGAATGCGTGTGGGTCTCATTTGGAGTTTGAAAATCGGTGAAATAGATCTCAGCTGCTGAAAAATGAGCGTCTGAAAAAATTTGATCAAAGGATGGCGAGGAGTCTTTACCGAAGAATTCCGAAGACCCCGGAGCCTCGTGGAAAATTTATACCTGCTAAGTGGGCTCCGGGATATCGGCGATTTCTGCATTATCGACCATTCGCAGGGGCAAGGACAGGTATTTCCGTCGATTATACGGAAATCGATCTCATCCCGGAGCCCACCTAAAGGGTGAATAATTCCCAATTTGGCAACCCGTCTTTAACATTCTTCAATGAACACGAGAATTGCAATACTCAACATTGCTTTGCATTGCCACATTTCATCCGTTGATTGGCTTCTTTCGAACTCTTTATCGAATCTCTCACCTATTTCTCGGCAATCAGAAAAGGCTTTTCGAATCCACAACCCGAATGCAAGCCTCGTCTTTCAACTCTCTGAGAAATGGGATCTCGGACGATACCCTATTTTGTTTCATCGGTTTTCTTGCGATTTGTCTTCTTCATATTTATTCGTCGTTTCACTTTTTCTTCGGTTCCATGTGAATACTATACAACTATGCGTATATCCCGGGACGAAAAAGTCATTGAGAAACTTTCACTATCGTAGCTGTACTCGTGTATAGGAATATTCTCCAAATTGGAACCACATGTATACGTACAACAGCGACGGCGAACTAATTGATTTATATCGATCTGCTCGATTTACCCGAAATGTAAAGAAATATCGTGCTACGAAAGATATGGCACGGCAAGAAACGCTGCAAGAAATCATCGTCGTCCGGCCAAACTAAACGATCATTTAACTCTTTCAACTCGTTTCACGCGGCCATGTATACTATACACTTTTATCTGCGCCTCTGTCGTGTAAAAAACTTCCGATAAACGCCCAATTTACTTTGATTTATTGTTCATTATCCATTATTTATCTATACAGGCTTCAACGATCTAAATCTTCGCTAGACATCTAGTTTAGTATGTATAATTGATCATCCGTAGGTAGGTATGCACATACACGTTACATCGAATGAAAAATGGCCAGAAATCTCCCTCCGTTGGTATAACATAATTTAAGTGTTCTAAACGGAATAATTTTTTCCGATTTCACAATTTCCAAAATTCTTTTTAATCTATCCTACAAAATTGCCTATCGTTGGGTTGATCGAAGCTGAAAGGGCACCGAGGCTAAAAATGATAATTCTTTTGAAATTTATTTCACACAGTATATATATCCCGAAGATTTCCATGTATGTATTGAATATGTGTGAATATATGTTTCTTTCCGTTTTTACTTCACATGAAAAACCGTTTTCATGAAATTTTCCTCCTCTTTATTCTCTCAAATGAATAATTTCGACCATCCGGCTCACTTTTTCGGCACGAAGATCCCCGGAAAAGTATGAAAAGTCATTTTCAATAGAGATACAAAAATTTCTTACTTTTCCGACCGTTTGCCCCTGATCCCCCCGATATGCCTGTATGATATTACGCGAAATTCGCTTACCGTTTCTCATGCAGGTAACTAACTGTGGCAAAGTCTCCAGATCATTATGATTACGTAGATATGGTAAATACTTTACACATATAGGTATATCTTCATTCATCCTATCTTTCTACGTATATATATACTCGGAGTATATTACATACAGGTACCAACCTATAATGTACTGGCTCACTCGCGGTTCGAGTAAATAATTGTCAATGAAAAAAAAGAATTTATATTTAGTGTCCTATAGGTATGATACCGGTATGTATGTACATAGTATTATCTTTGTGTCCATATTATACCGATACTATAATGTTATGTACCTACTTTGATACTAAAATCAAGTACTCGGTACATACGCGTGTACCTATGTGCCTAGGTATATGTATACATGTGTACGTGTATCGGAAAATTTACCACGAGGGTATAACGCACACGACGACGTTGGATCCTTAGATATCTAGATCTGCAAATATCGTACCTAAACCGGAGCGAAAAAAAAATGAACAAGCAATGAGAGTAACATGAAAAAGTTCGCGAAACAGTGATATCTCTCGATTTATAGTTGCTCGCCGGCTCAAACTGAAGAAGAGTTTCGAGTGTACGTACGAGTGAAAGACTGTATAGAATTTAGAAATCGACCGGAATTGAAAATTCAAAAAAAACGTAGAAACAAGTAGTAACCCCGTTATGATAATTTTGAAGAAAAAAAATCGTCACGAAATCGCTTTTCCGTTGCGAAAAGTACTATACGTATACGAGGAGGACAATTACACTTTTCCATGCATACCTATCTACCCATTCTACGTCAGTCTAGTATATAGTCGTATTATACGTATATATTACTAAATGAACTGTTTTTGCAATAATTTGATTCCGTTACGCAATTTACGCCATACCAATATACTTTGTGAACGGTGTATAGGTGTGGACGTACGTGTGTCTCAATGTTATATTATTCATCCGTCTATCTATCTTTCGTTTCATAAAACACGTGATCTTGCCCAAGTTAATTCTTATTCATGCGATAAGCCGATAAGTAATTGCATTCCGAATTGTTTGCAACAGGTGCAGCAATGATGCCGATTCAAATTCAAATTCACTGCAATGCGATTGTGTTTTTCCTCCGTTTCCCTCTTCTTCTTCTTCTTCGTTTCTCTTCTTTTTGTTGTTGCGCTGTTTTCAATTCTGAACGAATTGAACTCGAGCTCCGAAACAACCGGAATATAGAAAACGATAGAACAATCAAAATGTGAAATCGTAGAACGAAAGACCAAAAAAATTTAACGAGAAGGAAAAAAAAGAATATACCAATCTCGGAGCTACATTTAGAGAAAGATTCATTCAGCGTTATCAGATAGCCAAAAATCTGTCGATAGTCTGTATCCAATCGATCTCGAAGTCTCGCAGAATCTTGCCATCTCGCATAGATCTCATACGTAATGATTTCCAAAGTTTGCCTGGACACAGAATTAGGAAGAAAATGTACGGCTCTACGTTGGGCGCCAATTAGCTACGCGCGCGGATGAAAAAAAATCGTTATCCGAACGCGTATGGCGCGCACCTATATCCTACAGTCATGTACATAGGTATAAATGACGAAAGAATATATACTCCGAAAGTCAGAAAGAACATATAATATACTTATGCTATATTCAAGTGATACGTCCGGATATATATACCTATATACCTCTATACCTAGTGTACAGTTTCCGGTTTTGTAATGTGAATAACCTGAATAATCCTGATTTGAAAATGCCTGTATATCGCTCGTATCTATATGCATATATCCTTCCGAAAGAAAAATATGGTACCCGCAGCGGTTAGCTATTGCTATAACTCTATGCAGCCTTGTCTTTATTGAAATTAGTCATTTTCTAATATGTAATTTCGTGTTAGCCAATCTCGAATTTATAGATATATCCGTGTAGTACATAGCGGATACCTCGCACGCCTCGCGAATTGTACTCATATACCTGAATACTGTATAAATATATACAGGTACATACAATAACAATTATAATAGATATTGTTGATTAGGAAACATGGAGAAGAGCGTGAGGCGTATGCAGCACTGAA
Organism: Phymatocera aterrima; assembly: GCA_963170745.1. Classification (NCBI taxonomy): domain Eukaryota; kingdom Metazoa; phylum Arthropoda; class Insecta; order Hymenoptera; family Tenthredinidae; genus Phymatocera; species Phymatocera aterrima. The sequence goes on from OY720670.1 coordinate 7,715,630, forward strand.
TTTGTACTCTATGATACGAATGTACGAATGTAGTATATATATCCATCGTGAATCATCGCGAAATACATGTGTAGTCAGCAATTTGCCAATTCTCCGCAGACTGCACTTAGGTTAATAGGATCGAAGTGCAACCGCATATTTATACGTATATCTTTGATCTCGAATTCGTTGTACAGATTTCACTGACCTCTCGATTCCCATCTGAAATTACGTTTCATCGGTGAATTTTTCCGTTCTTCTTAATTTTTCTTGGTTTCTTTCGTCTCAGTTTTTGAGTAGTGAGGATATGGAATCCTCATCGTCACTATGTAATACCCGCGTTTCCATCTTTGGCAATATTCCAGCTATAACAATTAGTTCACTTAACTTATATCGCTGACCAGCCAACGTCGATTCTATTTTCAGAAACGACCGGTACCTCATGCTGCCGCAAAACTGAAATCATGGCTCTCGGAACTGACCGCGGTTCATCAAATTTCGAGAAAATTTACCAAACCTGTTTCGAATTTGGAAAATTGGAAGAAATCAAAATTTCCGTCTCCGTTGGGACCGAATTCTTCTCGAAATTTCCTTCCCTGACGTAAAATAAAAAGATTCGGGTAAAAACGAGTGAACACGAAGAATACAAAAATATGAAAATGCCGGATGGGAAAAATTCGTTCAAAATTATAGATCTTTCGTCGTTCCTTTTTTCCTCTCCTCTCTTTCAAGAAACTTATCATTAGCTAATTGTGTATACTGGTCACGAGACCAATATACACAATTAGCCAGTAGCGATGTGTACGCGTGCGTCTACATTCCTCCGTTCTGCAAAGAGATCTCATAATTATCGCGTATAGAATCTTTCGTGAGAAAATATTGTCCGTATACATATATGTACAGTATATTTGCGTTTTCAAAAAAACCACCGCGGTTAATTATCACCTCTTTTTGTTCATGTTCGTTAAACGATGAATATATGAGAGTAGCCATTGATCGAAGCATTCAAACATTGAAATGTAAAGCCATTTAACACCTGCATTCGTCTCCATATCCCATAGCCTGCTTATTATTATATAAATTGTGTTATATTATTTTCGTGATTTTTGTCATTCTGTTAATTACATGAACGTACGATTACCCTTCGCATACGTAGCCACTTGTCAGACTCTAGTGGGGAAATATCTCCGACAGGGATTTCAGTATTTAATCGTCGTTCGAACTCCCGAGAGTTTCAATCCACTGTTCGACGGTTTTTTTGTGCGAGAGGCCGACAGCGTCATCGGTTTCTCTGTTTGTTTCTATTTTTCGTTTTCTGCGAGAATAATTTTGAACCGGACGATCCAACAAAATGGGAGTACTGCTACGCATTTTTTTTGGTAAGGGTGAGCGACACCGTGTTGTTGGTTTTATTCCAAATTCTTTGATATTCGTGGCGATTGATAAGAATAGAGAATGGCGGGAAATGAAAATTCATCCCATCCGGAAAACTGCAGCCTACACTTACAGAGACGAGGAATCAAGTGATTGTTAAACTGAAAATAAAACACTTGTGCAAAGTTTCTGTTTCTTCTATTTCGACAAACCAGTACTCACGTTTCCTTTACAATCTGCAGTATCGAGAACTAAGTATCTAACGATCAATTTATTTGAAAAACAGTTCCCGAACATTTTTCTCCACGATTTTAACGCGCTGAAATATCCCGGTTGGCGTTACCTTTCCGAAGAACCTTGCCGATCGATCTTTGATTGTTATAAACTATCGAAAATTCGCATTACAAATTTCTCATAATTATCTGCAAGTATGTGTCTTAGGTTGGTAGGCATAGGTACCTACTTCCGGTGGACGAGCATTCGGAAAGTTATAATCATTGTATGCATTCCTGAAGTCAAAAGAGAGATAATTTAGTTTGTTATTATAATAATTATCATCGTACATCATTATCTATGATCATCATTACCGTCATCACTGTCATCAACGCATTTTGTCTGTCTGTCCGTTCGTCTGCCGCATTAATCGCAGAAGTAAGACTCCAGTATGCGATGAAGTCTGTTTGTTTATGCATATCAAATCCTTCTTGTTCTTTTTCCCGATCCTATTTCTCTTCCTATTTTTCCTCTACTCCTTATCATTCTTCTGCATTGCGATTAAGGCGCGCGTGAATTGCACAGAAGAATTTTTCCCACGTCTCGTTTCATCTGAGGCCAGTCGAGCTGCCCAGGCGCGAGATTCAAGACTGCGGCGGTATACTGCATACGCATGATTGATGTTATATATATATATATATGTATATGTGTTGTATATATGTATATGATATTATAACGTATAGAGCATGCGTCAGACGGGCCATACGACCATCCGGTATCGAAATGTTGATAAACAAAGAAGCCATGCGATATAAATGCCGGTCTCGTTGATAACTGTAGCGTTAAAAAAAAAAGAAGAAACGAGAAAGAGAGAGAGAGAGAGAGAGAGAGAGAGAGCGACAGACGGAGTGAGGCAAAAGGAAAAGAAATTTATCAGAGATCCCATCCCATCCTATCCCTGCACCTCCACGTCTCACTACGAACAAAATCTATATCTGCGACTTCAGTTTCGTTGGCGATCGATGCGATCGTTATACTTATACGAGCATAAAACATACTCACACTCGATCGCGGGCTCTCGAGGTCTTATAGTCTCTTTGGAAGTTTGGATGCTAGTCACTCGGCAAATCTCGAATAACAAGGAACACTTTCGGTCTTGCGGCTCGTGATTTTTTATTTTCCAATCTGCAATTTTCAATTTTCAATTTGTAAATGAAAGTGAAATTATGACGTGATAGAAATCGACTACGTTCGTACGGGCGTGAAATTTGTATCGAAAGAAAAATATCAATAAATTGCTACTCTCGAGGGACATGAGATAGAAGGGACAAAATTTCAACCCAGTGTGTTGAAGAAAAAAGTAAAAGGGAAAGCACGATTTCTGGATAGTGTGATCAACGATTTTTCCATGAGCTTCAAAGCTGGAGCGTGAAAGTACACAACGAAAGTTCAAACAATTTTTTGCAAATTTGTTCGGAACCGTTTTTGCAGATTTTGAAATAAATAGCGAAAAAATTATACAAAATAATCGAAAATGACTGTCGCAATGATGGAGAATGAAGGTATGATGCCAATATTGGAATAACAATTCCCATCAACGTAATGACGTACACCGAAAATGTTATTTTGGCTAATATTTTGAAAAATGATTTCAAATATTCTTCAAAGAAGACAGAAAAATAAAATTAGGACGATGCGGTTTTCATTTTATAACCGCGATTCATTCTCAGCCAGTTCAGTAACACAATGAATGAAAAGAGTAGAATAAATATTTACCTATACTATACCAACCTAATTTCCAAGCTTCTACACAAAGATCGCGAATTATAACGTTCCATCATTATGTCTCACCGATTATGAATCGCGCAGATCGAAGAATCCTTCACCTGCACTTTGCTTGTGAACAATAATAACAGTAATCGCAATTAATGGATCATGATCGATGTGAGAGAAAAAATATAGAATCCACCAGTGGTATAATCTATATTTTTGATCTATAATTGATGAAAACTTTGCTATTTTTTGTTTATTTTGAGTTTTTTCGAACACATCATAGCTATGTCATATCTACTATAGATAATTCTACAGTATGTCAAATTGTACGTAATCTTCGAGAAAAGGACAGAAAAAGCAATCAAAAATGTTGATTCATTGATAAACCGATTCATTCAGATCGTTCATTTTTCATTTTTGTCCTTTTCTTGCCTCACCTTATGTAATCAAAAAATGGAAAACTCGCAACGATTATAAACCACTTACTTACTCAGTGATTACACTATTAGGCACAATCAGTAATAATATTCGTTATAGTGTACACGAACCTACGAAGTAAGAAAAAATTACAAAATCAACATTTCTTCCGATTTTATGCCGACTTTGTTCAAATTTTTAACGACATTTCAAAACAGCGTTCCGGAATAACGAAAAAATGATGAATCCAAGATCATATACTACGAGAAATCGAATGAATTCGAATCGGAAAATTGATCGAAGATAAAAATTGCCGTCGGATATTTGACGATCGATCATTGGTTTCCTCATTCATTTATATATTTTTTTCTTAATTTATCTTTTTGGGCATATTTGTTAACACAGTTTTTTCCATCATTTTTGTTACAGGGGAAAACGGTCCGCAATGTGTTCGAGGTAAGCCGGAGAGATCGAGAGAGAAAGTTAGGGAGGGTTTGCGGCAGAGAAGAACAACTGGAAAGTCGCATTCCCTCTTCCTACAATTGCCCAAAGATTTGAACAAAAAGTCCGAAGATATGGCAGAGGTACCGCTTATTTCTCAAGAAGAAATGATGGCCGGTGTCAACGACCAGGACAATTTAGTCATGCTGGAGGTGAGAATATCAATCAATCCACATATCAATTTTTGGACAATTTTTGCCGTCAACATTCGAATCCTTTTCTATTGCATTTCCCAACAAAAGAAAAACCAAAATTGCTCTATTTAAAAAATCACCTTCTGAACAAGTTTCTATTAGTTTTCAATCTTGGTTTCCGATTTTTTCAGGTGGGTCCGCACAGAGACACTTGGCGTTATTGTGTGGAACGCGAAAGGCTTGCCGAGAGATCCGAGTGGTTCAGGGCGATGTTGGTCGGCCCTTTGGCTCCTCCGCCTAGTATCCCGCCACCAACTGTACGTCTGGAGCACGTGGAGAAAAGAGCTTTCGACCATTTTCTGAGGTAAGATTTTTTAAAAAGAGATGAAAAATTACCGTGCATTCGATTTTTGTAGTAAGAGTAATGAACAAAAACGAAAAAGAAATCTATTATTCAAAATTGGAGTTGAATATACCTAATCGCGCATATATCGATTATATTCTGAAGACGTAAATCGTGGCGATAATTTCATACCGAATATACCTGCTAATAAACTATAATTCTCTAAAAAAACAATTCAACGTCGTTGTTATCGATGATTCTTCCGAATAGGTTATAGGTAAACAACTAAGAACGATTTTTATTTCACGAGTAAAATTATTCTGTAAATTTTCGGAAAGACAGACAAAATGGTTCATTTTGGTTGAAGAATAATAAATTTTGTGAAATTTACCATTGAAATAAATATGCCCGGATTTTTGGTCGGTCTTTTGGGCGTGATTGCATATCTTTGGATAATAATTTCGCTCACTTTTCTTTCTGTGATTTTCAATAAAAAAAATATGACCAAAGACCAGATGGTAAATTTTTCGAATTTGGATAAAAATTCACCAGATGAAGAAATCGAGGCCTGGTGCTGCCGCTGTCCTCGTACGATAGTTATTCTTTCGAAGAGACTGTGCCTGTTAATTTATGTTGCTTTTTTCGCGTTGCCAGAAGGACGAAAAAATCGTTTATCTTTTTTTGTACTCCACTTCTGCCGACAAGATAATTGAAAAAATCCAATCCTTTGATTTGTAGATACCTCAATGACGAGCCGGTGAACTTTCAATCGGTAAGCACTGCCCGTGCTACACTCGACGTTGCTCATCAATATTTGTGCCTCCAGCTAGCTAGACTTGCTGTCAAATATCTAGAAGCTAACTTGAACTCTTCCAACGTTCTGAAAGTTCTTCAAGGACTTACTCTATACGCCGGACACATGGGTACTTCTTTAAACAAACCAGAAACTCCTTCGGCTCCCCCGGCACCTGGTGATGAGGCCGGAGAAATCGGTAAGCTATTCTTAACGAATTCAACAAATATTTGCTATTTCACATCTTCCCATCATTTTGTTCATTTCTTCTAATTTCAGCAGTGGCCTGTGCATCGTTGCTATCCTCATGCATGACGCTGATAGATTCCGACCCGGTGACAGTTCTTCGTCAAGAAAGGTTCGAGGAATTGGTTCGTGAAGAAGTGGCGGAAATCGCCAGCCGCGACAGTTTGAATTTGAAAGGAGAAGGGGTACTTTTCAACGCTCTAGATCGATGGGCAGCTTCAGAGTGTAGGAGACAAGGGGCGGAACCGACCCCTTGTAACAAAAGATCCGTTTTGAATGACGAGGTTTGGTTCAGCGTCAGATTTCCGTTAATGACCGACAAGGAATTCATCGAGGGACCTATGGCCAGTGGCATTCTTACCAGCAAAGAATCTGCCTTCATTGTCGCCATGATTTTGGGACACCATCACGATCGACTTCAACAACAGGTAATAACGATCGCTGATATATATGAATTACACGTTTCAGCGATACATGAAAAATCAGAAAACTTAAAAAAAATGAAGTCAAAGAAATTTGACCGAATTTCTTACAAAGGTTCGAGATTGGTATCAAGATTCGAAACAGGGAAACTGATTTTTCTGATTCCATAACCGCAACAAATCGCGGAAAGATCTTTGCAACGAATAAAACAGATTGGGTTGAGAAAAGAAAAAGAAAAATAGAATAGCTTCCCCAGCCATTTTTTGTATCATGTTTTTGATTTTTATTGTTTTCTTTTTCCAGCAGCAAGACGTCACAGCAGGTCCCTTATCAAGGTTATCCAGTGTGCCAAGAGGATCTGAGACTTCCAGATCCGACCGGAAGCAGAAGAAGCAGAAATGTGGTAAGAAGGAGAGGGAAGAGAACCGAAAAAATCGTAAGAGGGAATGTGCGAGTCAGGGGCAGCGCGCGTGTGCTAGTTTAGGAAATTGTTTGGTGAGGGTACTGGCTTGTGTTTTTGACTGAATGACTCAAATCTCCTATTGTAATTATTAATTACACGGATATGTACTATATACCGTATAATCATTATTCCTATCTACAATATACCTTAAATGTATATTTGAGGATTGAGAAAAGCAAGAAAAAAGGAGAAACGATGAAAGATCAAATTTATTGTTAAATTGGTTGACAAATTTTCGGTGAGAAAGTAAAATTTGCAAAAAACGGAGATACCACAATACCGGAGAAAATAGAATGAAATTAGAATTGAAAAACGATTTTCCGATCAAATCTAAATTGATATGTGAGTTCTATTGCAAAAGTTAAGCCATATCTTGGTTTTTTTTTATTCCATTTTTCCTTTCTTTTTTTTTATTAATCATGAAAAGAGACTGTATTATTATTATTATTATTATTATTATTGATTTGTACTTGACTGACGATTATATTACAAATTATTCATTAAACGATTTCGATCATGTTTCATAATTGATGACGAAATTGAAAAAAAAAAACGATAATTTATTTTGGATTTTCTTTGATTATATATTATACAACATGAATATACTATATATATATATGCCATCGCTTACAATATTCTCTATATTAGAGGTTAATTGTTTTGTTCTAATCTACGTTCGCGAAAGCTATGCACGTAGTTTTCTTACGTTTTTCCTATACCTATTGCCTTAGTTGATTGATTATTGATTCGATTCAATTAGACTTCGAATCTTACTATTCCTATTATTATTATTATCATTATTATTAATGTTATTATCATTGTGCGTTATCATTATTCTATCATGGATAGGTGAATTTTAGTAGCAATGTATATATACATCAGCTATATATGTCCTGAAAGCAAAGAATTTGTTTGAAAACGATAAAAAAGGAGGGAAGAAAAAAACACATGACCCAGTTGACTCATTTCGATGATTATGTATATGATAGTTATATAATCGTTCGAATCTGTATCTAATCAAAAATATATAAATAAGGTATAATATTCATTTTGGATTATGCAGGAAATGAATGATCGAAAGTGAGGTACGACTCTGTTATGGAAAACAATAATGAAAATAAGATGTGAAACATAGATTTACTTTATCCTATTTCATCAACTTTCTCGATACACTACGATCGAAAGAGAGAGAGACAGAGAAAAAAAAAAGAAATATCTGTATGTATAACATAGAAATGAGATTTCAAAAAAGTGAATTATTTACATACAGCTACGTGAATATTATACCTATATATCTGAGCTGCTATAATTGATGATTAAAATTCAAAGAGATAATTATATATATATATATATATCGTTGTGTTCATTAAATATTATATAATGTAACATTCACTATTATCGTGATTATTATTATTATTGATAAATTCGAAATTTTATTAGTAAATTATTCTATATATGTATATAGAACTGGATGTTACCACATGGCTGGTCCGTGAATAAAAGAGAGACAAAAAGTTAAACAAATATTGGTAATATCGCGATCGTTCGAAATTGAAATTTTTATTACTGTAATTATATTCTATTACAAAATTATACACATAATATACAGGGCTGGGTAACATTTGAAATGGTTCTATTTTAAACAGATATTCAAAATGGAAATGGCATTTTCCATTTACCGTTTTAAATATTTTCGAAATCTGTTAATTCGATAATGTACCTCCATAACGAAAAATAACCGAAAGTGCAAACTTGATGAGATGACTCATTATAAACGAAAAATTATGTGTGAAAATTATAAAAAATCATTCATATCAAACGTATACCGCACAGCTACGTGTCGTTCTATATTAATTCGTTGAAAATTTCACATGTTTTATTATATTGTAAAATTGTTCATAGATATACGGATGGATGTGTGTATTGAATGCAAGCATGTGATATGAGAGAAGAAAATGTGAAAAAACAAACAGAAAAGAAAACAGTATGAATACCATAAAAATGAAAGAAAGTATACGACCGATCGTTCATATTCATTTTTGATACGAAAATGAAAAATGTTATTATTATTATTATTATTATTATTATTATCATCATCATCATCATCATCATTGTTTGTTATAATTATAAATGGAATGATTATTATTATAATTATAAGCTACATTCAAGATATGAATATAACATCGTTAATATTAAATATATTATTATTATTATTAATATTATTATTATATTAACGTTCTACACTTATATCTGTGTGTAATACAATATCCACGCGATAATTATAATTTTAATACAATATAACAATTACATTTTGTTTTCTGAAAGCGAGAAGAAGAGAGGAGGAAAAATCTAAACAGCAGAGGCGAAGGAGAATGATTAAAAACCCAAGAAAACACCCCGAATAGAAAACGAAAGTAGAAAACGATTGAAGAAACTTTGTTATGAGCTTATACAATAAGAGATAATCGGTGTACAATAAGTTACGATTAGCTGATATCCGAAGTATAATATAATATTACGATCTGCATACCTATGAATATGTTTGAGTATAAATAATATTATACATATAACTATATTATATTGTACGCGTACCTAGTCTATGTAATATTATATTGCATTATATCGGGAGTATAATAGACATGCGGCAATATGATTGTTGGCATATTTTTTTTTTTTTTTTAATTTAGAATTTATCAGAAGAAAAAGAAGATGAGTTGGAGAAATCAATTTGGGCGGATTTTTATTCGGATATATTTATACAATCATGGAATATGAAAGATGAAAATTAAAAAAGAAACAATAAACGAAAATGGAAAGCTAACTGGAGAAGGACTTGTCAGATTCATTATTCGCCTCTCCGCAAGCAGATTCGAAAATTCCCATACGATTTCGGACGAGGGTAACAAGCAACTTTTACATGCAAATTGGATGAAGAGAAGTAATTCATCGCAGTATTTTAATTTTTTAGAAAAATTTCACAAACTGATGAATACAGAAGCAAGTAAAGCGGACTATTCTCTAAATTTGTAAATCGAACGAGCTGTGATCGCTCGATATTTTCCACTCGATATTATAGCATTTGACAATACCGTCTAGCGAAAAAATTCTGTAATTATCACTGAAGAAGTAGAAGACAGTGCCACTTCTTCGACTCATTTGTTCCCCTGATACAGAGTCGAATTTTCAGGTAAAAGTACACCGAAATCTGGGATTTCAACGGAAGCAGCTCGGAGGAGTTTCCGTCCCTCCGCTCAACCTTTCGCCAACGCTGTGATCTCCTGCTATCTCTACGAGTATTTTATGCAAAAAATGGGTAATTTCTCCGGCTCAGATGTGCTTCTGGTACCAAGCCGCGATACCAATTACTAACAGTCCATTCGCCATCGATAAATATCGAGATCGATCGGAAACAAAATCATCGTAGGGATAACTGAGGACATTATTCCGGTTTAATTCAGAAAATTTTCTCTCGTCATGGAATTACCGTAAAACGCTCGGATTAGTGCATCCTCCGCCAACAAACCACTGGAGAATGACTGCAGAATGCATCACTCGAATTCACTCTGGAAATTAAGGGACTGGTGGATATGAAGGTGAGCTTTTGTATGCTCTTTTTTTATTAACAAACCGAAAGAAAGGTTTAGGCGCAGCCTACAAACCATTTTACATCAAATTCAAGAATATAGCATTCACATACTTAACAATTACTTCAATTTATCCTATCCCGGCTAAGAAGTACAGATTGCTACGGCTAAATTTCCGAGTTCTTCACAGTAGCAACATCTGTAGGAGAGAATAAACAAAGTTATTGTCCACGCCTCTTATTCGAAATCCATGTAACAAAATCGAGAAGACAGTACAAGCGTAATAGTTGTACACAAAAATGATCTTAGTAAGTTTGTCGTGACATTCAAACTACAAAATGTAGTTTGTTTTTGTAATAGAATGACATCGATAAACTCTGATAATTGGATTTCTTTTATATAAATCTAGAACATCCCAGAATAACTCTATGGAAATAGAGAGCGCTTCAAATCACCACGTCAATACTGCAGTTTATATAGTTTGAAATTGCGTTTCGAATCCTAGGACGTGAATTACATAGCAGCGATTCCACGTACCGGCGAACTTCAACATTAATTACTCATTTTTCTGATAAAGAGCTTTATCTAACTATCGAAACTTTCACAGCGCCAAAAGATATGGTGTTAAGAGGCCATTGGAGTCGCCGCTGGCAATCTAACCTAGCTAACATAAGGAATAATCATTTTCCATCAAATCCGAGCGTTGTTTTGGAAAAGTAAAATATTTAGCCCATTTCTGCCATCGTACTCAAAGAATTCTCGAAGTTTCATTGAAATCGATCCAGTCGTTTGCGAAGATTTACGATTCTCGTTTCCGAGACGGTTCCTGTACATCTAAGATAGCGCGTCCAAATGCCCCTTAAGGCCAAATTCCCGATGAGATACCGGGAAAAGACTGGGAAATTTTAAACCAGTTGTCCAGAGCGCATCCTCGATAACGAAACTCTTAATGCTTTGTTCTGAACGATCCAGAGTGCGCCAGCTGGCGGTGCGATCCCTTTCTTCTTCCTATACACTGTCGCGTGTTAAGCGAGACGTGTGTGTTCGGTTGCCTGATTTCAGGCGCCGGGATTGTTCCGATGCCTTAGTTGTGTTCGTAGTAAATCACTTCGCTTGCAGTATATTATTTTGTCGGTTTTCGATCTGAAATAAAGGTAGGTTCTTCATCGTGCCGTATATTCTTAGAATGGGTTTCTCATTTCATCCTCCGAATATAAAATTGTTTATTAATTATCGTCACACCACGGCTTTCATTTCCATTTCAACACGGTCTATTTTTAGGTTAGGAAATGATTTTCTGGTACATATTTATTGCTGAAAATAGGTCAGTCGAGAATCCCGAATCAATGCTTTCGTCACGATAAAAAGTTTCTACGAATCGTATGATAAGAAAAGACTCTTGACAATACAAAAATTAGAACTGATAAAATCGAAAAAAATACAAAAAATAAAGAAAATTAAGAAAACAAAATATCACGAGACACTAGCCAATGGGAAGCGAGGCACTGAGCAGTAGCGCTCATCCTGTATCAATATTCATCCGTTCATACCATTATAAATTGAGGAAAAATCCCGATTGCAAAAAATATCGGATCTGATTCTACACGAAAAATCAATGGACGGATAAACAATTGAATAGAGTTGTTAATTATTTGTAATTTAGATGCTAGAAAATCTCAAGAGAACGGGACTTACAGTTGTTGTCGGATTACTAGCGGTAGAAACGATATGGCAAATTTACAAACGAGTGAGAGACAGAAGGAATAACAATTCGAAAAAAGTTATTCAGGAGGTGTTATTTTGTTCCGAGGAGTTGTCTGCCTGTCGTTTACACGCTGTTTCGAGAATACCGTGCGATCGCCATAATTGTTCAGTTAAAACGATGAGGTGAGGATTGTATATCATTGACGAATAAATTCAATCGAATGTGTGATTTAAAAAAAAATGTTTCTTGGTGTTGTAATTTTGTGTGTGTGTGTGTTTTTTTTGTTTCTCTCTTTCAATCGGACTACATGCAGGAAATTGATCGCGTACATCGAATCCGCGAAGCGAAGTCTTGATATCTGCATGTATTTATTGAGCTCCGAGGATTTAGCCGGAGCGATTGCGAGTTCATTTTCACGCGGTGCTATTGTCAGGATAATTATCGACGGAGGAATGGCAGATAATAATGCCTGCGATCGTAGGATACGAGAATTTCAAGAAAAGGGTAATAATTGATTACAAAAAATCGAGGAGCGTGTGAAGAAATTTGGATGAAATGAATCGCTGAGGGATGAAATTGAGCGAAGAAAAAATCGGAAGAAAAGAACGATATTTCGAATATTCATAGATTCGTATTTCTTCTAACGCCGCATAATGGCAATAACTTGTAACTTCAATCCATAACTCTTGTGATTTTAATTGGCATTATCCCCTTTGGATCAAGGTATCAAAGTGAGAATGAAGACGTCAGAGTATCTCATGCATCACAAATTTGCAATAATTGATGCAGAGCTTTTAATAACTGGAAGTACAAATTGGACGATGCAGGCATTGCATGGCAACTGGGACAACATAATAGTATCAAATCAAGAGGCTCTTGTCAATCCCTTCGTTAACGAATTTAATAGAATGTGGAAAGTGCTGATCGAGGGAGAAGACTAGAGGAAAAAAGGGGAATAGGAAGAAAGAGAAGAATGGATGTACGAGGACGAGACAAGAAAGATGACAATTTGTCATACAGTCTCATTTTTTTCATACTACGTACCGGCAAAAGTCATGATCTATATTTGCTCCATATTTTAACGTTTTTTTGGTCTTCTTCCATTTCGTTTCATTTCCTTTTCGTTTTTTTTACCTCTTCTTGTCTTGCTTAAGTCTGCGGCGAATTTTCAATATTTTTGACCGAATTATTTCATAATTCTCTTGATAGAACAAAATTGTCACATATAATACATCATAATAGAAATACGGATTAGAGAACTCGTGACTTGTTATCCATTGTATCCTGCATTTCATCAGATCATTTCAATTTGAATACCAATTGGGAATAAAGGCGACGTTGTCAATGAATTTTTGCCGCATTTTCGATTCTCTTTACATTCGTTCTATGGCTAAGCTCATACCGATGATTCTTCCTAACAAGAGAAACAACGATCATACATCTTCTTCCAATCTTAGAACTCTATTGATGAGCTTATTAGCCTGGTGACATTAGTACATACGTCATAGACTCCGCAGCAACACAATTCACCGGTCTATCTACGGCTCAACAGACTGGGATGTGTATCTACAGAGTTATAACATCATCCGAATGGATCCTGAAAGGATCCAATATCAGCCCACAGGATGACGCACTCCGATGATTGAATGATTACGTGCTACGTGGAATACGGATGAAGAATTTGATTATTTGCTCGTATGAATCTATGTATGTGCCTGCTATTACGTGCTCGAGAGTATGTAATACCTACGTCACCCGTGCATTCGTTTCATTCGAGATTTTTTGATGGATAATTTTTGGCCATTATTATCAGGTAAACATTATTATGTATTTTGGATTCGTTTCTTTTTTTTTTTTATGGTTTTCTTCCCCTTTTCTCTCTGGAAAGAGGAGGTACGGGCACATAATTATGAAACGCCAATTCCCGGGGGACGCAACGATCATTCAGAGTTGGTCCCACATGAATCGGATGATTGTAATTACACATAACTATGATTATGGAGTATATCCAGTGATCCGTACAGACTTAGTCTCTGTTTGAATCTTTCATTTTTCTCCAATAATGGTGACGAACTGAGAACAAATGACGAGAAGATTGAAAATCCCGAAAACCAATACGAAACTGAATCTCCACATACCGCGGTTCGAGTATACAGAAAATTAAAGAGACATTTCTCCCCCAAAAAAGGGAAAAAATGATCACGAGAAAATTCATTTTTCCGAAAATCAAACAACTATTATCCCATCAGAATTAGGATTCATAATCATCTTGAACGATATAAATAAGCGCCTATAGTCAATTTTATATTACGTTATATACTACCGTGCGCACATGCAGCAGGGAAACCCCCAAAAAGGAGAAAAACTCAATTTTCGAAAAAGTAGATCACTTTTTTTCAATTTTTGTATCGTTTTCCTCCTTCTAGTCCCAAGTCAGATGATTGCTGTGATAGTATGCCGCAATCGGTTAGTTCGATTACTGACTACTATGGATACATGCTTCACTATCGTATTATAACAATACTTAGTAAGTAGAGACGTGTTTTGGACACCACTTAGGTTACAGTGAGGGAGTTACCATGACGATTCTGACGTTATCTCAGACAGTTATACCTATAGTAATGTTATCATATTATAGAGTAGAGATATACAGGGTGTCGGCGAACTCAGTGCTTTTTTATTAGAGGCTCGAGGGGGCTTGACTTGGTGGTCCAGTAATTGGAAATAGTCGCGGGCCGTTGCGGTGTCTGTGAGATACAGCTCGTTTGGAAAGTCGTGCTAGCGATTGAAAAAATTTTTGTATTTTGAACCAGACTAGAAAGTTGTACCGAGGCAGCTGCTCTTCTCGAAATGTACTGTACGACACCGTTGGACGGGAACAGCATATTGAAGAGTTAGCGAACTGTTCATTCCGTAGATTACAATTTCTGATTCTCGAACTGGAAGATTGATGGGGCGCCAGCGTGATTTTGAATGTCCTGTATCTTGCAGTTGATGAGTAATTAGACTGTTGAACTTCATCATCCTCATCCTACGGATTCTTCACCTTAAGAATTGGCTTTGAGTGAAAATTTCAGTTCCTGTTCTTCTTTGTTTGCTTCTCATCTGAGCAGAATTGAGAGTACATGCGAATCAACAGCGCTAAAATTTAGCCCAATAAATAATAATCAATTCATGAGAGTCGTCGGTGAAACCTACATACCTATAGGTATATAGGCTACGTACAGACAATGATCAATTAGGTGATATCAGAAGCGAATTGTGCAATAGGAATCGATCGAAAAAAAGGAGAGAAAACCAATAAATGTAAGAGGCTGAACAAGCACTCGTAAATTAACAAATTATCATCATACCTATTCGCATGGGAGAACGGGAAGAGAAATAAAGATTCTATCTCATCCACTTCGTGTTATTCTCTTTCCTCCATTTTCGTTGTTGTTGTTGTTGTCTATTCTTCAACCCGAGAATAGTATCGATCAGCAGGTTCGCATCTTGAATTCCAATCATTTTAGATCAGAATGCTGATGAGGGAGAATTGTGCTTCATGGAAAAATGTGAATATGAGAAATTTCGTCGGTAGTACCGTGATTGGAATGTAATTTGTATAATTGAAGTGGGGTTTTCTATTTCAAGTCCTTCGTCCTCCTCTTGTCCGCGGAGGTTTCAATCTCGTGACGTCGCTGGGTAGCAGGTAGGTAACACCTGCTCCAGCGTCTCGTTGCTGAATGACGTCACGAGCTAAAGCGATCGATTCAACAGCCTCCCTCCCCATCCTAGTGGGATTTCGTCACGGATTCTCTCCTCTCGGTCTCGTTCTCTCTCGATTCGCGCGATCTCTGGCTGCCAGTGATGCGAAATGTAGCCGCGCGGTGAAAAGAAATAAATAAAAAGATAGAAAAACGTATTTTGCTTTCTCAATATCGAAATCGCATAGTTACATCGAAATTGAAAGAGAGAAAAACGGTTGAATCAATATTTTAACAAAAATTAACCGTAATTTTTGTTCTGCCGTGCGATAATTGATGTGAAAGAAATGTCGAGGAATATGACTCAATCTGCGTAATATTAAATCTCTGTTTCCTATTATTATACGATACACATAATGTACGTCGGAGTGTCATATAACTGCGGTAGGTTATACGTACTCCGCGAGCTCTGTACTTCCGCGCTCTTCTGCATTTGTAATAAAATTCTAGAACGAAAAAGAAATATTTTAATGACTACTCAAAAGCCACAATGCTTGCCAAAAGCCTTGAAGTATAAGTATAATATATATGTATACCTATATGAGCGCTGCGGTAGGTATAAAGTATAATTTGCGTGAAACTATGTTAACTTGCTCTATTGTTACGACGTCTCGCTACATGGTTTCTTCATTCGCACGGTATTTCACTTGTTCCTTGAACTTGAAAGAACTTGCAGGTTTATTTCTTCGTTCGAGAAAAGCGAGAAATGAAAGAGAAAAAAAGGAATGCAACACACGAAAAGCCATTAACCGAATAATTGTGTCTGGAATTAATGTGGTGGGGCGGTTCGGAATTGCAGTCGAAGAGCTTCTATTTTTACATTACGAATCGCTGTAAACTGTGAAACTGAAATTTTTGGGGAAATGAAAAAGGAAAAAAACCAAAAACGACGTCAAACATAGTGTAATAGTCACGGATTTACAAAAAGAGAACGGAATTCACATCGCACGATTTTCCATGCCAAATAGTTATATATACGTTCTTTTTCGGTTTTCAAGCTTTTATTAGATTTTAAGTTGGTGAATTTCAAATTTTGACTTTTTCTCTGTATCTGTCTCCGCTTCTTTCGAGGGACTCATCGTATCATATTCACTTCCGGGAGCAAAGATGAGTGAACCAAAACAAAAAAACTGCATACATGTACCTAAAGCTACCTACATGACCACCTACGTAGGTGCACGTCAATTTATTCAGACTCCGTTCTCGTATTGATTTTGTATTTTTAGATCAACGGACACCCTGTAGTGCGAGCGAGCGAGAGCTACGCTGCTAATAAAATCAAACGTTAATTCTTAAGGAAAGCAAGACAAAAATGGGGAAGGGGGGAAAAAATCCAAAAATTACATAAAATCAGCCTTGCTCTTTCGCATACCTAACATCCAGCGGATAAATTATCAACGCTCCATTCCATTTATTCTCGTTTTTACTACCGAAAAATTTCGATGTTCAATTTTATAGCCTTTTCAAAAATGTTATCGTAGTTTTGATAAATGGCATATTTTTTTTTTTTACGACTTCTCAACGGCTATTTTACGTTCTTATAATTGTATAAATGCATATACTTTTTCCGTTCCGTGATACCTATTTCAAATTTTCTTCGTTTCTTTTCTCGCTTACCGTTTTCTTTCTCATTTTCGCTCCTCTTTACGCCCCAGAAATTTCTCCGAGAATCAACGTCTCCGGCACGAGGCGGCTGGAGACGGTGCTCTCGAGTGACTAAACTACTAACCAGTAACCACGTGCGTCACGGACGAATCCTGCTCAATATCGCAAATCAGTAGTAACAGCCTCCCACACCAGAAATAGATCGGACATGCCAGTCTTGCATCTGACCAACTAGCCGGCGCGGCGCGGCGGGGCTTACAACATTACTGAGACTGCAGGAGCCCTACAAGATCGGCAGCCGGGCGAGGATTTACTTTGCTTTTTCGTTGAAAATATTTCGAAAATGGAGAAGAATCAAGGATCAAAATCGTAGGCGGATTTTCGAACCCGATGAAGGCCGAAAAACAGAACACAACTTTTTCGAACATGGTATGTATATACAATGGAAGAGGGATTGAGAGGGAAAACAGAAAAAACGATTCTTGGGAACAGGTCAGAGAAATTAGACATCTCTCTTGATTTCAGTCGACAAATTCGGGTTTTCTGAGTATAATCGATCTCATTGTGATTAATGGATTGGAAATAAAAAGGAAATCTAAGTCAAAAGGGGCAGTAAGAAGACGAAGTGGAAGAAGAAGAAGGAGCAGATTAAAAATGGAATATACCCACCACTGCCACGTTCTCATACTGAAGTAAATTATTACGTATAGAGTGTACATAGGTAAAAGAATGAAACTGCTGTGCGATAACCATTATCTTATACTCACGCCGATTATGACCCAGCTCTGGAGGCTGGAACGTTTGGTTCAATATCTTAGGCGTACGACGATCGCACCTATAATACGATCATCGTCATCGTCATCTTCTGTTTCTTCTTCTCATTCCTTTTCTTGGGAAAGAGAAAAGAATCGGGGACCTGAATTGACATGAACGGAACTAAAATAATGGAACTGGAACATTGTCCGTACCGTGAGCATATATATAAATAGTAACTCTCCGACGTGAGCAATTATGATTTTCATAAATGTCACGTGCTGATTGTGAGTTAAGAGAATGGCGCATGCCGAGCGTTTTATAAACTGGCTAAACGCGCACTTGCAAAAGCTAAAACAGTTGCAGTCTTATTATTACGATTCGAAATTTCTTTGCTTTTTCATGGTCGGCATGGGGGGGGGGGGGGGGGGGGAGGATATTATTTTACATTTTCCAGGGGAAAAATAAAACGCCTCGTGACTATCCACTGCCTGCACGCACTGAAATGCAACGCAATGAAACAGAATGCGATGCAATAGAATGCAATTACTACTCGATGTTGTTTCAGTCGCGTCTCGAGGTTCTCGAGCAGCTGTTAATTGACCAACCAATAAGAACCTCCTCTCAGTCGCTGACTGCTGCCACCCTCAACCACCTCATCGTCATGTTTCTTCTTCTTCTTTTTCTTTTTTCTCTTCTGGGCGGCGTTCTACCGTGTGACTTGGCTTTCGAAGCTTGTCAAAACACATTTCGTCTATAAATAAAGGAGAACACTCTCGAAATAGAATTTCATGTACAAAAATAAAACCGGGATTTCAGAGAGGATCACAGGCCTCGGGCGATGTACCTACTTGCACTGCTGTCAGATTTACAATGTATGGATATAGATGAAGATCACGACGTAGCGGGGGCAGCATGGAAAAACCTCGTACGAAGAATGTACCTAAGTATATAATATAATTAGAATGGATTTCTATAAATTCGTGTCGTTCGATGGATAAAAAAATTCATTGACTAAAAGAAGACGAGCATCGATTATAATCATCATTAATCGAGCCTTGGGCCACTCTTCTAATTTCTTGTTGTAGCTCTGAAACTCAAATTTTCGGGGTCGAGGCTTCGATTTGTAAGCTTTTCTCCGTGGAAGGTGGCGAGTGAGCTTTTTCCGGTTATTTTCTAGCGATGTATCGGAAGTTCGAGACTTGCATTCGTGTCATCTGGGTATACTTATTCCCTGCAGCAGGTATGGCTGCGGACTTGGAAGAGAGAATCGATGTTTATTGCCGTTTTGTCATCGATAAACAAACACGTATCTATCCTATCGACGTGCCGTTTCCCCTCCTAGCTGCGAAACGAAAGTTGAACCGATTAATTATACCAACACAAGCTATCGGACATATTTGTTTGCGGTTGTGGACAGTTAACGAAAACCATCTGTTGCTCTTCTGCGCCGCACTGCAGGGAATTATTCACTGTTATTAAAAAATGTCTGATAATTTTATTCAAACGTTAGGTAGATCGAATTTCGAATGAAAAATCATCGGGTCGGAAATTTTGGAAAATGGAAACCGAAAGATAGATATTTGGGTAATTATTCACGAGAAATTCGTGTTCATTTATTCCTAGGTATGATTGGAGTGTATGCATCTCATTTTAGACAAATTTCGACAGAGAAAAGGTTAAAGTCCATCCTTCTTTTTGTTTTTGACCCGCCGAGAACCGCGTTTGAGATTTTGAGGGGTGGCGGCGATATTTTCGGCCAAATAGTTATATAATTTTGAAATTCGGAATCCGGGGGTTAGAAATCCGGGAATTTTAATTGCACCGTCGATCGATTGACGGGCAAAATTGAGCAGCGGTTGAATTTGAATTCAGTTTCATTCTTTTCTTTTTTTCATAAGCTACCGCTGACCGGTTTTTCAATGAAGCTTATTCTGATTGGCGATGGCCAGTGGAGATATGTGTGTATACGTACGCATAAAAATGGCTCTTGAAAATTGAGGACTTCAATGGTTGAGATGCGGAGGAAGCCGGATCATGACACGGACACAATGTACGAAGGATCAGAGAACGAAGGTATATTTATGGCTACGGTTTTCCACGCGATCGATTTTTCGCAGAGAGTGTAGGTGGCTTTTCACCTTTACTTGCGTGGGGTAAAAATTTATAAATAGAATACTCCCTCTCTTAGCTCCCTCTCTCTCTCTCGCTCTCTCTCTCTTTCTCTATTACCGTACATACACACGCAAAGTGTGAGCTTACCTTCGACATACCATAACGAGGGTTGAGGGTCGCCGTCGCCCACTCAATTTCTTCATCCCACTCTTTTTTCTACGTGATTAATTTTCGGGAATCTAGATCAAGCAAATGGAAATATAATGATTCTCCATTCTGTAGACCAACACACACATTTCTCAATTTCTGTCCCCGTTTATCTCCCCTTCATACAATTTTTCATCTGTCGTACAGTTTATACAATTTTGAAAATTTCCGCCACAGCTGTTGCATGTCAGAAGACTATAAAAATGGAAAATAAAATGAAGAAAAATTTCACTGAAATTTTATCTAATCCCAGTTATACATTTAACAGACACGAGAACCAAAAATGAACGATACAAAATTGTTGTACGGAGAAAAATGTCTCAGGCATGGTTTTTTTTCTATTCTTTTTTTTTCTTTTGCTTTTTCTTTCCTTTACATTTTTCGAGGGCCGACGAATTCGACGTAATTTTTCTTTCCTCTGCCCGCCTCGAACTCGTTCCCGAAAAAAATGGATGGAGAGAAAAGCGGGGAGAAGAAACGTACGCAACAGAAAAAAAAAATCTATTTTCTGAATCCGGAACCAAATCCCGGGTCTCGACTCGGCGTGGGTGGTTGAAATATCAGGCTGTACCTCCCGACAGTGGGTCCCGGGTATCCAGGCTTTGTCGCCATGACGACGAGACCTTCCCCAGACCATCCCCATCCCTCCTCCAACTCACAAGCAGTAACAACCCTTCTTTGAAGGCTGCCTGGCTCAATTGGTTCTATGGTTGGTTTAGAGGAACGTGCCCCGTACGCCCTGTGCAACTGTTTCAACAATATCGAAGCAATTGTTTGTTTAAATTATTATTATTATTATTATTATTATTATTTTGTTCTCTTGTTGTCTCTGGGTTTCGCTGATTTTTGTGGAACAATTCCGGTCGGGAAATAAAAATGGAGGGGTGTAAAAATGTTGATGGACTGAAAATTATTTGCTAGTCAGATTTTCGACTTTTTGATTATTCACGTTTATTTCGATATATACAAAAAAGTATTTCTCTACTCTTTTCTCTTTCCAATATCTTGCGAAACGTGGATAACTTTGTATTTTCTCTCCCTCTCTCCCTCTCTCTCTCTCTCTTTTCCATATTTTTTCTATGAATTCATACGCTTTCGCATTACCGTTGTGCGGATCACCATCACCGCAATTATTTTTACACCATATCCAAAGTTTTCGACCTAATATCAATATTCTAATATTTCATAATAAACTTATACCTAATGTTGTGTTACATCGTTATACTATTCTATACTTTTTACTACAACCATATAATTTTTCAGACCTCTAATCTCATATTTTATAGTCACGTTTTGCAATTTTTTTCACGCGCCCACACACACAGCGATTGATCATCAATTTTGAAATACACATTTATACAGTTTTTATGCTTTCTTCTCAAGTTCATCGTATGGTGTATATAATAATAATAATAATAATAATAATAATAATAATAATAATAAAAATAATAATCTATAGCTTTAGTTTGTTATACTTTATTTGTAGGTACATTTGTAGTATGCATGTACTTCTACTATTACCTAAGTATAAGGCCAAGTCATCGCGTGGCAATTATCATTAGTATATTTATTAATTATCATCATCCATCGACCGTTTATTCATCAATTATCTTTGTTATTATACACAAGTTTAATCAAAACGAACTTATCATTCACATTATAATGTATGTATATATTGTAATATTATTTATACTATTGGTATATTGTTCGCTTCTATATAAACGTATAAATATAGAAACCATTACGCGTGGGATTAGTTCAAGTTAAGTTCGTTCATCATCATTTAATTTTTGATTTATTCATCAACAATTGTCGTTATTGTTATAATTAATGTTATCATTGTTATTTCTATTATTATTCCCTCACTTTATATTCCTATTTCAACGATTTTCAAAATTTGTACGTTCTACTACGACAAAGAATTTGTATAGATTTTTATGCAATCAATGTATCCCCATTCGTTCACGATTTTCAGTCAACTTACAGAAATTGAATTTGTTCACTCCTTTTTCGATTTATTGAAAATTGGATGCATGAGATTTGGTAATTATAACTTAGTGACAAATTATTATATAATATCATACAGATGTTGGAAATATCAAAATTTTCATATTGTACAAGGATTTTCCTCCCGCAGGCTTTTTCCGATTACGAAATTAATTTTTCCCGGCTTTGCAATTTTTCTAGAAAAAAAAAACTCTCGAATCCTATTTACTAGCAAAATATATCATACAGCTATATGTTAATACGTCGAACGAACTTTGATTTGAGAAATTCAACTTAAATTATATTTATGCTTACATATTTACATCACATTTTTCAACTTGTTGTTACGCACATTATTGTGTATATATATATATTTCTAACCATACATAATAAAATATATATAGAACGTTTCTACAAGAATATACAAGGCGAGGCAAAAAATGTTTGGATTCGTGTTTCGATTCGTTTTTGCTTCTCTTCTTTCTCCTTTTTTCTCGCTTTTGACTCGCACAGACGCCTTACTCAAACAATATATCACTTTCAACATCTTGACTACAAATTTTCCCTACGCGTTATAGATTGATCTTGGTATATCTACATGTATGGGGCGGTGTAGGTCAAGAACGAAATCCCATTTTTTGATTGTTTCTTGAAGACATCAAATTATTAATTATATCGGTGGAACGTATTCAACTTTTATTATTTCTGCTATACTATTTTTTCTTTCTCTTCTCATATAATTCGAGTTTTGATCTGTCAGTTTGCTTTTACTCATTTTTCTATTCTCGCCCAATATTCCATTTTCGAGTATCCACACTCATGTAATACGTGTAATAGTTATTTATTCATTTCAGTTTAAGGGTGAAAATTTTTAAGGCCTTATTATTATGACTATTATTCTTTTTATGTACAATGTATAGTCTATGTATGTACTTCGAAAACTATCTCTAAATGTATAGAATTCTAATTCTCTGCACGAAACCTTCTATCGTGTATGTATGCACCTATATATTATGTGCGTTATGTACCTATACGCAACTATGATATTATAAATAAATATATATATATATATATCTATAACACGATCTAACGCTATCACTCCTATCATCATTTTCATTACCATTATTAATGCGATTATCATCATCATCTTTACGATCATCATATAATATTTTATCAATCAAGTTTCATTTGGAAATGTTAATTATTGTCTCTATATCAGCCAATGCCACGTGTATGTACGTAAACGTTGTAGACCACGCGATCAATCCACTGAATTACGTATATTTACATTGGGCTACCACCGATTCATTGACATCATATAATTAGGTATAATATATTATAGGTATAATATATACAGTGAATTTATGGATGATTCGATTGTGAGTGGGAGCATGAAAGAGAAGCTGGAACTGAAAAAATTTCAGAAAAAATAATGAACATCATTGATGCAACCATTTTTTTTCTCTCATTTTCAGAATTTGCGAACAATCGTTTGGTGGCTGTGTTCAAAATTATTGAAAATTGAGGAAAATAATCAATAATTTATGAACAAAAGACGAAAAGGGTCGTTTGCGACCACGTGTACGTGTAATTATATACTATGTTATCACATCGCAATTATGAATGTCATTTTATCATCTCTCTTCAACCAATCATCAAGTTTTTTAACAAGTTTCTGATCGCTATGAAATATATCGGGCTGGACTCAGACCCATAAAGATGTTGAGGTTGCCATTGAAGGGATCCCGTATTCATGGAGCGATTCTCCGTTAAAAACTGAGAAGAAAATTCCTTCACGGTATTTTCGTCCGAATTCTAGTTCTCGGGATATTCGAGTTTCTAGTTTTTTCAGTTAGGGACGCTCCCGCTACGCGGCGCTGTTATAATTCACGTGAGCCACCATTACTCGATTCTCATTGTCAATCTTCTCTAGTTTGAAAACTGTCATCAGTCCCTTGAACTTTTTCTTTTCTCCAGAATTTTCTCCTCAATTTTCAATTCGCTTTTAAACTCTCGAATATATAATAATACCCGACTCTAATTTCACGACTCACTCGACCGACTATAAATAATTGACCATAATGTATTTTCACACGCTAAATACTAAACGGATAATTTTTCCCGTGATTTTGTCTTTGTACTCTTATCAATACCTCGTCCCTTGTCTCCGCCAATCGAAGCCTCTTGATTTCCTCCACGTTTTTGGGATCTCTTCCCTCTGCCTAAGCTTGCGACTATCAAACTTTTGTATCCGCGATCAGCTTTCTCTACCCCAGGAACTTTGAATAACATTCTGAGGCTCGGTTCACTGACGGATCTCGATGATATAGCTATCTCTCACATGGGCTCTGATCCCAAAGCACCGATCAGCCCTGGTTCACCGATATTCGAATCACACTGCATAACCCACTCCCAAATTCTCTTAGTGACAACTTTCTGATCGACCGTTGTCTCGAGCCCGTAACTGTTCAATAATTTTCTAAGCTTATTTTTATTCTCATCGACATTAGTTTTATCATCGACCAATGTGTCGAGGTACAGAAGACTGTCGCCCCTTCTCGCAAGGCTTTCGCTAACGTCAACCGACGTCGAAGTTACACTGTGACTCAGTTTGTTGACGCACCACGAGTCCTTGAGGTATTTATTTACCTCTGTAACGGTGGCTCGCTTCTCTGGTTTGTGCTCGAATATCCTTCTGAAGTATCGCAGAAGCCTTGGAGTGAACCGTCTGAACGTAGCCGGTATTTTGGTCGTTCTTCTTTTCAGCCAACGCTGGAAACCCGAGTAGTCAGGATCCTGTATGAGGTCGGCGCTCTGCCACGGTGGATTCCCAGTCAAACATACAAAAAGCACAATTCCGAACTGCCAGCAATCGGCGCTCCGTTTGCACGTGTACCTCTCATTTTTAATAACCTCGTAAACTTCAGGTGGCAAAAATGGGACCCATGTACACCGAATTTTATTCACAAGGGTTCCCTCCTTCTTAGTGCAACCGAAATCACAGAGTTTTATCTTCGACATGTCCTGAGTAAAGACGAGGATATTTTCCAACTTGACGTCCCGATGGGCCAGCTGTTTGGAATGAAGGAAATCAAGGGCTGACGCAAGCTGGCCACATATCCGCTTGCACACGTCTTCTGACAGTCCACCGGCCTTCACGTTTCCAGAGAGATCACCGAACGGCGCATATTCTTGAGCGAACACGTAACAGTTCTCTGCCTTGAATGCAACTGCGTATGAACTCAGAATGTTCGGATGTGGACTCAGGTGATAAGAGTAGTGAAATTCTCTGTAGAAGTCTTTCTCGGATGTCAATTCTTGGTGCACCGCCTTCAGGACTACTCGAGTCTGGGTGCGTTTGTGGGTCGCCAATAGTACCTTAGCAAAACTGCCCTCCCCCAAAGTTTTCTCAACATCGTATTCATTCGTCAGGTCCAGCTCCTCCAAAGCCACTTCTTGGACGCGGTGAATACCCGATTCCTTCTTCTCGTGAAGCTTCATCTAAAACAATCCAATGAAACGATCTCATTATTTATTTGTCCGTTGAAATTTTCTTCGGCGGAGTGGGGAGCTGGTGGTTGAATTAGTTTCTGCAGCGGCGGAAAACCGCTGATGCCTCGATCAAGTCACTTGGTGAGTTCACAATCATCGAATGATAAGCAGACCACCGGCAGACTAACAATTCGGATCTCATGAATTTATAAAGACTCCGATCGATTTCGAACCGGCAATCACCTTGAATATATGGATGTCATGTTTCGGTGATTCTCCTATCAAACGGAAGTCGTTGGATTCAAACAAGTTGATCGGGAATTATTCCTCCTCCTGATTCTATCCGTACAAAAACATCGATGAAAAAGAAGGATAACGGATGACTCCAGAGAGAAATAGACATCGTGGGGGATGAAAAAGACTACGAAACTTGACCTTCATCGGTAAACGAAAACAATCCAATTTACTACAAGAATTGCTCATTCTACGGCCGCTTCGATCCCATTCAGCAAAAAACTTGGATCTGTCTAAAACAATGAGCATGAGTCTGGAGTCCGCAACGGAGGTTCCAATGAATCTGAAATTCACGCAGCAAGCGTACAACATCGATGCCTGGGAATTAGTACAGCGGATCCACGATGGATTTTTCTCAGGGCACTTTTCTTTTCTTCGGCTTCTCGCAGAAATCTCTGCAAGATCTGAAGCCAAGTGAAATTACCCTTCACGCTCAGACAACACTGGATCGATGTTACTTCGGCGTCTCTAATGTTCGTTCTCTCAGAGCTGGATCGTCGCCAACGAGACCTTCTGATTACACTCCTCTTACTGCTACTATCCCCCGCGCGTCTACGTGGGGTAGCTGGCCCGCGTGACGCCGCTCCAGTCACTGTTTCCACGTCGATGAAAAAAACTGTAAAATTGTGTCAAACAATATAAAAGTTACGCAATTTAACGAAAAACCGAGGAAAAGAGGGAGAAGATATGACAGACAAGAAATTCTATGAACGAAAACAGATTTTTATCACAAATATTCACAATTTCGTTAGAAATTTTCTCGAAGTACGTCGAAGATCTCAGATGTTAACGTCGCGATTTGAAAATCATAAAGATAAGAGTCTGACTAGAACATCCTCGCTCGAAGAATCTCAGCGAATTTCAAATACCGAACAATCATTTTGGATTCAAAATTGGTGTACTTTTCTGACTTGGCTGTTTCGAGGAACTAGTCGAGAAGGTATTTCTTCCGATGTCTATCCAAAGCATCCGAAACTTAGGGATTATAAGCGAAAAATTCTCGGTCTAGCTGCACAAGTGAAAAGAGGAAAGATCAAGCCAATGTTGATTTAGTCACAGGTTCATCTCTCGACCAACAAGCAATACGCAGAGCGAAGAAAAATTCCTCCATTTATGATATTGCCTGTCGCTGACCACGCGATACCACGCCACTTCCATATCGATCAAACTTCCCTTTTTTTGCTTCGTTTTGTCCATTGGGGCTCAGAAACTAGATGATGAAATATGCTTTTCAGTTTCCACTCCGAACGACCTATGTCTGCGTTATTCAGATTCTTCTGACTCCTCGCTCCTTGCTCTGAAAGTCCGCGAGTCAATGCAGAACGTGAATTATACCGATACACATCAGCTTCATAATCTTTTCCCTCTGAAGTTGACCTATATGTGTTTATGTACAGGTAGGGCTTCTACTGCAGCTGCAAATTTTCACGGTTCAAACTCTCGACCTTCGCGCGGGCGTGGTCGATATGAAACACAAGACCCTCAAGTGGCCGGGCGGTAAGGAGTCGCCCAACCGAACTCTTTCACCGGTGCAAAAATGGAAAAAGACGTCAAAAACGGGGGAATGAAACGAAATCAGAAAGATGGAGGAAAATGTGTAGCGGGGTGGAAAATGAACGCTTTCGAAGTATGGAAAAGTTCATTACTTGTTGTACGGAGAAGAATTGCAATATACGAAAAGGAACAATCGTGAAGAAATTTGAATGAATTATACCTCATCGACGGAGAAACGAAAAACAACGATGAACAAAAATTCCAAAATTCGCTTAGTTTTGTAGATTCGTTCTTTATTGCATAACACTCAATGAACGACTCGACGTGGCAATTGTTGTTCATAATGTCAATGCCTCGTGATCATATTCTGACTAGCGGCTACCCGCCCGCTGAGTTATTTGGCCGCGGTGAAAGGGATGATCAATTCCACATTCAGTGTATATTCATACAACGTCCGATTTCATACGTAATTTCGAATGGCTTCCGATTCTAATGAAAATAGGAATTGACGTTGTATAGCTATACTGCGACTTCCGGTTTCGTTCGAAAACTGAATTCCCAATTTCTGAATTATCTCCAATTATGATAAGTCGATTGATCCAGCTCTAGAAAACAAAAATTGCAAAAAATTACTGCAAAGGGTCAAAAAATAATGTCTTTCTCTCTCTGCCTCGGAAGAAAAGAAGAGAACAATTGTTATCTTCGAGTATTGCTCAAAATGTATATATGCGAACGAAAATCTTTCGGGATTTATTCATCCCTGTCTTTTTTTGTTAGGTTCACGTAATTCTGTAATACATAATAAGAAAGATGCAGAACGATTCTTCACAGTCTTTCTTCACTACGAACGCTAACGCCGTATACAATGTTGTTACGCCCCTGATTCGGTGATCCGTTCAATTAACGCCGAGTGACGCACGTAAGGGAGGATGCGGCTGCTGTTCGTCGGGTTGAAATCGAGGAGGATTAATACGTGAGCAAGGAGAGAAAATCATGATTCGTACTGCAGTATACGAGTATTCATGAAACGTTTGAAGATAATAGGGGAGAGAACGTAATAATTGAAATTACAATTAAGAACAAGAACATACGTGCGTCTTCCCTCAGAAATGATTGTTATTGCTATTATAATTACGACCATTGTCCTAATTCATGATTGAATAGATATTACGGAACAAAAATTAGGACTTGAAATTGGATTGACTGGCCAGAGCAAATCGATGATGAACAAACAATGGATAGAAAAGAAGGCAAGAGAAGAAGGGATCGGGGAAAACAACCCTCTGGCTTTTAGGAGGTAGAAATCGTTGGCGTCTTTTCAATCTCGAATAAATATAGCTCCTAATCGTTTCGATAATTTGGGTTTTTAATTTATCTCTTTTCCAACTCACCTTCGATTTCTGCAGTACACTCTCGTCGACGCGATATTCCAATAGACTGCACTGTGATCAATTTTATTCTATTTATGGACATACGATATTTACATTTATTTGGAATACAGACGACGATGGATTCATTGATTTACATTGTCATAAAGTCTGCGGTAGATCTGTCACGGTTTCATTATCCGCAGCAATCACAGGGTCATTATTTCACTTGTGGACCGTAGACTTTCATCACGCAAACGAATAAATAAATGATCGAATGACCGAATGAATTGAATGATTTATGACGTAAAACTGCGATTCAACGTCGATAATATAGTTTTCGATTCGGTGAAACGTAAAATTACCTCTTTCTCATTTATTCGCTAATTGCATTTCATAAATCCGTGTTTTTCTTTCTACGTAGATTGCGAGGACACAAAATTCCTCGTTTTTTACTCATCCCTTGATCATATTTTTTTCAAATTCTGTTACCCGATTGTTAAGCACTCCGCTATAAACATTGACGATTGTAATTATTATCATTCGATTTCACTGGTCACTGTGGTATCTCTTTAACTTCGGTAAGGTGTATACCGTTTCACGTTTTCAATCGTGCGCGTTTCCAGCGTTTCTGCCGTCTCGACGCTCGACGTCGCTGTTATATAGACCGTCGAAATGACGTATCAACGCGCAGACGTATGTATGTAGGTACACTGCAAAACTGACGACGATATACTGAACCTACACGCGTCCAACCTTTTATTACAGAGAGGTATAACTACTGTGACTGTTACTACTTTTAAATAAGAATTTCAATGATCTCATAAGTTCCCATCCAGTTTTTCACGTGAAACCTGTTTCCCTAGTTTTTCACTTCTCATCTCTCAGTTGTCTCATTTTTTTCCTCCAGTCTTTTCCTTCCCTATTTCTCGTCATCCCGAACGAAAGTTCGATCAACAAAATAGGTGTTCATGAATTTTTTGTGATATCTCGAATTCGGCATTTGAGCTCGGATCGATGAATATTAAATTGAAAAGACATTTTTCATTTTTATGAGATTGGAAGAGCAAGAAAAACGAAAATTTGTAAATCAACTGAACTGAAATTGGTTATTAATTAGTTTTACGAATTGGAAAATTCGAAATTTTCGTCACTGCGGATAATTTCGTTTCTTGTTGAAATCCAGTTCTTCGGTTTTCTCTTTCTTCAATCACGGTACTCCGCAATCGAAAGTTCTGTCGAATAAATGAGTTTCAGATTTTCTTCAACCTAAAATTAAACTTTCCGGTAATTATGATCGTTGTACAGTTAGTGGAGAAAAAGTTTCAATCCAAATTAAAATTCTGTGATTTGTGCTTTCTGCTGGTTCATGTTCTCAGTAAGCGTCAAGCCTTATTCTTGGCGCCGCGCCGTTCGCTTCGCGTAAGTCGCGTGAGTCGCGTTGCGTCGCTTCTTAGAGCATCCCGAGCGTCTCTTGGCTTCGCTCTAGCGATTCTGGAAATTCTATAATAATGTCGTGGCTGATGCTACGCCTCTACTCATCATCGCGATTTTTATTCTACGCGCACATCTGCGATTACTAGAATTCAATTTCGCGTTTAAGTCCGTATTATAGCATGAGGCACGCGTACAGCGAGAAACTTAACATTAGTCAAATATTACGAAAATCGTTCAATTTTTCGTTTTCCTTACAATTTCATTTATTCAAATTTCTCTCTTATGATAAGCGTGACGCGATTGATCATTATTACAATTATTATCAACGTGAAAGGAACGATTTTGGGGCGAAATTTATAGTAATGCGGAAACACATCGAGGATGGACAGAACTCATTGTTCCACAACTAAAATTATCGCCTGGAGAAATTATGATTAATCGTGAAATCGCACGCTTATAATCAGGGCTATGAATCGCAGCTCCTCATTATTACAATATGAAAAACTTGGGCTATAGTAAAACAGAAAATTATAAGATTGATTTGTACAAAAAATGAGTTCAGGAGTAATAGAAATCTGAAAAGCATTTGCAGAATGGAAACTTAAAACTAGAGTACAAGAGATGAGGAAAAAATATATCTCAGAGACGAGGATAAAAGATGATGTGTCGGGGAATTGAGCTCTAGATTGTTCATGGAGCTTTCGGAGACTCAGGAAAATTTACCGAATTTAAAAGAACGAGAATATGAAATACCAGGCTGCAGAAATTCATTTTTGTTTCGGAGATTTGGTCGCGTCGGACAAAGTTTCTGACGAAGCAATTATTCCTGAAGACGACGACGACGAGCTTGTTGAGCTTGAAGTGCTACTTGATGTCGATGAATTTAATGTGGAGCATGACGTTGGACAACTAGTGACCGAGCTCGAAGAACTTGAAGAGCTTGAAGAACTTGAAGATTTTGAAGAAACCGTCGAGCACGTAGAACATTCTCGTGATTGACAATCCGAACAGCTGCATGATGAAGTATCGCTCGTGCAGCATTCGGAGCAGGTGCAGGAAGATGGACACGAACAATCACAGGAAGACGAGGAATCTGAAGAAATGAAGCCCTCCGCTGC
The DNA here is from genome assembly GCA_963170745.1 of Phymatocera aterrima. Classification (NCBI taxonomy): domain Eukaryota; kingdom Metazoa; phylum Arthropoda; class Insecta; order Hymenoptera; family Tenthredinidae; genus Phymatocera; species Phymatocera aterrima. The sequence goes on from OY720670.1 coordinate 7,747,192, forward strand.
TGCAAGGTATTAAGTTCTACTGTCAAGATCTCTGTCAATTTTATTTCTATTTCAGCTTTTCACTCCGAAATTTGTAAGAATCAATGAATCAAGGTAATGAAGCGGTGTTCAGCTTGTTACGAGTCACGTTTCCGTAAAAACTCACCAACATCTTGGTGACTAAAGATCGTAGAAAAAGTGTGAAAAAAGTATTGCGAAGGGGAAGGAATGAGCTTTCCAACCAATTTGAGCTTAAATTTTCTGTGATTTTTTTCAAACTTCTCGGCCATATTTGAACTCCGAATAACTGTTTTCTACGACCTTTTTCGGAGGTCTTAGTTCCCTTCGTTTGCTTATAGAATTTCGGAAAATGAAAACAGAAAAAGGAGTGGGAGTAGGTATTCCAGAGCATGAGAAACCAGCTTCAAATTTCTTACTTTGGAACATGCCAGCGACTTTTTTCCCTGGTCTCGAGCTCATTTTGGAAATAATTGTTTTTCGCATTTTCCTCAATTTCTTTCCATTCAAATTCAATTACAGATTTCCCAAAAACGATCGTAGACCGAGAATATCAAAACAGTATCACATAGTTAAAAAAACCAGTTTGAGTTGCTGTCTTTGGATTTTCGTATGATTTCTACACTCAAAAATTCGCCAGTTTTCATCATCAGAAGAAGTCCAAAAATATAATATCCACATTTTAACTACGATTGAATTTTTTCTCACAATCCGAAAAGACGGGATTGATCTACGAGGATAGGAAATTTTTGTTCGGAAAGCACAGAAAAGAAAGGAAAACAAGCCACCACAATTTCAACTTACGTCCGAGGATTCCCATCTCCTTAGCCGCCTTGGTAAATCTGCTACTGAATTTTGCAACAGCTTTAGCAAAGCGAGCAGTTTGACGATCTTTCTTCTTCTGTTCATCACTCTTCCGATTAGCATTATTCAATACATTCTCCGAAGCCTGACGATTCTTCAGCTCTTTCCCCTTTCCCTTTTCATTTTCCTCCACTTTTTTCGTCTCCTCATTATCCCCCAAAGATTTCTCAACGATTTTTGATTCTTCATTATGATACGTTTTTTCACTCGCATCTGCAGTTCCAGCTGCAGAACTTGGACTTCCAGTTTCTTTCTTTTTCTCCACATCCTTCTGTGGTTTCTCAAATTTTCTCTCTCCCTGCCTAGTTTTCTTTCGTTTTTTTACAGTCCTGCCATTCTCCGGCCCCAATTCTCTTGCAGCCGAGAAATTTTCCCCCGCATTTTCGTCCGCGGGAAGACATTTTTTATCCTCGTCGGGGCAGATTTTCAAGCCTCGCATATCCGCGCAGTTGTTATTCTTCTTCGAATCACTTTTATCTTCGGTCTTTATCACCATCTTCTCTAATTTCTCCGATATTTTATCCACATCCATGGGTTCTTCCACCTGAACCTGTTTCCTCCTCTCCCCTTTCTTTTTAACGTATCTTTTATTCTTCTGCTGCGGTTTCAAGAATCCCTCGTTCCTCGACGAAGAGGACGAAGAAATGCCCGCGGCAGCTCCAGAAGCTCCAGAAGCACCGGAAGCTTCCGTATTTCCGGCAGAAAGTTTTTTCGAAGACATGATCTGAGAAAAAAAATAAGAAAAAACATGTCTTCCGGTTTTTTCCATCTCCTCTTGCAGTTTATTTTCATAACGCAATCCCGTGAATAACAAAACGTTATTATTTATAGTCTAATAAACTTTTCTTTCGCGTATTATAGTATTATTAAACTTTCCTTCGTTCTCAATCGAAATTATAAACAAACCCGGTTATTTTCAATCGTATGACGTCGACGTTCTACGTCTACGTTTGTTACTATTTCGCCGTTACGTCAAAGTTAACAATGTGTTATTATACAATATAATGGGAACGGCAGGACAGTGGAACGGGACGAGGAACTTAGGCTATGGTATTATACCTATATCTTCTTTCTCTCATAATGAGAGCAAAAATACCGTCCGGTTATTGAACACAATAACATTATTCTCAGCCAATGAGCAAACGAGAGAATGATTTGCGCAGAATATGTACCTACGTCATAGATACATACTCACCTTCTACTCACCTTCATAAACGAGGATATGACCTTAATCAGAGATCCCAGGTGTAACTGATTCGACCGGAAATTTAGCTATACTCTGTTCCCTTTTTTCCCGTCGTTTCTGATCTTCCACATCCACTACTTCGTCGTTTTCGTTCTTCGTTTTTCCCTGTTCAATTTGGAGGAACAAACTGAAGCGTCGGTCGAAGATTACTCAGTTCGAGATCACCTCTCAAATCGTAGCTTCGAAACAATCCACGTATTATATTATGTGACTATCCCCGGCGTCTTCGTCTCTCGCGATCTCATTTATATACACTGGTTATCTCGAATTTTGGAATCATGTACCTACTATCCCCGTAAACAGACGTTGGAAACAGCTCCGTCGCGGTAGGTACAGATCTTCTACATGTACACACAGCAACGAGCCTCTAATAATCCCTATTCTTGTATTGTGCTTGTAAATAATGTATCATTTAACAGGGATATCGAACGCTGCATGATCTACCAATATTGTTATTCTATCTATGGAATTACAGACGCTAGGTATATATATATGTATGCATACGTATGTGTGTATTCCTACGCAACCTGTGTATAATGTAGAATCGAAATTTCATGAGAAATTTTGCACACAGAATCATACTTCAGCCATTCGGATACAATGCGGATTGATTTGTAAGATCTTTCGAGGCGAAGTTTTCCAAAAATTACACAAGATGATACGATAATCATAGAAATTCGTTATTTGTAAAAATCTTAGCAGTTTTTGTTGTTTCACGGTTCATGATTTTTTCCCCAAATTCTTGGTGAATTTTGTTCCCAAAAATCTGTTGATTTCGCGGAGGATAAACAGTTGAACGTGAGAAGAACGAACTGCAGGCGATCAAAAATAGTGTGCAAAAATTTGAGCGTTTTATAATTTATTTCGAATCATTTGTGAGGCTTGAGCGAACCGAAAACCACGAGAAACAGAAAAATTATGCAAAACCAAAAAAGGAGAAACAAACGCTAATTTTACGTAACAGCGACGGCTTCCAACTTTACACGATTATGTATGATCATACATACATGCAATATTCAAGTTTCTTTCCATTTCCTGCGATTTACCACATTTTCGGTAGCTCCCCCAGTTGTAAAGGTACGATCTGCGAGGAGACCGTCGCGTCGTAGAAAACGGCTCATACTTTTCCTCCGTAGTCCCTCAATATACTATCGAGTAATACATATATCATGCGTACATACGTATGTACATATCCGTAGCACATGAGAACAACAAACTTAAACGAGTTGACAAATGGATTGGTGCAATTGGCGCCTTTCCAAACTCGCTATATTATACGTTCGCCTATAACTACACACATATCAGTACATATGACTATACATAACTATATATAAGTATATATACATCAACTGCGTGAATGTTGCACTATGACATCCACCAGACCACAAAATCTTGGAATTGTCTTCCGCGTCTCGTTTACGTCTGAACTCAGAATTAAATTACGTACGGAGAATATAAATATTTTGTCAATTTTGAATTTTCGGCCTGTCTAGGTACGTGTCTTGCTTTGAAAATTCGAATTCATCCTCATTCCTCGATTTTGTATAAAAAAAATGCTGGAAATTGTAAGACAAGTTTCTCACCACGTATCCTCCTCTCTCCAATCTTCCTTCAATCACTGTTGAAAATCAACTTTCGTTCTCTAAAATTTCGCATCAGATTTGGAAAATTTCCCAGCTTGCAACCGATTTTAGATCAACGTTTAGCCCATTTCGGATTATGAAATATTTGAATACATATTGCGCAGAATTTGGCAATTTCATTATATACTTGGAGGAACCAGTGAACGTCCTTCCATAAATCTTCATACGAGTTGAAAAAACAAAAGGAAATGAAACGAAGAAAAACGATACCTAAAAATTGCTCGATCTATGGGCGATCTTCGCGTGATTTGGATCATCGGAATTGTATATTGTGCAGCATGAAGAACGGCTTTGTTATGCCGTTACAGAAACCGAGCTAGGTACGAGAAAAGAGAAGAAAAAAGAAGAAAATACTCAAAATACATATGGGATACTTTTATGTTTCACTAGTCACTCCGAGCTGCTTTTTTTACGTAGAGTTTTCCGAATTAATCGACAATCACAAAACAGGGGAATCGAAATTTCGCTCGATCACATGCAGTGCTATTATTGTAAGCTTTTCTGATTTTGACGAACCGGAGCTCGGATAAATGAATGTGCAATTATACGAGTATTGTGGATTAGATAATTAAGATCCTCAAATTTATCATTGATACGTAAATCCGGGCCAAAGCGGGAAATAAGAAATATGAAAACTCGGGTACTCCTGCGAAAATTCTTGCTCTTACAAATTTCTAAAGATCGGATCGTGAAATTGGAGAATTTTCGCAAAAAATTTCAGATCTTCGTTCAAGTTTTTTGAGAGAAAATTGTCAATTGGTGTCTGTGAGGGTCATTCATGGAAATTCGTTGTTTTCCTCGATCGAACTAGAGAAAGGAATAACAACTGCGTTTTGAAATTTAATGAAAAACTACCTAATGTTCCAAATTCACACCAGGCGACAGCTATAGGCCACGAAATGCGGCGGCAGCTTTCTATACATGTAGATAGGCACCAGCTTACAATTGGCCATGCTTATAAATATACGTTCATTATCGCCTATGTTATTCTCGGTGTGGTTAATAGCCGAATAGGTACACACGTACGTACGCGATTCAAAGATCAAGAGTGTTGTGTTTTCGCGTAATAAAGTACGGAGACTAGGGGACGTGGGTTTCATCCTAGAGTTGAATTTCCTGTTCGATTTTTTTGTTCCTCAGATTTTCCTCATGTCAATTTCCTCATGCTTCGAGCCTTCGAGTTTTTCATTCAAAAAATGATCGACATGCCGATTTTTGGGATTTTTTATTCGATGTAGCGAGCATATTCTCTTGCGTGAATTTTCCCGTCATTCGCAAGCGGAAAAGTGATGTATCTACTGTCGTGTGAAATTAGAGTCGGAATAAGACAAGTTCAAAAACAAAAGTGAGTCGGTTTTCCGAAACATGTTCTTCGATACCGGTTCCCCGTTTTTTTCTTTTCCTGTTTACTGCGCACTCTGACGAAATGGAATTTGTGGTATTTGTGAAAGAGGTGGGCAACTCCTGGTAACAATTAACGGTAACGGACATGCTACTCGTAATTAACCGATTATCATCCTAATTAGTCTGGACGCGAGTGACGACAGCTAACACATTGCGTTACAGGTAGGTACTTACAATCTCTACGCAATGCAAACGTTCTCAGGCATTCCTCGTATATCAGGGACGTATGATGATTCTATGAGAGTTAATGAGCGATTAGCATAATTGAAAAAATAGAAGAACCGAAGTTTGAAAATTTTGTCCGTTTTTCGTACGATTTTCTCCCCATCTCTCTGCAGTGTTTCAAATTTTTTGGATTTTGCTTTCGTTCGTTTGATGCGAAACTGAGATCGCAAATACTGGAAATACCGCACCTTCGCAAAGATAGATCTGAATATCGAATCGTATTTAATAGCCGGACAACAAAAGTAAATTTTGGGAATGGAATTGCGTCGATAGTCAAGAACGAAATACAGTGAATAATTGTCGCGAGACAGCATTATTTCTTTGGATAAAAGTAAATTCACGTGGATTGAATTTTTCGATGTAACCTCGACGGAAATTTGTCAAAAATACAGTTTTTCGAATAAAACTACCGTCAAAAAGATACTGCTGTTGTTTGACCGAGCTACAAAAGATTGGGGCCACCGAGGACTGATTATTGTTTTGTGCTCAGCGTTTTTCATTTTTAATCAAAAACGGTAGAAGAAAAAATTCCAAATTTTATCTATTTGTATAGGTACCCATATAATACTCTCTTCCAAAATTGCGAAACGAGAATAAGAATAAGAAAGTATTCGAGCAGTGCCTATGGTAGCACGTACTACAATCTGTTTTCTCGACATTGTTTCATTCCTTGAACTTGTCACACTTCCAATTGATGGGTTTTTCCATATTTTTCAAACGAGAAACACAAATATCTCACAGCTTGGACGAAGATTATAACGGTAGTGAAAAATGTGAAACATACAAACAACCCGGAGCTGGTACGTGTGGCATACGCACACAATACTATATTTAACGGATTGTTACCAATCTGGTAAAGCAAAATATATGTGTGGTTATGGATATTCGAGAATCGAAAAGGGAAAGAAGAAGAAAGGAAGAGCGAAAAAGAAATAGAGACAAAATATTTGCTAGAAAGTTGTATAAATATTATTTTTCAAATTTGGGTTAGGGCTTATATATCTGCGCATCCGAGAATCTCAGGCGTCATTCGATGTATACCAGCGAGTCTACCTACCTACCAAGCCCACCGTTTTGTAAATTCATCTTGATCCAGTATCGTATACATAGGTATAATATGTATATTGAAGAGATGCGAGTCTGCGGCGAAACCGGGTCTTTATGTTTCATGCCTAGAATATTATTTGTTTGATTTTCACCAGTAGCTAGGTAGGTTACAGTTATGGTTGTAGTTATAGTTATAGTTATAGCCGTGAGGTATAATGTGCGGTTTGTTGAACATTTTACCGACCACAGCGACCGTGATGCCGCCGCCGCCGCATGAGAAATGCTGGCAACGCGGTGAATCCTGCTGATCCACACGACCGAAATTTGGATGACGAATTATGATCTTGGGTTCCACGTTCTAGATTCCAAATTCCATGATTATTTCGTCGAGAAAATTTCACTCGGTGCAGCTTACTTGCTCTACTCCTCAATTATTCAAAATCGACGTTGTGCAGGCTATAACGTGTGTATGTATGTACATACAACATGCATATCTATTCTGCATGATCCTAGGTACAGTTTCCCGAGTTCTTTGTAAATTCTTGTCTCGTTTGAAATGGACAGTTTTTGCTCATTTTTTCTCACACTCTTCGTTTTCTAGCATCTGAGTAGGTACGGATTTATTTTTCAAATGCACGCAAATCGCAAGCAACTGAAGGAAAGATTACAAATTTGAAAAAACCAAGTAGAATAAAACGAATTCCTGTCTTCTGTTTATGTTTTCGTTTTTTTTCCCTCGAAATTGCACAAGTAGTGTCTACGCCAAATTCAGCCATCTCTTCTCAGTGTTTTACGCGAAAATAAAGAGCGAAGGGAAGGCGGAATTAAACTATTGAATTGGAATTTCGTAAAATGGCAGATTTTTAAGAACGAACAACGAAGATGTCTTCTTCTTCTTTTTTCGTATCAATGAAAAGAATAGAGAAAATAGTATTACGCTCCCGGATATAGGTAATTTTCAGTCATCGCATACTTCCTGTAAGAAATATGAAAAATAGGTTTCTTAGCTGATGTCACATTACATTCCCATTTCTGTTTTATTATTATATCCGTTTGCGCGTGTATATAATGTTCAGGCAGAGGTCCCTGCCCTGATATCATACAAACATATTTATGTATGTAATATAATATATACTGTGTGACGAACGTACGTAAGTCCACGCACATGTACTATAGATATCGCATATTATAACAGAAGAGATTGAAATCCTGTTCTGACAAAATAGAATTGAAAATGTTTGCCCTTAGGCGGAACGATCTACGCCGACGATAATAAAACGATCGTTTCGTGTCGCAAGACCGGTTAACAGAACTTATATATAAATCCTTGACACTCACGATTTCAGTCACAGTCAAGAAACAGTGACTTAACCCTCAGGAAAGATGTTCAAGGTATGTCATCCTCCAAATATTTCCAACACTTCAACGAACGATACTTCAAACCTCACCGGATATATCGATCGATGGAAAAAATCAAGAATCCGTTCACGAACGTTTCTAGAAAACATTGATTCGGGAAGTTTGACTTGTCATGTTTGACTATTTATTGTTAGAGAAAGCCAAAAACTCGAAACCAAATTTTGTGAGAAGTAATTTAATTATTCTTTGTTTCACAGATATTTCTGTTGCTTGTAGCACTCTACGGTGTTCTGTGCGCACCGCTCGCGCCGGTACCATTTTTGAAGTATGGAACACCGTCGATCGACAATCCGGAAGCAACAAACGAGCACTCGATAAAAGAAGGAGGAGCAAAATTATTGCCAACCACTATCGAGAGTTTGCCGGGCTTACAAAATATTGTGGAGATGACTAAATTTTCGGTAGACTTACCTGGAATAAGAAATTTGGACGAGAAATCGATACCCGACAGCGTGACGCGAAATTTCGCCGAGGGAGAAGAATTCACTGAGAATTTACCGGGGACGAGAAACCTCGCCGAAAAATCAATCCCCGATAGTATAACGTTGAGAAAAATTCCACTGGCCACGGAAGATCTTAAATTGCCGAGCAACGACTACAGAGAAGGATTTCTCCAACCTGAAGACGAGGAATTAAAACCCCAAGAAAACGAACACGCACCAAGAATCTACCCAAGTTCAACACCGCAGGATCAAGCAGGAACTGAAGTAAAAGAAACGCAGTTGTTCCCAGGCTCAAAGTCCTCTCAAAAGTTTTCAGTACCGCCACCATCTCTTCCTGAAAATATTAACAACGGTGAAAAACTGCAAAATACGAACGTCCAGCCAGCTCCTCCTGCCACAAAACCGGTTGATAATCAATCTTCTGACAAAAATCAACTCAATATCGCACCTGGAACCAGCGTTAAAATGCAAGATGAACTCGGCCAATATTCTCACGGGTGAGTAGTGAATTCATTCGTGGTCAGCCGCAAAAGTTCAGTATCATCGTATCCATAATAACATTTCGGTCAAAGATCCGATCTAATTTTTGAATTTTTTGTATTAATTGCACAATAAGTTTTCATTCATAAATCCCCGGATCTGTTTTATCGGCCGTCGATTGCGTACAGTGTAATCTATCGATCGTTCGGTTGGTAAAACATTCGATATGCAGATCGATTCAACACTTCATGAGAAATCTTCTCTTGTTTATTTTCTTCGTTAATTTTACTCAATTGTTATTCAGATACTCGAATCCCGATGGCACGCAAGTCCAAGAGTCTGGTCGTCTGATATCAACCGATGATGGCTGGGAATATGTGATCGCTAAAGAAGGTAGCTACCAGTACATCAGTCCCGAAGGATATCCAATCCACACACGATACATTGCCGATGAAAATGGTTTCAGAATTCTCAGCCAGAGTTTCGCCGGTCGGTAATAAGGTTGAAATAAATCCATACTATCTTGTATAATATTATCGACTGTCGATAGTATCGGCTGTTATTGATCTGAAAATAAAACCGAGCGGACCTGATGAAATGTTCGATTCCCTGTTTTTCGATTATTTTTTAATGATTTTTCTCCACCTCCTTTCCATTTCCGATTTCTCTGTACGCCGAATTCAAGAATTCTCTTCTGCGATTCAATAAATGTTGAAAACATAAAAATCAATGAAAAAAGAATATCCAGCGAAATCGTGATTGGTGCAGATATTTTCATTTCCGTAGTTTGAAAATTTCATCAGAATTCGTTGTAAAATATACTATTTTCTTGCTCCTGCCGTTCAATGATTTCGAAATATTGATTATTCCGAACTCATTCGTCGTAGGAATGATCGATTTTTCTACCATCATAAACACGATTCAGGCGCTCGGATAGGCCTCGATAATTATTCGGCTATTTTGAATTGCATACTTCGACGTAAATGAGCATTTACACATGAAAAATCGTGATTATTCAACGTGAGACGACGCACCAGATCTACAACTGGTCGGAGATAACTCCGTCTGCTGTATTACACGGTAATATAATTAGCAATTAATTAATTGTAATTATAATTACACAAGCTCGATAAACATTCAACGACACCCAGCCACCTGAGGTATAGCTGTGTATTATGGTGAAATACAGAACGTGCAGTTCAACCCTGCGGCAATATTGGCTCACTCGGAATAATTAGTTGTTCGCTACGCGTCTCATCCTTTTGCAAGGGGGTTGCGCGTAGCGGTTGCGATTATATATATGGATCTACAACAATAAAATTTCAAACTTTCCAATTCACAGATTTCCAACTTCATATTGGAAAAGAAGAACAACGAACGAAAGACAGGAATCGAAAGTTGAATAGAGGTTGAAAGTAAAGCTGAAATTTCAGACCGGAAAATTTGTGCTTCGAAAGGAATTCAGATAATTTTTATGAATCTCAATCACAATGATTTGTTCCACTTCGGAATTCGTGACGTTTTTGTGTCTCAACGTATACAATAATTCTCACGCGCGGTTATCTAGCTTATTGCCGCGCGTAGGTAGGTATAACTGAGAGACTTCGTGGTGTTCGGGGGTGAGGGGGGGGGGGGGGGGGGGGGGGGTGGTCTCCGCGTTTCGTATGATCAACGGTGTTTATACATCATAATTAGCCTCGCTTTGGGACCAACGTAGTGGTTATAGCAGGTATGTACTACCTGCGGGATGAGTTTCGCCCCCACCCCTAATTCGCCAATCTCAACCCCTCGGAATTTCACGGTATATCAACAATACGAGCTAACTGATAATAATTGTCTGTAGCCTAGGGCTTCCGCCGCAACGGAGCACTTCCTTATTCTATTTGTTAAGATTATGGGCCGAACCTACGTTCTTATCAATTGTTAATAATAACCTTCACGAATTTATTCGATTCGTTTAAAAAATTTTTCGAGGAGGAAGGATAAAATGAGTCAGAGTCAAGAAGAGACGCGGGAAACACAGAGTAAAAAAAAAAAAGAACAAGAACAAGAAAAACCCGAAGTGCATGGTAGCAATTGTGAAATTCCTCGATTCGTGACAATTATCGATTCCTCCCCTGTTCTATTCTTTTTTCTTATCATCGTTCATTGGGGTGAGTTTCGTTTACCTTTTCCTTCGTTCGAAGTGCTGAAAATATTGGAAACTTTTGGTGAAAGCGCGCACACACACGCACCCCCACTCATGACATATAACCTATTCCATATGGATGTAAGCTGCATGAGAGAAGTTTGTACAGTTCTCTTGACGATCTTGGGTGCGGAAGTTTGCTTTGAAACCTACCGTTGGAAGCTCGGACTGTTTATCACGAGTAATAAACTATGCAGCAGTCAACGTAGTCCGGGGTCAAGCAGGTCTTAGGCTCTGGAGTGTCTCTCCGAGGAAGGTATGCACACAGGTATATATATCTATGTGCATTCGACCATGTCTGTCTCTGGATAGGTACACACGGAGTAGATAGCGGACGTAAATGACTACGTTCACCGCGGCAGGTGTATCTTCGGAATAGCAGGCTGACGAATATGAGTAATATACATAACTATTGAAATATCGAAAGGTTGAAAATGAACAGCAAACTATGGCGTACGAGTATACGAGTGATGAAAAAATGAGGGAAAAGTGTCTAAACTGCAGCAATATTTCATAACGATGTAACCGGGTGGGTTCCAAACGCACGAACACTCGGAGTAGCGTTTTTCGCCGTTTTTAGCCATTCGGAAAATCGGAAACCACTGAAACATTTGATTGATTGGCTGAAAACGAACGGCAAAAATCGACGACGCAGGTTCCGCGGCCGCGTGAACGCTACTCCGAGTGTTCAGACGCTAGGAATTCTCCCTTTATTATCTTATACCTACGTACCCAATTTTGGATTTTGAGTCGTGTGCGATAGCGAATAAAAAAAATTAACTAAGCGTAAAATGCACTCGCCTGCCGGATTGTTTCGCTTCAAGGATCTCCTGACGGTCTATTTTATTCTTAGCAGACGCCATTTTTAACGCCTCAAAACGTCGTTATTTTCATTAGTTACTTTATGCGCTAGTCGCGTGCCACGGACTTAGGTTCTAGGTATGTAGAGTAGCTTTACGATAGCTTTCAGTGATAGCCAAGTCCCCAGAAGCACGCGTTTCATTACCCACTCGTGTGTTTTATTTATTTATTTTTTGTTTCTTTTGTAACGGGTGGTTTTCAATCATTTATTTTAACTTTTATTTTAAGAGAAAACCAGAGACACTTTGAATGGGCTATGCACTTTTGGAAAAAAAATTAATCGACGTACCTTATGATGATAAAATTGTAAAACAAAATAATTAATTACGGTCTACATGTGTTAAATTTGATTAACGAGGGAATCCCGCGGGCTGTCCCACTCAAATTTCAACCAAACTTGGTAGGGTTGTAGAAGGGGTGAAAATATCCGACACGTACTTTTTCATATCGGCCCAACTTCGCCCTCGGGGGGTGAAGGCAGCCCCTCCCGCGATTCAGAGTTGGGATTCGAAACCGACAAATCACGCCGTTTCGAGTTTGGATTTAAAATATAGATACCAAATCACGAGCAATTTGAACTGTTTTTGAAAAAGTTTATCCACCATTTTCAATTTCTCAATTTTTGACGGGGATTCCGTTTTCATTTTGTATAGATACTCTTCTAAATTCTCTCCGACATTTGCGATCGCTGAAAATCTCTGTTGTGTCCTGTGCATACTCGTTGATGGAATAATTGGGTCCAGTTTGGAGAGTCGATCACCCCGTAGAAATGGCGTACTTCGATTACAAAACGGCGAATATAACGAGAACGACACGGAATACCAGAAGGAAAAACGAAGAAAATAACGGAGATTACAAAATTGTGAAAATTACAAAGATTACAGTCGGGTTGTAATGATTATAGTCGGATCGCACAAGGACCGCAAGGATCCCAGAGGGATGAGAAACATTACGAGGATCGCAAAGATTACAAGGTGGTCACAAAAATGACAAAGATTACAAAATTTGTACAAAGATCGCGAGAAGATTGGAACGATTGCTTCGGATTTACAGAACGATCACAGGAATTATATGACAATGAATAAAGCATACAAACATTACACGGGATTACAACATTGATTATACAGCAGCTCTGTGCACCAGAACACAACAGCGATGAGCCCCTCGGTCCCGTTTCACGGGTGGAAATTATTCATTTCTTCAGCATTGTGTTGAAACTGCTTGAATTTTGTCCACATACGTTCACGCGTCGAAAATTCTCTTTCATTTTTGAAAATCTCCAAAAATCCTCATTCGGTTTACCAATTCGTCGTCTTACGCATATTGCGCACTCTAAATTAGTCGATTCCATTTGTCCTGTGTCTCTTGTCACACATTCGTTGATTCGATTTCTTGCCTCGTCTTCATTCTCTATCTGCTCACTTATTCCTTCAGGAATTCCACCCTACAATTCCACTGGAGAGGCTACAGCGACCGCAACGAAATGCGATGCTGTACCATGCCTCGTTAATAATTTGATCGTTCAATCTTATTAGATCATTTCAAGACGCCTCGATTCTCTTCTCTTCTCTTCTGTTCTCTCCTTTCATCTCATCTCATCTCATCTCATCTCATCTTCGGCGTATGTATACGTATATACATACAAAATACATTAAATACACTCTGGGGTAGAGGTAGGTACCGCGCGTTATAATACGCAGGACATGGTACAGGTATGAGGATCATACCTTTCGCGCGATGACGTTTAATAATCTGACGCGCGGACCTCCGCAGGGTGCCGCCCCGCTGGAGCTGAGCATGCCGGGTTGTTTATTAGTTTTCTTTTCTATATACGGTACCCTGCTATAGTATTCGGACGTATACAGCTTGAAGATAGTAGAGACGCGGGCGTTCTTTCTTCCCCTCTTCTTGTTTGGTTTTCTTCTCTGTTCGTTCGTCGACTGATCCCCGCCGTCGTATCTTTATTCGCGTTTATTTTCTTTCCCGGTTTCTATTATCAATTTTCATCCATTTTCCTGCATCTAGCATGATAATGCACTGCCGCAGCTTAACGTCCCTCTCTAGGAGAAAAATTGGAAAATTGGAAAAGTGTCTGAATCTAGATTCCAGAGTTCTCAGTTGGTTAATCCAAAGTTAGATTTATCGTATGGCACAGAAATACATATCACAAACCAACCTCCGTGTACACATTAAGGAGTTACTCTTCGCCACGCAGAGAAGTAAATGCAGGATTTACATCATGCGGAGGGAAGTTGAAAAGAGGTTGGGATCGAGTAAACGTGGGGATCTACAGGGATCGCGTTTGCTCGTGTGTCCTCAGATCCAGAGAATTCTTTGAATCGTCTTAACTCAACACAATCGAATCATGCTAATGAGAAGATAATCTCTCTTCCTCGGTATAGGCACAACGAGCCTCAGAGAGTCGAAAAATGATAACGGGGCACCGCGACACAGAGATCCGAACGGCGTTGAGTAAGTAGTAAAAGTAGTAGCAGCAGTAGGTGACTAGACGGCGGGTACGGGACGGCCGCAGCGCGACGCGCGACGTGGCGCGTCAGTTTGTCGTACCTCGTCATTTGTCTTCGTGCAACGGGAAACAGACGTGGGTCTCGGGGGAGGCGTATTGATGTCGTACTGGAGGGATGACACTTGGGACGGAGCTAGTTTATTGTTCACGCAGCACTAGGTACGGAATTTACACCGAAGAATAACGTGCGTGACTGATACCAACCACCCCCGTCCTCACCTCCTTCGTCCTCCACCCCTCGCCCCGGTTTTTATAACTCCTCGAAACAACGATTTCTGTGCATATACATACAAGGTGTATGCTCGATATAATTTTCTTTGAAACAAGTACGAAGGAAATTATGACCGAAAATAGCGACATGATCGTCCGAAGAAATGTGACTATTGAATTATCACTGTTATAATATGTTCATTGCGGTGGAATTTCCGAGCTTCGATGTGCGCGTATAGGTATACAGGTTGATTCAGGTCGAATGGGACGCATTGAGTGGATGAATTCTTGGAGGAATTCGGAGAGTCCTTCGGCACCAATTCCTGTGCCGACAGTTTGCGAGTTGGAGAATATTTGAGCGAGCCAATCGCAACGCTGATACGTCAGTGTGTGAAGACTGTGTTCACTCGCGCTGTATCCAAGCCTGCCGTGTCTTGCTCACGTGCAAGCCTAGCGCCGTGATAGGTTAAAACCGTAGATCGTCCGTAGCTCGGAAACCGGATGTCGGGGAGTGATTTTTTACGAACGACTTATCGTTTCAGAATTTTACTAAGAATCTAGCTATGCGCAAAACGTGTCTCCCGCTCAACCTGAATTACCCTTCATACAGAGGATTTGAGAACGGTGTAGACGCACAGGAATATACGGACAACCTAATTCTTGATTTATACTTTACTTTATTGCAATTGCGGTGGAGTCGAATATAGGGTCGTAAAGTTGAACGGACTTTACGGTCTTTGTTAAAATATATTATACGAGAGAGCTGCAGGAGTTGCGAGTATACGTACATATACGTACAGACTTACGTAGGTATGAGGTATGAGGTATGAGGTACACATCGACTTTGGCGATGCAGGTTTTAGTCTGGAAATTTCATTCGTTGAATATTATACAATTATATACGATATACAACTGCAATAGAACGCAATGTTTTATAGTAATAATCATAATAACAACAATATTGAAGTAGTCGGAGTTTACTATTCCGAAGCATTAAGCATGCCGGATGTTTCGTATAATTTTCATAGAATAGTTTACCGTGGTAGCTCTAGATAGGTCTCAACTATACCTAGGAAATTGTATTTCACCACGTTTCCCAAGGGTGGTGAAATCCGAACGCGTTGATCGATGCCTGAGGCCTCTGTCTCGCCGGAAACTTCGAATCTCAGGCCTTCGTTTACCGCCGGAAAATCGGCTGAACCTTTACCTAGCGATTGAAAATAAACGTTCAAAAAAGGAAAACAGAAATAATGATAATCCGATCAGGGGATGGAAGCAGGTAGCATGGCCTGATTTTCAGATCGATTTTCAAACACCCTTTTCACGTTTCAAGACACCGACTGAGACAAAAATCAGATTCTCCTCGTCTCGCGAGTACGAGAGCTACTCGTGATCCGCGCAATCGATGCAAGATTTCCATCTTACTCACGTATCAGAATTACAGTGATCGAAAACGTTGCATTTCAGCCACCCTGTGTATAATGTTCAATGTAAAATGTATAGAAAACCGCGTAACTAATTCTCCAATTAACTTCAAGCATTCATAGCTAACTAGCTATGTATGTACATGGGATATACATATATAATACTAACTGTATTCGAAGTATTATTTTCCATTTAATCCCTTATATTTTACCGCCTGAAACCACCACCACCGCCTCAGTCCTCCGCGCCAGCCAGCGAGCAGCAAGTTTAAATGCGATTTTCTCTGCCTCGATTTTTTTCTCTGTGTGACTTTACCGCGTGCAAATAGTACCGCGAAAAAACCACCCCCTTCCCTCCCGCCCCTCCTATCTGCCCCGTCTACCATAACCTCCCACTCCCTGGTACCTGCACTCGTCTATTATTTCCTAGTAGAAAACCGGGAAAAAGTAAAAAAGAAGAATCGAAAAGAACAGAAACAAAAAAAAGGAAAAAGGAAAATTGGGCTTCGGAACTCACGGGACAATGCAGGATGTCCCGGTTCCCGGTTCTCGCAAAACTGACCGGCTCGCCGCTGCAGTTACACCCGGATACATAGAGATCTATTTTACGCTCTTGATTACCTGCCCTGTAGCCCAGCGTACACGAAAAAATGATTTAGAGGGTTGAAAAGCAGTCCCACGAGTACCTATCTAGTCATAGAGCGAGAGAGTTTTGTCGAATTTTTCGCGCCCACCACTGCGGTTAATACTCGTTGCACTGCAGAAAGCTATTCAGTGCATAACCAGAAACGGAAAAAAATGAAAATCAGGAACAAAAGAAACAGGCAAAAAATGAGAGGCTCGGTATATTCGACAACGTTGTAAAAATGATGACGCGCTCGTTCGAATTTTTTACTTCACCGTCGGATTCAAGACTGCAACCCCAGAGAAATGAATAATTTTTTAGATTGAAAATGAGTCTGATAATCATTGTATATTGAAGTATAGAATATTTTGTAACACCTGCTTGGAAAATTTGATTTTTGAAGCACGCCTAGCGTGCGTAAAGTACCGTATTCCCGCATATAAAAGTACCTTCCACCCTAGTGCGGAAAGTTACTTTAACGAACAATGCGGGAAAGTACTTTCCGCGCCAGTGCGGAATACGACTCTCATCGATAAAAATAACGTGAGTTTTATTTGGCTCGTTTGCTTCTCAAAGCAAACTTCCCTTCGCAAGAATTATAGAAAATAGGGTGTATGGCGAGAGCAAATAGGCGATTTTTGGCCCGTGTGAGCTCAGCAGCACTCGCCTCGGCTCATACTGCATTCACGCGAATACGAGTGTAATCGCTGCACTCGCCTCCGGCTCGTGACGCTGACTTCGCACTCGTCGGAAAATCGCTTACTTTCCGCACTCGTAGCAAAAAATTGTTTTCAGGTCCGCAGAATGGATTTCAAGTCTGTAGGTGCATGCATGGTATAAAGTCACGAGGAGGGAGATGGGGCGGAGGAGGGGGTGGCGGGGCGTAGTTTATATTCGAGGCATGTTCTATCTTCGGATCGTTTCTCTGGTGCAGCCGAGTTCCTGGCTTCCTGGCTCTTGGAGTAGCTGCCGCTGGTTTTTCCGTCGTACGAGACTGCGTGAGCGCGGGGAACACGATGGCCAGAATAGAATCAATAAACTATAAGAAAAGACCGCGGTCGCGTTCCACTATAGGAAACACATGTATGCTTTGTAACGCGATTTCCTTTCGGATAGAGAAGAGTTCAAATCCTCGCGCATAATTGATCGCAAAATGGCTGAATATTAACGAATTTGTTGGGCGCCGGATGCACTCGCATCAGTTAACGATAAAAGAATCACACTCAGCTCAGTTAGCTCAGAATATAACAGTAATGTACAAGAAAGGTAGAAGGATGGGATGGGAGCTCTGCGGACGGTATTCGATTAATCTAGCTAAAAACAGTACTCGATAGCAATAAATAAGTTCAGCAATAACAGAAGTCTGTTTGCTGGATCGGATCACCAATAAAATATAATCGTCGAATGATCGATACGACATTATAATTCCCAAATCAATTGAGAAAGAAATGAGAAAATGGATCGTCACAATTCGATAATGGATTATCGGTGAAATTACTTCACAATTATCGGCAACCCATGTCCGGAACGATGCGGAGGATTTTTAGCAGCAGGAGAACAGTCGTTTCCCTGCTTCTTCGAAGCGAGGTTTGTCGTACAGCTCGGTTCCGACGCTGTTCCATGCCGCTTTCTTGGTGTAACTTACAATCAGGAGTTGCACTTCGTAGCTCTGTCGTTTCGGTAAAATCGTCACCTTGGCCTCGAGCGTCGCGCGATTATTCCCGGACTCCCCGCGGCGCGGCGGTCGTACTCATCCGTAGAAATCACATAAATTTTTGAACCAAAAGAAAATATGATGAACTCGAATCAACCTGCCTAGATCTTCCATTGCTCTCCCGGAGTATCCCGCCGAGCAACGTGGACGCCCGTGACGTTCTGCGTACCCTGTGACGTCAGTCCAAAACGCAACGTCGCGAAGCATGTCCATAGAATATGCAATGTCCGGTTAGTAATACACACGCGTTATACGTAGAATATGTTTCTGCTATCCGGGTGTGAAGCCGGCCCCTCCGAAAATAATTTTCCAAATTTCACTGAACGGGTGCTTGCGCAAACGAAAAATTCGCCCGAGCAAACATCTGCCGAGCGATGTGCGAGCGATTGCGTTGATGAAAAATCCGAAATTCGAAACTTGGTGCAGGCTAACTTCACACAGGTGAAAACGTCGCCTGAACCCGTGCTTGTAACACTTCCGTATGCATGTACGTGCGGCGTTGTCTTTGTATCCTTGAGGGGGTTGGTCGGTTCGTAGGTGGGTATCGATTCGATGCACAGGCATAACTATCGCAGTACACCTACGTTGTGCATCGGTGGTGCAGCGTCAGGTGAACGCGAGCGGCGACAGAGGTGGGGGTGCAGTAGGTACAAAGTAATTGCCTAATGGCAAAGTAAAATACGTAATAAGGGATGGAAAAGCCGCGAGTATTTTGTCATCATGATTACTCCCATTATTCTGCTTTTCAGTATCTCCGGTACGTGCGCCGAGTGGAATTATCGTTCTCATAAAATTACCACGCGCACTTCCATCTTTGTGGACGCAAAGTAGAAATGTCTACGGATAGAATTTGACAAGGCAAAATCGGTTAGTGTGAATGGTAATCCCGAAGAACCCGAACGGGAGGGAAAAACCGTTTATCGGTAAACTGCCCCAAAATTTAGGGCTGTAACAGCAGTTTCAAAGAGTTCGAAAACCGGATCGGCAGGGTGAGATTTCCTGTGAGTAAACCGGTTAGTAGGAGTGCAGGTCTAGCCTCGTTCAACAGATTGTACCTACTCGATTGACCGGCCACTTGTAAGAGTTGCTCGAAGAGTTGTTGGTACGGTTCAGTCTCCTCTCCCTTAGTCCAACGAGGCGTGGTGCGGTAGTGGCGATGGCAAGGTGTGCAAACACGAGAGCAAGTCGTCTTTTATTCGTTCGTATATATATCTTTGTTCTTCCTTGATTACAGAACAGTATAGGTATAAGCGAGGTACGGAACGGTAGGTAATATAGAAAGGTACACACGCCCACGTGATACGTTTATACGTATGAGCAAAGATACGTATGTACGTACCTACTATAGATATACATATAGTATGTGGACGTAGAAACTAAAGGTTCGAATGGAGAATTATTTCCCCAAGAGAGTACGACTTTGTTAGAAGATCCGTTCCTCGGGAGCAAACAGTTGCTCGCTGCAAGAATGTCTTTATCCTTCTTCTTCTTCTCCTTCTTCTTATTCACATGCTTCTACGTTTGTTATACTCAATTTTCACGAACCTCTTACTTCGTTGCAATTCAATTTCAATTCCTTTCCCTACTTGTCCCTCTCTTCTCTGAAATTTTTTAATTTTACAGAATTGTTCATTCTCACCGGTTTGACGGATTTTCAGCGCTTCTCTTCTTGTTAGAAAAAATATATCCAGATTCGTTCGGTCCTCTTGTCATGAGGATCAAGCACAGGTCTTTCGCGATTAAAAAATACGAAGTCTGATCAAAAAATCGGCTCATTTTGATTCGAGCAATTGACCGCATATTCGAATGAAAAATTGTACAGAAATATTCCCAATTGAGCCTCATCACGAAGAATCGGTACATTCCTCTTCGAGAAATCGTCTGCACAACACATTTTGCAATATTTGGTTCAGTTTTAGTCCAAACTTTACGTTCTGTGCGATATTTTAATCTGACATTCTGCAATATTCGGTTATACTTGGCTCGAAATCGCTTTATCGTATGATATTCATCTTTAAAATTTTCAAAGAATTCAATCCCTTGGCCTGAAATCCAAATTTCATGCAATATTTCGATGAAAAATCGCGCTTCTCGCTATTGATTGCACAAAATCTACATTTCAAGCAATATTTCCAAACTTTCTTCCAACGTTTAAGCCGACCATCTACACTTCATGCGAATATTTGCCCGTAACATGTACGTCTCATGGGATATTTTGGATGAATATTTCCGTTCGGTGGTCTATTCGGACCCGAAATCCACATTTCTTGCAATGTTCGGGTGAACAATCGACGTTTCGTTGAATATTTGAACCATTTCCGGGCCAAAATCTGCGCTCTACGCAATATTGCGACCAAATATTCACATTTCTGGCGATATTTGTGTGAAAACTCGAAAGCTTCTTCCAATATTCCGGGTATTTTATGATGTGAAACGGTATACCTCGAGTTGGGGGAAGTGCGCCAGATGTAATTGCTATTCAATTGCTCCGAAGGTATGCCCACCCTGGAATTATCGCTGCAGCCCCTGGCCGGTAAATCCACCCCTGCATCGATACGGCGAAGCGTCGGAGCTGAAAAATCAAACGAGCTGCTGACAGAGTACTAATTTGTGTATGCCATAATTTCATACTCCAAACGATTCATTAAATTCAATCCGTCTTCGCACTCAACGCACATCGTGCTTTCCGGCTCGAGAAAGAATCAGACGAGTTGAGTTACATCCATCAAGAGTAACATTTTCAGCTATCTTTTATGAATCATTTGTCTTGCTCTGAGCAATATTTATTCTAAAATTACTAAAATTACTTTTATCCGCTCAGCAGCCATCAATGATTGAAAATCATCGCGTTCTGCAGGTCACTTCGTGGCCTTCGACGTCTTCCCCATCGTCGGGGATCCCGGCCGAGCGGCGATAAAATTTGCCAATATACCGACTGATTGTGAGATTGAAATCTCAGCTACGCAAAACTATTACCTAATTGGTATTGTGGATTTCAAACCACCTGCCGTCCGTAAAATCAACAGGAGACCATCACCGAATGGGCTCACACCGCTACACGTCAATCTGTCTGCGACGTGGAAATACATCGATCCAATATGATGATATTGAGAACACAGAGAAAGTACTGGCCGAGACCTCGAATGTGTACGCTCGTATGCTCATCTTTGCACCCTGAACATCTGAATTAAATACAGTTTAAATTTAACAACGTGATGGATGATCAGTTAAATGTACAAAAGCCGTTTGGAAAACGAGAATCGCAACTTCATTTTTCGTATGCGAGGGTGCTAATAACTTTATGGACGTCTTTTTTCCGCGTATATAAACGTGAGTCTACAAAACCAGAGGGCACGAGCGTGAAACTTATCGTGATTTTAGAATGAAAACGGAAGGGCGTCCACGCTGTACAGCGTAGAAGTAAGTAGGTAAAGATATCTATCGATTTGACGCAATGCCAAAGTTAATTACACTGCCGGGAGTGAAGCCTGAAAATACTATATCCGCGTAGTTTTTCTAGTGTAGAATTCACTTGCTAGGTAGGTATATATGTATGGGTACACGGAGGATCGTATCTCGAAACGAATTTAGGGGTTGATTCGTATCTTGACTTTCCGTGGTCTCCGTCATTCCATCCCTTGCCCACTCCGTTGCGATCAGGTCGTGCGGTTGGTCAGAAATTTCGGGTCATTCCCTTCGATCTCTCACCTCGCTTCAGCTTCAATATGATTCACCCATTTCATACCTCTATCTCGTAGATTCCTATGAATTTATTTCATTTCCTATCCCCGTTGACTCATCTCCATTCATACAAATTCGAAAGAGCTTCGTTTTCTTTGGTTATCTATTATTTTCTCAGTTTCAATTCAACGCAGTTTATTCACGAGTGATGACCGATTCTCTGCCGAAACTCCTTTGTCGGAAATCGATCTATACAGCACAGTCATTTTGTCTATCAGAAAGTGAAACAAACGAGACTTTTTATTTAATTTTAGGTTTACTATCTCTGTTTTGTAAACTGGAGAACTTCAGGGGTGGGAACGTACGCGTGGCCTCTTTCCTTCCAGGGTTAAAAATTCGCTAAAAGTTCTCTGAACACAGGAATTAATTTCGATACAACCGCGAGTCCAATTCCATGCAGGGAGAGGAGGAGGAAATAAAGATTTTCAAATTGAATACCTTGGAAATTCTGGCATCCTCTGTACAATGGAAAAAAAAGAAGATAAAAAAAAGAAAAGAAAATTGAAAAAAGAAGTAGATGAAAAAGAAGAAGAGGAAAAAGGAGAATGGCAAGAACCACAGTAGTAGCTAAGGTCGACCTCGATGGTTAAGGGTAGGAGAGACAACTTTCTACGAGGGTTCCTGTTGTCGCCGAAGAGACTCTTAACTTTACGCGAAGATTACTCGACCTTTAACTCGACTTACGAAGTCGACACGTTAACCCCGGGGTAGTTGAATCGTTTAATTTAAATCGCGCGAAAAACTTCCCTCCGTGTCTTCTTGGCATAGGTAAAATTTCCGTCCGCATTTTTGATCGTCATTTTTCATCTGTTCCGCGAGGTTAAAAAATTTCAAATCGTCATTCTCACATTGTCCGAAATCGCAACAGCTTCGTAAGTATGAGGAAGCCAAAAACTCTGCAAAGACTCTTTCCGAATGAGAAGGTTCACCGGTTCAAATTCTACAAGGATCGCTCAACAAAATTATTTCCACCGTTCACCGGAGCACGACTATTTTCTAGCACGCGTTTAGTTCCGTTTATAAAAGACACGGAGGAGCAGAGATTTCGCCCCATTCCACATCCCATCCGGCATCCATGGGGGTAGAATACAGTAGCTGGTTTTATCTCAGATAGATCACCACGATACAATCTCTGAGCTCTATTCTTGAACATTGCACCGCTGAAGTCGTTTTCTTCGATCTAATATATAGGAGGAGTTTGCGGAAGGAAGGACGGAAGGAAGGAAGGAAGGAAGGAAGGAAGCGAGGGTTCTGGCTTCGCTGATCCCACCGCGCTGCAATACTAACCTCTACTTCTACTACTACCAAATAAAATCCGATAATATAACGATATAATTATCTATCAGACCGTAATTCCTTAGCCTTTGTTTGTCTACCTCCGAATTGTACCCCTTCCCCGTTATTATATTTTTTCGATTGTTCGAAGTAGAGTAGAGCTTTCTTCACTCATCGAATTCAAGCCCGATTATACTTATTTCGTGATGTAAGCTTTTCTCTATAGCTTGCACTGCAGCGGTTGGACTGATCGCAAACTTTCACCATAATGCAGGAAAGAGAAGGAAGAACTCAATAAAACGGAGAAATAGGAAACACTGATATTCCGGATATAAAATAATTTTACTTCCACAATTGCAATATTCGTCAGTAATGATTATTCATTTTTCGTCTTCTGTTGCGTTTTTGGGGTCCCATACTTTTACGACACTTTTATCTCGAAAATTTGAACTCGACCGCAATTTTCTTTTCGCTACGATCAGGATTTTTGCTATCGTTGAGTATGGAATCTGTACGGCCTTTCGGACAGGTATGCAAGTTCAGTTTCTATTCATAAATTCTCATCATCCGATTTTCAGAGAAGAATTCACTAATTTTCGATTAAATCTAACATTTTGTTGTTGCTTGTTTCATTTTTTCCTCTCAAGTTGGGGTTTCCGACATTTTTTCTGTTACTCTAAAACACGTCTGCCTGTATCTTAGATTTCAAGTTTGGAGCTCCAGTTCAATTAATTCTATCGAGATTTAATTGAACACAATTTATCTCTCCGTCAATCCCCCCCCCCCCCCCCCCCCCCGCAAATTTATTTCCTGAACCGAGTAGTGTATTGCCAAATTTGAGCCGGTCCCGCAAAATACATTGAAAAAGTTGAGGCCGAAGCCCACGCACAAAACCAGGAACCCAAACATCCTTCATTCTCCATTCTACATTCTACATTCTCAGTTGCGTGAGCGTACGAAGTTTGTGCTTTCTCTTTCCTCGTCTCTCTTATCCAACTTCGCCCAGGGCCGGGAGGTCTGACGATCGTAAAACGTATATTCGCGCCTCGGTTAATGTAATTATTGCGTGGCTGCACCGAATCCGCGACTACGGGCAAAGGGATCCTTTTATTAATTACATAATCAATGAGTCACCGAAAGCGGGGAGGACAAATTGCCTACGGTATATGCACTGCGCACTTTAATGTGTAGTGCCTATATATATACTTACATTCTATTTTACACGGGGTTTAACACCAGCCGAGTGTTTCTGGATTTCTATCTTTTCTTCTTATTCCTTGCCTCCTTTCTCTCAGCTATACTTGCCGGCGAGCACCAATTCCGATGGTAACAAAAAATTCGAATAAACAGTGAAATCACTCTACTACTGTAACCAATAGTTCGTCTGTCTGAAAGAAATAAAAGGAAATATCTCACCAGAGTTTGGAATCTTTTATATACCTGCCGGGCTCTTTTTTCCTCTTACTCTTTCTCGTTTTATTTTTCTTTTTCCTTTTATTTTCTCTTACTTATACGACCGATACTAAACCGTGTAATGTTATATTGACATGTCTTTACGATCGCGTAGTCACTGAGCTTTCTTCTTTAATCAAATAAGTAATCCCGAAAGCTCACGTATTCGAAAAATACATTTACGATGTTTTTGATTAAACAGCTTCGAATATTATACACACGTGTAACAGTTCGTATACTTTTCGGACAAAATATTCTTGATGGAAGAAGAAAAGCTACCCCCCCCCCCCCCCCCCCCCCCTCTTCCCCTCCCCCGCCCTACCGACAAAAAGTAGATACAAAAAACACCGTTCTATTTCGTTACAAGTTTATCAGTCGGCTCGGAAGTTCGCGTTGTAACAGAAAAATAAGAATTCTGCTCGATATTTGGAGAAAAAAGAATTGAAATTCTAAACTTATCAGTGATTTGCGGCTGAAATGTACTTAAAGAATTAGCGAAAATCTGAGGAAAAACTGTCAAGAAAACTGAACGATTTCATTTTTCCATAAAACAAGTAATTCTGAAGCTTTTATTTTCGGATTAGAAATTTCGATGTTCAACTACAATGTTTAAAATTCAAAAGCTTCAGAAAATTTCGGATGAAATATCCTCAAAGGCATGGAGAGAAAGCACACAAGAGGAAAAAAAAACATCAAGAAGCATGTAATTATGGGAGAGCTTTTTGATTGTCAGTTAGAATTCCTTTCAATGGAAACGTCGAGCCCGAAAGCTCTGCCTATAACGGAAAAAAAGAAAATAGAACTTGCTGCTCATTGAGGAGCTTGAAATTTTCGAGATTGAATAATGTTCGCAGAAGCTTGACGTGTACTATTTTAGCCTTCGAGAAACTAGAAACTACACGAAAATCTGGAAAGCAAAACAAGTTGTCAATTACAATAATAATTTGAAATTTTCGTGAAAAAAACAAAAATTCTTCTCTCAATATCAAAAGATCGAGTATTTTTGTCACTCAAAAATGAAGAATCAGAGTTTCATTAATTAGATTTTCACTAGAAGGTATAAAATTGCCACAGCTTCGTGTTTGAAAAGCTCGATCAATTTCATCACGGTACCAACAAAGCCTTAGGGACTCGGTACATACAATATACAATATTATACCGTGCCTGGCTAGCAAGGTACTGTTATAGTTATACTTGTTAGTACTATATACTGTCTAGTACATATCCAGGAGGCTTAGCGGCTATTATTATATGAAAATTCAAAGATGGTGGATTTTCTTGACCAGAATAACACCGCTCGTGGGTTTCCATCGCATCCGCGGTGCGTCTCAGCCGCGCGGTATCCCTGTTTCATGCTTTTAATACAAAAAATCTCTGCCCCCAGAGACACTTTAGCGGAAGGAGTCAGAGTCGCAGTTCCTTTTGGTTTTTTGTTTTTTTTTCCACAACATTTGTATTCGTATTTGCATTTTTCATTTTCATTATTCCATTCTCCTCAAATTTCATTTCCCTTGCACTGTGCTAATTCCGTAGGACAAAAGGCGCAACGAAAAAACGGAATTTGTAAAATGGATGAGAAATTTTGATCGTTCAAATTATATTGTAGCCTTTCAGCTCGGGGGTAGCGCCGCGCTGGAACAATAATTTTAATATGAGTCCGAAGGTGGCCGGTAGGTGGTCAGCGATTTTCTTTAGTATATAATTGAGGGTCTCGCATGTTTAAGACGTTCAGATTCAACGATAAATGCAAGGCTCCCCTCCCCGCCCCGCCCTCTTCTACCCTCAATCAGCGTTCTACTCGTGTACGTCGGGTCAGGGGTGGTTAAAATTCTTAATATCAAAAACTCTGTGTGGCTCTCGCGTGTATATGTATACAGATATATCGTACCGGTATGTATATATCTACATAAGCCTTGCAATAAACCTTCGTCTCGCACGCCAACCCCGAAGACCCCGGTGGCCTGGAAGAACGGAGGGCTGGAGGGAGGCTACAGGTTAGCGGGCTCATTCGTGATGACCACTTTACTACCCAAGGTAACAAAACCCTGGGATTATAATCACTCTCACGATCTATAATAAATAAATTCACATCATACCCCGTGCGCGCGATTCGAATCCCCCCGAAAAAATATACAGATATATATACGTGTATAATGGATACAAAAAATCTATCGAAATTTTGTACATTCGCAAGAAATTGATCCGCCGATCGTTAATTTTCGTGCGTAGCTCCGCGACGGTGGGAGAGTCGAGCCAAAAAACGAAGGGAGAAAAATGAAGGGGGAAGACGACTGAAATTTTGTTTTTTCATCGATTCTGTTTACCTTTTTACGTTCTTCTTTTCAAAAATTCCTAGGATCCTGTCCGATAAATGTCGAAAGTAATGCGCGCCAGTGAGTATGGATTTGTTGTTGAAACCGTACACAGTACAGTGTGTACCTATATTCCGTGGCGAATGCACGCCCCGTAAATTCGTTGGCATTTAATTACTATCCAGTACAAGTATACAAGGGAGAGTAGGGTAAGGCAGTCGAGGAAGTCCGACACGCCACGTGATGCCGTGCCCTCGCGTTTCCACCCTCTTCCACGTTTTACTCACTCTCTCTCTCTCTCTCTCTCTCTCTCTCTCTCTCTCTCTCTCTCTCTCTCTCTCTCTCTCTCTCTCTCTCTCTCTCTCTCTCTCTCTCTCTCTCTCTCTCTCTCTCTCTCTCTCTCTCTCTCTCTCTCTCTCTCTCTCTCTCTCTCTCTCTCTCTCTCTCTCTCTCTCTCTCTCTCTCGAAACTTTACATTCGAACATTTTACAGTCGAGCGTATCAGTATAAAGTAAAGTAAAGTAAGGTAGCGTAAGGTAAGGTAAGGTAAGGTAAGGTAAGGTAAAGTCAAGTAAAGTATAGAATAACGTATAAACGGTTAGTAGTGTTAAAGTTAAAAGTTGAACATTTACAACCCAATATAACCTTACATGGGTACGTACCTTTTTTCATCGCTTTTCACCCACGGGACAAAAAAAAAGGAAACGTAAGGTCGAACTACATGGCGCTGGTGAGACTCGATTCTCCCTCTGCGACCCGGCAATTATCCGGTATTCAGTTTTTTCTCTTTTTCCAAAATACACGGGGATCTACTTGCCTCGTGATAAATGACTGGAATCGAGTTTCGAGGATCCGAAAATAATTTTAGACCACTTTGACGTGATCTCGAATGATCTTGAATCCGTTCGCTCCATCCACTGAACATCTTCATCGATGACAATTTGATTTCCTGCCAAATTCGAATTTCAGTGTACTTCGGGATACTTCGAAACGATTTCGAGATCGCCCAGTCACTTTCACGATTGATATTTTCTTCTATTCCCTCGTTCGCAATTAACACTATTACAGTAATCTTTGATCAAGAACACACAAAATTCCAGTTGATTTTGTAAAGATCTTGAGATCTACTGATCTCAATTTCACCGAATATTTTCATCCATTTCAATCTAATTTTCCCCCCCAAATTCCATAAAGTTCATAAATTTTAGTCGCATTTGTGGTGATATAGTTCATTCCACACACCGTTCCCATCCATTTCCTCTATTCGACTTCGAACTTCCAACGATATTTGAACGGTAAGCAAGGCGCAAACTGCAAGTTTTTGGAATCTTAGTCACGAATTTGAATAATTTTCAAACCGGTTAGTCAATTTGATCGAATATTTCTTCGTCCGTTTCATTGATTCCATCGACGATCGAAATTGTAATTCATTTCGGGATCAGGTCCAAGACTGCTCCACGTCGCCTCGCGTCGGGTCGGCGGTTCTCGGTCGGGTCGGTCGACGCTCCACGTGGGCATCAACAAGTGACGGCTGGTGAGAAACGCCGAGGGTAGGGTATATAGGGTACAGGGTATGGAAAAACGGCGGCCGCGCACACGTCCCACTCCTCCGTCGGCACCACAAGTCAAGTACAAACCTACCTAGCTACCTACGACCTACCGGTGCCACGATAAACCGCGAGTCGCTCGAGATAAGGAAAATTATAGTGCCGTCGAAGTGAACCCTGCGCCTAAACCAGGCCGCTGTATGTGTGAAACCGCGAATCCTTTGTCCGTGCGGAGCTGAGAGGAAATCTTGTGGTTTTTGCCATTTCAATTTTCCTTTTTGTTCAGTGAGAGATAGAGAAAGAGAGGGGGGGGGGGGGGGGGGGGGGGGCAGAGGAAAATTGAAGGATAAAATTCCCTTGGCATAATAAATGAAAGAAACGTTTTCATGGTTGAGACTTGGTTCGCGATGACAAGGATGACTTGATGTGATATAAACTTAGTGGCTAGGTAGGTAGGTACGTATGTAGTACAAGGCAGCCACTGACTTTCGAAAAGTCAGCGAAGATCTCTTTTCCCCCTCGAACTTTGGTAAAAGCAATTCTAGGAGTTTCTTCGTTTCTTCGTTTCGCCAGCCCCCCCCCCCCCCCCCCCCCCCCCCCCTGCCCCCATTTCTCTTTCTTCCCTGGAGTCTTGCGGCCGAATTTCAAGTGTCTAGAATCTCGGATAATTCTCTCTTTCCAGATTTCACATATCATTCCACAGGTACACATACATACTAAACCAGTAGCATTTTTTAGTTTCGACGTTACGATATGAAAGCGAAGCGACGAGAGCGAGAGAACAATCCCCAATCAGAAGTTTGAATTCTGTACAACGAGTATGTGTATTGACCGCAAAAAGGATTCTCAGAGTTTCTCATATCGTGTAAATATGCGTGCATACGTGTACATTATACATGTACACCGCAGTGAGTAGAACATAAAGTGCTTGCTGGAGGAAACGTTTCAGGATAAAGCCAGCCAGATGGGGAAAATAGTAAGTATAGGTTATGATAAATCATTAGCCAAGAGCTTAGCCGTTGAGCGAGTTGAAAAAAAAATCGTGGACGTGTATGCGTACATTCCTATTTTGTCAAATGTAAAACAACATCGCTGTACCCAGTTCTAAGCGTGTCCAGAGTTGAGGGGTCTGATCATACGCTGAATAATTTCATGTCCAATGTTTCGTAAGAACGACCTGAAACTTTTACAGTTTACTTAGTTCACAGCGTCGGAGGGCGGAAAGTCAACCGCATGGCGAATCGGATTTGAAAAATGTACAGATCAATCAGTCCATAAAAATTTGTACATTTTTTAAATTAGTTCCACGATGCGGTTGATTCTCCACTGCTCGGCGATATAAGCTAATTGTACTGTCCAAATGTGGGCCCATTCTGTTCGTCGGTTTATGAACGAGGAGAAATATGAGGATGACTTGATCAGTCGGTGATGGTAGGAGCATTGTATCGCCTTGATAATCCGTTTGCCCGCCGATTTGCAGTTTTTCTCGTTCCATGAGCAAATCTAAATGCCGTACCTACGCGAAGGGGAATCCGACAGGTGATGGAAAATATCTAGGAGACGGTATCCCGAAGGGGAAGCAAAACAGAAAATAAAAAATCGCGGGGTTGGAGAGAGGAAAAACCCTACATGCCAAACTTGGGAAGAGGGTTTCAAATATTAAGGAGACGAACGAGCGGGTCGATTGCCCATGAAAGCAACGAATTTCAAACTCTGTAGCGATTCTTGAATACATTATATACAATATATACATCTGTATACCTCTACGTATATACTCTCGTCTGCATCCTCTCAATCCTCGGTCTTATTCGTTACCTTTATTTCACTCAACGAAACTGTACGAGTGAAGAATAGTACGGGTGTTATGTATATACTTGCGTACTACGTACAACAATTGTGTAATGAAAAAATTGAACAAATTTTTTACGTCGGTTTCCTCACGTTGAACAGAAGATGAAGGAAGTACACGAAGAATGCGGTTCTCCTCGCCATGATTAATTAATCGGGGGGATAGAAGAGAAAACCCGTTGAATAATTGAAGAAGATTTTAAGAATTTTGGAAATTTCTTCTCTCTAAGAATTACGACCCTCCATATAAAGGGCGAGTGTCCTGACTTCAAAAAGGGGGTTGCCCCTCTCCCTCGCCTCTCTCCCTATCTCGACTACTCGCATAAACATTCAGGGTAACACGAATTCAAAAGCCACTCTCCTACATGAGATATATACACCGCATTGGGCCAGGGGTCCCCACTTAGACCTGGGTAAACATAGGCGTACGTGATATCGTGGGGTTTGGTGAATACGGGTGTTTTGCCTGATACTTATCTCTCATCTATCTACATATATCCACATCCCCCTTTCTTTACCTTGCTCCCAACGATTTAACAGAAAGCATTTTGTCAGGGGGGAGGGCGAGAGAGATCGATAACGATACATTAGAAAGTCAGAGGAAAGTCAACGGAACGTTTGAAATTTCACGAAAAATATATTATCATCCGTCTTCGGTTTTCGTTTTTCTTTATTCTCGAGATCGAGAGAATCTTGGCGAAAATGTACGGAAACGAAAGAAACATACGAATTTGTTCAAATGTCTGACGTTCAATCGAGACTCGAAAAGAAAAATATGTTTTTTTTTCTCAATGTTCCTCTTCTCATTCGTATTACTTGAAGTGCTCCCAGGTGGTTGTACCCACCCGAAGTACGTAAGTTGGTATGTCTTCGTATTAGACGATTTTAATATTTGACAAGATTTTGATACCCTGGTGAGGCGGACGTGGGCAACCAACAGGCATGTAGGTCTCCGAGTATTATGCATAGAGAATTATATGCGTGCATAAATTTTCGTCTGAATAAATTTCTCACTTTACGAGTCTAGATGGATCTCTATATCTGTACCTGTGCCTGTATTATAGATACATGCACAACCACAGACATACGTATGTGCTACTACCGTAAGTATTCCACGCAGCTATCCCTATAACCTTAGAAACATAGTGGAATGCAGGGGCCAACCTTGCCCCGGTCCACATTACAATTTAAAAAGATAGACTGATTGTTTTGGGCGCGTGAGATAACTCCGAAGAGACTACATGTGCCCCTTGGGGGTTGGTTAACGCCTCTATCCTTTTTTTCGCTCTTCATCTCTTTCCCTTTCTCTCCCGGTTTCGCACGCTGCCTTCGGTGACCGCAAGCTCTTAAATATTTAGAAACATCAGGGGTGTGAAAATCGTCCGGTCTAATTCTTCCATGACAGTTCGAAGTTTCCGGAGTTTCAGGTGAAAATATTTGCACAGTTGTTTGTGTGAATTATTCCACAGTACGTGGATGAAGACGATATGAAAACGGCGGAGAAGTTATAAACTTCTACAAGCTATACGGAAATGATAACTCTGAACTTTTAAATTACGATTCCTCAACTGCCGAGAGTAAACTCCCAAGTTGAAAGTCATCGCTTGAACTTCCATCATTCTATCGAACAGACACGGATAGTTACTAGAAAAGGATCAATTCAAACAATAGGAAAGAAGAAATTCTGAAAAACTTTAACCCTCGCATGCTGGGAGTGAAGTTCGAAGCTGTAACTTCGAGCTAACGCTCAAAGACTCGAGAGTAACCACCAAACTGCAGAGAGTTTGTTCGAGTATTTTCCGTGTTTCTAGCTATTCCCGAGTGTTTATGAATTAGTGAGAAAAAA
This sequence comes from Phymatocera aterrima, assembly GCA_963170745.1. Taxonomy (NCBI): domain Eukaryota; kingdom Metazoa; phylum Arthropoda; class Insecta; order Hymenoptera; family Tenthredinidae; genus Phymatocera; species Phymatocera aterrima. The sequence continues at coordinate 7,779,530 of OY720670.1, forward strand.
AGAGATGCCTCCTTTCGGCTGTTGAGAGTGAATTATCCAGAGTCGGCAATATCATTCGTATCATCGGATCATAGATACGTGAGAAAAATGTGGAGGAGCAGAAACGAAAAATGCATACGATTGTCAGAACAAGACAAAGTGTTTCCAACTTTAGAGGGATAACTCTTAAGCATTGAAAGTTAACCCTCAAGTTGGGAGTTAGCGGCTATATAACTTGGGAGTAAACTCCCGATTTGTTTCATTCAAATGTTTCTCTCGGGAGTATCATTTTCCAAAGTATTTGCCTGAAAAAGAAGAAAGCAGAGACGGAGAAAGAGAAGGAGGTGAATTTTTATCTAGTGTGGAGTGTGCATTGGATCGGACTAGCGAGTTCCAAGTGGGTAGAGATAGGTACATGAGCTTGTTATAAAGTACGATGCTTCGCACGGCCTAGCTTCGGCTTTCACGAGCTGCTGCTGGTAGTTTGCTTTCAATAAATTTTCAGATAGGGCATGGTGAGGGGTTCTGGAGTTTCGGGGGAGGGGGTGGCGGAGGGGGTTCGAGGGGGTCGAGATAGAGACGAAGAGGTGCGGGGCGGGCTGAAGCTAGGAAGAGACTTATAGCCTTCTTCAATCGATATCATTCTCTACTTCAAGTTTCAATTTGGTTGAAACGAATCGCTCAAGAGTAGATATACGTACGTACGTACGTATACGTATACGCGGGTACGTATCCTCCTCCTCCTTCTCCTCCTCCTCCCGCTGCTCCGTGATGTAGAGATTTATCAAATCCACATACCACAGCCTACCTAACCTATAACCTCAATCTTCGCGATAGGTACCTGTCTGTATAGCTGTATAGTAATGTGTCCTCCTGGAATTCGTACTGCATAAATATAGCCCGAAACTTTCAACTGGCCAAAGATTTTTCTTCAGTCAAATTCTCGACCCTCACTAATTCCGAAATACAACTCTCGAAATGAAAGCTCACTAATTTATATCGCGTTTCCGACTGATCGGGAAGAGATGGAATTATGTTTTTTGTTATACAGTGAAACCAATGTTCAGATAATTTTTTCACTGGTTTTGCTAATTTTGGAAGCTTCAGATGATCACGAGATAATTCACTTTATCGGATTCTTAAATCAGTCGCAATTTTCAGAACCTAGTTATCCGGTTTTGAGGAGCTGGCCTCTTGAGTTCAACTCGGAGCACTCAATACTTACTGCTAGGGAAGAATGATCTCCAATGCTCAGTGATTGGGGCTATACCTGTTCTTCAAAATTTTCTTTCTCTCGTGAATGTTGGTTTTTCTTTTTTTTCCGAGGTACGAATTATTCTGTTCAGTTTCTGGCCGCGAGATGCGAAAGAGCTTTACATACGTCGCGCGTCGCGGTCGTTCGAAATAAGATGGTATTTTCTCCTCCCCCGCAGGAGAGTATTATTTTATATATTCCGTGGTAAACTATCAGTGCAAATTGCTGAATGGTGGAATAAAAATGAATAAGTGAGAGGTAAACTTTGTAGTTTGAGTTGTCAGGAATCAAGTGCATTCGGGTCGACGGCCAGACGGTTTTGCAAGAATAATCAGCCGCGGGCAATATTGACAAACGAATTAAGCGTTTAACGAGGGTTTCGAGTGAGGGATGGAAGTGCATAAGATAGTTCATAAATATCAAACTACAGTGAATGAATCGATATTCTCCCATTTATAGCTGAATGCTCGATAACACGAAAAAACAGATTCCCGAAGCGAGGAAAAGAGAGCTATATGCTTCAGAAAGAGGAAAATGAAAAGAAAAGAGAAAGGGAAAGGGAAAGGGAAAGGGGAGGGAATGAGTGACGAGAAACGCGGAAGAAGAGAGTGCCATCGACCAATCAACTCTCGCTACGATGCAAAGTGAATACATTCGCGCAGATATATAGCCGACTCTCAAAGTCTGCAAGATTCGTAACCCTCCCTCTCTCATGAGCGCGAAATAGCTTCCATATTCGAACACGCGGAGGCATAAAGCTATGCCATACGTGCCACGGAGGTACCTATACATCCCTCGACAAAAGAGAAGCTATTAAAGTAGCTACCTGCGATATTAAATGATTTATTATACGTATACGTATGTATGTATGTACATACCTACATACATACTGTCGCTTTTAAGTCTTAAGGCTTGAGATGTATTTACGTTACCGGTACTTTAACGACCCTTTAATCTTGTACCGTGCAAATATATGCCCACATCCGACGCGACGTGTACTATCTCCACTCGAAGCAGAATGTATATGTCGATGAATTATTGAGACGTCAAAGAGAGCTTTCGTTCATATAGAACACACATAGGGATGAAAATCGTACGTCATGATCAGAAAATGTGAAATTTCACGCAGGAAAAATCATTAGATCGGGTCAGTTGCAATTCAGAGCTGATCGAATGCGATCAGATACAAAATCAGCCCAATTAGATCTCATCAGATCCGACTAGATCCGACATAATAGAATTCCAGGATCGATTAGATCCAATTGGGATGAAATTTATATCCGATCAGACCTGATCGTCTCCGTTGCTCCAATAATAATTCTAGTTCAGTTGGTTTTCTTTCGAAATTTGTTTGACCAACCGAACTTCTTCACCTCGGCCGATGATCTATAGATCTTCGACATGTCATGTTAGTATAACAATCAAAGACAAAAATTAACGTTCACCGTCGAGAAATAATTGGATTATTCACGCATCGCGTGCGATTCTCTCTCCTTTGCCGAATGGGGTAACGAGCGGTTTAACATCGTATATTTACTCAATCTCGCATGTCACTAGGGAAGTCATTGATTAGAACGTAGGTAGGTACGGCTGAGTGTACGTGTGCTTGCGCGTGTGTACCGAGTTAAGGTCAAATTACAATTCACCTATTTTTGGAGTGGTTTACTTTTCATCATCCTCGAATGGATGCAGAATCGAAGTTCGACTCACGTCCACAATTATTAAAATGTATCCTCTACGCATATCTGATATCCAATTTTTTTCCCCACCTTGCTTTTCGCCTTTCTTTTTTTTTTTTTTGTCACATGCAACTTTTGAAAATTGAGCTCAAAATACGTGAACGTGCGGAGAGAAAAACGAAATACTGCAATATTATAGTGCAATCATCCGTGAGAATTGTATAAGAGCAAAATCGACCCAGAATGGAACTCCGAAGCAGGGAGAAAGGGAGTACAGTACGAAAAGAGATGAAAAAACACAAAAAAACACCACACAGCAAAAATGTAAGATAAAAATTGCAAGAAAATGTCTTTCCTGAGTTTACAACGGAGCGACAAGTTTCTAGAGTTGAAATCGAACTGCAGGAAGTTTGAAACTGGTGGGTTTAGTTTTGTGAACTGCAGGTACCGGTATTCTAGTATGTAACATACCTACCTTGGTCCTCCAAGGTGGTTGACAATTTTGAGAAAAAAAGAAAGAAAAAAAAAGCAGAAAGAAAAGAAAACTAAAAAAGGAAAAAAGTTTGTGATACTCAACTTGGGTGAACTATTATACTTCCGTAACTGAGAACGAGAGTTCAACTGTGGAGATAACGTCAGTGAAGCAGATGCAAATGCATTTTTAGAATCTCCGTTGCTCGCGGGTTATCGTTCAATATTTTCGACACATTATAACATTGAGAAAAGCCGAACCGATATGATTAATATTCCTTTTCCCAAACATCAAAAAAAATTGTATTCTTTTTCTGCACACTCTTGCGATTTTCTTTCGAAAATATACCGAACATTCTTTTCTGCATCACTTCAATCCTGAGGAGCTTTATAGTGCGCCTCTTTTCAACAATCGCAGTCTGTACAATTCGAAAAGATTCTATAATAGATCGGCAAGTTTTTCTTTTTCCTCACACTTTGACAATAAAATTGTTGCATTCTGGTATGACCATCCATCCTTCACGCCGTTTTCATTTTCCTTCTGTTTCCTCGCCTCAGATACTAATATTATTCATAAAATCTACCGATTCCCGTCCCGCTGGCCTTACATCGCGATGCACTCGCAATTAACACAATTATTGATCGCTACTCGCCTATGAGTTTTGACGAATTATTATAGTATTCCGGTAGAACATCGATGACGAGTCACGTCTTCGTCGTGTGTCTGTGAAGTAAAAATCGTTCCGTCGTTTGCGAACAGACGCAAAGAGCGTCAAGTGTCGCGCTTGGTCTCCCGCGCCGTGAAAGCTCAGCAATACGCCTGGTCCGCACGCGCACTCGAGGACGTGAACTCTCTCGAATCACAGTTTGAATCTGGCAGAAAATTCACGCGGTCTTGAAGCGCGCGTGTGGAGGCATCATCTCCAAATCGATTAAAATCATAGATCCACGTCTCATGTCGAGGATGCGGTAAACGTCGCGTAACACCTTGATCGCAAAAATGATCACTGGACTTCACACCGTTTATGAAACTCGCTCAACTCCTCGGACTGAGCTGCGTGTTGGAATATCGGACGGATAGGTACTTTCAAATTCAAGGTTGGACTTACAATCGGACACTCGTCCGTCATCGACTGATGTTCGCTCCACGTGCCTGTGCATCGTGGACTGACCTCGCTTCTCAAATGATACTTAATGTAACCGAAGAAATTCTTCGCAGCTTCGCTCTACGTCGCCTGATTCGATGTAATAAATTTCCGTCGTGTCGATGCGCTGTCACGATGCCCGAAAACTAAGTCCGCCAACTTTTCGTATCTTCCTCACGCGACGTCACGTGCTGTTAGGAGCGTATGCACGCGGCATTGCGCGAGCGTGCATGCGTGTTATGCGCTTTGGGCCGCTTCGCGCTTTTGAACGCCGTTAAATTTTTATCGTGACGACGAATCTTGCTGAAAATAAGCCGGGATCCGGATTTCAGTGGCAGCAATCTGTGCGTCAAATTTCCAATTTTTCCGCGCTACAATTCACGTGACATCGTGGCCGGAAGAAAATGTCTGCGAGGATGAAGAAGAAGAAGAAGAAGAGGAAGAAGGTGGTTTTGCATCAACTTCGACCCCGAATAACGTAGAAGCTACCGAATCCATATCGATGAAATTTGGATGGCAAACTGTGCGAAATTCATGAAAAAATATCGACGCATTCGTGAGATAAAGCTAATGGATTTTGCAGTAGTTGGTTCGAAATAATGATTGCTGGCTGGCGCTCGTCGGCTCACGGAACTCGGCGGCGAATCTTGACTATTTGGTTCATTGCTGTATCACCATTGAATAACGATGGAAGTTTTCCACAGAAGGGCAGAAAATGGATGAAAGATAGGAGGAAAGAGTAGAATGAATGACAGCGGAGCACCTAAATTCGTATGTACCTATCGTAGGTGGTCCGCTTGGAAATAGCTCGACTAGTTATCCGTTCGAAGGTTTCCCGCGTCGAGAACTACGAACTATACAAACTATACGAACTGTACGAACAACGAATTAGCTTCGCGATTGCTTCGCAATTTTTGAATAATAAATGACGCAGCCAACAGTCAACAATTGCGTACTTCGTACCTGGACATAGATGTATAGTATATATATATATATACCCTTCAGTAGCGAATGCCGTTGCATATCCGACCGCAGGTAGGTATGGTCGTTTCCTCCGGCTGATTATTATCGGTGGAAAATTGCCCGATTGGCTAAAAAATAATCGGAATTCACGTTGATTAATTTTTTCTTCAGACTCATCACACATCCTCGAATAATAATTTGAATGCCTACCCGAACCAGGAAAAAATTGATCAGATCAAGTCAGACCTAATTGGAAGAGAATTTTCCTCTGATCAGATTATAATCAGATCAGAATTGGATGCGATTAGATTTTAGTAGACCTGATCATCTCTCCCCGGGACTGAAGAAAGGAGATAGAGAAGAACTTCAGTAATGGAGAAGACTCGGAAAACTCAAGAAGAGACAAAAAATACGATAAACTGTTTGGATATAAAATTGAGGAATTCCATTACGCCGATGAAACTGAGCAGGTGATTGCCTTTAAATGGTAACGGATATTCGATACTCTTCTTCGTCGAAATGTCATAAAGTTTCCGAAAAGACACATCCGAGAGCTGCAGCTATGTGTATAGCTGCGGCTGTAGCTACTGTGTTTTATATGCTTACAGTATTATATAGATGAAACTCGGGGTACGTAAAAGTCAGCCTCTGAATATGTAAACACATAAATATTCATGTACTCGTACGTAGCTACGTACATACCTATGACGAGTATATAAATAGGAAAATACTTATTTCCGATCAAGTTTTACGGAGGAGGATGATGACATTTCCGGGTCATTACGATACCCTGAATCGAGATGTTTCTTCTATACGGGTTTCTTCTATACCTGTTTATCATTTTTCAACGTTTTACGTTCCTCCTTTTTTTTCTTCAATCGTGGGAATAAATTCTGAAAATCACTTGAAAATTTTCGAATTTTGTAAATTTTACTGATTACGAAGTGAGCCGCCCAAAACAGAAAATAGTTTTCTGACAACGATTCCCGTTTTTCAAAAATCACAATTTTTTTCAATACTAGTTCTAACTATTTGAAAATCGTTTCACAAGATCAGTAAGATCGTTCAGTCTCATTCCCTGAAGAAATTTATGGAAAGTGTTGTCCATTTTTCGACTGAATTTTCTTCCTTCAATTCTTCTTCGCAATCTGTCTCTTCCATCTTCTCAACATTTTATCAAAAATTATCTCCACGATTCTCATCCTTTTGTTATTCGGATCATTGTCGAAAAGCTTCAATGTTAAAATTGGCTGGTTCACTTGGTTTTTTAATTTTTAGGCTAATTGGGAATCCATTGAAACGAATCTTAGATCTAAAGAGCCTTCGGCCCTTCATTTTCAGGTGAAAATAAATAAAAGCGGGGGCCATGTATTACATGGGCAAGTTTGAGGAGCTTGAAAGTGTATACATAGGCCGGTAGAGCTCGTGGACTCTTGTGGGCGGGTAACTAACTAACTCGCCGCGTCTGCTTATTATAAGTGAAAGCCTAACTTTTGGAATCGGATAAAACGACCGTCACCGGAATTACGATAAAAGTAAAAGAAAGAAAGGAAGAAGAAGAAGAAACGAGAAAACAACAAGAAACCAAAAGAAAAAGTATTTTCCAAGCCATTGCTCCGACTGAAACGAGAAAATCTGCAATTAGTTTTGCGTACGTATCGAAAAAAAAAAAAAAATTGAATTTCCCTGTTTTACAAAAATTTGGAAAAAAGGATCCGGGAAAAGGCTGAATTGATCAATTCAAATGCGTAAATTGCGAATCTACAGTTTGTGTGATTTGTCGTGAATTGTTGCGCCAGACGGGAGGAGAGACTGGAGCGACAGACGTTACTCCGACAGTAACGCCTTCGGCAAGAGATAAGATGAGCATGAGCGTGACCTTAGCCACTTGGGATTAGCCGATTAGCTGCGATCACTGGCTGATCTAAGTTGGATGCGCTCAAGCCGTCTAGTCTTCCTCAACCCCTGAACGTAGCCGTGAGACCGATCCGTTTCCACTCCCTTGTACAACTTCGATCGATTTTTTTCGCTTGATCAAGAAAATTCCAGTCGCATGTGTCTCCTCTTTTCCCATATCTGACTGTGGCTAAAATTTGGAGAATTACGGGAAATAGAATTGAAGGCAACTCGATTATGAAAGAGGGAAAACTTTTTTTCTGGGTAAAATCAATAGGAGAACGAAGGGAAACAATATGTATGTGTGGCATCGTTCGTTTCAGGGGTCTGAATTAATTATGTGAACAGAAGAAAGAGAAGGGAACGAGGAATCAGTAGATTCCCTTTTTATATTCTGGTTGAGAGAAGAGATTTTTTCCGTAATTCTAACGCTGTTTAAACTAATATATTCCTGAATTTTAGCTCCCATCGCCGAGGGTACAGATAGGAGTAGAGAAGAAGACAGAGTTAGATGAGAAAGCGAAAAGTGTGAGTTGAAGTGAATCCACAAAATCTGAGCTTCCCTTACATCTCAGCTTTTTCGGATTCGAGAGAATTCTTGAAATTTCATTATTACAACTTATTCACGAGAAGAATGAAAGAGAAAGCGAAGATGAAGATCATTGTCGGAGAATCGAACGAGAAGAAGTAGCATGACGATTCCATATGGATTCTCTTTCTTCAGGTCGAATCAAATCGAGTCATCGAGTCCCCATCCCTCCGCCCCCAACGGCATAGGTATCCGATTCTGTAAAATATGTAGGAGGCCGAGAGAGCCTTTCTTTCTTTCTTTCACTCTTAGGTCACGAAACAATAGCCTGTACTAGCCTCTCTTGATCAGGTCGAAGTCTGAAGCACACTTTATAAGCATGTTATAGGTCCTCTCGCTGTTATCGTAGAAACCCCGAGGGCGGGAAAAAGTGGAACAAAAAAAAAAGGAGAATGAAAAAGTGAAAATTGAGGGAACGAGGTTCAATGAAAAAAGAAAAGGAAAAAATAGATTTTCATTTTCTATCAGATGTGAGTAATTATTCAAAGAAACATCGATTCCCGTTGACTTAGCAAAAAAGTAGACACCTTCAATCCAAATTCAATGATAGGGGGGTTGGGAAGAAATCAATAATTCTTCCAAATTTTGTCTCTCTCTCTCTCTCGAGGAAAGAGAGAAACAAAGTGAACTTGAATCATTGAAAAGAAACTCATTGGATTATGGCATTGATCAGAATCGTTTTCGATCGCGATCGCTTGTTTTTATCAATCGATTTCGAGGGTTTCTCTTCTTCTTTTTCCCACAAATATTTATTATCCGTAATCAGGGGATGATAAGGCTCATTGAAATCTTCGATTGTGACCGAAAGCAGCTTTAGCTTCAATGCTCTTTATATTAGTTCGAGAAAGAGAAGAGTTGTAGTAGAGCTTTTTGAACCTGGTGCAAAGATGCATGAAAGAAGAAATGGCACAAGGATAGGTCCAGGATATTCTTAAGGGGTGAAAAGAGTTTTCAATCCTTACACAAAGACAACGGTGAAGAAGAAGAAGAAGAAGAAGAAGAAAAAGAAGAAGAAGAAGAAGAAGAAGAAGAAGAAGAAGACGAAGAAGTTGGAAAAGAAGTGGAAGTAGACTAAGAAGAAGACGAAGAAGCTTTCAGTAATCACTTCAACCGAAGAGAGAGAGAGAGCTAGCATCGGGTGATCTTGAGATGGTGTTCAGCCTGAGTAGATAGCGGAGTGAGAGGGAGATAAAAAGAAGAGGAAAAGTAGCGAAGTAGATAAGAGGGTAGAAAGCGGAAAGCAGAGTCCTGGCTACAGAACTGGAAATAAAGGGTATAAAAACGTAAAGTCTTACTCGAAGAATCTGTTTCTATCTATTCCAGTAGAAAACTCACTTTTATACGTTTATGTATCGTAAGTCGTGCATAAATTTACTCAATTTCAATAAAAAGTCAAGAGTGTATTTTCCGATAAAAATTCTCTTCAAATAGAATAAATGTGCGGAGAGAGAAACCCCCCCCCCAAAAAAAAAAAAAAAAAAAACGCCGAACGAAAAAAGAAACCGAAAAGATTGAGCGACAATATTCTCGCGGATTAGAAAAATTCATTTTCTAATCCCTGTTTCACATGAGAACACGAAAAATTGTCGCTTCGGTTTCAATCGGCTCTGGAATACATTTGAAAAAATCTGAAAATTATCACTCTACGAGAAATCGGCGGGCTTATTATCGTACGTTTTAGTACTCCCAGATAGGTATGTGGGTTACCCCTCGTCACAACCTAATCAGATTATACCTTCAGAGGATCGATATTTTCGCGTGAGTTTTCCAGGCAATTGGTGGCGAGATAGCGTGGTCGGCATATTTTATACTCCCACAGTTATTCTACCCTTTATTGGGGCTGGTGAGTAGGGCTAGGTTCACCAACTGGTGAAATTTTATTTTCAGTCCAACGTTTTCGTTCCCATACTTCTTCCTTTTTTGGTTTTCAGCTTTTATTAATTATCTCCTCTCTCTGTCTGTCTCTCTTCCTTTCTCGTTAGCTCGAATAATTGGATGTTCATATCAGGAACCCAATTTGTGATGCTTGCATTGAAGTCAAAGATTTTATTCTGTCGTTCCGAGTCGAAAAGCTCGACTTTGCGTCCATTTCGGTTACAGTAAATCGAATTGTGAGTGTACTTCGGAGTGAAACAACGGAGAAGCTTCAAACCCCTGTTTTTTGAATCTTTCTACACTTTTTTTTTGCAAAATTATACCGCGCCAAAGATGACGTGAAGTTCCCGTAAGCCATGCCGAGGAATCGTGCGTTGCAACGTTTTTTCTTCTTCTGGCTGTAACTTCGTGAAAAGAAATCGGGAGATCATTTTGAAGACAGCATTTTGGAACTTGTTTCGTCTTCCATGAAACGCCGCTTCAAAGCTTCTCGCACGATTCTTATTCTCTGAAGTATTTCAGTTATCGTTTTTATAGGAAAATGAAAAATCTATCTGAAAATTTGGACAGCAACCTAAGTCCTAAGTCCTCAAAAATCGAACGAAACCAGACCCCCCCCCCCCCCCCCCGTATCAAATGACTTCAAAACGATTTTTCGTTGATTTGAAACTCGTCAGGATAATTTCTCTCGCGGATAGAGTAACAAGGACGCCAGAAGTAGGAGAAGAAGAAGTAGACGGCAATCGTTAAAGAGTGGAAACGAGAAAGAGAAGCCGTGAATTTATTGGCTCTGGTAATAATTTTTGAACCAAGGGTAATTGCGGCCGTGCGATATATGTGTACGATGGTCGAGGTACAGGGGGCGATACTGCCTAGGAGTGCGAGGAAAGCTAAAAAGAGAAAGCGAAAGAGAAAGAGAAAGCGAAAGGGACAGAGACGGAGAAAGAGAAAGAGAGAAAGCCGAGAGGGGCAGAGCGGTAAAGAAGGGAAGATTTGTTACCTAATCGAAGGACGGGGTGATAAGCTTGATATAAGGGGGTGTAAAATGTATGACCACGTTACCGCCGCGGTATTACCCACGCCGTGCCGTTCGCCCACTCTTCGTTGTTGGTTACCAACCCCACTTCACTCTATTCTATTCTATACTCTTCGTTTACACGTAACAAACACCTACGCGCGCACACTCATCCCTTGGCAGTCAGCCCCCAGCCTTACCTGGACGTTTCAGCCAACGTTTCGTGCCCAAGTCCCCTACGTAGCTTGTGATATTGTGTTTATTATAACTTGCGTAATTTACCGAGCTCTCTCGCGGAGACAGGATGCCCGACTTCCTAATTCCCTTCCTGGCCTATGTCAAGGGAGAAATCCATCCCTTATCTACCAGACGTAAGGACTCCGTGGATTCTCCAGATTTTCTAGCTAGGATATCAGGTATACGCTTATGGAAAATCGTGCTGTGATGATATTTCGCATAGCACCTTTACAGCTTTTTACGTTTCTCTGATAAACAGAGGCTTGAATTTTTCACTTTCACTTTCGGGATCGCCAAGATTTTTCAGCTTCAAATTACGATGGTTCTCAGTACTCCAGGGGCTGAGGAATCAGGATTATTTGGAAAGATCTATTCCGAAATTGATATTTAAGTAGTATGTGGTCGTACGCGTAGGGAGGGAATCGAATTTTAGATTTTACGAAAATGAAGGGCTGTTCGCTGAAGAAAATTTTCTTAAATTTGGCATTTTTTGAATATGGTCTCAACGATTTTGCACGAGTTCAAGCTCAACGAATTGGTCCACACTCGTTGACGTGAGAAAATTATTCAGAGTTGCAGTTCGCTGACAAGCAAATTCCAAGGAATGCAAATTTCTTGAAAATGTTACCGGGGATTTTGTTCAGAAGCGATGTTCAGACGGAGATTTACAAGATTAACGAATTCGTCCAAATTTCTATGGAGACAAAATTTTTGGGAGTGATTTGCCGATGAACAATTTTGCAAAAATTTCACATTTCTCGGGGATGGTATCAAAGATTTTGTTCGAAATAAACGCTTTCGGAGAATTTCACCGCCCAGAAATACGTCAGCTCACCTTTTCATTGGAAGAGAGATATGAAAATGAACTCGATTCAGGTTTCTTCTCAAGAAACTAAACACTAAACATCTAAAGAAACGAACAACATGCATAAAATTCCTAACCCTCCATTACATCTCCTTCTCGTTTCAGTATACTGAGGCCATAGTTTCGGGAGTTCCAGAGGTCTAAAACGGGAGCTTCTGCTTGTTCGGAGAGCGAATCCGCTCAGAAGCCAAGATAGTTGGAACAGAGAAAGGGATGGCTTGTCCGGGACCGGGACGGTTGTCTTAAGATTTGTCGAGAAAGGAGGCAGCTGCAGGTTTAGTTACAAAATTCGTTTGTCCTAGCTTCCTCGTATAGTTGGATGGCTGTACTTCGCCGTACACGTACTACACTGCGGCGTTTTATCCTTGCCAAGATAATTCCTTGTCCAATTTCCTCCTCCGACGACGAGAGTATATTCTGGGATTTCGAAAAAAAAAACGCATAATTTCATCCGCAAAATACAAAGATAAATGAATAAGTAATTCTGATCATCGCGATACTTTTTCCTCTCTTCTCTACGTCAGTTTGTACGGTAACAAAAAACGTGGTCTGCTTCGTTTGATTCCGAACCAAACCGAACCGATCGCCTTTCATCAGGTACAATTAAACATTCAAATAACATAAACACAGACGCGGACGATGCAAAGTTTCCGAATTTTTTGCGGCATTGTCGATTTTTTCTCTCTCTCCTTTCCCGTTCTTTTGTATTCACGTTCTCTAGGTACAACGATGCCTTTTGACCCATAAAAATTGTTCGGTAAATAGGAGCCACCGGGCACCATACGTAGCTATGTGCACGCAGAATCCTTTTCTCGTTTACACAATCCGCTCTCGAGTAAATACAAAACGTCGATTGTTTCGGGTAGAGGTAACTGTACTGAGGGGTACGGAATCGGGTACAGAGGCATTTTGGGGGAGCTTGCGTTATTATACCTGTACATACGTACGTGCATAGACTGATTTGTAGGTTTAGAAAATCGATACGGTATGGATTACCGACGCGATACCGTGCCTAAACTCTCCGCAGCTCCGAAGTGTGAACCACGCTACGTGACAATCCCGATTCTCCCGAGCATACGCTTGCGAATAATTTACCAAATTTCCGTATCGCGAACGGAAAAAAAGTTCGCAAATATTTTCAGCAATTTGGCAATTATTTCTTCGTTTCGTTTCACCGCATTTCCCGTTCCCTTTCAATTCTCCATTCAATTCGGTTATAGAAAGAAAAAGAAAAGCTTTCCAACCGAACAGATTTACGATTGTTGTAACCTGTTCTGAAATTTCCCAAAGTTCTCTCGTAACATAAAAATTCTTTTTCAAATTCGAAAGAGATTTTACTTTCGCTACCTGCTCAGAAACGTGAAAACGCGACTTTGCTTACCTTCTCGTTGATCCCCGAACCACAACACGTGCACAAATTTCTCTTCGGATTTATCCAGTTTACAAAATACTCTGGGAAAACAGAAATGTTGACAATCTCGTACCTCCGAATTCCATACTTTCCTCTTTCTCCCCAATATTTCCCATTTCCCTCTTCCATAATAATAACAATGATAATAATGATGACACGTACGTCTGTACTTTCTCACATCCCTCCCCCCGGGCAAGTAGTTTATATCTCGAGGCTGCGATGCGGGGCGGATCAAGTATGATATGACAAATGGTTTCTAGGCTTCATCTTGAACTATGATTCATGCGAAAACTCCTCACCTGGCGGTTACATACCTACACGTTGCGTTGCTAAGCTCTTTATTCTTCTTCTTCTTCTTCTTCTTCTTATTCTTCTCTTCACCATATGGTCCACATGCGCGGAATGGCACAGCAATATGCAGCGGTGAGATACACAAGCACCGGTGTGTTTATCTATAGCGGAAATACTGTATTTGTTATTACCGCACGGGGTCATCTCCGAGACGAGGCGAGGCGACGCGGTCTGCTCTGTTCCAGAATGTATCATGCACCGTGTTGTTACCGTATCCTCGTAGTTCTACTCCCCGTGGATATTATACGGTAACAATAACAGCGGTGATAATAATAATATGAATACGGCTGGTCGGGGGATATTTATTTACATTTTAGCAATTAGCTGCCCATTAGACGCGCCGCGCCTCGGTTCTCGGGGGAAGGGAACCTCAGGGTTGCCGTACCGAAATCCCAACGCCCGCCCGTAGCCCGGTGGCTCGGGGGTGGCAAGATATTGAAATTTATTCAATCCGGTGGAAAAAACAGAAGTTTATAGAGGTAGGTAGGCGGGCTGCAGATGTTCCGGGTAAATAAATAATGAATTTTAACGCAATTAACTCTGCATCGGATGATTTTTCTTGAAAATTTTCGGTCAGGCGCAATTCCGGTTTTCGGGGATGAATTCATCCGTTCGAGATACTGCAGCATCGGTACGTTCATTGTTTATCTGGTTAAATTGAGAGGAGAGGATGACGAATGAGAGAAGTGAATTGTAATCTGCGCGAACGAGATCAACAATGGAATCCGAACTTCTTGACTAACAATCATTGAACGTACAGTAATATTCGACCGGAAACTTGAGGTCTGCGGTTGAGAAGACATTTCCACCAGACCCAATGAACCAGGTCGCGCTGGAGTCGTGGAAGTATTTATTAATTATGGAATCCCTTGATAATTTGCATCGATTCCAGCTGAACATAAGACACAATGTATAATTGGGGGTGAGATTCCTCTCTTATTTGTGTCTGCTGTGGGTAGGTAATGGAAGGAACGGTGAGGAGGAGGAGGAGGAGGAGTGGTTTTAGTATTCGTTGAAAAAATAATAAATTTGAGGGAATGAGGATCAAAAACGGTGACGGGGATGGGGACAGGATGAGGGAGAGGTTAACGAAGTGAAAAAAGTTCGAGAATGTAATAATATAATTACGAGTTCATCGCGTGTAATTATTACTACTGTATGAAGAAGCAGAACGGAACGAAACGAAAGGAAACGGAACGAAATAAAACGAAATGGAATGAACCACGCGGTCAGACGGAATTCTATATCGATTTTTCGTCTTTCATTAACAAGACAATTATCAAAGCCTAGATCCGTAGCAACCTTTCTTCTCTTTTGCAATTTTCGATTATAATTGTACCCACGAATTTCATACATCGACGTTTTTTCTCGACAATTTGCTTCTTCGATTTCCACTAATTTTCGTTATTTCTGAAATATGCAATCTGGTTTCAAACGGAATGCAAAGTTTTCGTATTCAGAAAAATTAACGCGGGAAAAAGATTCTGCAAATCATGGGCTATATCTACCTATATACGTATTTCATTCATTACAACGTATCACGTATAAAACTCATTTTCTTCAGATCACGTCTTTTCTCCACAGCAACTACGTTGCATCTTTGAAATGGATTTGTAAAAGTAATGATAAAAGGTAGTAGCTAGATACTATCTAGGAATCTCCTCGCTCTCATCTCACATGGATGCTCGCTCGATCTTAGCGAGGAAAAGAAAATCACATGGAAAGGAAAAACTGAATGTATATCTATACACTTTATGCGGAGTCCAGTTGCGAAATATTGGAATGAATATTTTGCATTCGTACATTGAATGAAAAATTGCGTTTCTCATATTTGTTCTCGTCGGTGTTTTTCCTTTATTTTTCTGAATATACACACTATAAATAAAAGCTCGTGCCGGCAGACTAATTTTCAAAAATCTCAAGATTGTAAAACCAAAAAAAAACAGAAAGAAAAAACTAGAAGATTATCAAGGCACGAGGTCGAGATACGACGATCCACATTTTTTGATCTCATTGTTTTCTGAAATTATTAATCCAGGTCACGTACGCAATAACTCACTCTAAGTCCCCACAGCCGATTCAGCAGGTTGGGCTTCATCAATTCATCAGAGAGCTCGCCGACTAAACTTAATCATGCTTTTTCGGAAGGGCGCGGAGGGGCGGGGGGGATAGAATATTTTTCGGAAAAATCAGGATGAGTCAACGAATGGCAACGTATAGAAGAACGGAAAAAAGAAAACTATGATCGAAGAAAGGAGAAAAGACATGCACGCGGAAGATCGAAAATGGATTTCCGATACGTTTAAGGGTCTATAGTCGGTAATACCTACGTTTTTTCCCCTCATATTTTTTACTTTACCATCTTCTTTCTTCTTTTTCATCGCGCTGTTGGCTTTTTTTATTCTCATTCACACGGAAATGTGTCCGAGGCTCAGTGGTTTTAAAAGAGGATCTTTACCCCGGGCTAGGATGTCCTCTTCATGGCCACATAACCGCACTGTTACGACATCGTTGCCAAAGGTATCCGCAAGAGACTCGTTCTACCGCGTGTCGTGTCGTCCTGGTCTACGCATCTTCCAGAAAAAGACATCCGTATACTCTCCCTCTCTTTCTTTCTCTCTTTCTCTTTCTCTTTCTCTCGCTCACTCTCTTTCTCTCTTCCGCCGCTCCCACAATAAGAAATTTCAACGGCTGTCATATCGTCTGTAAAGAAAATCTGTGAGTACGCGAATCATTGCGATATAATACGAAAAAATGGCGTTTCATATGTGCTGGACACCGGTGAGATGAGAAAAAGGAAGGCGAAAGATCTTTTTCGGGATTCTTCTTCGCCCTCATCGCACGGTGGAGGTGGAGAGAAATAGAAACGGAGGTAGGAGATTCAATTCTAGAATCTCTGATCACGTCAACTACATTGCCACCCTCCGAAATGCAGTTTGAAAGCGCTGACGAATTCGATACCCGACTCAATATCTTCTAGCTCAACGAGTCAATGCGCATCCGAATAAGAAGAAAGAATAGAACACCCCGAGACGAAAAATGACATACGGAAATTCGATGCCCGTCAAAGTTTGGGTTTTTAGTTCATCATCTCGGAAGGTGCGCTTTCATGGGCGAATCCTGGAAATATGGACCTAGGATCCCCAGCGGATCACTACCTGGCGATCAAGGAAATGAGACGTGCGATTTTCCGATAAAAACGTGAAAACACGATATTCTCTTATTCCATCTGAATATTCTGTGTTTATCAAATTCTTCACACCTACTGTGAGGTTTGCAAAACGAAAAAATCCATTTCTGTTAATGTTTTCGATCACATTTGAAGTTCCATCGGGCTAGCAGGGCCAGAGCCGGAGCCCGAAATGAGACCGATGACGTTACATGTAGCCGAAATGTTGCCAATTTGTGGCGGCCAACATGATTTTGTACCATGAGCCGTTTCCGAAAAAATCGCGAGCCTGCTGGCCTGAACGTCGGAGTCGGATAGCGGAGTACAGGATTTTTCCGATTGAAAAATTAATTCGAAACATTTCTACTGTGTCGAAATTTCTAACGTGAGAAATACTTCTGGAATATGTGTGAACTATAACGTTGGAAATGAAAAGATGAATGAAAATTCGAAAATTATGATTAGAATGGCCAATACACATATATATTCTATATGATTCTGTCAAGTATAACTCTACCAAAGCACGAGTTGAAGAATAATGGCGAGCCGCCTCCACTACAAAACCGGAGTTTCGAAAAGCTGGAATTCCGATGTATCTGACTAGCAGGGATTTTTCCGAGACGCGCTGTTTCAGCTACAATAGATATTTTGGCTTTCCAAGACTCTCCGAATTCGTAGGGGGAGCAGCACGCGTCGAAAAAATCTCTGCGAGTCGAGTCTGCATGGTCTCTTTATTTTCATTCTTTGGGTTTCTCAGTCGATTGAGAACTGAGAAAACAATTTCCATTATTATCACTCTGGTGAAAATGCGATTAGGTGCACCTTCGCTGTTCCAGATGCTAGAAGCTGCAAATTTTACCCACTTGTCACTCTTCATAAGTACAATCGAGTATGAAATTGTGACACGAGTCAATTTTTTGTGGCCGAAAACCTCTACGACAATTGAGAGAATTACCTATTTATGTAAATTTCGGTCATTTCTCATCCCATTTTTCTCAGGCTCGTACAATTGAATCGTATAACTTCATTTCCAGTATTTTTTCGTTCAGGTTGGAGCAAATTACTCTTTTCTCAAAAATTATAAATTACTTACTTTTCCGTTGTATTGGTAGCAGGTACCAGCTTACCCGGCGGGCTAATTTCAACGGGACTTTTTCGTATGTGGATATCAGATGGTTGCGGTTGGAGACCAAGCCTGTCCAAGGACGTTGAAAATATGGTTCAGGAATGATAAAAAATATAAGGTTTGAAATAAACTATGTATGGTCACGCGACAGATGTATACCGTGAATCTCTCTTGAAACGGTACACTGCAGTGGCGAGTGTGGGGCGTCAGGGGCCAACTATCATTTGTTCGCAACGCTGTTAGCATGAGTAGACAAATGATAGTTGTCACCCAGCGATTCACGCATTCGGCAGCGGAGTAGAATAGAATAGAATAGAAAATAGAATAGAATGGAATAGAAGCATTTCGCAGAGTGTACCGTCTCGAGAGAGATCCACGTACGGTATACGGATGTCGTACTGAGCCCGGAGATCACCTCGACCCCCTAATGGCCTTATTTTCCCATGTTCGGAGCGTTTTTTTTTTTTTTTTGTCATTCGACATGGGGAAGAAAGAAAGGGCAGGAAAAGCCGAAGGAGCAAGTAAAAGACGCATTGCCTTTCGCAACAGTCATCCTCATTATTAATTCTTCGAAACGGAAGCCGCAGGATTGATCGATACGTCTGAAGAGAAACGAAGGAAATGTTTATCCGCGGGTGATTTGCAAATTTGCGAAATTCCCTTCTCCAGGACTTTTTACATTCCTGCCTCGGAGGGTCGTGCCTACCGCGTACAATCAATCCGACAGGAAATCTGGAATACATATTTCTCAAGATTATTTATTATTATTCTCGTACACGGCGTGTGTGTAGGTATATCGTGTCGAGTGTCGTTCGGCGGTGATCAACTGTACCTATATCGTGAAAGAATTAGATGGGTTGATAGCCGATGGCTGCGTTGATTTCTCTCTCGCCGATGATTCTTTGAATTCTATCGTGATCATTCCATCCTCTGAAGACTTCCGGACTGTTTTCATCCCCATTTTCGATCTACCATTCTCTCATACCACTCTTCTGTTCGCTCTTTTCCTCCTTCCTCTTTCCTCTTTTTTCTTTCCCTTAATTTCCCACCTTTTTCATTTCCGATCGTGTTCCCAGGCCCCTCAGGACATATGGCTCATCTTTTACAGTATGTCGGTCGGAGCTAAAAATTCATCCCCTTTATTACCTTCGGGCGCTCATTCACTGGCCAGTGTTAAGAGACTCGGTGTTAAAATTTAACGAATTTAGATGGCGTGAATTTTGCGAAAAAAGTTCAATGAAAAATGTTGACTTTATTGATTATTATTCAATTATTTGTTCCTCACTTTTGTACCATGTACTTGTTTATGGATGAGGATCGAAATGACGAACGTCCTTTCGAGCTTCTCTGGGGTCGAATGAATTTACCGATTTTCACGGGTTCTATGAGAAAGAACTGCAGAAAATTCCGAAGCTTCTTCTCCAGAGTGACTTGAACCGTGTTGAACGAATATCCGGATTCCTGTGAGCATAAAATGAGGCAATGCCATACTTCCCTCGACGAATAAAGCATCGCAGCGAACATACTTCTCGGCAAAGGAAGGCAAAAGATAAGGCGCAAGAAAGGAAAATAAAAAACGGAGAGGAGAGAAAGAGGGAAGGAGGGAAAGAGGGAAAGAACGAACCGGCCAATTCGCCGCAGGCTACGTACTCTGCCGCCTTGTTGCCGTTTTCTTCGGGTCAGTGTATATCTACCTACCCTTCCAGCCCAACCCCGGCCAGCCAGCCACTTTCCTCTGGGATCCCTCTATGATTATTCTTTTGAAAATTACCAAAGGTTCACAGAAATGTAGTCTTTTGTTGAGCAAGGACTGTATCTGCAACCCCCGTCTTCGCGGTCCGCGTAGAAGACGGAACCCTGTTCTATAAGCCTATGGGACGCCGATATCCCCTCGGCCATGGACCAACTTCAATTCCAGGCGTCAAGTTGGATTAAATAACAACAAAGAAACAATTCCTGATCGAGAGGAGGCCGCCCCGCCAGGAAATGCTCCTATCCACGATGTAGATGTAATCAAGTCCGTGTCTAACTTGATAAAATTGAATTTCACTCGACCGATGTGTATTTCTGAAGGAAATGACCGGTGCGAGTGTCTGTGAAGATAGCAGAAGAGAAGGGTCAAGTATTCTCTAAAATGCCATCGTATGATCCTGTAGTGCAAAGTTCGCTTCCTAGGCGATCTGTCTTTCGGCTAGAGTAACGAGAAATGAAGAAGAAGAGAAAAGGAAAACGAAGGAAGGACGAATGCACGGAGAAAACACGAGCGCACGCACTTTGAAGTCACGAGAAATGAAAAGAAAATAAGTCGAAGAAATTCTTACGATATACCTCGGCAGAGGAAGTTCAAAAGCTCCGCGAGTAGGTGAAAATTGAATGAGGAAAAAAAGGCTCTCGCAAGCTCCGTGTGTGGAAAAATAAGAACAAGAAGTGAAGAAAAATGATTTTGGAACTAGGAGGTACCGTAACAATGCACTCGGAATGAAAACCACGAATTATCCTCGAGCCTTGCTTCAGAAATTCTGTTCCCCGGGAATAATACATATTGTTCGGGAGGAGACCTATAGCTGCAGCTTCCTAGCCGAAACGCGCTTCCATCAAGAGAATTCAACATGTGGTCAACTGACCGTTAATGGCAACGTTCCAAATGATTATTCAACGCGGTTGAACACCTCGGTCCGAAGCTGTCAGGGAGGCGCGTGCACAGCTACTGTACTGTTGGTTACTGATTTCCGAATTTGTGGTCAATGAAGAAGAAAGTGACGTGTAGTCGGTATACGTGCAGGCAAGTTTATTCGACAGCATTCGTTGGATGTCACGTGCGGTCTTAAAAGTCATTTGGAAATTGCTAGGAATGCAAATTCCCGAATGGACAATCCGAACAGCTTTCCATTTTACTGTCGTAACTTTCATGATCTTGCGTCAAACTTGACTCCCGAGTTCTCGAAATGTGCCGAATGCATCGAACTGCGAACTCTCAAATCTTTGGTTTAAAAACCCGGAAGAGCCCATCGATATTCTCGATTTTACAAATACCAAAAAATCCACGAATCATTCGAATTTCTGTATAGAAAAAAAGAGGCAATACATAGGTATACCTATATATACACGAATACAGTTTTCAGATTGCTCAAGTATCGTGAGGCGGAGGGAGGCCTTTTCTGCGATGAAACCCGCTTCTGTTCAAGGCGACGCAAGTTTTTCTCATGGCTTTATAGCTAATGCACGATGAAGTGACGCACCTTTAATCTCACGCACCGACAAAAAGCAGTTGAAATCTTTTCCAAAGGTTCGTTGCAAAGTTCTTTGACTTGAGAGTTTTTTCTTCTCCGCTCGAGGGGCAGGGCTGCGTGTCAAATAATGTGACGGAATGAGAATAAAAATAGAAATAAAAATCAGAATGAGAAACCCATTTTCCAACATGGAACGTTCAACTGAATTGTACGTACGGTTCACGGATACTCCGACTCGGATTCTTCAGCCAGTTCACAAAAAAACGGAAAACGAAAAGAAAGCAAGCTGTTCAAAATTCGTGAACTTCAGATCCCGGCAGACTCCATGCGCGAGAACATTACACCCTTATAACCTGACCTTTATGTTTTACGCTTCAGAGGTCTGTGCACGTGTGATGCGACGGCGTTGCGTATCGTGTCGCGTCATCTGCAGACGCCTTTCTAGTCGGACAGTAAAAAGTAGGCGGCTACTCTTAAGGAGTCACTATCTTAAATGTACAGGAACCGTTTCGAAAACGAGAATCGTAAATTCTCAAAAACGATTCGATCGATTTCGATGAAACTTTGAGAATTCATTGAGTACGATGGCAGAAAGTGGCTGAGTGTTTCACTCTCTCGAAACATCGATTGGATTTGATGAAAAATAAGTATTCCCTATGCTAGCTAGGTTAGATTGCCAACGGCAACTCCAGTTGCCCTTCGACGTGAGCAAAAGTCAAGCCCCCATTAACGTGCCGAAGAATTAAGCCATTTTGCTGCCTAAAGTCTCTGATTTTCATGGTTACAGACCACTGGAGGGGAGTTATTCACGAATCGTTCTTATCGATAAATTATATATATTTTATTGTGGTTTTTGGTAGAATTTTTGTATCCAATTTTCTTCACTGTCTTCACGAAGAATCTTCGACAAATTCCTATGAATATCTTTGTGATGTGCATTTCAGATGTGTGTAAAATTATTTTCATTCGTTTATAATCCTTGTGAAATCTTTCAAGTTTTCATCGATTGATTTCTGTGGGATAGTGGTGAAATTCTATTGCAATTGTTGAAATATGATCGTGGTGAGATATTCAACTATGGCATTTCGTGAAATTCTTGTGAAATATCCGGAATTTGTGATGTTACCCAACTAAAATTTTGGTCAAATTGTCGTGAAATCTGTGAAATTCTTGCGTGTTATCTTAACATTTTCATCACATTTACAGATACTCGCAAAATTCTTGCAGGATAGCCGAGATTCCTGTAGAATTGAGCTGTGAAATTCTTTCGCACGCTTTAAAATACCTGCGAAATTACAGTAAGTCAGATCAAATGATGGGAAATATGACGAAATCTTTACCAGAATCTGTGATTCCTGTTGTAAAAGAGAGGGAAAAGGCGAAAAAAGTCAAGCTGCGGCAAATGGTGAAATATCAGCCTCGAAAATCCTTCCAGAATTCTCTTGTTCCCAAAATATAGAAAAATATCTTCAAAAAGAATAACGATTAATAAATTATTGTTGCTCGTATATCGTTAACTTTTCCCAAATTTGCAGTTGCACGGCGCGAGCTTCGTTCTCATGAAACGAACAGTGATCAATTAATTCCTGTGTAATTACAGCTTCAGTTTAGTTTTCTCCGTGGTGATGAAATCATCGCAGCTTTTCAGCTCAAGCTCGAAATACTGAAGATCGAAGCCCGAAAATATAATTCGTCATTATTGCCAATGGAATAAAAATTATAAAACGTTGCGAAGCTGTGATGTTAAAATAATTGTTACGATACTCCGGACGCGAAGAACCAATTTCCACGTTCTCCACGACTCGCATTGATCATTTCTTTATTCGATAACAAGTCACGGCCTCCCTTAGCTGCACGGTGATGCTGGATGTTGGATGCAGGTATTATCGTTCACCAGCTAGGAACTTACTGTGGTGAAAGCGGGTGGCACGGCGCGGTGTTACAGCTAAGACCTGCATCCCTCGACGTCCCGCGTCACAACGGCGACGGCGACGTCGCTTCGGTTGAGTCCTCTTATAATAATATGAAGTGAAGATTCAAATATAGAAATCGTAGTCGTGCAGCGGAGGTTCTTCTGCCGCCCGAACTCTCTCTATTCGTAATAATAAAGGTCGTTCGATTCACTAGCTTCGATTTATATACAGGAATAGAACTACCCCCGAAACCCAGCGCGCATCTCATCGTCTCCTCGCCGTTACGCAGCTGTCGTAGAATCTACCCCAAAATATCCATCCGAGCTGATCGATTAAAGATCGGATTATTTTCAACCCTTCCGACATAACTGCCTCCAATTACAAAGATAAATTCCAACATTGATTTTTTCACGGTTACAGGTAAACGTGCGCCGTCTAAATTTAAATATTAAAATAGTTTTCACCGCTCCCAATTGCCGGGAGACAAAATTAACCCCCCGAAATCGATACGAGCTCGAGGTATGCACGTACCTATACACGTACACACAGTATACATATACATGCTATAAACTATGAACCGCATCAGCAAATAATCTCTAGGGTATTTAAACTGTTAAATTTTCCACACGGTACCCACTCCTCAATGGTTTTCCGCTTCCGCCAACCGAATATGCATTTATTCAAATAAGGCATGGCTCTTGTCCCCGTTTTCCTGCTCATTAGCATTAATCGGTTTTATTCATACAACTATTACAGGCGCATCAGCAACTATAACTATCGAATGAATTTTTTGTCAGTTTCTCTCTGTTCTTTCCACTTTTATCAGATTCAGCCGTAACCTCAGACCAATTTCTGTTGTCGAAATTGGTAACGACGAGATCTGACCGGCGCAGGATCGTAATAGCTATCCGACAGTCCGACGATCCATGCTTTGCTCGACTGGTAAGTTTCTTGAGAGGATCTTTAACACATTTTTTCTACGGAAAATATCACTCCCATTATTTTCTCGATCATTCTGCATGAATAAAAAGATTTAAAAAAATTTGAAAAAAAGCTATTCCGCTGAATCCTTATCATTATAGTGCATTCGAACGTGTTGAGAAATTTTCTAAATCTGTCGACATACATCGAGATCCAATTCTTTCGAATGCGACTGAATTTTTGTAGAACAAACGAGAAACCAAAAAAAAAAAAAATAGAAAAATATCACATGTTTCCTTATTTCGTGAGAATATTTATCAACATTTCCTAATGAACTGTAAGCATTCAATAGAAAGTTCAGTGGAGCTTTACTGATATTTTCAGACTAAATCTTTGTTAACACTCGCAAAGTGTCTGGAATTTCGAGAGACTTTTCCAAGACGATCGGAGCTCAAGGGGCTTCGGATGAAGTACATGTTTCGAGGTTTTTCTTTTTCCGTTCAATTTACAAATTTTCTCTTCTTTTAAGCTCGTCAAATATACATACGTATACGAGTGTGTATTATTCCGGAGAGTATTGGAAGTTCTTTTTTCATTCTGTCAATTTGATCCGGTTGAGTTTGATATAAATAAGACAAAACATACACCTATCTATAAGATTCTTGAGAATCTTTTCGCAGAAGTTTTCCACGGTAAAATTGGTTTATCTCGTGAAAGTGCCGTTGAGATTGCAGCCGCTTCCCAAGTTCTGACCGGGGAACCCGACTACCGCGCGAGACTGAATTGCTTTTTAACGCTGCAGCAGTAGCAGCATCCAGCAGGAAGCTAGCAGCAGCATTAGATTCAGTCATTCTATAAGATTCAGAGATATTGTGTAGGGAGAGTTACTAACGAGTGACAATACAGGCGGCAGAAGCAGCGGCAGCGGTAGCAGCGTCGCGAAAATTTCCATCGTTTATAACTTTCACAACTTATTCTCTCTACATTTTGTGTAGTTAAGATATTCGAAAATGAATGCTAATAAATTGTGACTCGGAGAAGGAGACGAAAACCAGGAGAAAAATGAAAAAAGAACAGAAGCTTCTTCCAGAATTCCACAAATTTGATTTAGTTGATCCTGAAATGCCTCCCTTTTTCACTTTACCCCTCGTGATCTATAGACACCGATGAATAAATGCCAAATGTGCGGTACATAGGTATACCTATAAGTATATAGCTACAACTCTGTCGCTAAAAAATGATTCAGGTATTATATGTATAGTACTCGTGCATACATACATTCGCAGTGCGATACAGATTTGAACTTCATGCTTCGCGTCGCAGGGTTGTACCTGCTCAAATTTTCCAGACAATTTTCATCTCCCACTGTTCACCTTCTGCGTTTGAAATTGGCGCTATTCCGCACTTGCTGAAATCGCACGCCTAGCTGCGCTCCGTGAAGAATGACTCCATGATCGATGCGGAAATCACATTGAAATCGATGAAATCGCTGCAAGATTTTATGCATCGATATCGCAAAAAATTTAGCAAATTTAGGTCGATTCGTACGAGAAAATCGTACGAGAAATATATGCATAGAAATCTTGAAATCGTATGTGTCACTCGATCAGCGTTTGTAGTTCGAAAAATGTTGATTTTTTCGTGAACTGTACGTCGCGGGAAAAGTTCAACTGGAGAAACGGCCGAAGAATTTTCCTCGCGTTTCATTGAACGATTGGAAATTTTTGTTACAGAAAAAAAGTAAATTACGTTATCTTATGTTTTCTTTCGTCCTTGTTCTGGGCTTTTTTCTGAATTTCAGGTAAATTCACTCCTCGCGTCTGCCCAGGGGTTTTGAAATTCCAAGTTCGACTTGTTATTGGCAGTATAATATATTCATAGTTCACTGTAATCAATAATTTAGAGCATAAATATATATTGTATTGTTACGTACTACGGTAGGTATGTAATATGCCACGTCAGATTTGTATTTGGTCTGAATCAGTGTCACGCAAATCCCTAGAAGTTCCATAATTCACGAAATTAATTGAATTAGTAAAACCGTCGCGTGACGAATCGTTAATGGTACTTACCATACAACTGTAAAGACGAATAGTCAAAATCCAGCCATTACAAGATAAATAACATTACGGTAAGACCTTTTCATCACTGATTTGCATCCCCCTGAATTTCCATCCACAAGAATCAATCCGAAAAAGACTGAAGGAAAGAACAAGAAAATAAATAAAATTATCAAAATCAAAATGGAAAGCACAGAGAACAAAAATTGGCAAACACATTTTTCCTGTAATACGATAATATGAAGGCTAAGGAAAAGTAGAAAGCTCATACTCCAGTGATCATCAATTATTATTGTTGCATTCCAACAATGAAAATTATCATTCCCTTCGGCGCCTGGATTCGCAATATCAATTTCGAGAATATGAAATACATCGGTATTAACGAAACATTCGATGAAGCGATTTACTTTACGGTCTTCTATCCGCGAAGCTCAGTTTGCACAGCGGAAAAAAAACAGAAAAGGAAGAAAGAAAAAATCAGCAATGTCAGAATAGAGAAAATATTGCAGAAAGGGAAAAAGTCGAATTCGTTGCCAGCCCGGCCTGGTACGCAAATATTAGTAATTATTCATTGAACTTTGTCTCATTCTGGAATGTACCCGTCTAGGTACCTATCTATCTGTCTCTCACTTTCTTCACCCCCCTCGCGGCGATCGCTCCATAAATCTACGTTTTATTATTGATTTTTCACCCTTGCATTTGCATTGTAGAATAACGACTGACAAGAAATTATACGGTACCGTTCGTTTCCACAAAGGACATCTCGGGTCCTGTCCGTATATCCTGGATTGCATACCGATCGAAAAATCTTTCTTCGTTTAATAAGTGATCGGTTGATCGATCGATTGATTACTGGACGAATTAATGAATTAGTTATCGCTTTCGGGGATTCCTATCTCTCTTCTTCTTCTTTCTACCGGGTTACACTGCTGAAGGAAGCAAATGAATCACAATAGTTAAATTTACATATTACTCACAAAAATATCTCCCACGAACTTTCCTGATCCTTTCTTCTCCCTCTTCTTTTTTCTTTTTCCAATCAAACGCAGGTTTTACCCCTGACTCGATTATATAATTATAGATATACTTTCTATTCGTACGAAAATATAACGTTTGTACAAAAAAAAAAAAAAAAAACATCGAAAATGCAATCGAATTGCGTGTCAAATTCGAATTCGAATTCAGACTGACGGATAGAGATTGAATAGATATTTATCTATAATGAAATATGATTTATTACTAAATTTGCGAAATATATACATTAGGCCATACGCATGTGTACGTACACATATATATATATATATATATACACACACACACACACATATGTATAGACATATATATATATATATATATTTGATATATTTATCATACACTATTAATTACATAATACGTGTTATCTGCAGTATTATGTACTGATTCATTTCATTTGTATATTCTAAACAATTATGAAATCATACGAAGATTATACATACTATATATATAGTATTAACCTGTAGTATAGCGTGCCTATATACCTACACGAGTAAATAATCAATGAACCTTGAATATTTTTACTCAAACACCTGGGTCTCACGTACATACATGATACATATTCATATTATATTTATACATAACGAGTTTTTGTTTATGTTTTTCCTTTGATTATATTATTACTATTATACAATGTAGAGGTAAGGTACTCGAAGCTCTTTTATTTCATATTATATTATTTTATTCCATTGTTGTACCAACTAAATAATTTTTATAATTCATACTAACCGTTTTAATGTACGCTTCCACTCAATTGCAGGTCGATCTAAACCTATAATGTATGTATAGGTAATATATATACGTGTATTTTTATTTTCATTTTCATCAACGTTATGAATTCTATATATATTTCATAAGTATCTTAGATACTTTTTTCGTTTCACGTGTATAGCTGAAGAAATAATTATAAATTTTGTCAACGGAGCTTTCTCTTCTCTCCGTCATCCTGTGTCATTGGTTCCTTACTGCTTTTCGTTTTCGTTCGCTCTCGAGAGTCTGTTCTCACCATTTCATGTGTCCTCTTTGTTTTATCTACTGAATAATCTTCCTCTTTTCTTGTTTTATCGAATTTTTAGGCATATTTTATACGGAAACTCGCGATCACGGTCTTGCATCTCGCCCTCAGCGATTCAACTGCCACTCGCGGCCTGATGTTCGTTACAGTTCATATGGAAGGTGGTAAGAATTTACAACATACGCTAATTTCGTAACAGCTATACAGACAGATATACGTTCTTCCTCATTCCGCGAGAATCCATAAATTGCCGAATTCGAAGAATCCCTATTCGGAAATTCTGCCGGCAAAAACACAATATATCGAATCGAACGTCAAACGCGTTGCGGTGATCGAGAGAAATCCGTTTTGCAAATCTGCCATGGTCAGGTAGAAAAATTTGTTTTCCGGTTCCCGCGTCATCCCTCGCGTAATAGTTAACTTATTCAATATACTAGAAGTAGCTGCCGGTGTAATGACGATAATTTATACCCTACATAATTGTTTTGCGAACAAAGTTTTTGTTCCTTCTGTAAATAATCGCATTTCATTACAACCTACATCTGCGCGAGTTGAATTAAAACACATGTATTACATGTACGACGCGGTGTGCCTACGTACAGTATATTATATACGCATTTGCACAGGTTTCTACGGCGCTCACAATCTTCCCGCGATAGATTTTTGTGTATTGTAATACCTATATAGGCATGTATACTTTTGCTCGTTTATCATTTTCACTCAAAATGGAGACAAAATTGGAAGAAGATAGAATGCGAGCCGATAACATCCTCCGGCATATCATCCATACATATAGTATATGTATCATATATACGTAACATTTACAGTGCGTGTGCCGAATGGGACTTTACATATATATGAGAAAATAATTGCGATAATTCAATCAGAAAATCCTCGATCGAAGGATCCTCGAGGAGAGTAACGAAGTTAGAAAAACGACGAAGAGAAAAGAAAGGGACAAACTTCTGCACGATGTACTGTAATTATGGTCAAAGAAATTGATAAACAAATTCTTGAATCGGTACATCAAAACTAGAAATCCAACATTGATAGCTGTTTATTATATAAACTCGTACCTGTAATGCATCGTACACGTGATATAGATATCATACATGCCTATACGAGATTAGCATATAGCACCGTTGACAATCGTCAAACTTAGTCAAACGATTTGCTATACCCATTTCTCATCTATATAGAGCTCTATATGCTGTATTATATAAACTGAACCGCGCACGTACCACGTTTCTCGTTTTTCAAATCTTCGCTGTACATTTTCAAATTGAATCGAATATTTATAAACATATCAGTACCTATAATTGTAATATACTATATAATATTTATACTAATATATTGATGTATTGTATAGATATTATGGCAGCTTCTTGATACATATTATTCGCACCGTATATACCTATATACGCAGACATGTATGTATTTAATTTTTTCCTCCTCTTATTCGGTTCCAATATATATTTATTTATAATATGATCGATCGGCGCTGCCGTATGATTGTCTCTTGTCACAAATTTTCGTTCTTTCTTTAGTTTTTTGGGGGTTGTTTTTTTTTTTCTTTTTTTTTGTTGTTCCTTTCGCCCCCTTCTTCTCATAACCTTGTCTCCGATATTCCGTTCGGTGTTGTACCGCGACTAGCGGATCTGTAACCTACTAGGGTACCGGAAGTATCCGAAAAATCGTTAAAATTCCCATGATCAATAATGAACATGACCTCGGTATAGATCCTACGCCTTGAACTGTAACAAAAAGAAATTTCCCACCTGAGACGTGGATCGGAGAACGATCGAAAGAACAAAAATTCTTGCGAAAAATGAAGAAGAAAAAAAAAATCAATTCTGTCCTTCTTTTTGGGTTTTTTTTTTATGTTCTATCGAAAATTTTAACCGCATTGCCAATACTACGATATCACTATTATCGCCATCGTCAAACTGTTGTGTGATAATTCAACATTATTGACGATAATGATAACAATTAATATTCAGGAAAGACAGAAATACACTTTATAAACGCAATTCATAAGTATTTTATACGTATTTCAAGTATATAGTTGCATAAGTATAGTTATATTATAGGTACAGTATGTATAGAGTGTATCGAAAATCAATGATAACCGCGCACATCAGTGTCACAGGAATGTATGGAAATTTAGTGGATTTTTTAGTAGACTTTCAGTCTGGTAACGAAATCGAATCGGTCGAGGGTTTTCTTTTTTCTGTTTTTTTTTTTTTCTTTCTTCGGCTGGTATATGGATCAATCCAATTTTTATGGTCCGAGTTGGGATCTGGAAACGCGTTTTGCGCCGATCGCACTTCGCATTTTTCCATTAGAAATTGAGAAAGAAAATTAACCAGTTTCAACAGCTGGCTACAATAATTTTTGTTTTTCGTTTTCTGTCACGTACGTCACGTCGGGAGGAATTCAACGGGGCTAGGTTCGGGGTGAACTTCGCAATAAAAATGAACTTCCACGATTATAATATAACACAGGGTCTCGATAACAGGGTTGAAAAAAAAGGAAAAAACGTTGGGGCTAATGTTATACAACAAACAGAAAGAAATGATAATGATATAATATCAAAAGAGTATCAAGTACGTATCTAAGCTGCGAGCTTCTGTTGTTCGGTAAAGTTGGTTGGAAGCTGTGGGGACAATATACAGCGTGAAGAAAGCCGAGGGAAAAAAGGGGATGAGACGGCGAGGGGCGAGGGGCGAGAGCGCGAATAAGAAAACACGTTTAAACGATAGGAATACCTTACTGGTCTCTTTCTCTTTCTTCCTCTTTTCTCTCGCTCTAAAAGACACAAGTTTTTCCGAGCTTCAGGCAAGGGAAGAGGAAACAGAGAGAGAGTCGATCTTGGGGGGGATGGGAAAAGAAGCGAAGTGAATATAGTAGAGTATAAATACTTTGAAAGCTTGCGAAGGAAATATTCTTGGGTGTTCAAACCTCCCGGTCCACCCTGCTGCCCCTTTATCACTCTCTCTCTCTCTCTCTCTCTCTCTCTCTCTCTCTCTCCCCCTATCTTTCTTGCCGTGAAAAATCGTTGCAATTTTTTGTTTCTGTCTTTCTCATACCGTTTTCCTTCTCCTTCTACTATTCTTTTTCATCCGTTTCCTCCACAGAAAGCAAATTCAGGACAGAATGGAATTAATGATGTCGAAATTTTTTAAATCACTACTTAGAATAAAGTACTTATGTATGTGAAAGTATATGTACCGGTTCTACCCTCCATTTCATCGGCGGAGGAACATGTTTTAACATCTTGAAACGTCTTCCGCCCTCCACCGAGAAAATGAACGGGAGTGAAAAATGTAGTGAAACGATCGGCGAATGAAAAAAGTTGAATTTTGGTATCTCGAATACTGAAATAGTAGAATTCATGCTATCGTCGGGTTTGGATAAATTCTAGCTAACGAAAGTCTGGTTATTAGCCGGGGAATGGAAGGTCAGCGAATTACTCGATATGGAGAAAATATGAGCCAGCCGTTTCGCGAAAAAACAGTGAAGGAAATAGAGTCTTTTTCTCAATTTTCGACGCGATGTTGGAATACATGGAACTTGCGTCAATTTTCACAATAATTTCACCTGAAACATAAAATATAAGAAAGCGAGAACGAAAAACATCTGTATATCGTATCAATACTCCAACACTAATGAGCCCCCCGACTCAGCTGCGCATGCGAAACAGTTTCTTCCATTTCATCCCCTAGCTACAAATATAAATCATATTGTCTGTTATTCTGGCTAATTGGTTTTTGAATTATATCCACGGGGTTGTTTCGGTGCCTTGAAAAGGATAAAACGATCAAAAATAATAATGCTAATAACAGTAATGGTAGATTTCAAAAAGCAGCTACCCCCAACTGGCTAGTTGGCTGCAGGTAGAAGGAATCCTTCTTAGATTAAAGTCTCAGCCCTGAATGGCAGCCGGCGTTGCTGGAAACTATGGAAATATAGTAAACCAAAATTAAAAAACAGAACAGAAAGAAAGAAAGAAAATCAAGCCTTTGTTCAGTGCTTTTCTGAAATCGTTACCTCCTGCGGGGAGTATGAGGTACGGCTGTAGATTGTAGCTGATATAGATTGTATATTATATGCATATATGTGGGATACGGGACACATGCAATTACACGCGAGACTCAGAAACTGACTACGGTTAATGAATTCCAAGCAAATGTCATGAATAAATTTCATCCCGCAACTGGAGAGTAGACTACGAGTAGATAATATAGTTTCGGTTGATTCTTGATTAAGCTGCAAACTAAACTATAGGCAGCGAGTGGTATGTAACATGTACCCACGGTAGGAGAGCTAATATATTGGCCAGTGTGACGAAACGACTAGGAATTCTATTTTCAATTGCAATGGATATATTATATGTATATTAATCAATTATTATCACAGAATTAGGGTGTAAATTTGAAGCTAGGATGTAATTGCGGAGAGCTTGCGATATTTTTGATAATTTTGCCTCATCTTCCGAGTGTGAAACCCCCAATTTTCCATACTTGTAATTTTTTTTATTATTTCCCCTATTTTTCCATAGTGCGAGAAGCTGAAATCGTAACTGATTTCGGAAATACTGGAAGAACGTAAAAGATGGAAAAGAAAAATTGGAAAAACGTTTTCGAACGAATAAAATTTTCGTTTCCATTTAGGAGAGGAGTATAAGTTATACGAGTGAAAGATTCAAAATACAATTGAATAAACTTACCAAAAATTTGGATTTGTCGTTGATCGATCAACGGCTCGCTCACTGGACGACTGGACTGTACCGTCGCCTCGCACCTTTTGCCAAAAGACATCCACGGGAATAGGAAAAAAAAAACACACACATACAAACAGAGATTATACATCGTGGGATCAATGAATTTAACTAAAATTTAAAGAAGATCAAAAATACGAAATAAATTTATGGAAGTGATTTAAAGTTGTAAGACAAATTGGGCTGTCGAATTGCAAATGTTTATTTGTCAAATTTTGCACTTTTAAGCGTCAATTCTTTCATCGCGCGAATCGTAGAATCATATTTTGAAAATTTGATAAAAAAACAAAATTTGAATAAAAAGGTATAGAATAATGATCAAGATGAAAGATCGCAAAGAAAAACGTACATCATTCACCTTCTCCTTTTTCTTTTTCCCATTTCGAGAACTCAGATTTCTGGATGTATAGAAAGACAAAAAATAAAATAACAGATTGCAAATCTCACCTCACGCTTATTTTCCCCTCCGTTAAATGATGTGGTCCAACTTCGAGACGAAGACCAGAGACAGATGATACCAGACCGTGCTGTTGTATCGTGGCTTCGTAGTCTGGGTCAACCTGAACAAAATAATAAAAAAAAGCACAAAAACCCGGAAAAAGTTAAATGACGTAACGGAAAACAGAGTGTTCAAAAAATTGTCGAGAATATACTTTGTTTGGGGGGACGGGATCTCTTCGTTAGTCTAATCAACTCTCTCACTGCGATACTCATCGCATGAACGTATGTTAGGTTGTATGCGCCTCCCGAACCTACAAACACGAATTTTGAAATTGATGGAAATTAAATAGGAGCAAGCTGCTGCCCGGCCGGAGATGTTGCATCCAGGAAATGAATGTTTCGCGTTAATTTCCTTCAACACATCCGGTTTTCCATGAAGTGAAAATGGAAATCAATGAAGAGACGAAAAAGGACGTGAATTTATTTTGCGATTCGAAAAATTAGCCGACAGCCACGTACGCATGGCATTCGAATTAATACACACTATACCTGTACAAAATATAAACTATCATTTTTTTCGTTATCAAATTGATTTCGATCGTTATTCAGGAGCATATATGGAGCCATGCTACAGTGATACAATTATCATTAAAGCCTGAGTAAATCTCTTCGCGCGACTTTCCACAGGCTGGTTAATTTCATTGCGTACCTAAATTAACTAATGGCACCTCGAAGCGTTAGCAGCTTAACAAGTCAATGCTTATGAGTAAGGATCTAACTAAACTTGCTGCGAAAGCATGGCGCATCGTATGCAGCGATGCGTCTTGGCTGACTATACTCCGACTTCGTTCACTTAATTTAACTTTCTGGGGAGCGGTAGAGTCGCGAGACTCTCAAGTAGGTAGCTTGAACTTTTGAATCAGATGTAGAAAGTCGGGAAAGTAAGAATAATTGAAATATTTATCTCACGAGAACATCAGTGGACAATACCATCGTTTTTCTCCCTCCACGCGTGTGATGATATCAATGAGAATACTATTTCTTAGAGAGCCCGTAAACCTCTGAAGTTTGATTCAGCGAAATACGTTTACGTTTCAAACTTCCATCCATCCCACATGATCAAGTTTCTCAACAAATTTTCTCTATCATCGATCAAATCCAAAATCTGAGATACCGAAATTTCGAACGGAACAATTTGTTCGCTAGCCTCCGAAACTGACGAACTCAAAAATTGAAGAAACGAAGAAAATATTAGAATTATAGAGTGCTCTGCGATGTAACGAGTTTTAGTCTTTGGAGTATTGGAACTGTATTGGAACCCTAAACTATTACTATCGCTCGCCGCTGTTAATCGAAAAAAGAAAAGTTCGGATAAAAACCGATACAGCGAGGAAAATAACGCTGATATATGAATAGGCGTGCATTACACGTATCTATTATTCTACGCGCATCATGTGCAGAGAGATTTCATTTTCCTGGCACAAAAGCGAGGAATGAAATATCAAATAAATGGATTTAAAGCTGGAAAGAAGACTAGACGATGCGGCGCAAACGGAGACTGCAGGGAACATGAGGGAACCGCAGCCGGAATAATGAGACGAAGCAATTAGGGAAAAGATTATGAGGAATATTAATTCCTACTCTTATAGCAGCGTTGGCAATGCTTGATTTCTTTTTTTATTTTCATCCGCCGTCCGCTATTTTCTTCCGTTTTTTTCTGCTTCTTTGCGCGAACCTATATTTTTCATTCTATTCCGTTTGAAGCTTAAACTTACTGATTCAACAGAAAAAATTAGCCACTGCAGGCTGAATGTTTAATTATTAGACTGTGGAAAATGTGAAAGCTCCTAGAACAGAAATCGCAGAGAGATTCGGAGTAGCGTCTTTTCAAGTAAAAATCGCAAGCTTTCCGATTTTCAATTTCTTTTAGTTTATATCTCGTCGAACTTTTCCCTCAGTTTGAATTCACTTTCGAGAATAGTTTTTTTTTCAATCATCGCTACATTTTCGACAAATTATAATTCTGTCGACGAAATGCGAAGAAAGGATTTTGGAGTGAAAAGAAAACAGCTCGAATTTCTATCTTCTTGAATTCCTCCCCAAGCTTTTCCACCCAACTCACAATCGACTGTAAATCTGTCAACGAAGACATTGTAGGGTACATAATTATTTGCGTGCTTGACGATGAAGAGCTTGCAAGCTCCGGACACTATAGCTCGACGATAAGAAATCTTACACAAATTTCGAATCAATCAACTCAAAGCTGGTTTTTTTGCACCTCAAGATGTCACCGTTCAATTTTTTTCAGCATCTCTATCCGCCGAAATACAAAATCGTGGCCCTCGCCATTTTTAGGAAGAAATAGTAATTCCAAAATTGTTAAAAAATAGACACGAAATTTTTGCGGTTATAAAATATGCTCCGGAATTTATATCTCAATATATATATATATCTCTCTATCCAGGATATCTCCGAAAGTTTTCATTGGACTGGGGTTGGAAATGAGACGTAATCATCCGGCAGTGGGGCAGCTGATACCTAATAAGCAGTATTGGGGTGAAATTTAGCTTGAAAATAGTTTAGCAAATGTTTAAGAAAGTTCACCGGGATTTTGCGAGTTCAGCCTAGCCCGATACGGATAAAACTTTAACGCTAAATTTTCGAAACTCTGTAACCGCAAGTTGAACGAACATTTCCTTCTACCTCCAAGCTCCGCGACCCCTCAAGCCCCTAAAACTGTTATATCAAAATCTTATCCACTTTTCAAGATTCCTGAAATCTCGCCATTCATTTTATTGGAGCGATTTCGTTCTCCCTCCTTCGCGGATATAGATTACCACCCGATTAGTAAAATTCGATAATAAGGGAAGAAATTCGAGACTGGTAACTGAATGTACAAAAATCGTGTTCGCTATTTTTTTGATCAATTTTTCATTTTCTTCTTTGTTTTTCATTCAATTTTCATTCGCAATCATTGATACTTTTTTCGACTTTTCACCGGCAGAAGAGAGGAACAAAAAATTGGAGAAATCTGACGATCCAGAGAAAAAAAATATATCAAAGGGTGAAGTTATTTGAGGACTAAAATTGAGGTCGAGGATAAGCCAGAGACCTACTTTTGACTTTGGACTTTTGACTGTTGGGTCGCGGACCTTCCGACCCGCGTCATTTTATGTCCGGAAAAGACTTTCTGGCGAATGGAAACCGAGCTATCCGTCAAGCCACTTATTTCAATTTCTTTTGACCACCCACGTCCATCTCACGAGACCAAACTGTTTGAACTTTTGAAAATTGGTTCGGTTTCATTCCCCGTTCCACCATGGTATCTCTTTTTCTTCTTCCTCCTTTTCTCATATTCTTAGTAGCTCATTCGTTTGTACCTGTACAGCTATACCTTCATAGGACTTCCCCAAATCGAAGAAATATTATACTCCAATTTCGTCTTCTCTCTTTCCGTCGCGATATTATACGGTGAAGCTCAAAATTCTGTATCAACGTTTCGAATTACACGGTATGGCTGGTTCCGCGTTATTTCGGTTGATAACAACCGTAGAATTATCCCGGAAGTCCCATTTCGAAGCAGAAGAATAAAGCTTTCCAGTCTGAACTCTGGTTTCCATTTTCACCATTTTTTTTCCTAGCCTCTGTAGCCGCTCTCGAAAATCGCTAATCGCTAAAAGCGTAGAAGAGATATAGAAATAGAATTTTGGAGTGAAAAAAATCGTCAGTTTCACGCCGCTTTGATCTGAAATCTTTGCAGAAGACAAGATTGAAAATCGTGAAATTTTCCTCGACAATCTATAAAATTCATGCAAATTTCGTATTCTCTTGTCATACCGATGAAATCGGAAAATTGATGAAAAAATTTAAGAGATTTTAAGAAAAGCTTGAATTATCGAACGTTTTGCGTCTCTGGATTTAGCGTGTCTGGCTGATATTAGTCAGTTACTAGCTCGCCGTTTATAACCAGCCTCCGGTTATCCCACGATATTGAAATCTACGAGACTTGGAGTTGGAGGTAAAGTAGAATCACTCGAATTATATATGGCGATACGATTTTGATTTAAACGACGATTAGGCGAGGGCTGAAATTGAACCGCAGTCGAAAGGTGGATCATATTGTGGTTAGGGGTCGATTAGGGAACGCGTATATATCTAATTGAGAAGGGAATGAACTGCCGCGTTGAAGGAACGGTTTAAAAAGTTTAGTGTCTCTTGGCTGGGACGGTGCGCGCCAAGTCGAAGGAGAGGAGAAATGTGAGAAGAGAAGGAAAAGAAGAGAAAGAGTAAAAAGTGAAATAAGAAATGAAAAATAAAAAGACGAGCTTCGTTTATGGGAGCGTAACGAGACGACGAGGGAGAGGGAGACATTTGAAAATTTCTGAGTATCAAATCCGGGTTTAATAAGACGCAGCATCGTCAGGAATATTTAATAATCTCATAGCAATCAGTTTCTGGCTACGTGACGAGCATGAGAAAAGCTCGCAACCGGCGTAGACGGGCGAGAAAAAGAGCGGGGGAGGTATGACTCTTTAAAATCGTTTAAGGATTTGCTAACTGACGCTCCTATCCCGCCATCGTTAGGCGAACCGAAACCCAACGAGAGAGAAACTTGGGGAAGAACGTTCAGATGAAGGAATTTCCGTTACAGGGAAACTCGCAGGATGCGAGAGATAGAAGAAGAGAGAAAGGGAGTCCTGAACTTCGAGCATGAGTATCTTTCTAGTGGTTGACGAACCACAGCCCAGCTGCCTCGGTTCCAATTAGCGATGGCGAAAAACACCCTACGATGTTCCATATCTATAGGTACTACACGAAGTAGTTTAAATTATGTACAAATCTCACGTAAAGATTCTCTGCACCCGTGAAAAGTCTTTGATCTTAAATTAGGTGAGAGAGAGAGAGAGAGAGAGATAGAGGAGGGAGGTGGAGGTCTGAATTTCAGGAATCTCGAATGTCTGGTGTGCCCAGAACGAATTACCTAATTCGATTGAAATTTTTGCCAATTAGTTAATCCCGCTGGTTTATTGTCACGGATTTAACACCGAGCTTGAGAGGACAGATTTCCAGGATCATGTAGAACTAAACAGAAGCTTTTTTTTTTCTACCTCTTCCTACAGAAGGTTCGCGTTGACTCCTCTTCTCGTTTCTTTTTCGCATCCCCCCTTTAACCAGCCCTCGAAAGAATTTTCGAGGATTTTTAGTAACGGTACATGAAATTGCCTGAGATCTATTTTATCAGAAATTTTCAGCCCTTGTTTCGCCAAGCGCTCGATCAATTTTATCGACAGGTTCGGAAGCCTCGTGTCGAAGACCTTATCTGGTCCCTCGCATACACACACGTAGAGAGAGAGAGAGAGAGAGAGAGAGAGAGAGAGAGAGAGAGAGAAGGAGAGAAGGTCTTCGTATCAGAATTCCAGAAACACCGGCCCGGCACAAATAATCATGGGTGTCAAATTTTCTTCGTTTCCTACAGTTAACCCTTTCGGAATCGTAGGTGAGCACTTCGGCCATAAAAGGGTAGGTAGAGGAGAGGTCTTCTCCGCGCCGTGGAACACCGCGATAACGTTCACCGCGATACTAACAGAAACCTGCATCGAGTTGTTAGCCACAATGTTGGACAATCTGCTTCACCGCCGAGACCCGGCAATAAAACCGAACAATTTAGTTTCATGTGTCGCAGGATTTCACGTCGACGTGTTCGAGACACGAATCCGTTATCCCCTATCACACCCCTCGAAACGAAAAAGAAACGAGCGAGAGAAAAAGAGAAAACGATGGAAAGAGGCAAACAGGAGAACGGGGGAATTGGAAAAGAAACAAAATCCTAAGATATACCTGGACTCCGTTGATGAACCACTTCAGCCTGGCTGGTGGACAGGATTTACCACTCGTGCAATTTAACGCCAGGACATCACCGCTGGCGTAAATATTCTCCTCGCCTGTTATCCGCGGATCTTCTTGCGGCAGGGCTGCAAAAACGGGAAGTAACGAGTATGTACTACCCATGTATACACGTAAAAACTTCGATTCTTTATTTCTCATTACAATTTTTTCACTCGTTCCTCGTTTCCATTCTCAATTTTGTTCTTCGTGAGAATCGGAGCCGGAGCGAGAGAACGTTGTTTTTTCAACTGTATATAGGTGTAAGGATACAGCACCATATATCTGTATACTATACGTATACTGATATATATATATATACAGATAGACTTCAGATCGTTAGATTTATAATACGACCATATAATCGGATCAATTTTCATAAAGAAGAACCAAAAGTTTACCGTTTTTTATTATTTCTTACAATTGATGAGGCAAAAATTCAGCCTATCTGTGCCTACTTGCCTGCCTTGTTACTGAAGAAATTATCAACTTTTTGAACGAGCAGGAACACGGCGGCAGCACAGTTCTTTAACTTCCTAATTCTAGCCCTCCGACGGTCAATTAGCCCCAATTTTTTGTACTCGCAAATATTTTAACTTCGTTGCGTCCTACTAATTGCAATCTTTTTCTTTCATCCTTCTTCTTCCCTCACCCCCCCCCCCCCCCCCCCCCTTTATCGGTCAACACAAATAAACTACTCCCTGGATTCACGATTTTCTTCTATCTGATCTCTTTCGTGTTTCTTCGGGGAACGATGAATTGATCGGTGCGGAAATTTATTTCGAAAAAACAAAAATGGATGAAGAAATTTTTCCTAGGTACCCACCGATAACTTCCATGTGCGCGTCCCCGTGGGCCGAAGTGAAGCTGGGAGCTTCGGCGCTAACTTCGCACCTGTAAAGTCCGCTGGTACGAAGGCCCACGTGTCTTAAGTAAACCTGCTGGCTGTCGGACATGTGCAACTGTAAGAATGAAAGAGAAAAAAGGTAACGAGAAAATTTTTAGCGTTTCAATAATTATCCAAGCCCGAAAAAGTGACGGGGGACTCGACTCCTTGGTCGACGGACTGCGGCCACGCGAATTGAAATTCGATTCAAGTCGCGCGGTAGGAGTCCAGAGCTTTTCTCTTTCCGATTTTATAATTTCAATAATCGAAAATACTTTTTCATTCAACACAATACACATTACATACATAGTATTATAATCGTGTAGTGCGGGTCACGGAATCGAACAGTACAAGACTCTTGAGAGTTTGAAAATGGTTTAACAAATTAATGATTCAATGAAGAAGTTCGGGTTAGAGCTAGTCGGAGCTTTTTTCTGTGCCAGGAAATAAGCCGCGCTTAATTCGCACAATTTTTCAACAGCCCTCGATTCACTCTTAGTCATATACCTGTGTATATTTTGTGCTACACTGCAGGAAGAGTATATCGCGTCTGTACCATACCTAATGCCCATCTATCTACATCTAGTTTCACGGAAAATGAACCTTTCTGCCAAACAAGACGCGTAATTTTTCTCTATAATTTTCGCAATCACAGTACGTTTATTCCCCTCGAATTAGCCGACTGCTTGTTAAGCTCGAAAGCCTTGCCGACTCATTCGACGGAGGATTTTATTCCCGGTTTTTTCCCCCGTTTTTCTTTATCTTCTTCTTCGCTCTCTCTTTTAATTTTTCTTCTCTTTTTGTGCTACTCAACCTACGCGCGCAGTTCTCCAGAGTAAATGAAACATCAGGGATCCCCTTGTTCCACCTCAGTAAATTGATTCTCTCATCGAGATATTTATGTCCCTCAATTATTCTCACATATCGGGTGATCATCTACTCTTCCCGTGTTCTAGGATTTTATGGGCACTTTTTTCTCCTTACAGATGTTTGAAACTGAAATTCGGAAATAAAACAAATTTTCCTTTTTGCCAATTGTATTATTTTTAACGATTCGAAGTTCTCGAACATTATTAGGTACTTTTTGACATAATCACTAAGTACGAGTTAAAAAAAAAAAGATATGAGCATTCGCTTTTATTGCAGCTTTCGATTTTTATCGATTTTCGATGAAAATCAACGTCAGGATAAACGATTTTGAGTTCATGGAAATCCCACTTCGATTTTTTATATTGGAACAAGATTCCGGCATTTTTTTGGGGAGCTTCCCATCACTGGCTTATCGGAAACTCATTCGGAACGAGCTTTTTCGAGTCGTTGAAAATTGGATTTCTAGATTTACTGGTTGAAAATTACCTCAACAATGTATTGGAGCTTTTGGTATAGACGATACTCAAACACCGAGCCACGATGATCCATTCGATTTCCTTGCAAATTGCATTTAGAATCGAAAGCTCTCAAAATGGGGTATCTAAAAAACTGAATCAGAAAACCCGGATTCCGACTATTCAACATCAAATCTGGATGTTTATCAATCGAAGAGACCGTTGGCATCTTGACGGAGTTTCTAGAACTTGCAGTTTGTAATTTCTGTAGATTGCATTTGGA
Organism: Phymatocera aterrima; assembly: GCA_963170745.1. Lineage (NCBI taxonomy): Eukaryota > Metazoa > Arthropoda > Insecta > Hymenoptera > Tenthredinidae > Phymatocera > Phymatocera aterrima. The sequence goes on from OY720670.1 coordinate 7,821,325, forward strand.
CAATTGACAATTCTCAGTCAAACAATATTGCAAAATTTTCCCGTAGCAGTTGGCAATCACGTTTGCCGCAAATCGATCCGGAATACCCGATTTCGAGTTTCACTACATTTCTCTCTGACATTAACTTACGCGGTTGAAAATCAATTTTTTTCATAAAATGAGTTGGGACGAGACGATTTGAAATTTTATTAAAATCGCACGATTCGCATCAGCTGTGATTACGAAAGTCGCTGTTCAGACCAATAGTCCGAAGTACACTAATTACCAATTAGCGTGCAGCTGCACGAAGTTGGATAATTAGAATTAACGACTTGAATTAAATCGAGCCCTGCGTTGGTTCTGGCTGGCGAGGGCCGGGGCGGGGGCAAGTTTGACCGGAAGATCAGAGTTTATAGAATCACAATTCATAGACAGACGCGACATATTGGTCGTATAGCGTAACATAGTAAAGCGGGCATTGCTGCTACCGCTGCTGCTACCGGCTGTAATTCGATAAGCAATATCGATTCGAAGATATTCTAGCAGAAGCGATCCAATGCACCCAGATATCGCTATTCTATGCAAATAGTGGCAGTACGGATCAGCCGTTTCTTAAAGTTCTATTTCGATTATAAGAAATTTTTCAAACGTCAGGGTTATACTTCAGGGATGAAAAAATGATACTCAAAATCTTTTTTCCAAATCACTGAAATCTTTACGTTTTTCTTTTTCTATCTAATAATTTTTCAGAACGTTTGTATCCGCGGTTTGTTTTCTGGAACATTGATTATCGATTCACCTATTTCCTTTCCTTTTTTTCTCCATTTTCGCTGTGGTTCGCAACGATTCATCGCGATCAGAGAATCGAATTGAAAAGTAATAGAAACGAAACAAAAGCAGAGAAAAAAAACTGGATGGGTAGGAAAAAAAAGAATTTCTGTTTGCCTACGGCAATTTTTTAATCGAGGTAACTATATAATGTATCTACCTATACCGGGATTAAAACTACACCTACGCTATATGTATGTGTGTACGTATCGGGATGAATGTTTCCACTCGAACAACTCTAGTGTTTCGGATATTTCGGTCGGTTATTCTAGTATGAAACGCGATTAAAACGGTACATTAGTCAATCTCTAAAATGGTTTCCGAAAATCCTAGATATCATTTATATTCCGTGTCTAACTACGGTTCAGGAATTAAACGGATTTATCAAATATTTCGTAGCAGGTAAACTTGCATTCACCGATTCCGGATCAATAGGCATTTGAATTCGCTGGAATAAGAGTAATCGATCAATGTGTCTCCACCAGAAATCGAAGATGAAAAACTAATTTGAAGAGAAAAAAATGGAGAAAAAAATGGCGATGCAAAATTACTTGGAGGAGAGAAATAGCAGGCAGAAGAAATAGAAAACGAAAAAGAAGGGAAGCGAAGAAAATGGCTGTAAAATTGCAGACTAAAAACTAGTTCAGAAGAGTTTTCCCCCTCCTTCTTCGCTCCCCCGTATTTCTGGTGCAGTATAGTTCCTTCGGGAGAACGGATGAAGGAGTTTTGTTCGAGGACGAATGTAACTTTTCTTCTCGAGGATTTAGCACGATGCGATAGAGAGGAAATTCAGGAATTGTCAGGCGTGCCACGTAGGACTCATTATGTCCACAGGCCATCCCACAGACGGCATGGAACATAGTTATAGTTATAGTTATTCTCATCCGAGTAAGTAAGTAAGTAAGTAAGTAAGTAAGTATCTATATCGTGAAATACTGTAGTTCCGCAGCCAGCTGCAATGTAATGACCCCGATGAATTCGATTCTCGATTCTCTGCCGAAAAGCTAGCCTGACTAGCCAATGCCAAGAGAAATGATCGTGAAATTTGCTTCTTGGATAGAGACCCGGTAGATTGGGATCGTGACAAAATTGAAAGATGGAAACTTCTGACAAATTATTTTTACAAATTCTAGATAACGTTCAATGAATTCTATCGTAATGATGATCATAATGAGGATTGTTACTTATTTAAATTTATGATAATTTGCGTATACGATATACATAAGTATTGTAATATTTTTCTTCCCCTTGTAATATTCCTTTCGCAGACGCATTGAATAGCTACTGGAACTCCGATGATACTTCAGGAGGCGGTACATAATAAACTCTTCAATTATCATTCACAAGTATAATAAGTAACTTCCTTCAGATTCGGACGGTTTAGACTGTTCATGAAAATTCTTTTAAATTGGCTCGAAACGTAGATGAAATTTGTTGCGTTATACCTCCGTATAAAATTGCGTAAAAAAATGAGTAATTCGAAAAACTTGTTCAAAGTTAATTGGAAATGGTGAATTGAGTTGTCAAGTAGGTATATACCGTTCAGAACTTCAGGAATTCCAAATCAATTTGTTTAGAAGAGAACAACCGTGATGTTTCGTGGGATAAAAATCGTATAAAAAAATTTTGAAGAAGTATTTTGGAGCAGAGAGTATAGGCTCTAAATTCCTTACTTCGAAATTCATCTCCGCTAAGATGCACCGGAATCGGGAGGCTCTGTAGATTTTCTTTCACGAAGTTAAAGAGGATGGAGAACTTGCGGTTCTCCAGACACGATGGCTTCGTGTAGAAAAATCGTAGGCAAATTTAACGGGGGTAAAAATCGAAGCTCGTTCTTTCTACTTTGGAACAATTTTCTCGCATCTCTTTTACGATAGTCGTCCAAATCTACGGTCGATTGGAAAAGGAAAATAAAAATTAACGAGCACCTCCGAAACAACGATCTTCAAAACGATTCATAGCTAGAGCTGAGTGTAAGGGAAAGAATCGTGAGGATATGAAGAAATACCGATAAAAAGGCGTCTCATTTTCGCTTCGAAGTAAACGCTCCGTAATCGCTGTGGAATATTATCTTCCCAAAATATCATAGTTCACAGCTCCTCGTAGATAAACGCGAACGGAATGAATTCTCATTTCGTTTGAAGTCCATGTACATGCATACGTGAAGCGATCGATGAGGCATTCTCTCCGCGTGTGATGGGTAGAGTACGATAAATAAAATAATTTGATCCCTTGAGCAGGAATAATCAATTTGACGATGCCATCCGTGCCAAAAAGTACGATAATAAAGCCCGGAGTTTATATATAATGTTCAATTTAAAAGTTATACAGAGATAAAACCACAAAATTTTCACGTGGTTGAACAGACCGTAGACATACCATGTCTGTAGTTCACAGTTATCTCACTAAATCCGGAAGTCAGTTAGTGGTGCTGTGCGTGAGGATCCACTACACGGATCTGGAATCCAGTACAAACCTAATACAACGCGGCGATACGTATCTACCTCAACATTCTATGCATGATGCGAATTAGCCAAGCGGAGCATTACGTGCAGAGGGCACTTTTGCCCGGTATCCAACACCCAGTACTCGGATACATGTATGATTATACCTAGTTCGTAACAAAAATTTACTCCAACACCGGATTGAGTTATAGGCGAGTGTATGCAGCGCGGTACATGGGACTGGAACTTTTCCTCCGGGCCACTAGCCACCCTGCCTGATGTGCGTTCTAATCCGAAAATGTAGAGCAGACGTTGAGCTCGGCAGAAATGAAAAACTCTGAGAAGATTTTCAATTTTCATTCGGAGAGAGAGAGAGATAGATGGATAGATAGTGCATTTATTATGTCCACGACAATGTTGGACAAGGATACAAGTAAGTCAAACACAATACAAGATACAATACAAAAAGAAAGAGACGAATAAGGCACAAGGAGCAGTTGAAGTGTGAAATTCAAAAAACAGAGAGAGAGAGAGAAAGAGAGAGATGGAAAGAAAGATCGAAGATCGAATAGTGAAAGACGAAAAGGTAGAAATGGGAGAAGGATCATCAATTTATATGGACTCCGGATTGTTCCCAAAATACGAAAAAAAAAAAGTAGTTCGCTTTCAAAATACGATACCAACACTCCATCTTGAAATTGCAATGTAAGAAGTAGAAGATTTCTCTCGAGAAGATGGGGACCACACGTCAGGTAGAGAGGTGCACTTTGTCTGCCCTCTGTTTTTCCCACTCCATTTTCTCCCTACCTCCGGCAGATTCCCCTTCAGTTTAGCCTTTCCGTTTCCCCTACCGCCCCGCTACCACGACCACGGCCGCGGCCGTGGAATGGCGATGGTTACTCGTGCCGGTGAACCCCAGAACTGATCGACTTCTTATGGGAGAAATTTATCTTGTAATAGGAAGCTAAATCTGTTACGGGCTACTTGTCAGACTGGAAAAGCTCCCCGATTCCGCTGCTCCAGCTGCGCGCTACTGCTCCTTGTGGTTCCGCGGAGGTTCATTCTCATGTCAGTATACAATGAAAACCTTTTTCGGATTTCTTTTTTGTCCATTATCGTTCTACTGAAAGCTAGATTTGTACGATGCTGATTGGTTATAGGTACTTGCTGGTAGGTGTACTATGTAAACGTGGGAATTTTTATTCCGAGATCGAGAAGCCAACGACAAAACGATGTCAGAGGAGAAAGAGAAAATCGATGAAAATAGTTTGCAATTTTTTCAACTCGAGGTTCATCAATAGCTGATGTGATCGAATCCTGCTCGGGGAAATTCGATCGGAAGAAGTATTTGATCTGGGAAGAAATTGATAATCTGAGTATTTTTCGTAAGTATTTGGCAAAAATGCGAAACGTGAAAAATGTCATTTCACCGGTTCATAATTTCTTCGGAATTTCGAAAATAGAAGTTTGGAAAAGTTGGTTCACACAGTTCTATCAACTTCTTACGACTCTGTTCAGAGAAATTCGAGCTCTATTGCCAAATGCGTCGATTTATCTCTGAGAATTTTGAAGAAGTTGAAGATAGAAATTCTGCCCCGTTTTCCTAATTTTTCAAAAATTTGATATTCACCATTTTCAGATTACGCGAACTTCTTAGATTTCCGGCATCCAGACGAGAAAAATTCTGGACATCGCCGGGACGTTTTCACAACAAGAAGAAAAGGCTTTCAGCAGCAACTGGGAAAACGTTTTCAGATTGATCTTAGATTTGACAGAAAAATTGGAGAGAAGTTTGAGACAGATGTGATTCAAAAGAATCAACCCCGTACACAAATGAATAAATGAATTTCTACACGCTGTAGATATTTGTGAACAATTTAATGAAGAGTATATCCGCGATTGGCCTGGTTTTAGGGGTGTGATCGAGCGGGTAATCCCTCCTGCAGCGGGTAGCTGTAGAAATAGAAATAGGGGTGTGGGGGTACGGGTGGAAAATAGAATTGGATGGAAACTCTGGAGTATTTGAAAATCCCAAATTCCCTGATGCTGGTGCTGGTGCTGCAGTGACGCAACTTCGAATTGAATAACTCCGCTTGGTGCTTTGGGCCGTCTCGCAGCTACAAAAACGGCAGGCAACGATAACGGTAACGAGAGTAGGAGAAACGGACGGGACTATAACCCTTCTGGCAAAACCCCAGCCCCCCAGATCTTCTCATGACATTCTCGTACCAGATTCACGAACGAGAAGACAAAAGATCTGCAGCCGGAGCCTCGAGCCTCGACTGAGCAATTACTAAAAGCAGAAATCGAGGGTCGAACACTCCGCAGGAAGATCACTGCAGACTTGTTTCTTTTTCTACAAAAAAAGACCAAATTCAGACTCGAATCCTTCGATGACACGAATTTCATAAAAGATTTTCCTGTCTTGAAATGGTTTCAATTTTGCAGAATTATTATTCTCATGCCATGATTGAACCGTTCTCGAATAATTCGTCAAAATTTGGAAAACCTCTGACTCTAGTTTGGACAACAATCCGTTCAAGAATTTTCTGAAAGCGGTTAAAATTTGATGGGGCTATCGTAAAACATTTTGCAATTTGCAATTTTGCAATTTTGAAACACACCGTTTGAAATTATATCAAGTGAAATATATTCATGCAGTTCCAACACTGGCATAATTGATTCACTGCATTGTCCAGAGGCCAAAAAAGCTCTAGCTCGATTTACCTAATTAACTTCTGTGCGAACGGTCGACGTGCTGTCACTGTGGCTAAAATACATTCCTGTTTCGCAATAAATTGTCACACAGTACGGTATCGTGCTCTGAGAAGCATAAAAAAATCTTCAGAAACGAAAAAATCAGACGAACTACAAAAATATGTGTTCCGTCTACTCGTACCTATATTTATTTCAATTTTTGAAAAATAAAAATTGAATTGTATACACATACATACATCGGCGTAAATTCGTTCCGCACTTCCGTGGCGGTGGATAGAAAACTGCAGGGTCGGTTTCCAACCGAACCTAATCCAGTTCTCAGACAGCACAACAGTATCATTGAATATTTAACCAGCCTTGGGAAATATGGGAGAGTATAGTATACGTATGTGTAGTAGCTACGACCTCGTGCCATGCTCAATTCTGGTTGCAACAACTATATTCCAATCTGAATATTTTAATTGAACGAATTCAGGCTACAGCTTCAAACTTCGAGGGTATTGGAACACGTCTCCGCGGGGTTCATACGGAGGCTAGAGAGTAGCCTAAAGAGTTCCAGATGTAAATGTTCAGATTTTTTCTCTTTGTTTAAGGAATCACAAAAAGCGACAGCACATGTATTTTTAATTGCAACAAAACAAAAGCGAAAGATGGGAGAAAAACTGATTTCGAGGCTGGTATTTTGGCAGAAATTTATGTCGAGGTTGTTCAAACAAACTTTCAAAACCCTAATCTGTTGAGTTATTAATTAGGGTGAATTTCAGAGAATCTTTTTCAGACCGTAAACCACGAGCCTCATATCCAAATTCAATTTCGTCTTTGTACACTTTTCCTATTTGCAGCGGAGAAAAAATATTGTTATAATATTCGATACTACCAAAGGGACCCCAAGTGTCAGACACAGCCAAGACTGCACAACGGGGTGAAACAAGCTAATTAGCCTTTGATCAAGCGGATATTAACCTTTCGTAAATTTGAAACATTTTTTACAAAATTATCGACAGTTTTCGTAAACGTGAAAGTTATATGCTGCTGCGATGAATTTCAATTTTAGAATTCGAACGAGATGATTTTTATTCCGGCAATCAGTCAAACTCAATTCTCGTGGACCGGATGATTTTTCGAAAAATGGTATGGAAAAAAATGCGACAATTACTTCTCACATAAAGAGTGACAAACTTTTCCAAAACTCCACGTCTATATATATATCTTGAAAAAAACGAAAAAAAACTCTCGTACACAGATGTATCCCCAAGTCTTGCGTACACTTGTACAGAGTTTACCAATTTTTGTGAATCCACGGATACGAGAAAGAGAAAAGAACGGAAGAAGCACACCGGAAGAAGGAAAAAAAGAAACTGCTTTTCATAGGTCAGAGGTGAAAATGAATGAAAATGTAAGAGCCCTTGAACATGGAACGAAACACGCAAACGCTGGTCGTATAATGCGAATATTTGTGTGTGACGGCGAGGGATGAAACGGAGAAGAGTGGTAAGGAGCTGAGCGAAGCGACTGTCGTTGGTAGTAGCCTAAGGGATACTCACGTCAACTTTAACCCCCTCAACCGAATAGCTGTGCTGGCTTGGATTGGCCTTCGGCACGTATCTGTAGAACTCTTCGTGGTCCTTGTACCACGTTACAGAGTATAGTTTGTCTTGGCCCAAGTCGTATCTGCGAACACAAAGGGGATTTTGCGAGCCGGTTTAATCTAGATTAAATCACCGAATTAATTCGAGACGCACCCTGCGCGCTGCCTAGCTCGGCCCCCAGAGTTTCAAAAGCAAAATTATATTCCACAGTGCACAACTTTGTCCGTCAAGCATAAACGGCTGTGGACAAACAAATAATTTAGAACTGGGGGGCGGAGGGGGGAAATTAAAATTCGGGTGCCAGTTTTCAGAATAATTAGTTATAGCCTTTATATTCCTTGCAATCGATCAATCGATCATTTTTTCTTATATATATGATAACCGCCCCCATTTTGCATAGTGTTGGGTATTTATTAATTACACTACTAGGTTTCTACTACTACTATTGCTGGTGTATGTAGTACCATAATCGATTCGAACAGAACAATACAAACGCTTCCTGGAGAAGGCGTTGCCCCAGCTCCCCCGAGAACGAGCCCATTTCAATCCCGTTCTACCTATCCCTCCCTATCTTTGGACAACCACACTTCTCTGTCTCTGACACTGCACACCAGGAAAACGAATCGCCTATCTACACTAGGAAATCATCCCTCTCTGTGTGAAGTCACGTGAGAATAGCAATACGGGATACGGGCATCCGTACACTGGAACGGCAACGTTTCGTGATTAGAAATTAGTATTACATTGTACGAAAGGAAGACGCTCTCGTGATGCGTAGGTATTGATTTTGGGAATTTGAATTTAGTGAATTTCGCTCATTTAAAATTGGAAATTTATCAACAAAAATTTGATCATTCTTTACTTTCTCGTTCGATTGTAACTCTATCTTCTGGATATCGTGCGCTAGGGTTGCCGGACATTGAAGAACTAACACTCGAAGATCAGAAAATGAATGAAAAATTACGGACCATGAACCAATGAGCGCGTAGATCGCTGAAAAAATATGTTGGCTGTTGTCCCCTCAAATTTTTGTTCCGATTTATCATCCTTTTTTTTATCAATAGGAGAAAAATTTTCGCCTTTGGAATAGAAACGATATTCTTGCGGTCCGAAACAATATCAAGACTGACGCTAAACTCGCATTAGACTTCCTCCAGCGAAGGAGAAATAAAATCATTGATAAATTTTCACGCATTTCGAATGACGTACCATATGGGAAGAAAAAAGGAAAGGAGGGGTCCAGGCCGGGGGGAAACAGCATTCACGCGTACGCTGTTAAGGGTAGCGAAAAACTGCAGCGGGGGGAAGGTTGACGTGAGGTGGAGAATTTCCGAGGCTCCATACTCTATCCTCTACTCTTCACACTCTGCAGAATTGATTTGCATTCTCCAGCTCATTTGCTGGGTCAGATCCCAAGGGTGTTGGGTTGGTTCTCGGCTTTTCCACCCCCCCCCCCCCCCCCTGCTCGTCCCTTCCACCCGCAGAAACAGCAATTGAAAGGAACGAATACACATACTGCTACTGAAGTACAGCTTGCTCGAAGGGTGGGTTTCACGTATGTATGTACACCGCAGGAATCGTTACTCGCATATTTTGCAATTACATCTAGATGGAGGATTACCGTTCCGTTCTGTACCATTTTTCTGCTCAAATTGTGGTGTTTTCTTTTTTTCTTTTTTTTTTTTTGTTAATTCTGAGTTTTTGTATCTGTGATTTTTATATCGAGAGACTGGGATCTGGCTGCTTCGTCTCTGTCCACAGCACCCACGTGCTTTGCGAGAAGGCGGATCGGTATTGCTGACGTTTGCGGAAGGTGCGACGAAATCGTGAGCCTTGTAGATATCACGTAGATAAGTCGAGACCCTCGGGCTAAGAATATAGTGAGCTGAAGAAGGGAAGTAGGAGAGGAAAAAGAAGAAGAAGTAAGAGCTGCCAGGAGCAGTTCTGACGTCAAATGATACGGGTAGGATATAGGTATGTATATGTATGATAAATTTCCGAGGTAGGTGTGGATTTGATGGAAACAGGAAGAACCGTTTATACACCTACAATACGTAGAAGATATATATATACAGGGATGAGGGGATGGAAAAAGGTCGACGACGACGAGACCGACGGCTAAATTCAACCAAGCAAATGACAGAACGAAGAATCAACGAATCAACTCTCTATTGTTCAAACTCAAGTCGTTTTACGTGTGACGAATTCAGCTTCTTAAATACAACTTGGGAAAAGTTAATTGCAAGCAAGTTTACAGTAGACAGCCGAATCGGAAGCTCAGTTTAAGATTGTCATACATAACGGAAGAAAATGTGGGTCTCTGGAAAATTATCCCATTTTTTAACATTTATTTTATTTTTTTCTTTCCTCTCTTCTCGTCCTTTCGTTAGATAATACTGGTTTCGAATTTTGCATGAAAATTGGTAAATCTGAAGCTACCGCAGGTATAAATTAGAACATGAAATTTGGTTGAGCATAAATTTGCGGAAATTGGATGAAATCCGATCATCTTTTTAGCTGGAAAAAATGAATAAAGGAGAAGAAAGAACTGCTGCCGTGAAACATCAGGATTTTCATTCTCAAATTATGTGATAACGAATGGATGTCCGTTTCAATTGTACTCTCTTTTTTAAGGCTTTGAAAAGAAAATCTGCGATGACGTCACGACATTAATGGTGAGTGGGAATGGAAGTAGTTCAATTCCATCCTCTCGCAATCCTCTTCTTTTTCTTCCCCTTCGTTTCCTTTCCTTTCCATTCCCTTCCCCTCTGGCTTTGCGTCGTGTCGTTCCATTTCGCGTACGGCAACTGCATTAGTCGAAGCCGGGAACGCTTCCAGAATTCGTAAAGTGAACTGGTTGCCGTTGGCAGAGGTGTAGGAGGTAGTCAGAAGAGAACGAGAGATGGCGAGGGAAGGGGTGGAGTGGGAAAGAGTGGGGAAGAGAAAAATAGGAAAAGAGAGATTCCGGGGAACGACAACGTCCGCAACTTCTCCACTGCTGTAGTGGGTACGGGTTCACCGCGGCACAGGCATCGCGGCAACGGGAACGGGTACGGCGACGAACATCGAACCAGATGGGCGATAAGTGCAGATAGGCTGCTGCTCGTACTGCCGTTAGTGGTGCTGCTAGTACCGGTACGTTTCGATCGAATAGCGAACTAAACTCTGCTGACTCCGGTCTGCCAACTGCTGCACTGGCTGCATTCGGTCTGTGCAGCGAATGCAAGTGCGCTGGTATATAATATATGCTCCATTCCACTCCACTTGAGTATCCTAAAAATCTGCATTCGGTTGAAAAAAGTCTTGCAGTAATTTACTTTGCTCCGTTTACTTCGCCTTTCAAATCCACTCAATTCTCATCTTCGGCGAATTTCCAGATATCAGTTTTTCAATTCATCGATACAATTCTCGGTTCCATCTTCTGAATTCCATCTTCTGAATTAACGAAAAAATTTCGCAAAATTTCAGACCACCGACTCCGAGAGTGGAAATATTTTTTCATCGATTTTTTTCGATGCGAACTCTCGTTTTGGGCCAGATGTATTCTCTGGAATCCGTAATCTATTTTACCTCAATTCTCTCCCTCTCATCTGATCTTTTGTCAAGATAAATAGAACGGGTTGAGGGTTGCTCAGAAATAGACGAATAAAGTTCGTTCCCACTGAAAATCGATCCTTTGTAAAACACCTCGGATCTGATGTCTGATGAGAAAAATTTTAAGTCAAAATATCACAAAATTTCTACTATTTTACTCTGCAAGAATGAAAAGGATTCACCGCAGTTCCATGATTGCGGAATAGTCCCGTTAATTTCACTCTGATAATTTAATCGATCGATTTGATACTCATCGATGAAACAACCCGTTGTAATTAATTGTTATCAATGGCAAATAACTGGGGACGAGAAATTCACCCCTGATTTTTTCGAAAAATTCGATCTCGTACACAGGGGATCTGTCTCTGTCTACTTATAACCGCTGACGAGAGGAAAAACACTCATTATTCAATGGCGGATTGATTTTAGGGGATGTAAAATGCATCCCTAATCGTTTCATCGAGAGGAAAAGAAGGATTCTCCCCACCTTTCCATGCAACACGCGAAGCGATTATCGTTAAAACGTGAAACTCCCCGCGCGTCTGGATTATATCTACCTATTCATAATTTATGTCCCAGCTGGCAATTAATCAATCATTTCCTCTGTGGACTGCGGAGTTGGGCGTTGGGAGATTAGGGGGTAGAGCGAGGTACTTGTAGGACGCGGATAATGTGTATTAATGACCGAGATGTTGATTACATGGATTACAAGCAGTACCCACAGGCATCTTTTTTCCTTTCTAATTCTCTTCTTTCCGTTTTCAAAACTTGCATTCACCTTTGATGACACACTGTAGAATTTCTCGAAGAAAAGCTCCTGGATCGATCCCTCGGTAAAATTGCTCAGGAACGTGCTCATGTTCGCTCAAGAGTTACCAATTAGAAGCTGGCACGTTCCGGGCGCTGAAATTCCAAGCTATGTCAGTAGGTATTGTGCGTTTCTTTCCCTCCTTCCACCTTTATTTCGCTTCTTGACGCTCCCTTGTCCCTCTCCTTTTCCTTTCCCATCCTCTTTCTCGCGAGCATCAGCGGTCTTGTGTAAGAATGCTCGAGGATGTAGCTAATGCATTAGTGATCAGCCTCAGCGATCCGAACCTACCCAGGTACGAGTAGAATCAATGGGGATAATAATCAGGGAGATTAAGGAGGGATTAGAACTCGGTGGAGGTTAGAATTAGTCTCTGTTCATATATATATATATTATAGATACAAATATGGAAGAAACACTACAGAGCCCGTTCTTAACTTAACCGAATCGCAACTGCTCGAACCTTTGAAAGAAATGAATCTTCACATTCACGGTTTCCGGAGTGAAATCCGCCCCCTCGAACCGCATAAGAAAAACTCTTCGGTAACATCTCGTATTAACTAACGATTCTTACAATACATACACATATATATATGTATGTATCTGTATCTGTATCCAGGTTATCAGTTGGAATTAGAGATGACTGACAAATCACGAACACAGGAGGAACATACAAGAAGAAATGAAATCCCTCTTCACCCAATTACGTCCGCATCAATTCGTATTCGTGTGGTCTTCCTGTCGATAACGAAGAGAAATAGTGAATGAGAAGCTGCCTTACCGACGTGCGTCGGTAATTCAGAACTAGTGAACCAGTCAGACCGGTCAAAAAATACTAATTTCCAACTCGTAGTAACGTTTTTGTTCGTTTATCATAACTACTACGTTCGATCGGGAGGTTTCTGCAGCTGCAGCGTAAACAAATTTTCATCAACCATCGCTGTGTGACAAGCTAGACTATATATTGCACGGCGCGGGCGATGAAAAATGAAAGGGGTTAATAATTCTGGTTGAGATCACGTCTGTACTCGAAGCTGGGGTAACGGTATCAACACTCACCTGCACTGCAGCAGGGCGCTCTCACCCCTGAGCGTATAGGGCGGTACGTGTATGTGAAGTAGCTTGACGGCTGCAGCTGAAACATGAATAAAAAAACAGGTGAGGATATTAAAAATCAGTTAGACTTTTGCTCCGCGTCGATTATGCGGCATATTCGATTACATGTATTTATCGTGAATGATTTATACGAACTTACGCAGGTATGAACGATGCTTCGTGAAATGATTTCATGTACAGTAAAGTGTGTTCTGAGTGAGAAATAGAAAAAAATAAAGCGTTTCCCTTATTTCATCGGAATCCCACAGCGGGTGTCATATCTATTCATCCCCCGCAGTGCCTGCTGCGAATTGTTGAAAGATATACGATGTATTTCCAATTTCAAGATCAATAGCACGATCTTCGAGGGTGGAAAGTGAGGGGAAAAAAAAAGCAAGAAATGAAATCGAGATGGTATTCTTACAGAGAATGAAAATATGAAACCAGAAACGAAAGGAAATGGGGATTGAAAAATCGATGACCTTGAAAAGTTCGAAAATAACGATCTCTGTATAAATCGCTGGTTAATTATTCATTACCTACTCATTATCTTTCCTCATCTACGATATTTTGCGCCCCAAAAAAATGAGCAAAAAATGAAAATAACATTGTGTGTTTTCCAAATTTTCCCGCTCACGCATGAGCTTCGAAAGTGAAAAATGAATTATTCAACGTAATCTTCCCGGGAAAGCACGTAGTCAGTTGAGAAAAGGGACAAACATGGACCCTGAGTAAGAAACTTACCCTTGGTTCTACTTGTCTCTCATTTATTTTCTCTCTCTTCATTTTTGTACGAATTGCAATAGTACTGCGACCACAAGTAGCTTCAAGGAGAGTTTACTTATATAGGCAGACGCGAGCTTCATCGAACCAATATGATTCTCCTTTCTTTGCCCACTACGCACTAAATGTTCTTTCAAGGGGTAGCGGAATGTTCCTATGACGTCTCTACTGACTTAGGACGTCCGTAAACCAAAATGAAAGGAGAGAATTCTCCTCCTTTTCATAGTTAATTTATTTGATCATCCCCCAAATTCTGATACGCTCAATGATATTTAATTCCCCGTTTATTAAACCACCCTCCAGAGCTATTAATTAACACAGACGAAGAATCATTCACCACCGTTTGTTACCGTATTCTGAAATTCAGAAATTAATTGCCTGTCGCGAGTTCTCCCTTCACGGGGGAGATTCATCGCCCGATATTCCGACAGCCTTTTGACTTGGATCTTAGGGTGTCAAGTCAAGATCTTGCGGCGTTATTGTTCCCACTGCAAACTCTCCCGACACTTGGCTCTCGTGGGGCAACCCTCTTCAAGATCCCGCAGTATAGATACAGATACAGTATGGCTCATACAGCCAGCTATTTGAGCGTGACCGACATCTTTCGTTTTTTTTCCTCTCTCTTCCTACTTTCTTTATTCTACTCAAGTGAAACGCCAGGCAAAAGGCCAGACCATCGAGAGTCGACCTCGAAATTATACCGAGACTTTTTTTTTTTTAAGGAACAAATTATTTTTCTTCCCTCTATTTTTGTTTTTCTTTTCTTGCCATTTAGTTTACTCGGGAACAGAACCTCAAAAAAGGAACAACGATTCCCCATTCTCGCCAAATTTTTGATTCCCACAATTCTGAGCATCAAACAGAGTTTCTTTTTCTATCTGGATCAATCAATGGCGAGTTTTTCGCATCCTGAAAAATTCTCCTCTGACTACACTAGGAATAGATTTTCTTGTGTGTGCGTCGAAGTTCAGGAACTGCGAAGAAGAAGAAGGGGGGGGGGGGGGGGGGGGTGGGGCCAAAGATAAGAGCCTTTGGCTATGAGTGTTGTCTAGGCTGGGATCAGAGAGTTAATTGCTGTCGCCCAGAACTTTAATTAGTTATTCCAAGATGTTTTCAAACTTGAGGGGTTTGTTGGTAGACTGGAAGGTAGGTACCTACGTTCTACTTGTGTACGAGTTTGCTGTGGTGTTATAAAATGCCAAAGTCAGTTCACTCAGCTGTTCGAGCATACAGTATGGTCGTTATTGATCTAGCCACGTTCACTTACACGTACACTCTACATTCGCACGACTACATTACAGCTGTAAATCCATGTACTTGAGCTACAGTGAGCCAGCCGGTTTTACGGGGTGAACTTTTCCCTACTCAAGCTAGTACAGGCGGTCGAGTGTCTTGAGCGAGTTGAAAAGAGAAGAAAGAAGAGAGAAAAACGGAGAGAGGAGAAAGTAAAAAGCTCGTTGAGGCAGCGAAACAAAGAAAGAAACCAGAGGAAGCAGAAAAGAATGTGATGGAAAAAAACAAAAACACACAAGACCATGGCCGTACTGAGGACGGATCTTCAATGGTGAGTTAAGAGGATCTTCATGACAAACTTTCTGAACTGGCGAGCCACTATGTCACGTACCTAATCAACCTATCCCACCGCTGTCACCAGAAAACTGTCAATCAGAATCTCCGAATCCAGTTACTCTGTCTTCAACTCCACTATCTTATTATTTGAATTTGGATCGATTTAGAACAACTAGTTTCCGATTTTGTGGTAAACTGAGTTATCTTCTACCGCCTTTAAAAGTTTTAAAACAAATTCGCGATCATCGATTCCATCGTATTTCCGTATCCGAATTGAGCTTGAACGTATTTTCGACAATGAATTTTTTTGAATAATTGGAACAGGTTTCCGTGTCTCGGATTCTGAAATTTTTTGCAAAAAGTAGACTGGCTATTCATCGCTGTTTCTCTCATCAAGTTCTAGAGTGGACGCTTCGAACAGGAACTGTGAATCGATAGCGAGAGTGAAACGATCTATACGATTTAAAAAGAATCGTATACTCGATCGTTATCGATATCTACTAAACAGTAATAATAATACCTTAGAAGAAAATTTATTAGCCGGTGTTTTATCTCACGCAATATGAAGTGGGCTACTGATGGCAGGTAGGTAATTTTATACCAAAGTAGACTGGCAGCTAGTAATTATTGATAGATATGTCAACTTTAATGGTCTTGTAATAATAGTCCATAAACATATTACACTGCAGAAGGTGGTAAACTGGAAGGGGATGAAAATAATACGTTGTCATCCTTCGTGCGCAGTAGGTAGTACACACCGACGTGAACGTCCTAGTGTTTCTCTCAAGAAGTTAATCAACCTCGTATCTCTCATCTCTAAATTACACAACAATTAAAAAATTCTCTGGAACTTGATGACCGATAAGTGACGAACAAAAAATTAAGATACATTGACACATTTTTTTATGTTTTTTTCGTCTCGCTTCCTGACAGAATATTTGGGGATAGAATCTGAATACCGGAATTGAGCGGATGAACGTTTGCGCGAGGTATTTCTTTCTCCTTCTCCGTCTCAAACGAATTCCAATCGCATTCAACGAAATTTCACACACGAGTTGAAATCCTCCCCCCGAACAGATGCTTGCGGGCTTGGCGATGCGGTGTCAGGAAAATTTCTTCATCGTTATTCTATTCCCGTATGTATTTATTGTCACGTAGATTGGTAAGCGGTAAGTTCTTTTTCCGAAAATACCTCACGTTTCTTAAATTTTTTACTTCATTTCGTCGCCGGGATGCCACATTCTTCGAATATACGTACCGCGATCTCGGGCAAAGTTCCTCCGAGTAAGTCGATGCTCATCCAGAGAAGAATTTGTTTCAGCAAATATGCAAATAGGGCGTTGAAAAAAAAAAAAAAAACTTTCAGATACCCAAAACCGCTGGAAAGCTTCGACGCCAAACTATGAGCTTTCATGTCGCTTCGTGTGGATTCGGGAATTCAATGTAGGTATGTTTACTATAATCATAACGGAGACACGGTGGATGAAAGAGTAACGAAAGGCAACGAGAGAGAAAATTCATTATCAACTATTTTCCCCGGCTCATATTCCTGGACCAGGGGTAGCCTGCAGCATAGGGATTAATTAGAACGCGGCCTGGACTCCGTTTGACCGCGTTTCAATGCTATACGGTAAACCCAACGTGACAGCACAGCGGTGTACCGCAAATTGTCAGAGTGCACATACCGACATACGTTTTGGATATGCCCGGGTCCCGGCCCGAAACCCGGCCTTAGCTGCAGGATCGCCTCCATTTCATTATAGTGTCCTATATCAAACGGGACAGCCATACAGTGGCTTTGTAGCTGATGCACGCATGTTATTAGCCTCCACGAATCAATCGCACGAAAAATTTGGAGCTCGCATGATTCGATATTTGGTAACGAATCGGTGTGGTATTGAAATTGGAACACGTCAAATATTGTTTCAAGAACAGAGAAAGCATTGGAACGATGTGAAACTGACCACTGAGAAGAGAAGGAGCGTCCAAATATAGTAATGAGAAAAAAACATATTCACAATCACACGTCAATCAAAAATCGCTGAGAACAGAAGCAATCGAAAGTGTTCTGGAAAAATGTATCCAATAGTATGAAACAGCACTCTGAGCAGAACTTGAAGACTCTCAACGACCAACGAAGACACTCTCAAAACACTAAAAAAGTACTCGAAAGTATTCGCATGAAACTAGAAAAACTCTCGAGAAATTCATTGAAAAGTAAACGAAAAACACTCCAAAATACTCGCAAAAAACCGTCCAAAGACACTTTGGAAGGTGGCACAAACGCGTGTTTGAACTATCCGAAACTCTTGGAATCGGAAAAAATGGAAACATTCCACTCGAGAGTTACACGTCACACCGGATTTACTTCAACATTCAGATGTTGAAAATCAATTGCTTTGGGATAATCGATTGATCGATGAAAGTCGATTGCTTAACTTTTTCGGGCAGCACTACCCTCGAATTGAGTGCAGCTCTGAATTTCGGTGTGATTGAATAGAAGGTACAAATTTTAGGGACAACACCCAGGTTCTCGGTGTTAACGCTCAACTAGGGCGTCCGAGGCACAGAACTGCAGAATTAACGCTGATGTTTTTGGTGTTCACGTTCAACTATTGATCTGAAATCTCCGAATACCGGATTTGGCACAAGAATTTTGGTTTCCAACTCTGAACCAGGAAGTTGACGTCTCGGAATTTGATATGAGAAACTCAAATTTTCGGCGTTAACGCTCAACTAGTCAGATAAAATCTCAACGTTTCGCTCGAATTTTCGGTGGTGCCGATCGGCTTGGGGTTCTTTACCTAAAAATTTGGCATTTCGGTGCAAAATTTGAGGATTCTTTTTCCACGGTGGTTCAATTCTGAGAATCTGGACGAAAATTCTCATGAACCTTAGGAAAATGAGCATAATGAAACCCCGAAAGCTCATAACATTATTTCTACTTCGAGTATATGTATCCTATTCGAATTTGAATTTGTCGGAAATTCGTGAAAGTTTTCTATCGCGTGGGCACAGGGTTTCGGGTCATGATAGAGGAGACATATGTATACGTATCATCACGCGTGACCGTGGGTGACAATTTCGTAATCCAATGCCCGCGCAGCGCGGTGCTTTGAGAAGAGAATAATCGCAGTATAAACCACACAACACGTAGGATTCGGAATTCCGTTGAGAACTGACGCGGCCATGGAACTCTAACGACATATATTGCATGAGGCACCGGAGACGTGAGAGACCAACGGCGTGGTGTTGAGTGCTCATTGGACTGTGACAAACTTGTTACTTGTTGGTAGATATATAAGTATATATGTGTACCACTCACTCACTCAGTACTGTGGGCGAAGGTTTAGTCAAAGTAGAAGTTCAGAGACATATTATTCGCTCCCCTCCCCGCCCCTCCCCGCCACTGCTTTCCACGTTTCCTTCCGTTCGCCTCACCATCCCCTCTGCCGTATCGTATCAAGCGATGAAATCCCTCGGCAAATTTACTCTACATCGCTTCTATGATGACTCGTTTTATTACCCCAATTTGTATCACGATATATCTGGCAACTCATGCAAAACGGTGTTTAGTATTTTATTCCCTGTTCTTGAGTGATGTAAAAAACAAGCCAACAACTGAATGTTTTAGGGGTAGTTTAGCACTCTCGGGAACCCTTCGGTAAGTCTCGATAAAATCGATGAAGTTTGACCCGACTGTTTGATAGCAAAAACAGAAATAAATTCGCAACAATTCGCAAGCCATGCATTTTCTTCGCTTTCCTGTCAGTTCTGCTGCAGGTTGTTGTCTCATTTTTTTCCTCTCGAGGGTGCTGTACGGATAGAAGAATTTCATTGAAAGTCCGCAAAAGCTGATAAATTACTTTTTCTCTTTTTCGTCTCCATTTTTTTATCTGTTATCTTGGGACTTTAAAGTGCGATAAATAAACGGTTGAATAATATACTGTAACCGTTATAGCATAAAGTTGAGCGAGGGATCGGGGGGGGGGGGGGGGGGGGGCGGGGGGTTGCGATAGAGCCAGCTCGCATAAGGCAAGTTCATGCATAAAGATGTTGGGAAAAAAAAAGAGAACGAAAACATAAAATTGTGGTAAATTTACGCACTCGGTTCCTAAGAGGAACACCACCGTGGCCTGAAATTACGAGAAGAACATAGTATGGAGCTGGGGGTTGAGGGAGTGGTAGCCACGTTCCATTTTCATTTGTAATTTCGACGTTTAAAATACGCGGTGTAAATACGCCTACAGTTCTTGCGGTCGTTTTCGTAGCTGCATAATGTTACTCGACTCATATTGTGACAATGAAGAAATCCATTTTTTTATAATCTCAGTACGCAACTGTAGTTCAGGGAACTAACAAAATTTGAAAAAACGAGGGTATTTTGCGGTTGATTTTTTTCTCCCAACAGCAGAATCATAGCGGTAGTATTTCATGATTACCGCTTTTTTTCCCTTTCTGAATGTTTTTGAGATTTCCTGCTCGACCGTTTTCTTTCTTTCTCTCTTCCTCCCTCCGTCTAAAATCGGAAAAAAAGTATATTGATAAAGTAAATCTTCTTCCACGAGTTCGAGCTATGTATATATGGGGTTAAAGGTAGTTAAAAGTGGTGAAAATAACCCCCACCCCTCCGCCCTGCGAAATATATTTCTTCAATTAAAACGGCGATGATTTATATATCTTTGAAAGAATTTTCATAAAGTAAAAGAATTAGAATTTATATATATACCCATTTTATAAAACATTGATGATGATTTACATTCCGTTTGATACTACGCGTGTGGGTACTAGCCTATAAACTATTTTCGACTCGCTCTTTATCAAAATATGATACTTTTTTCATTAATAATCGTATATGTATGATAGTTTTCATTTTTTGAAATTATACTCTTTCTTTTCGTTCTCACGGATCGGTAATTCCAAAAGACAAATTTTGGTTTTTCTCTTTTTTGATTCATCATTGGTTCGTAGTTCTCGATATTTCGATTTTGAATATTCCTCTTTACCACTTTCTTCGGTAAATGCTATAAAAAAAATTGGAAATCAAAGCTACTCCTCAAGTGAGTGTTATTCGTCATACAGTACAAGCGAGTGATGTCAGGGCACGCGCCCTGGAAATATTTGGCCTGAAAATAAGAGGAAACAAAAATTTCAAGGTCTAGGTACATCCGGTGTGGTGAAACAACGTGGTTTCGAATCCGAAACGAACGAATGTGCTATTCATTCTTTCACTTTTACTCCAACTAGCCCCGCGAGTGGTAGGAATAAAAGAAAAAAGAGAGAGAAATAGGGAGAATTCTTTTTCCGTTCATTCTTTCGTCACGCGACTGTTCCTTCGCCTACCTTTTCCTCTTTTTCTTTCTCCTCTTTTCGATCAAGTTGAAACTGACTGTGCCAGTTCTAACACGAAGTATCAAAAAATTTTTTTAAATAGGTACAACAGAAACGAAAAATCGAAAAATACCAAGTAGGGGTAGTCTGGGTGTAATTGAACGAGTAATTCGTTACAATCTCATTAATGGGAGGCTCCAGCTCTTGAAATAGCAATACTCATTTGATTTTCGTATACCTGTATCGTTGCGGGTGCAGGTATCCCACCTAGCTTCTATCCTATCGAATATTTATCTGTACGAAATTACGGGTTATGGTTACTGCAGTTCGGACCATCGCCCATTATTCGATATTACGTTATTGCCGGGTGATTATCACCGCGCAGGGTTCGAGAGAAGGGTTGGTGCATGTAATTATCAGTGTAACGACAAGCTGTTAAAATGATTCGAAAAAGGAACAAACATCCTCCCTCTATTATCGGCATCAAGTATAGTTATACCGTAAAATTTTCAGTTTCAATCGCGAATCCCGTTTTCCTTTCTCTCCGCTTTCATACGTTATTTCTGCGTAGTTCGATCATCCCGGGGATTGAAAATGGTTTTTTTTCTCCTTTTCTTCAATCTTTGTTATCCCGTTATTTCATTACAGGTATATATCTATGTTTTATGAAAAATTTTTTGCAGATTTTTCAACGATGATATGATATACGACGTATTTGTTATACCATAACGGGGGCGCGTTTGTCTGCAAGCTGCGACACTGTATAAAAGCTCGCGGTGAGTATTTCCCACCCGAAACCCTAAATCCTGCCACATCCCCCATTCTTGAACCTGAAAGTTTTTACCCTCGTCTATAACACTCTCCTACTATCCCCGAACAACAATCTTATACGTCTGACTTCTGATCGAGAACACATTTCGCGATAAAACACGAATCCTGATTCGCATCGGAGTCAAGTCTATCCTATACTATCGCCACAAGAATAGGAAGAACAAGACAGAGAAAAACAGAGAAGAGAGAAAGAAAACGGTAGGAGGAGAAGCACTCGGTCGAAGCGTAAGTCATGTAGGCAACTGGATAATTCTTATGACTATCGTTACCTTTCAATACATCTCA
This sequence comes from Phymatocera aterrima, assembly GCA_963170745.1. NCBI lineage: Eukaryota > Metazoa > Arthropoda > Insecta > Hymenoptera > Tenthredinidae > Phymatocera > Phymatocera aterrima. The sequence continues at coordinate 7,843,179 of OY720670.1, forward strand.
GATAATCGAACTCAGAATTAGACATTTTTTCTTCAAAAATCCGTGATATGTGATCTAATTTACTATGGAAAATCGACAATTTTCACAAATCTTCGCGTGGATTTAAGAATCGATTCGTCAGAGTGCAAGAATAAAATTCCAACCGCTTATTCATGTGTTTTCGGAAATATTGTTTTCATTCTAGACAGTTTGTTGCTAAAAAATATTGAGAAATTGGTAATAGCGGATGCAGGACGACGGAGATCCGTGACTTTGAATCGGAAATTTCTTCTCTCCACCAGAACTGAACACAAAAAATGTCGAACAGAGATTCGGCATGGTTGAAAAGCGTCCATGGAAATCAGTCAGATATTATCAAATTTGAAAAGTAACATTTCAGGAATGAATTTCGAAGCCTTGTGATTATACTCAACAGGAAGCGACGGTGACGATAAGAAGAAAGAGCGGAAGAAACAAAACAACAAAGAACCAAAACGAATTCGTGTAGTTGAAGCGGGTGAAAAATTTGGCCTAATTTCTAATCTCTCGTTTCTGGCGGTCGCGGTTGGCTCGAAAAAGTCCGCAGATTTGGTGGAAAAAAAACAACGTTCGAAAGTCCGACACATTTACCGGTCGAAACGGAAGTTACGGAGCAAGGGATGCAATACGACACGTATAGGTACGGGCAAGCGCGATCCCATGTACAAGCGTGTGCTATAAATATGTACCCGTGTATACGCGATGCGCGCGTGTGTTGGGTACGGGGAGCTTGCACCTATCTCGCCGGCCAATCTGAAAACGATGAGAGCTTGGCATCGGGAAGAGAAGGGAAGGGGGAAAAGAAGTGCGAGGAGAAGAGAACCCGAAGGCCCCTAATTTCGTTCCATTATATACCTACTGCGTAAAGCCTAGCAGCTTCGCTTGAGCGACCTGGAGAGCCTAGAATATACTGTATAATATGGAAATGGGTACGGCAGGTACGAGTGTGTTTGTTGGACAGGCGACCAACTGGTCGGGACTCGGGAGAGTCTTCGTCTCCATTCAGATCTAATCTGGTTTAATTATTCTATAGTTTTGGGGGAAGGAGGACCCCGCAAACGACTTTGTCTGGCTCATAGCAATACAATCCCCTTTCCAACAATATGACCTTTATATTCGAATACCTCGGAATTAACCCAGCCGTATAGTTTGAATATCATTATTGTTTATCTTGTGTCCAAGTTTCGGCTGGTCTCGACCTAATAACTTGCGGAGAAAGGAATGAGGCAAACGCGGAGACGGGATCAGTCTGACCAGATTTTTTCTCACATCCGAGTTTGAACGACGGAGATGATCGACGTGACCTTCTGTGCGGGTTGTGATAGAACAACCAGCGCAGAAATCCTCTCCGACGTACGTTCAGCTTTACGACATAAAATGACGTAGGGTAGGGATACTTATTCCGTCCGTTTCGTTCTCTAGAAACATGAAAGCCATGAAACCTCGGAACTTAACCTCAATTTTCTCCACCTGCTCGACAATGTGAGTGCGTGGTCGATGGTAATCGATTTCTTAATATACCAGAAAATATATAATCCGGGAATGGACACCAGGAGCAGAAAATATATGAAGAAGAACTCATCGACCTGGTTAGAAGAAGCAAAAGAGAAAGAGAAATCGGTGGTTGATAAAATTTCGCCGATTTTCGGTTCTCCAGGGACGAGAACGATCAGGCTATCATTCGGCTTTCGAAAATCGATGGAATCTCTACGCGTTGCTGTGAAACTAACTTTTGGTAAATAAATCTCCGATATGTCGTTGCTCGGGTGGCAAATGGTGATGTGAATCTATGCTCAACTTGATCTACGAGTTGACGAGAGATTGCGAGTTTTTCGTAAAACTGGCCGCTGGAGCCTACAGATCGTGAGGGAGACTACTACGACTGTATTACAATATTTTGCGTGTGACGAAACGGGGTTTCATACAGAGTATACGTTTCGCTGGATATATCCGACTGTGAAATTGAACAAACCGACTGCGTATGCATACCTACCGATCGGGTGCAGGAGTCGGAATGTTGGCTCGTAAATTCTGTGACGAGAATTGCCTAACTGGTAGAAAATTTTCCAAATCGTACAAATTCCCGCGCAGATATTGAGCCCGTAAATTTCCGAATTCCGATTTTGATTTGTCGTTATTTTTTTTGTTTGTTCCTCGCTTTTACTGTCTGCAAACACCTATCAACCCTTCTCTAAACCCGTTTGCGGATACGTACAGAAATTTAACGAATGAATTGACGACTGCAGCGGACAAGGGTCGCAGAGGATGAGCGAGGTAATCGCGAGAGTCAAGTTTAGGTACTGACGATTCATTTGTAACCACGATCGAATACGCGATTACATTTTATTTCATTTTTTTGTAAATTGCATTCTCGTTCCAGCACTCGCGCGATTGAACTGCAGTTTGGGGACTGCTACCTATATTCTCGAGAATTTTTGGAAATCAATTGACAGATTTTCTGTCGAAATCGATATCAGAGCAGCACGAACACAGCAACGTGAACAAACCGGTCGGTTCATTCTCCGCGGAGAAAGGTGTTTATTTCAGAGTTCAGTTGTTCATCGATAACTAAGCTTTTCGAAAATCTGAATTCATTCGTCGTAACGGTTCCACAGTCTTTGCACACAGAAAAAATTCCTCTTCGCAACGTTCTACGAAATCGTAGAACGGTCTATTTCCTTCTTTTCGAAAAAATTCATCTCAGGGCAGCTTACTAAGAGGACCGATTTTGGAAAATTTGCAACTTTCGGTAAATTATCTGACCGATACAGTTCGAATTCACTAGTACGAGAGAGTATAGTTCGCACGATGATTGCTTAAGAAACAGTCATTCAAAGGTTCTTTAATCAGGTTTTTTTTCTTTCTAGGTAAACCCGTCGATGAAGAAGATTAAAAATTGTATGTGTGTGTGTCTCGGCCGCCTGGGGGGGCTTTTATTCATGATAAAATTTACAATCAAAGCACAAAAGGTGCAATAGGTATAAGGTATAAGGTAGGTACTCGGCACATTGCGTGTTAATCATGCGGGTTGGTGTGTTTGCGTGCATGAAACGATTTCGATCAAACCCATCTTTTTTACGGGGGTGCTTAGGTAAGGGTAGTTTTGTTTTTTGTTTTTTTTTGTTTTTTTGTTTTTACCATTCTTTTTTTCTTCATTTCCATTTGCTTCTTTTTCCATCATGCCAGGCTGCTTCCCTCTCTCTTTCGCTTCTGCGTCTGCACCCCTACAGCGCGAATCCAAGTTCCCCGCCCGAATTTCTATATCATTTTATGTTCCATGTTTTGCGTTATTCGTTTATCATGTGTGTTTTGTTATTTTATTTCCGATGTGAGGATCGCATCAGTGTACCTTTACCTCGGCGATACTCGTACCGCAGAGAACAATCAATACATTATACCTTATACCTAACAGCGCGAACAAGAAACGTGATGATCGGGCAACAGAGGATTATATCTACAGAGCTCACGGTGGTTCTCGCCACGGAGGTTTCCCCGTTCCCGGTGATCGGGCTGGTGGGTAGTGCCTCAAATGATGGTCGTCAATCTTTGATTAACATTACCCTATTACCCCAGATATCGAGGCTCTTTCTGGCGGTATGTACATTTGAAAAAAAAAACAAGAAACGTGGCAAAAAGTAAAAGAAATGGTGGAAAAATAGTATTCAACGTGACTATACCGTGTGATCGATAACGAAACACGAACTGCTATAGGTGCAGATAAAACTCGTCGTTCCGACGAATCGACGAGTTGTAGACGAACAGATATGCGTATCGGAACCGAAAGCTGTTTCTATTTCTCATTACGATGGAGATCGGGATATTTTGGCGAGCGAAAATCGTCGGGAAATTTTGAAGGTACGTTCTGTAGTTGAAGAGGGACGAGCTTGTCGAACTTTTTTGGGTTACCTGTTTTTTTTTTTTTTCTTCAGTGATTCGTAGATCTTCGACGAATGATTGTAGGTATAGCTGTTGAAAAATCTGTATAATCTACGAACCATCGTTCTGGAGACGTGTTAAAAAAAAAACGAAAAATAAAAAATGGCTTCAAATTCCGCGTACGAGAATTTTCACACGATTCTTTATCGCGGGATCTCATCCCGTGTGAAAGAACGCTGCGGTAACTACTCTAGCGGCTTTTCGTTACGGGGTGTAAAAATCCTCAATACCTCGCGGTATCGTCTTGTGGACCGAAATAGCTTCGCAGCGATCGAAAGCTTTCGTCTCTTCGACCTCGGAATGGTGTTTCGAAACTAATCCCTGGAATTTTCGCCAGCCATAGCTTTTAATCTTGATGGAAAATTTGATTTTTCAATTTTCTTTCAAAGTGAACAACATCTGATCGGAGGCGCGTCAATCGCACTGGAAAATCGTGTACCTACACCCGAACCTCCGGACTCCAAGGTCTCGGTGAGATTTCACCGTGATTTCAATAATTTCATGGAATTTCATAAAATTTCACGACACTTCATCAAACTTTACGAGACTCCGAAGATTCCCAACACCTTCCGGAGACCATGAGATTTCATAAAACTCCACAGGACTTCGTACGGCTTTATGGGATTTCGCAGCATTCACTTCACATGGACTCAATTCAGGGATTCAATAGGATTTCACAGATTACAAAAGATTTCACAAGACTAGCTTGAGAAAACTTCACAAGATTTCGCAAGATTTCCAAGATTACATGTATGCGACTTCGCACAGCGAAGTACACCGTACTCAACGAATGATTAGTCCCTCGGTCCGATAACCATTCTCATTATTCTATTCCGACAGCTGGTACTATTTAGTTTTTGCTAAATATCTTCTTCACACCAATGAAACTTGTATTGCAGTTTCATCCACATCGCTCACAGGATCCTCATTTCCAATGGGAGTAACACAAAACTGGTAACAATAGTTTCGACTGCGTCGTTATGCGACTTTAGTAGATATATACCTGTGCGCAACGTTCGACCACGTAAACTCGTTGTCAGTGAAGATTTTAGTTTGCCGGAATCCGACAGTATTTTCCCTTGTCGTTTTTTTTTTGTTTTTTTTCGTTTTTTTCCGCGTGTTTTACGACTATCGATCGCCGAAGGAGGAGGTCCGATCCTCGCACAGCCCTCGGAAAAAAAACAAAACGTCGTCAAAAACTACACACGCACGAACATCCAAAATTAAACTTCACCTCGCCTATAACCACCGAGTGGGTCACCGCCGTGCGTCGTGCGCATCGTGGGATCGAGCTTATACCAACTAATCTACACACACAAATTTAACTGAAAGAACAAAAAGCCGAGTGTTCAAGCCACGATGCAACGGCACATTCGTATCAATTATGTCTACATGTAACATGAATGCTCGCATGCACGTAGACTGTGAATATCTACCCCGTATATAATACAGGTTCACTCTCCGAGAGAGAGAGAGTGAGAGAGAGAGAGAGAGAGAGAGAGATAGAGGAGGGTGAGGAAGCATGCAGAGTTTCGGGGGTCGAGGGTCGTTCGGGGTTCGTTGTAGGCCGCTTTTTGACTGTTCACAAAGCTATAACGGAGAGAGAGAGAGAGAATCGGTCCGCGTCGCTAATAAAATACGTCACATAAAAAAAAAACAAAAAAAACAAACAAACAAACAGACAGACACAAAGAGGGAGAAAAGTAAGGAGAAAATAAAACTACCCCCGCGAGTGAAAGAGAGAGAGAGAGAGAGAGAGAGAGAAACGCGGGGCGTATTACATCGAAGAAATGAAGGACCACCGACTAACGAACCAACGAAAATTTTCCCTCGAACATGGAAAAAGAATATTAACAAGCCAGAAATCTACCCCCACGTGCAGGTTGACGATAAGTTTCAGAATTTTATACGTCGAGGATGTGAAAGACTTGTTATACAACGCCAAGGTGAATAAGTTTTTTCCCATATTTTTTCTCGATCAATTGTTCCACTCTTCCGCTTCCTCCGTCCCTCCGTCTTTCCCGTCGTTCGGCGTTTGCAAAAAATTAAATCGCGATTGACAATTACATAATAATAGGCTAGATCGGTGACGAATCGAGGGGTGGATTTAACGCTCGCGATTTTAATTTTTCGTCTCTCTCTCTCTCTCTCTAGTTCTTCTTCTTTTCGTTTTTCGTTTTTCGTGGTCTTCTTGATTTCCACGATTTCCACCCCTACAGTGATTTCTCCTCGTTCTGTTCTAATCACTTCGAATTATATGACTACACTTCACGATACTGCATTTGTACCGTCAAATTTTCATATTTAATACCGGCTATCCACCAGGGTATCTATAGTCATTCTCCACGATTTTAATCAAGCCCGATGTTTACTCGACTTGACATTTTGCTACCGCAAATTATTGCGTCTATTCAACCACCGAGGGTCATTAATGCCTCGTCACGTTATCTTCTGCATACGCATAGGTATACGAGTTCATACAATTTTCCGACCGGTTTAATTAAAATACCCCCGTTAAGTGGACAAGCTCAATGAAAAAGAGAAGAAACAAACAAGAGAGAGGTAAAATTTGCATGAAAATATGACGGACCCAATAATTTCATTTATTACAGTATTGAAAAATTATTCACTCTTGTTTTCTATCTTGTCAATACGTATATACATACTGCAGGTACGCGATATAAATTGGAAGCAAAATTTCATGAGGTTCGAGATTTTTTAGTTATCTTTTTTTTTCTTTTTTTGGGGGGGTTTTCCTTCGTTCGCTGACTGAACCCTATGAAATAAGTTGTCTGGTTCGAAAAAGAGAATACAAAATAAAATTTGTCATCCTTCCTCTCAACAGATATAGTCACGATGTAACGCGGTTAAATTTCTAGAATTTGAAAATCAAATTTTCTTGCCATGACGGAATCAAGGACGTGTAATTTTCCTCTCATTCCCGTTATACCCAAGTTGGAAGAAAGTACAGTTGAAAAGTGAGAAAAAAATAAATAAATTGATGAAAAAAAAAAACAAGGAGAGTTCAAGGAAAACGAGAAAATGAAGAATTGAAAATTGAAAAACAAGAACTGCAGGAATTAAGATGCTAATTTGGTAAACGATTTTCAGCTCTCTCTGTTGTTATGCCCTGAAGAAATAATTTCCTTACGTATAATTAAACGGTTAATTTTGATTCGTTTTGCGAAAAGCAATTGCTCCGGGCTTCCCGGGAATAAGGAAGAAAGAGAAAAAATTTAAAATACCGAAAACGATTCTATCGTTGTATATGTATCCATTTTCGGCTATTTTCATATTTTCCCGAGCACAGAATAGACGCTAAAGTTCACTTTATTTTCACAGATATTCACGACTGTACATATAGTATACATACATCACGCATATATTGGGATACTCTTCGTAATCCCGGACCTCGGGATATCAAAATATACATCGAAGCAGGAATCCTCCAGGAGTTTTTTCAGAATTTTCGAAACGCTCATGTAGATACGCCACGGGCTAGAAATTCCGAAAAATCTCCTTATAGGAATATTTTTTATTCATATTTTGTACAGATTTTGACCGCGAAAGAACTCGTTACGTTACAATTTCATGTAAGCGGTGTCACATAAGTGTCTCGTCATAATTATCAAACCGTTCTAATAAAAACAAACGACATTCAATTAGATCGCCCGAATAAACAACCAACCCTCGATCATCATCCCCGCCAAAGAAAACCATTGCTAATTCAGGGCATCGGGAAGTAAAATTTAGATTAAATAATGAGCGAAATTTCCAAGTGGAAATAATAATACTCTTCGAAACTGTATAGTTATACCTGTCGCGTTCAATTTTCATATACTGTGTGTATAATATATTCGTAAATTGTCATCATCATCATTTCTATCGCTATCGTTAACATTTATTCTCCTCTCTGCCAGGGAAGCGACGAATGAAATTCACAAAATTATCCTGCGCCTACGAGATGGATTAGAGAAACGCAGAAAAATGGTTAATTTTAATTTGAGGGGGGTGAGTTCGTTTTTGTATTCTGTAAATTTTCAGCTGCATTCTCTGTCGTCGACCGCCCCCCCCCCCCCCCCCCCCCCCAATATTGAGAGAAATGGAAAGAATGAGAGGAAAAAAATGATAATGATAGCGATAACGATACCTGGTGAAATATTGAATTGGTGGATGAAGTAAAAGAAAAAAGAGAAAAAGGGCGCGAAAAATTTCATTCATCTCCCGCAGTGAAGGAGCATCCACTTTCGTTGATCGATTGTCATTATCGCAGCCCATTACACTTCGGTATCTGTACCTACGTACATTACAGTTCTGCACGGAAGAACGAATTTACGGGAGATGGAGAAGGAATGGAAAAAGAGATTGGAGGGATCAATTTGAAAACGGGACGAAAATTATTCCCGGATCAATTTATCTACCTACAAAAATCCCTGTCCATCGCTCTCACCCCGGAGTCCGAAGCAACGCGTATACACTCTCTGTCAACGTCATATAAGCTCACTGTTCAGTATTAAGTAGTTGACACTCGTTGAGCATGGATAAAACTTTGCGATCGATATCTATCCAATTAGCGATAACCGCGATGTTTAAGATAAACCTATACGTCAGATTCCCGAACGTGTGAGTATGAGTATGAGACAGATTTTCCGTGTCGATTTTGGTCAGGCTTGGGAAATTTCGATGGCGCAGGTATATATAATATCAAATGCAAATGATTTTCTCGTTTCTCTTTTTTTTTTTTTATTTTTTTATATTCCATCCCTTTCTGCTCGTTTCAATCATTCAACTGTTCGAGTTTAATGAGTTCGAGAATTTGATGCAACTTTCGATTTGACGTCAATTAAAATAGATTTGGTGATCACGTCGGTTTGTGCCGCGTCTCGCCTACCGCTTTCATTTCATTTCACGAAAATTTTTGGTTTTGTTGTTTGCACTGCAAAAGCGTCTGTCCATCTCGAAAAGCTTTCGAAATAGAATATGAAGCGGTATTATTATGCCAAAATGTCAAAATCAGCTTTTACGTGCCAATAATTCGGGCGTTTGGGCTTCCCGACTCTCCCTCGACCCTTCAGCCTGACCTCCCCTTCCGCGCTTTCCGCCCCTTCATTCTTTTCATCCCTCTTCGCCACTCAGCCTGGACTCTACACACACTTGACCGCCCTTAGCGTTAGCGCGAAGGGTGCTGAGGCGAGTATAGCTGTACAGTAATTCGGGTGAAAACATCCCCTCCTACTTTGCTAGACTCACGCTCGATATAATGTCATCTCTGTTTCGTGGTTCCCTGGTTTCTTGGCTAATCCACTGATCGCTGCAGAATCAGTTTCAATTGGGGAATAATTATCACAGCTATTATATCGTACCTCTGATTTTATTCTCCGTGAGAGTATTGAGGGAGATCTCAAAATTCTAATACGTGTGAATTTATGGCCGATATAATATACTTCCGGCATAACGTGCACCCCCAAATTCACGTTTACGAGGATTCTCAGGTCTCCCCTGGCATGTTTCCCATCGGTGTCGCTATCGGTGTCACATTCTTCACGAATCTTCACCCTTATGACAGCACGTAGCTCGGTTGAATCAAAAGCTGAGTTTAGCGAGGCAGAAAAATGTCGGCGATGGAAGGAGAAGGAGAAGGATATTTTTGACGCTGTAAATATTGAAATCGTAGGATAAAAAGGTCGAAATACACGAAGGCATGAATATGGCGCTCGATCCGATTGTCAGCTCGGTATTCCTTGGTGAAATCTTCGCATGATATTTTTGAATTCCTATTCACGCTTCGCAGGCATTTATTTTCATTGCAACCTTCCGTTTTCTTCTCCTCTTTCTTCGTCTTCTTCTCCCTCTTCTCCTTCTACTGATTCCGTTATTTCCACTAATTAGAGCGCATCTCGCCTATGCTTGCACACCAATATATAGGTATACGTATAGTTCGATAGAATAATTGAATAATGATGACATTGATAAAATGTTATTCACTGTGTAACCTTCTTTCAGCGAATGGGACTAAGTCGAGTCGAGTCGAGTCGAGTCGAGTCGGGAGTTGAATGAAGGGAACTGTTTAATTATATTGGCAACAGGTGAGTTGGCTGAGATCAGCATTCTACGCTGTAATTGGATAGTGAAGTCAATCGCGTTATGATTCACAATTGTTATCCTTATTATTATTATTGGTACGTTTGATATTTCCATCGACTGAGGTAAATAATATACCTACGTTATGAAATTAGCCTGCTGAGCGTATCAACTTTCGTCCCGTTCATTATATTCTATTTTATACTATACTTTTCTATTCTATTCTATTCTATTTCATCTCATTTCATTTTTCTTTATATCCCTCCTTGTCCATCCTCCGATTCCAACCCCAATCAAATACCGGCTTATTCTGATGGACATTCAAATCAGCGAAAATAAAGTCAGTTACATACAATGGCGTATATCAATATGTCCAATATCTGCAGCCGCTCGGAAAGAGGGATTTAACGAAAAGTATCATTCTCACCCCCCACCCTCTCTCCTCCCCAACGACCCCCGACCACCCTCCGTCCCTGGCTGACTCTTTTTCGTATTTTTTGATGTTGTTGCTTTATTCAATTTTATCGACCTCGGGCTGTCGGTTAGCAAATCCATTTCTGTGTACACGCGACTCGATGAAATTAATTCTTGTCACATTCCCCTACCGATACCTTTGATTTCTTATTGCTTTCTTCATTTCGCTCATTTTTATCCGATTTCGTTTTTTTTCCATACCAGTTCAACCGATGTCAAATTTTCAGTTCCACGTCGGCGGTACGTGTCTGCGATTGATTGAAGAACGTATATGAATATAACAGCCCATCATGAAAATATACCCCTAGGGAATTCTTATCGAAGATCTGTGCTTTGCTTGTGATATAATTCAGGACGAAGCACATTCTGAGTTTATTGCATCCCATCAATCATGTCGAACGAAGCAAGAGTATACCTATTTATCTATGCCAACACTATTTCTCAAATCCACTTATACCGCCTATGAATCACGAAAGCTAAATTCAGAACACTTGTGTGCCGCGCTGGTTGTATAAGAAATGTATGAAAAACAATATCGTTCGATTCTCGGTCGAACAACATGTTCAGATGTCAAAAATCCGTGCTTAAATTTTGGCTATGCGTTCACAAATTCTAGAAGAACCTGTCTAGGTTCTAGAACAGAATTTTAGAATCACATTGTACAGGCTTGAATTGGGGAAAAAAATTTGTCCATATTCTGGAAAATCATGTAGAGAGTTGAGAAAATCATTTTCAAAATCATGCGCATGTTTATAAATTCATGAAAAAAATTGTGCAATTTTGAGAAAATATGCCGAATTTTTGGCCAATTTCCGAAACTGCACGGATTGGAAAGAGAAGAAAACTCAAAATTTGTTCCATACTCTCGATAATTTCTGGAAAAATATACGTCAGATATTCAAGGAAAAAGCGCCAGAATCGACGTGATGGCGAGAACAACATGGTCGAATTGAAAAAGCAACAGGGATGAAGCGTATTCAATATCGCTTGTTCAAAATTTGAGAATCATCACCAACTAACAAAACCGAACATTAATTTTTTCCTTTTAGCCTGCCTCATGCGAAAACGAGGCTCGAGAGAAGGGTATCGCGTGCGTGCGCGAGCATTGCATTAATACACGCATGTACGTACATATCTATATAAATATATTACAGAAAGCTCGTCGTTCCCCGGCGAAGGTATGGGGTATCCACCGGGAACAGGGACAGGACGCGGCCGCACGGTGTTCGCCCACGGGACTCCTTTCGACTTTGGGGCAGTGAGGTACGGGGCTCGGTGACTGGTGGGAACCTGAATATTTTAGAGACTGCAGACACTCCTCTTCTCCGGGCAAGCTAAGCTTCTCTGTTCCAGCTGCCATGGCACCAGCCTCCAGTCCAACTCTCCAATTCACTCAATGCAGGGTGGTAAGACTGAATTCATTCGACGTGCGTCTCATTGCCAATTTCACATTTCGCCAACAGTGACATTCGGAAATTCCAGGTAGGTAGTACATACTCGTACGTTGGCGAGATACAGAATGAGAAGAAGAACAGAAGGAAGAAGAAAAAGGAGCTTTCCGTTGAGGGATGGATAATCGCAGATCGTTTTCGGATCTAGTTTTCCAGATTAACTTTCGCCGATGATGATCTTACCTCGTAATTTTTGCCCTTGTTTAATTCACGAATTGGATGGACCGGGAGGCGAATAAAAAAGAAACGGGCATTAACGTTGATGAGATCGTCAATTCCGGAACATTTAAATCTTTCAAGAAGTTGCGAGGGGGTTGGCTGGTGGACCGGTGGTATAACTTTCTTCGTTATACATATAATTTCACGAAGTTACCGAGTAACTTACTACTGCCGCTACTACGACTAGTTACCAAAGCGATAAAGACTCTTCGAGGATTTATGTGAAACCAGTAAAGCTCGGAGTTGGTCTGATCTCATCTGGTCTGATCTGATCTAATCTGATCTAATCTCGTCTGATCTGATGGGTAACTGGTTTTTACCAAATGCCTAATTACTCGATAGAGCGGATCCGCCCCAGATTATCGCCTCGCTATCTGCTCCTATATACCGCAGCGTCGTCGACTCGTTTCATTGGAAAATTCACAGTCCGGTGAGAAGAAGAAGACGAAAAAGAAGAAAAGGAAGGAGAGGAGGAGAAAGGGAAACCCTCAGGCGTCACAGAAGCCAGAAATTGAAGTTGTAAAAGGGGATAAACGGATTTCATTCAATTCTTGTTAAAGCCCGTGTACACGTTTAAATCCTGTGCTTTGTGCGTAATTCAGCACCTTTCATAAAATCGATTAGTATAATTCCGCAGCCAAGAAGTTTCGCGAAAATTAACACATAATTCCGTTGAACTTTTTACTTTTTTTACCCCATTTTCCACCTCAGAAATGTTCGCCTTTTGAATTTCGTCGTTTTCCTATTCAGCGCTAAATGACGAAGGTGAGGAGGAGGGCGATGGTGATTCAAAATGAAAAACAAAAATCTGTTTACTTCGGTGCGCGCAACCTGTTGCACCCCGGCTTTAGCTTTCGCGTTGGCAACTCATTCGCGCATGTATACGTATACGTATATAAAGCTCGGCTTTGTCTACGGTACATCACATTGAAAATTTTATAACCAATTGAGGATATGATCGATGGCAGAAAATCAAGTTATTGATAATTCGATGGACCGATAATGTGATTGGCCACGGTGTCGAGGAACGAAGATTGAAAATTTCTTTTTTTCGGACAAAATTCTCTGATTGAGCTTCTCTCGCTTCTGCGTGATATGCAGTAGCAATTATTCTGCGGAATTGAGGATTTCGCGATAATGATTCCGTAGAATCTAGTCATTTTTCACTTTTCGATCTTCGATTTTCAAAAGTGATATTTTGTGTTTGCGAGAATTGTGGCAATGAAATACCTCCGCCAAATCGCCACCGTTCATCTTTCATTTATTTATGTTAAAACGATCGGGAACTTTTCTCCTGCTCCCGCAGCTGTCTTAAAATTTCATATTACTTTCCATCGGGCCATATCAATATCTATATTGATATCGATATTGCTATCGATATCAATGTATGTATAAGCGAGCTCAATGCACTTACCCTCACCCTCACCCTCACCCTCACCCTCACCCTCACCCTCATCCTCACCTTCGCCTTCACCCCTGTCGCCCCTCTATCAATTCTCAAGAATTTTCTTCATTCCTTCATTCGTTGGTTCGGCCATCGATATGCCAAGCTCGGGAATACCGAGGTATTGAAGCTGTTACCACCACCGCGCTATCAGTTACTCCGCCCTCCAGCCCCTCCGACCCCAGCTTTTCCTCTTTTTGTTTTTTCAGACACCGTCTATACGGTTTATTTGAGCACCCGTACCCCGCGAGGTCAACCCGATTTCCCATAAATGCAGGTATAATACAAATTCCGAATCCAAAACTGAGGTAAAATCGTACTTTCGTCAATTACCTACTGCAAGGCCAGTTTCTTTCTATTTCTTCTTCTCTCTCTTCCTCTATTTTCCTACGGTCCGACGTCTCGTTCCCCTCCTTTTTCCCCCGACAAGAATATTCGGCCTGATAAGTAAATGGCTAGCTGTCTGATTTTTTCGCATTACAAGAACTGGTGCCCGGCGCGGTTCAGCTTTCTCGAAAAGTTGTATGTTTCTCAATTTTCGTTCTCGTTTCTCTTTTCGTTCTGTCCCCTCCCGTCTAATTTAGTTCATCATTCGTTTGACTCTTTTCTCTCGCTCCGTGCATAATTATTGTTGTTGAAAATGGGAAAGAACATTTTTTTCTCCCTCTTGTAGTACACTTATTCTCGAATGAGAATAAAAAAAAAACACAGCATTTCAATTTCTCAAATTTGTCCAAAACGATGAAGAAGAAAGAAAACGATTGTTCCAAATATTTCTCCAATTTTTTCACTCATACCGAACAGTAGTACACTGGCAGACATGTAAGGCTCACGAGTATCTTATATGTATAAATTGTATATCTCGATTTGAAAAATGGAAAATGTGAAGTATAGAAAGAGTAGAGCGCTCTACTGTTTTCTTTTCCTCCCCCCCCCCCGGAATTCCGGGCAGTAAATAGCCGTATGAAAAAATAGAATTTCGACTTTTCGATTTCCAGATTGTGTGTGTTTTATTTCGTCAACATCGCTCTTTCCATCTATGTATATATATATACACGGTAAGCATCGAATGTTTGTTCCTGAAATTTACTGGCACATAGAAGAACTTTACCCACTTGAAAGGAAAGAGTACAATACGGAGTCGAGGACTCCTCGTATTTCTGTGTTCTCATATTTATATAAATATGAAAAAATATTTGCCCTGTCATGTTTGCCGAAAGAGAGAAGAATGGGAAAAAGAAGATGAAGAAACGACAAAAAACGAGCATTTCGGTTATTTGTCCGTTAAACTTACCCTGATGTTTGAGGATGGCGATAAACAGCAATAAACAGGTGAAATCCATTTTTAAAATTATACAATTATTATATTATTGGTATAAATATTACTATTAACCGTCGGTTTATTATTTTCTTTCCCTTCCTTGGGCTTGCGAGTTCGAATTTTATCGAGCGTCTCATCAAAAGCCAAATCTCCTCCTTCAATTATTTATTATCGTTATTAATATTGTGTATTTTTTGTCACTCTTACTCCGCAGGATCCATCAATCTCCACGGTCTAGCCCCCTTCCCCTCCTGTAGACCTGTTTCCTTTCCTCGCGCACCAAGTATGAATAATATCTAGTATGCATAATACATTTATTAATAACAATAATCATTATAGCTCTTCAGGCTTTCGCTTTGGTAATTTTATCAATCAATTATCACTCCGGGGTACGGAAATTTGATTTTTCTGAAAAATATCCAATGCTACACCCGAACATATTATATATTTTGCATATTAATCAAGTAATAAATGGAACGAATGAGTTCGGAGATACCGCGGGCACCGTCCACTGTTCACTCTTAAGCCGGCACTGTCCCAGGCATCGGAGGACTCTGTGATTGGTCGAACGAAATCTCTAATAACTTAAAAACCGTCGATTTCACGAAGTTTCTGACCACGAATCTTCCTCCTGAAATTCGTCAACGAATCCACCCCTACGATCCGGTGGGGGATACATGTATGTATGTATGTAGGTATTAATATACGAACAAGAATTTGCAAACTACTGTAATAAATAATTCGCGATTTTATTCATCAGGATCACTTTCGTTCGAAATAATTATCGCCATTGTTGTTATATTTTCATCATTGTTATGGCTAATTTTTTCGCAATAAATTGTTTCTACTCTTCTACGATTCTCCAACATTCTCACATTTTTCCACCGTATTGCAAAAATTCTTTCCAATTGGAGAAAAAAGTAAGTTGAGTCGAGACTCTTTCCCCGCTCGTCATATCATCTTCAAACGGTTGGAACCGAAGAGCCAGAGTAAGAAAGAAGGAAATAAACCGAAGGGAAGGAATTCACTTTGAAAATATTGCGACTTTATGACCTTTCTCCGCGGCGGTGAACCGAGTCGGAAGCTTTACGGATTTTTAAGCAAATAAGATGGCTTTCTTCGGTTATACCTATGTATATATGCCAATTTCTGGTTAATATAATTCTCTCCTCCCTTCACTCTTTCGATCTAGCTCTTTCTCATGGCCGGGGTTCGTTCGTCAGAATAACCGATAAAGACAAAACCGAAAAGTCTTTGAATTTTCGTATAAAAATTTGACAAAGAAATTCAAATCAACAAATTTTCCTACACCAAAATCAAAGTGTGTGCGTGTGTTTCTCTCTACTTCAATTCCAAATCCTACTCTCGATAAGTATAATACTGTAACAGGATTCTCTGAAACCCGGACTCCGAACCCACAGAAGAAGAGAGAAAGACAAAACCCAAAAACAAGAAAACAAAAACAACTGAGGTAGAGAACCCGACCTCTGAGGGTCGTCTCTTCGACCCTGATTCAGAGCAAACGGACCGCGACGCAAAACAACAACTACAACAACACCAATAACAACAACGAGAACAAAAACGGACTAAACTGAAAAGTAAATAAATTATGGGCACTTCCGTATAAATCGTTTCAGGGCTCACAGCCCCCTAATATTAAACGGAAGTATCCTAAATCTGGGATCGTGCCACGTGCTATTCTCTACACCCGTCGAAATCTGTATTATTGAAAAAATCAAAATTTGTTTGCCGAACAAAAATTTTTGTTCACCATACGTAAGTATGGAGTATATGTATACCTTTGCCTGAGTTATCGACTCGACACGAAAAATAATGAATGATTACTTCCGTTTTCATTTATTCGTTTATCCAAAATTGTTTATAAAATATTACTTAGGCCGATTGAAAGTTCAATCGGAATATTACAGTCGTAATAGCGTCATAACGTAGCAGCAATTGACCTCTGCGACGATAATCATTTAATACTCATTTATCTATTCGTTCGTTCATTCGTTGCACGTAATCCGAGCCGCGGTCTTCCGATTGGAAAATAGAAGAATTCGAAAATGAGGATGAATAAAAAGGAATGAAAAAAAGCTGCCACAAATTTATTTTCTCGTTGTCAATTCGGTTTATGAACTATGTTGTACTACTAACGAGTGAATGAATTGGCGAACAACCTTCGTCTTCTTTGATTTCCAATAATGAAGAAGGGAAGAATAAACACCCTCAAAACGAAGAAAAAAGAAAAAAAAGAAAAAAGAAAAAACCAAATTTCGTACCAATATATTGTTAAGTTTGAAACATTTGATTTCTCCTCGTCTTTCTTTAATTTTTTTCCATTTCTTCCTTCTTTTTCTTTCGAATTTAACGTCGCTTATTATTATATATGAAACACCAGTATTACAAAGCGCACGCGACTCTCGCGATATGGCAAAGTACGGGAATGAATAAAAGTGTCCTGTACAACGGCACGGCACGACTTGCAGGTTGTCGACGTGAGCGGCCGGTGCCGACTGCGAGTTCTCCGACGCGGTTTCAGTCCTCCGAAAATCTACCTGTGCGCCTGCGTCTTTCGTCGCGATAGGTATGCAGCGTATACCTTCTTATACGCGCGTCAGAGATGCACCAAAAAAGTGCTGCATACGATTTATCTGACTGACTTCTACGATCGCGAGTGAGTCAGAATAAACCGAGAAAAGTTTGGAACTGCAATTTTTCGTTTTTCGTTAAACTTTCGGCTTGTTTCTTCGTTGATAAATTGGTGCGAATTATCAATGCCGATTCGTCAGATCATTCGTCAATTATCTAGCCCATTTTTAGTTTCTATCGTTTGAAGTGTTATTTTTGATTTTTCGTTCTCCCGCCCTTTCTCGTTCCATCTGATTTTTATGGGGCTAAAATTCGTGACATTCGTTGAATCGAGTCTGACGCGTTTCGGAACTCCGTTTAGTTCGTTATTATGCACATTTCACGTTATATAACTAGTATATATAGTTTAGCGCGCACACACTTGGGGGATTAATCTGCAAGCTAGTCGAAGGATAGAAATGAAAATTATCGATTTTAGCGAGACATCCAGATCCAGTGGGACAGTAGTGGTTAGGTAATCGAGTTCGAACGCTCGACTAGAACAGAAGCTAGAATAATACGTGCCTGCGGAGTAAATTACGGCGGCAGGAGGGGAGGGGGGAGGAACGAATTTACCTGAAGTAAATCATTGAGTGTCGCAAATAAATAATTTTGGCTCGGTATAGGAACTTGGATTGAAAAATTGTCTTGCAAATTTGTATTATTCGAATCAACGGATAAGTTCGAATAATCAAGTCAACGATAGTTCTCGTTCGCATGACAACTTATTTTGCAGAAATTGAAGGGTGTTATCGGGATTTGCCTCTCACATAATTGAGTCATCGATACTTATTGTTGGTCCGTTCGAGTGATACATCGTTGACATCCGAATGACTGCAACAATTAATGGCCAGACCAGGATCTTCGATTCCAGTTCATTGACTATTGAGTATTATTCGCGTGAATAATTCGGACTACCCCGAACAGTGTGATTGAGCGGAGGGCGGCGCGTCGGCGGCGATGAGCCCCTCGCTCATTGGGACTCAGAGAAATCTCATGCTGTTTTATGAGTGAATAGAAGTACGAGAAGAGAAAAAAATGGGAAAAAAAATGAAAACCGAATGAGAAAGGGAAACGAAAAAATGGGGAAATTGTGAGAAATCCATTGGGAAATTAGAGAATCCGGTACAATATTTACGACGTTGGGAATGTTGTTTGATTTTTGTATGGTATTCAGGTTATACTCACGCGCGGAAAAGAATATCAATAATATAATACGGAGCTGTTCGATATAATTGTGAAATTTTATTTGCGCTCGTAGTATGTATAGGTGTATGCATGCATGACTGGCTATTTTTTCGAAATTTTTTCTCCATTACCCCGGGGATTCTGGTCCCGCAAAGCGAGCTGGAATCACCTTTCACCGGGACGAAATGAAGCGCCGTAAAAAAATTATATGCTCCCACAAAAGACGATCTATTGAAGTAACGGACCATAGGATTGTTGGAACGATCAATAAATTGTGTGATAAATATTTGGAAATATTAGTAGATACATCTTCGGGCAAAACAATCGATCCGACGATGTAAAATTTGCAAAATTGCGTGTGAGAAAAGAAGCACCGATCCGAGAAAAAATGATCAGATTTGATCTGGCGCAACTTAGATCTGACTCATTTTCGGTGATTATCGATCATTACGTCTGATATTAGACAGAAATTTCGTCCGAATTAGCTTCCGCCAGATAGTAAGACAAATGACTCAAATGAAATTGAAACAGTTTGCATTCCGGAACTGAATCTTTCGTCAGATTTTTTCGGATCTATTTGGACATATCTATTGGGTCGGCTTCGATCCAATCAGTTTTTTGCTGGGTGACGGAAAATCAAATTGTGAAAAATGCGGATAAAAAGCTTCAAATTGTACAATGATGTGAGATGAAAAAATGTGTACCTCCGTTTCTCTCGCAGAGGTAATAGGTACATGTTATACGACGACCTGTACAGATATAGACATAGAATGCGAAAAAAAGTGAATAGAACCATAAAACGTCGTAGAAAATATTTGAAAGACAAAATATTCCACTTCACCTTTTTCCTCTTCCTCTTCTTCTTCTTCTTTTTCTTCTTCTTCTTCTTCTTCTTCTTCTTCTTCTTCTTCTTCTTCTTCTCGTTTTCTTTACCCGATACATGAATATTTCGATTGAAAAACAGAGAAACAGAATTACCATAAGCAAGTTCGTGTATAGAATGTGTACATGCATTTACATACACATATACTGTACATACATATGTATATATATTTATAAACGCAGCTACACTCACGACGAGGAGGGCTGATGGTGAATCATTCATAACTCGTTACCGATGATAAAAGCGTTTCTTTGATATAGTACCTCTTTGCATCTCTCGGTGAAATTAGCCTGTTCGATTGAATATCGCCCCTAGCTTGCTGACGCGGACGGCGTGGCTGGGCCAAGGAAGAAAGAAATAAGGAAAAGATAGAAGGAAAGAAAGATATGGACGGGGACCGATCCAGGTGGTTCCAGGCACTGAAGAATACTCCAGCTTTATAGGATCCGGATAAAAGCGACCAGTTCTTATTTTATATCCGATTGAAATCTTCCTTTTACATTTTTCCATATTTGTTTGCTTCTTTCCACTTCTCGCCTTCTTCTTGTTCTTCTTCCTCTCCTTTCTTCTCCATTCATCACAAACACGCGAGACTCTGAAACCTCTGAAACTACATACGAAGAAAAAATCTGGCAATGAAAAACTCGCTACTTAGAATGAAAGTAAAGAAATTTGTTCAACGTGTATATGAGTCAGTTTAAGAAATTTTTATCACAAATTTCTTGAATTTTTATCGACCCTCCATCCATCTGTCTATCCTTCGCCCTCGAAATTTCAGTCAGGTTGACTATGATCCGACATTTTGAGAGAGGAAATTTTCTTCTCAAAAACAAAAATTCCATAAAAATCTATCAAACGTGATGGGATAGCGTATTTCATCGAGGCATGTTTCTCGTTTTATTTTACAATTTTCGCACACTCAATTTGTTTTTCATTCCCAGTTGAGTACCGTTAATTTGTTATCCGGTCACGGATAAAATATATATATACCTACTATCTATCTATTCTTTCCATTCAGTCACACAAACTCTTCATTACTGTCCCTTCCTCGCCTTCTCTTGCCCCTTTGGTAAAATTGAAAAAAGGAGGAAAAGAGAAAAAAGCTTGATCGCTTAGCGCCCTCGGGACTAAGGGCCGGTGAGAAACAGTCACGACGATCGTATCTCATTCAAAACGAAGCGAACCCTATTTATCCATGCGAAGTAGTACGACTCTATATCTCCGGTCTTCCGGAAGTTTAGTATTTATTATCGGAAGGTGGCAGGTCTGCCAACATCAGCGTCGCGTCGCCTCGCGTCGTAGAAATGTGCAGATCCTATCTCAGCCTCCCCTCGCCTCCCTGCCTATATACGTTTATACACATCAGACATTATTTAGTCTCGATGTTTTATTATGTCCGGTCGATCCCGCGGCTGATTGCGTTTTTATTACCTACCTACCCCTCTTCGCTCCCTCTCTCTCCCTGTTTTGTTTTTTCTTTCCTCTTTATCTCGTCTTCTTCTTCTTCTGTTTCTTCCTCTTATCCTTCTCTTTCTTCTTCTTCTTCTTCTCCTCCTTCTGCTTCTCCTCCATTGCAGATGTTTGCCCGTCGTTAACCCTTTCCCGAACGCTGTCCCTTCTGCGAGCAAAAGAAAACTGTCGTTATCCCAGAAAAAAACACACGCGAGTGCTACGTGACGTCGAGGGATCCTGATCCTCTCGACATATTCATACAAGTACTCACGAGATCTGGACTACATTACGCGCTGACGATTTTTCGCCCCGTGAACATCTTGACCATCGATTATCACGCCTCAATGCATATTTCATCGTTGCGTTAATTATCATCTAGCGAGTGTCGATACTCTATTCCGATGAAGATCTCCGACTGAATAAGCTCAGATATTAGTCTCGAGTAAATCTGTATTCGCGAAAAGCGAAATTACTCGAATATCTTAAGCCACCGTTGTCACCACCTTAAAACCGCGAAACCGATCTCAATCGAACTTCGAGGATTGATGCAGTATTCGGAAGAGAAAAAGAAGCAGCTCGTGGAAACGAATTCGAAAACTGTCAATTGTGGAAAGTTGAAAATTTTCTTTGAGACAATTCGTTTGCAAAATCGAATCCAAAAGTTTATCGTTGATGTTCATTGTATTCCACCCAACAAAATCGCGTGCATCTTCCAAGTAGACATATTGCGAAAACAAATATTTCTATTCACAGAAGACATTGGCTCATGATCTCTTGAAATCGCCCTCATCCAGTTTGAAGAAAAATCGTGTGCTCTTCGTGATGCAAATTGTCCAGGAACTTATTTTTTCGAATCTCGAGTTGTTCCTCCGCATGAGAACCTGCGATGCCAGTTTCACAACCGAATCCAGATGGGAAATTTATCCAACAAGATGTTACCTAGTGGACGGAGAAATTTTTACGGAAAAGCCCTCGTTCCTGGCATTTTGAACTCTGATTTCGCTCAACCTGATAGAACAACGAGCCTCTGGTTGCCGGAAGGCTTCTCTGTGCTGCGAAGTTTTACCGAAAACGATCACCCGATTACCGAGTCGTCGCCTGAGTATTGGTGGTCCCGCTCCCACATCATCTCTCCCATTGATAATCGGTCAGAGGGACAGCCGGGCCGGGAAATCTCGCTATGAGTAATACAGAGAAATCTGTTAGAGTGTTCATCATCCCATGAAAGTCCGTTTGACTTGTAAAATAATCGTTATGGGATCCGGGGGGCGATGTGAGTTTGGCATGGCACCGTTCACGCCGTTTCAAAATCTGACGGCTAAAACAACTGGCCGGTTTAGTGGCCGGATTTAATGTGGCTAGTCGCAATGCCCGGAGGGTGCTGAGGCCGAGGCCGATGAGGATGAGCATGTGTGTGCGAGTCCGAGCGGGCATACCGCCCGGTAGAATGACGTCCCCTGCAAATATACATGAAAACGGCTACTGATGACTAGCTGGCCTGCCGCTGCCCGCTCTGCCTCTTCCCTCGGTCGCCTAATTATCCGAGAGCCGTCCGTTTCAACGGCGGTAGACACACGCGAGTGCTTGAGAGCGGAGCAGGTATAAGGACGCAACGCGACGGGGACGTCTCTTTAATCAATTATGCTAAAACGTGGAACCCATCCTTGTCCTCGTCCGAGTGAACCACTGTGCCTCCGTCCTACTCGTCTCCCTCGTTGTACCTCTTTTTATAATCTCTCTCCATTGTGTATCCCAGCTGCTATCAAAGGTAGGAGTGTACTTCATCTTGCAGTTCATCGGCGACTATGCTTCTCTCCCTCTCTCCATTTCACTGTGAGCCATACGATGGTGTGCTCGGAGTTTTGTTTGTTGCCACCAATCCGATCGCACAATCGCGTAAAAGTCTTCCTTCGCTTCTATGTTCGCGATGCAGGAGTTAAACTCGGTCAATCAACAACTCTCTGAAAATTTTGCGCCAATGTTACAAAAAGGTAAATAATTCCCGGCCAGAAGTCGTAGACGAAATATTACGGATATTGTCGATTCCACAGCGGTAATATTTCGATGACTCTCGACGTGAACACCCACCTCGGTGTTAATTATAATCAAAATTTCCTAGTCCCTGATCTTCTGGGGTTAATTCGTCCGATGTAATGACACCCGGAGGTCAGTCTGACAGTTTGCTTTTTCGATAACTTGAAAAACTGATCGCGTTCCGACACGAGATGTCACGTAACGTTCTTTTTCTTACGAGTCTGGCCTGGGTCATAGCAGAGACTGGGGGTGCATTTACAATAGCAACGTTTTATTTTCAACAGATTCGTCCTGTTATCAGCAGTCTCAGTCTTAGCTCAAAAAGCGAAGCCGGTTTTCCGTCCAAAAGAAGAACTGGATCGCTAGGCTGAGGTCTCGAGGACCAAGTGGAAGTAGAAGTTGAAGTAGAAGTGGAGGAAAAGGTGGACGAGGAGGTGGAGGAGGACATATAATGTAGTTTGCTTGAGATTCAGGAGGTGTCGTTAGTAGGTACCCGTGAGACCATCCTCCACCGTGTCTTCGCAACGCAACGTGGGTTCGAGACTCGGCGACTCGGCGACTTGCGAGACTCGCGCAACTTGGAGGGTTTAACATCCAGGAAAGAATACGAGGTAGGGAACGGAACGGGACAGAACGGGATGCAGGATATGTCGACGACAAATTGAACGTCGCCGGAGATACACGTTCGTCCCCCATTCCCAATGACGCGTAGAGCTAGCTCTTCGCTTTTCCACCGGATCTTCGAGGCTGGAGGATTGGATCATCCTGCGAGAGGTCGCGACACACGAGACTCAAAACCGCTTACATCCGCTGAGCCCGGAGAAAGAAAAAGGAATGAGAAAAGAGGCAAATGTCTAGATACATGACGCTGGACATTGAAATATGATCGTTCTGACTGCTTCGTCCGGGCCACCGGGAAGATGAAAGGGAGAAGAAATGAGGAAAATAGAAGAAGACAAATTGCAGAAATTTCGGAAACGGATTATTTTCGGATAAAATGTATGGTAATGAATTTATTAAGCGAAACGTGTTTTTCCGTTCGGGGCAGCTGGAAAACGACACGAGACAACAGAGCAAGAGAGAGAGAGAGAAAGGAAACAAGAAAAACGGGGAGAGATTAGTTCCTACGGGGGAGAAAATAAATTGATTGAGACCACCTTACCTTTCCTTCGCGTAGATGTTGAGAAATAAAGTTGTGCTTGCGGTGAGGAATTAGTGGATAAGATTCTTCTACGCGAGGTGGATCGACAATCAGGTGAAACTCGGTTTCCCACCGCGGTTAATCTATCCCGGAGACCCTTGGGGCTTCTGGCCCGTCGGCTGGATTCAACTTTCTATCCGTCCAACGCAACGGACCCATCTTTGTCTTTCAATTTATCCCTCGCCTCGATCTATATCCGCGTTTCGTATACATGGAAGGCACGATGTCATCCATTTCAAGCGGTTTCTTTTTCACCCAATTTTTTCCTTCTAATTGGCGTAAAAGGAAATCCCGAGTATGGACTAAGGAGGATCACAATTTGTCCGAAAAATTTCTTGGCTTCCACCGGAATAGTATTTTCTTCGTCCTATTGCCTCTCTCCTCTTTCGATCGGGGACTTCGGAACAGACTGGATGTTCAAAAAAGGATTAAATTTCATTTCCTGTCCCAAGATGTGAGAAGAGAAAAGTGTCCATCACTTTTCTCGCATTTTGTGGTTCGCACTAACTATTTTTACGTTTTATAAAAATCGTCTAATCTTATGAACCATGTAAATTAGTTTGACAATGAGATATAAAAATGGAAGGATGACAATTTCCATTTACCGGAATGGGAACGGGAACGGGAATGGGAATGAGAGTAGCTGTACTCGTTAGTTTGAATTATTTGGCGGGTAGTGGCAGCGGGGGATGAGAAAATGAATCTATGCGTTCGACCTCAGCATGCATAATTCATGTTCGGAAATGAGACAGCTCATAGATTAATACGATTTGAAATTTCCATGGGCTGGGGGCTGGTAATTCCCTATATAACTGCATGTTTACCCCCCATTCTTTTTCTGCTATCCGTCCGCCTATCTGACTAACTATCTATTGGGAAATTAATTGCGTCTACTCGTGTGTGCGGACATGCTTACATACGATTCACTATATATAGTACAGATAGGAATCGGATATTAGTTTTTGAAATTAGCGTACGAGGGGACGCGAGAAAAATTCGGATGAAGCGAAACAGAAAGCGAAAGAGAAGAAATCTCCCTCTCTCGATTTTCCCTGGGATTCCGCGTGTACCTTATAGCTACAACGCTCAATTAGTCTGACACACGTTTCACGCACGGGGGTAGATGAATTGTTGCACATACTGTCTCGGAATAACAATTTCTGAGCTGTACCGATTCTGTAATAATATATAACGACGACGGGATGAAAACGGAGGACGAAAAAAATTTCGTCAAATTTAATTAAATTCCAGCGTCGGAAACTCAGGTCTGAACTTTTTGTAGTTTTGTTGAAAAACCGCAAAAACTTCCATATTTTGGTAAACAGTAACAGTGGAAGAATTTTTCCACGGACAATTTCCGAGCCGGTAGGACAAGCTGCCCGAAAGTTTTGCCATCATATTCTTTTCCCTCCTTGTCAAGCAGTTTGGAAAATTTTCATTTTTTACGTTGTTCTCGTTGAGAATTGTCTAGTTGTAAGGAGAGGATTTTGGAGCACAAGGAGCAATCCTTGGCTCGCGGTTTGCGAAATCTTCTACGATCATTTTCAACGAAATTATGGCGTGTAGAAGATGACACTGACGCGGTTTTCCATCGCGGGGTAGTAGAAATCTCTGCATACAAAATTTCTGAACTATATAAATTTGAAGTTTGTCTTTTTTCTCACTTTCAAAAATTGTTTCACAAATTTTTGACGACTGTTGCATTTCAAAATATACCAGCTCAAGTTCTTTCAAAAAAAATCGAAAACTGACTCAGAATATCTGCACTGAAATGGAGAAAAAAAAATCGAATGAAATTTTCCGAAAAGGAAGACAAATTATGCTATTTATGAAATCTGTTTCCCTTGTTGCGTGTGTTCGAGTATACTTCGAACAGGTGACGGGTTTGGTCCCTTCGGGGATAAAAAAAAAATGTCCGTGACTTCGGACACGTAATTTAGGGGACGTTTTACTTGTTCGAAATTCAACGTCACGTTCACAAAAGAATTCCAGACCAGACTTCACCCTCGTCTTCTAATTTCAAGGTTTAGGATCACTCTAATTATTGTACGATGATTCATTGGATTAATTTAAGACAAGTTAATAATTTCCCAATACCTGCGTTTCTGTTTGAGGTTTCCCCTCCCTCTCCCCCCTCCTCACCCTTTTTTATGGCGTGTACGTTCCGTTATCATTTATTACTCATTAGTTCAATTATTACTGCGGCTCGCCTGCTGTGTACGAAAAAAAAAATTACTAAAATTACAGCTCCACACCCTAAATTTTAATTTCGAACAATAAATTTATAATAAATTTCGGCGCCATGTTCTTCGCCCGATATGATGTTATCTGTTATCAGATTATTTATTAACCATCACCCGGATTCGCCTTGTCATTCCAACCCGACGCAGTTGATGCTATTCAACCCTTGTTCATTCATAACCTCAATCAAGACGGCAATCGCACGCTTCGGGTGAGCATCATGTGCCAGTTTTCGTCTACTACTCTGACGGCGAAAACGTGTATAAATTACGAATCTCGGAATTATGTTTAAATTAAAACTAGCCATTACGATAACGAGCGAAATATGACAGAAAATTCGCATGCATGTAGGAATACGTTTTTCAATTTCCTCTTTTTCTTTTTCTGTCTCCCATTTGCTCTTCCTTCCTCAAGACCAGAAATTAGTGGAAAATCTCGAAATCAGAGCGTAGAAATTTTGTATTCAAAATGCGAATTTCATGGCTAATGATTCCACGCAATTCAAATGATAAAAATTGAAATCATAAATTATGAAAATGCCTAATATTGTACCTAAATAAATTATACCTAATTGACGAGTTTCCGATACATCATACTATACTATTGGAATATTATACAATATAATATAATTCGATATAATGTAATATGCAGTGAAAAGTTAAGACTCGCGAAGTAATCCTGAGGGTTTTTGCTGACGCTGGCTTATTATCATTATTATTATTAACTGAAACGTTTAATTTCCATCGTTTAAAAATTCTCACCCCATCATCCCCCTCCCCGAACTATGAGCTTGATATAATATCTTGAGCTCCTTCTCCGCTCTCCGGCTCGGTTCCTCCAACCTCATACTCGTCTTCGTCTTCGTCTTCATTTTCCTGTTCATCTTTTGGCAGGAGCTTCACTTATTCCATTATATTCTCAAATCATTTCACGCCTTTATCTTCTCACATCTCGTTTCATCCCTTTTTATTCAGCTTCTTGATATTATATTACATGGAAGTGGGATTATCGCAGGATTTTTATTAACCGCACATCGGATTCGCGAAGATTCTGTAACGTCTGTATAGCGGGATGAGGGATAATTTATTTCCAATAACAAAAGAAGAAGAAGAATAGAAGCGGTCTCGTAAGCCTGTGGCACAATTTTGTAAGGGTGAAAATTTTCCCAACACTTCCGAAGTTAGAAACGACAACGAGATTCTCTGTTCCGGCGATAATTTTGTAGCAATAGTAATTTCGTCGTAACAGAATAACTGTATAAAGTTTGAAGAAAAGAGTTTCTGAATTCCAAAAATTTGGCAAAAAGGACGAACGAAAACGTAACTCTGCGATCGGTGATCCTTCAAATGATTAGAATCAAACTCCTGTAACGGAGGAAAGAACAGCCCTTATTCGACGGAAGTCCATTCTCATTCCAAATTTCGAGTAGCTCAAAATACTCCAAAACGTACCTATCGCAATTATAGGAAAATTTTTACCCAGAGGATGTGTATAGGCGAGTGTATGAAAGTAAGCGAAATGGAACCGAATAAAATTTAATGTAGATGACAACCCCATCATCCCATACTGTTACGCGAAGCCATACCAACCATTGCTCGCCATAGCGAAGTGGAAATCAGTGTAGTGTAGCGTGAAACAAAACAGGTACAAGGTGGGATAAAATGTAAGGTGTGCTGCATTTTCTCTGCGTATATCCGCATACCGACGAACATGGCGTTATTTTTATGTTTCTCAATCCTCTGCGTTGTTCGCGTATACGGAGTGTGACCCAGGATCCAGGATACAGTCCGAGTGAACAGAGTCTTATCACACTGACGTATCAATCAGCGTTGCGATTTGGTAACTTGAATATTCTCTAGCTCGGAAATTATGGGTCGCGGGAGTCCGTCTTCGCGGGGAAGGATTCTTCGTTTCGAAATTCCACCGGGAATCTATCCGCGAAATGTGTGGTCCCGCTCAGTCTGAATCCACGTGTGTGAAACGTAGAGTTGCGTAGGCACATACTCGAGTGTCTTCGGAATAAGCGTAGCTGTCCAACGTACGATGATGAAAATCGATAATTAATTCGCAGCTATACAGATCGACGGATACAGTAGACAAGAAGAAATAGAAAATTGGAGAACTTTGTTCTTCCGGAGTGGCGGGGTGGTGGATAGAAACTATCCATGTTCAGGTATTCGGGAGCGAGTGACTGAGCCCAGGCGGAGGCAGAGAAAGAGCTGGAAGTGGAGGTGGTCGTACGTACCGAGGCCTCTCTCCGCCCGTTCTCTTTGCTCCTCTGTTCGTGTGGGACAGTTGAATTGCCTCCGGGATCCGCCATGTTTTGTTTCAGAACAATAGCCTTCAAAGATCCGAACCTGGAGGTAGGTACACATAGGTATACGTATGACTATAATTGTACGTATACATTCGTGACTAGCTACGGTAAATGATATACAAAGAGCGGGAAGCTGACAAAGTGGGTCGTAATATTCGCAAACACGGCCAAACCCAACGAGCACGTTGCAGTCGGTCGCGTGGTACGGATACACCGCAGGCTCTTTTGTACACACGCGCTTCGTATTCTGAGTGTGTTTCATTTATTCTCCAAAATTTTCTCCTCTTTCACAGGCGAAACCGAACTAGTGGATGTAAAAAATTGCGATTATAAAAAGTTATTACAGTATAATCACGCGAAAGAGAACCGAGAATGGAGAACCCTGCAATGAAGGAATGATGGTCAACATACACTGTCATGTGAATTTCCAACGAGGATCTGCAAGATACTGGCGACCGCCCTTTCTTGCTAATGTCTCAAAATTATATAGGCTCGCATAAAACAGTATACATAGAACACAGCGCTACGGTATATACCCGGGTCTGCATCACCTAGATACGGCTGCAATATGTTTACATATATATCTATGTATTCGCGCTGGAAGTTTTGTATTAACTGGAATGAAAGCAAATGAAAATGTAGAAATGTAAAAAGGCAAATGGAAAGGAGGAAAATGTTGAAGAGAGTACAAAACATTAAAGAAAATGAGGGAAAAAAGCTCACATTCACTTTGTAAACCGTAATGAGAAGAGCATCTGTGTTTCTCATGCAAAATTGCACCCCTAGTCGGCTAGCTAACTGGCTAGCTAGCTTGCTTTCGCTCCGTATACTGGGTGGAGCACTACGTTGGTGGTGAAATTTTCTTTTTTCTTTTTTTTGTTACAGTTTTCCGTTTTTTCCCCTATTGCATTCCTTGAGACGTATCTTACGACTACCTCGTACTCACACACGATCGATGCGCCTGTCTATTAGTTCGTGTAAGGAAAGCCGAGATAATGGAACGAATGAACGATTAAATTTACGCAGCTCGACCTTACGCCAAATTTTTCAGCCCGAAGAATACAACTGTAGCAGTACTCGTGGAAGGTGTACGGAGAAAACTGATTAAATTCATCGGAGACGGAGTATGAAACTTAGTTCAGGGATATTTACCACTTTCCTTGAGAATCTGTGGAAAACCCACGGTCCCCTTTTCCCGTTTCTCCATTTCCATCCTCTTCTTCTTCTCTTTTTTCTTCAGCTTGTATCGAAGTTGAACAAGTTTCGCTAATTTGTGAGATAAATAACGCGGCTTGCGCTAATGTCTGCGGTTCGTGGATTCTAACACACATCGGTATAGGACCTGCCCACACAACGACGTGCGTACATGCATTCGAAATTGTAGAAGAGAGGGGATGGAGGGGAGAGCGCGATGTATAAATTGATCCCGATATTTCACTCCCACGTGTCAAACCCGATGTACGGAACAATATTTCAGGATCGTTCGTTCACTCCGAAAAGCACAATTCTCGTTCAAAGCACCAGATGAGCCTTCTAAGTGACACGAGAAACAATCAAATGTCTGCATTCGCTGCGAAACGTTGTCTCGTGTTACATATACGCAAACTAATACAAAATGGCGTATAATCCACTGACCAGAAGCCCCTAAACCGTGAATAACGAATATATGAAACTCCTGAACGCGAAGGTGGAGCTTTTCAAATCTTTTCGACATTCATTTTCCTAGGTCAACAAGCTCCCCGGGAGTTCGAAATCCGGTAGTTTTCACGGAATATCATGATACTCGCAAACAGCCGGGCAACATACTGATTGTGAAACACAAAATCGCTGTAAATCCACTGACCGGAAGTCTCCGACCCCTGAATGAGCTTTTCGGGTCTCTTGGTGGACAAAGAATAACGGGGTTCAAAATTGGTAGTCATTTTCGCTCAATATCGAAAAAAGGGGTAGTTTTAGACGAAGAGGAATTATTCCGAGGAATATTAGGTGGACAGTTTTGATGTCTTCTCGGTGTCTTCTTTCTCGTTTTCATTTTTTACGTTTCTCCATCGACGCTTTCATCCCCTATTTCCCCACTCGGGCAATTTCGACGACGACGACACAGAGTGAACTTTAAACACCTTTGAACATTCTCATACCTGTACTATACGTACATGACGGAGAAGAAATAGTGAGTTTGAAGGAATAAAGGAATTGATATAGCTACCGGTCACCCATTGTTGTCCTGACTGTGACGCATAGCGAACACCTGCCCACTTCCCAGCATTTCATAGACAGGGGTGAGGGGGCTCACAGAGGGATGAAGGGGCAGAAGAGGCAGGGCGGCGGGGCGGCGAGGAGGGAAAAGAGGAAGGAGGAGGAAGGAGAAGGTGAGAAAAAGCACAATGCCGTTGGTGAAATTAAAAATCGCTTTGAATCGATATTTAATCAGGGGATTCTGAACAGAGAGCGGAATTCGAGTGTAGTGAAAATAAGGAGCTGGGCATGGCGGGGGGTTGGGGGTTTCCGGTATAGATATGCGGACGAGTCGATATTGGTCGCGATACCCGTTTTATCCGCAAAGAATACACGTTCATCAAAGGACACACATCAATTGGTTGTTTCTTTCTCCTTTTCATCCCCCTCTCTCTCATTTTCCTATTTGTACGAAAATAAACGATTCATTTTATACAGGTATTTTGATATAATTCAACCACATTCCATTCCCTGCTATTTTCAGTTGAATATTTTCTACTTCTTGATTGAAAAATTTCTCTCTCTCCTTTCACCTTTTTCATCTTTAATTCACTCCCTGTCCGTATTCTGTTCTATTTTTCAATGGTAACGGCGCGGAAGCTTTACAGGATGGATCCGATGTAGCCTGTCGATAAATTTTCTCTAGAGAATTTTCGAAGCTGGTCAAATTTGTAGAAAAGAATTCTCCGAGCTTTTATATATACCTCAACCACCTCTATCCTCGCCGCTCGCCGCTCGCCGCTCGCGTGTTGCACATCATACGGAATCACGCTTTTGTCGGCTACTCAAGTGCAGCTCTCAGTTTTTCCTGTCGTAATTTTTTTATTGTTTTTCAATTTTTTAGTTTGTACCATTTTCTTTGTCTCTTTCTCTTCTACTGTGGGAACTGAGGTGAAAAAGCTCGGTGAAGACAGAGCTTTTTCCTCCAGCTGGAAAATCATTAGCCGAAAAAGATACCGCGACAAAAAATATCTTAGGTCAAAATTCATCGAATTAGATCTAAAGTTTATTTATTCAAGAACAACAACGAGAAATTGGTCGGAAACTTGAAGCTTGTTCTCTCTATTCCAAAATTCTTCTGCTAAGTTCTCACCTCGATAATTTTTGAGGAAAAGTACAAAATATTTGAGAATTTAAGAAATAAACACCAAAATTGAAGAACCGTTCTCAGGATCATGCGCTACATCGTGGCGAAGAAAAGTAAAGTCGGAGTGTAACGTCTTAGATACATAAAACGGTCGAAAAACTCGTTTTAGCTACTTCAAGATGCTTTTCTTTCAATTTTATTTTCAACGTGCATCCGCCAAACTATCACAGTTTTTGTCAACGTCGAAGATCATGAACTCGTTTCTTCTTTTTCTTCTCGCGTGAAAAATAATTGGAAGCTTTCGCAAAGTTGAGAGAGTAACTGTAAAAAAAAATCCTTCAAGTCAAGATGAATCGAACAGGACTATTTGTGATCGATCGAAGTACGACAAAGTTATTCATCCCCTAATTGCCCAACGGAACTTAGTATGATATATACATGCATAGGTATATCGTCTGAGGTATGGTAAGGTTGAACAATCGGCAATCGGCAATCGGCAATTGGGAATTGGCAATCGAGAGATTCGAGAGAATCGAGAGAATCAAACCGAAGACATAAAGCGAAGGAAGGAAGAGTTTCCCACCCCATTTCAGAGGGCTGGTAGGTACAGTTTGGTAACCTCTCATTTGTTTCAAAAGCGTAGCGTAGCGTCTGCAGACTCCACTGCCGACTCTGTTCAAACCTGAACGTTCGGTGAATCGGTCGTTCGGTCGTTCGATCGTTCGTTCGTTTCTTCGACAAAGAGAGCCCGATGAAGACAAAGTGGAGACGCTGGAGTCGAGCCGTTCGAAACTTCGACTCGGCAAAATTCTTCGGTTAAAATCTCCATAATTTACTCAATTGCCTTTTGATCTTTCAGATGAAAGAGAGCCATGCTGCGGGATAGTAACTATCATTTTACCTCTAACCCTCGAAGCCGATGCACCAATTGAAAAATTCATTCATTCTCATACATTTTTCTTGCAGCTTTGGTCAAGGAGACGAATAAGATGAACGAAACGAACGAGGAATGAGACCATTCCACAAATTCTCCTCCGTTTCTGTCTACTGCGGATAGAAAGAAAGGAGACAAAAATGAGAACATGAAGACGGAGGAGATGAGGACGAAAAACCTGACGAAGGAGGGAGAGGTGGGGGTGGTTCACGAACGACGGGCCAAGAATGAAGATTAGATAGAAACGAACGAGGATTAACGCTAATTGGGCAGAGGGCGTCGCGCTCGTCAATTCAATTTTTTCGATTCGAGAGACAAAGGAATTATTCAAATATCTCGAGGTTTCATATTATTCTACCCGGCAGGAAGATATACCTAAAGTAAAACGAATGCATGCCGTGATCCTGGAGAAGTGGAGAATAAATTTATCTATACTTACCTTATATAATACAAACTCTGAGATCATCCCCCGACTGATTTCCTTTTTTCGCTTTATTTCTCTGGTTTTCTTTTCTCGTCTTTGTTTCTCAATTTTTTCGAAAATCCTTCAACGTCGCATCTCTTTCCACTGGCTTCTGCTGTTTTATTTATTCCTGATTTGGGGTCTGCGCCAAATGAGACGGCGGGGTTACAATACGATAAAATATTTTCTTCAAGATCGAATTGACGGCAGAAGTAACTGAAATTCGAGAGAAGAGAAGAAAAGAATTGAGAAGAATTTCTCCCCCCTACTTATTTACAGAAGCATCGGCAGTTGGAGCACAATCGTCTGAAATAATCGTACGCGAAGGGTTCAGTTCTATGGAGCTGAGAAAATATTTGTGCTTTAGAATCGAAGTTTAAACGCGAATCCAGGAAGAGGAAAAAATTGAAGAAAAATAAAAATAATAATTGTTCAACGGGAGAAGAAAACGAAGAAAAACGAGGAGATTGGTAAGAAATTTTGACATCTTCTACGAATCTATTTCTATAAGCCCAGCCCGCCCTACTTTAAAGCTTTGCAAAATTAGTGGCGGAGAAATCGTGGCTTGAGTGTTTCAGGGTAGGTAAGTATTAGGTACGAAGTAATTTGCATACATCAGGGTTCCGACTAAATGAAAACAGGAGAAAACAACAAGAACAAAAACTTTCCAGATCAAGATCATGATGAAAAGCGTAAGCTTTATTTTCGTTTTCTGTTAGTTTGAGTAGTTCGAGGCCCTGTGACCTTCTTCCAGTAACTTTTGCCACCCCTGCAGCAGGCTGGTACCCTTTGAATTTGTTTCGAAAGGAGATTTGTAATTCACGGATAAACAGCTGTACGTAAAAAATTATCAAAAGAATACGCGGGCATCCAGTTCTACGTGAGTGGCGATGAGAAGAAAATTTGAAATCGGTCGGAAACAAGGAAAGAAGAAAGAGAAACAGTTGAGATAAAACGGAAACCGGACAAAACTCTCTACCCTATTCCGCCGCTGCTGCAGAGAAATGGTTTTCTTCGTCGGACCGGCGCGGCGCACGATTAAATCGCATCTCTATACAGCTGTCCTCAACGCGTGTTCATAAACGTTAATAATTTATTCATGCAACTGCAACGTAGGTATAGGTACCACGTATCTAAATATCGTGGAGTTGGAATCTACATCGCGTGCAGACTGCTGCGTGCGAGCGAAGGTAGTCACGCACCTTATTTTTGAATAAATGAAACCTACGTTTTGTGCTTTCCGATGCAACTCGTCAACTTCTATCCGATCACTGTCGTTATAATAAATTTTTCTTCTTTTTCGTTCGTGATTTTTTGAACGAACAGTCTCTCGACATTCGTCATCTGACTAACAGTGAATTTGAGTGGTTCCCGCCGAGCTATCTTCTCCTCTCTTCCTCGTGATCTTGCACTATCGACGGATCCGAGGATTCGAGGAGAGAATATATGGACGAATGAGAAAATGAATGGCAGGTAAAATAATTCACTGTCACGTATGTGATTATAATTATTGTTAAACATGGAATGACGATTGCTGTGACAGCGGATGAGGACGTCAACGTCCGCGTCCGCGACGACGTGGATTTAACAAATGAGTCCAATCGTCTTCGAAATTATCATGACAATGACGATAATAATGATGGCTGGAATATCGTACCTCACAATATTCTGTACGAATGATTTTCGTCGTTCCCATCATTACATACGTGTGTGAACGCGCAATAGAATTCCGAAATTCCGAGTGGGGTGTCAGAGTGTGAAAAAAAATAAGGCGACAGCAGGAGAGAGAAAGAGAAAATTTGTGTACGGAATGACAATGACGATACAACAATATATAATCACCGTGAAAAAGCGCGAGGTCTCCGAGCCCCACATTCAACCTCACACACCCCCGACTCCTCAACCCCTAAGTGTTAGAGAGCTTTGTCCACAACATTGACTCTATGTGTATTCAAAGAAAAGCTTCCATGAAAAAAGTAGAAGATGGAAAAAAAAGAAATTTTATCACAATGATAGAGAAGGATAAGGTGGCGGCGGAGCAAAAGTGGGAGGAGGAGGAGGGGAAGAAGGCCAAGCCGCACGTGGCAAAGAGCATTTGAACCGAATACAGATCGCGTGACGATTGAGACTCAGCAAAACAAAAGGTTTCTCGATTTGTAAATTGAATTAAATTCTCAACAGACACGCTATTGGCGATCTTAATTTTTTTCTCCCTCCCTCCCTCTCTCTCTCTCTCTCTCACTCTCTCTTTATTTCCTTTTGTTGCTTCCTCCTCTTTTGCCAATATATAAAACCGGAGTGAACCCTGATTGACCAAGTGAGTAGCGGGTCGCCATCCCAACCGTCGCACCGCGTCTCACTTCAAATATTGTTTCGATCCTCCGTAGAACCAAAAATTGAGAAGAAAAATAAGATCCCGTAAAAAATCACCCGTGTATCTGATATCCGAATTTGTTTGCATAAAAAAGAAAAAAAGAAGAAGAATCATTCTGTCTGCAGAAAATATAGAACCTGCTTTTGGTGGAGCTGCTAAAAGTCTGTGCGGAGGAAAAGATTGAACATGTTTTACAACCAGTCTGTCCTCGTCAACCCTGCGGCCTTTGTCGGCGGTGTTGGGTTCGTATTACGCCGGTTACACTTCTCTGAATAATTAAGTCCCTCCCGGTTGGTTAGTCGGGGATTGATCGATCCTTGCGATAGATGGATGTGTATATGAAAATTCATTCTTCAGTATACCGATATGATACCGAGATCCATCCTACCCGATATGCAAAACGAGTATACTTCACCGCTAACGACCGTGCCCTCGTCTTCCGAGGCTCCATTCCGTCGGTTCATATTCGCCCACCTCCGCTGATATTTTCCCTCTTCCCTCTTCCCCGTACTCGTTCTTCTTCTCTTTTCCTTTCCCTCTATCGATTCATTTTTTGAGCAGAGGTGAAAGGGGGTGGAGGAAGCTTCACCCCCTCCGTGCATCTATCTCGTCAGCGATTTGTTGTCAACACCTCCAAATGAGCTCTCAGATTACAATTATTCACAACTCTCGTCTCAATTTTCAGACAAGTCCAACAAATGCAAGAAAGGCTTCTGGGATGGAACGTGCCCCCCGAACATGCAGAACTTGTCCATCCTCACTGGAGAGGATTCCTCGCTCCGGGAAGATTCTGGCACATTAGTCTGGCCCTGATCTA
The DNA here is from genome assembly GCA_963170745.1 of Phymatocera aterrima. NCBI lineage: Eukaryota > Metazoa > Arthropoda > Insecta > Hymenoptera > Tenthredinidae > Phymatocera > Phymatocera aterrima. Next base: position 7,879,980 of record OY720670.1, read on the forward strand.
CTTCATGCTGATGATCATGTCCCTCGTTGGAAACGGCTGCGTAGTATGGATATTCACAACGTAAGGCTTTCAAAGCTCTCGACCGTAGTATCTAGATATGGGAAAATTGTGATCCGCCCATTACATTCACGCTTCTCGAACAAACCCACCAGCTCAAAATCCCTGAGGACAGCATCGAACATGTTCATCGTGAACCTTGCGCTCTTCGACCTTGTTATGATGCTGGAAATGCCATTGCTGATAACGAATAGCTTCCTCGAGCGCATGATCGGTTGGCAACTCGGATGCGACATCTACGGAACTATCGGCAGCGTTGCGGGAATCGGTTCAGCCATAAATAACGCTGCTATAGCCTTCGACAGATACAGGTTTTTCAATTTCATCGTTCAGTTCAGTAACAACTGTCCATCCTCGTGGTCCTCATTATTCCTCGTGATTTTCATTCTTGCAGAACGATTTCTTGCCCCATCGACGGAAGACTCAACTCCAAACAGGCTGCGGTCATCGTAGCTTTCACTTGGTTTTGGTCATTGCCATTCTCACTTTTACCAATCGGCAATATATGGGGAAAATATGTTCCAGGTGATGATCAGTAGATTTTCCACGATTTTCGTTATGGCTTCTATCATTTCTTCGTGATGTTTTTCATTTCCGTGCTGAACCCCTCACGGAGTGTAAATTGCACGTGACATCGTGGCCTTATATCCAACCTCTCAATATTCCTATAGCTGCTAGGCATCACGCCATAATATCATCAGGAGTAAAGTTAGGCCAAGAATAGCCGCCTCCTAGGTTAGAACGTAGTGGAGTTAGGTATCGCAAAGTTAGTTTCCTGCCTTCCCGTATACTATATACGTGTATACGTACTAGCTACACAGCCGCCTAATTACTGCTGCACGCTGCAGTTGGCTCGGTGCGCCATTCTCCTCGCAGATGTTATACGCTGACGTCCAGAGATGCAGCCATGAAATACCTTGAGAATAAACAGGAAATGCTTTGACGTAATCGACCGGAAATAGAGCAGCAAGGCTTGCAGTGAAATTTCAGTCATTTGCCAAATTGTTCATTTCGAATGCTGCACTGATCCCTGATCGCACAATCGTTTCCTGATCGGTGATCGTGGTTCGAGTCACTGAAACTCCCGTCGCTCGTCAGCCAACTCGTCAATTCTTTTGTTTCACAGAGGGATTTCTCACGACGTGCAGTTTCGATTTCCTTACCGAAGATCAAGACACCAAAGTTTTTGTGGGGGCGATCTTCATCTGGTCTTACGCTATCCCGATGTCGATGATCGTTTATTTCTACTCGCAGTTGATAGGAAGCGTTCGGCGACATGAGAAAATGCTTCGTGATCAGGTGAGCTTCCGTGAAGTTTTTGAGAATCGAAAATAGCTTGATGTTCACTCGGCCTTTCCCAATTCTGTGCTCTCTTCCTTTCAGGCAAAGAAAATGAACGTCAAATCCTTGGTCTCCAATCAAGACAAGGACAGAAGCACCGAAATGCGTATCGCTAAAGTAGCATTCACAATCTTTTTCCTGTTCATTTGCTCTTGGACACCGTACGCGATCGTCGCAATGGTCGGTGCTTTTGGCAACCGGTAAATAACGGCGAATACGCGTCATCCCATCGTTTACGTAATGCAGGTTAAACGGAAAAATTTCATTTCCCATCATTTTCAGAGACGCGCTCACACCGTTTTCGACGATGCTTCCAGCTATCTTTGCCAAAACAGTATCCTGCATAGATCCTTGGATCTACGCTATCAACCATCCCAGGTGAGATACAAATTGTTGTTTCGTTTTGTTTTTTTTCGTTTTGAGTTTGAGTGAATTTTACGGAAACGAAATAACCTCTTCTCTCCCTCTTTCACTTTCCGGAATAACAGGTACAGGCTTGAGCTTCAGAAGCGTTGCCAGTGGATGGGGATTCACGAGCCAGAACCAACCCAGGATACTGTGTCAGCTACAACAGAGAGAATAAAGACAGATGAGGCTTAATAGTAGTAATTAAAATCGGCAAATTTCACTAAGTAATGAGGGTGAAACAGTAATTGGGACGTGTTTCGAAGCAACAACGGGGAGCTTGTATTTTCACCAGAAATCCAAGCTTCGCGAGTTGCATCGGATACTATATTCTTGTGTTATTATTCTTAATATTCTCTTTGAGAGACGACTAAACGCAGCTTGAAATTGGACAACGACTTTGTGAAAAGGTGAAATGTTTCCAATGCTAATGAAAAGTTATAGCATTGTTATACACTCACCGTTACTTAACCCCCTCCGCTCCATCCCGCCATTGTATAAATTGCAAAATAAAATGCAGTTCTAATTGCAATATTCTAATTGATTATAAATATTTCCTACACAATTTGTATGAATTTCAATCTCACGTAGAAATGCGGTTCCCCATTTTTCTTCGACCGATCGTTTGGTTCAGAAACCTAGAAATTTTTCGTTCGATATTCAGTCAGAGAGAAAATCTTCATTTTGAGTAATGACGAGCTGCTCCCTCTAGCAGTGATTGGACAAAGCAAAAAAACCTGCAAACGCGGAGCGGCAGTTGGTGGTTTTTGTCAGATCGTTGGTCTCTTTTTTCCAACGGAAGTTAAGCTTGCGACGAAACAACCTCTCCGGTCTCGGCAAACTAGTTCTTCATCCCTCTGCGAGATTGCGCCAGAAATTGAACCTGGGAAGTGGCGCTCCCTGTGGAAAGCTCACAAAATATACAAGCCGATGTTTGGGGGGAGCTTTCACACCCCTAGGACTATTTCATTCGTTAGAATATGAGTTCCCGATTCAACAATCCTTTACGAAAAACGGCGTAAAAAATATACTGGAACAATTTTTAGGGGATGATTTTTGGGCAGGAGTACGAATTCTGCGACCGACTTTGCTTGTCTCGTTTCTCATTAGTTTGACAAAAATTTTTCGTTCAAATCCGGATAAACTGAATGATACATAATTGAATAAACAGCTCTTCCCAGGCTTCCGGGTATATAATTATCTGAATACTAAGTGAACTGTTAAATTTAGTGAGTTTCAATTTCCACCCCACACTATCTACATATATCTATTCCAAGAGAAATTTAATCGGTTTGTGTATTTAGCTCCCCTTCGTTAGTCCGGGAGGGACGAAACAGTAGGAATAAACCCTTTTCCATTCTGTGAGACTGTAAGTAGCTTTGTAGCTCGCTGAAACTTTCCTCGATCTTTGATAACGTTGTTATTTCAAATTTATGAAAAGTTATCAATTTTTTTTTTTTTTTTCTCTTTCTAGACTCCTTTCCTCTCCGCAGCTTATGAAACTGTATTTTTGAACGAGGAACGATAATTCAGAAAACAGCTCTACAAAATTAAAACGAATGTATACGACAAAACTTTTGTCCTCGGCATGTGACACTTTTTATAACGCAACACGCGAAACTCTGAATCAATTGGAACGACAAAAATGTGGAAACTCTATTCTTTTTTCTGTGAATTAAAAGAAATGCGACAAAAAAACCGTATCGTTAATTAGAGAAAATGTGAAAAGGGGACCGAAATGTCTGTCGATAAATCGGAGCAGTCGTTTAATCAGATTCAAATGTCTAATCGCAGTAGTAATGGAAAAAAAACAAAGAAAAATAAGGAGAAAGCTTCGACGACGAGCTCGGGGAAAGAGAGAGAGAGAGAGAGATACATAGATAGAGAGAGAGTGAGAGACTACCTACTTCCAACAAAAAAGTTTCAATATATCAAAGCTCACTCGCGACAGCTCGGGAATAGACGCGATTCCAGATACGAAATGAATCGAAATCGAAGTTTCCCCGAATACCCGGGAATCGCGGGGCTCTCCGTTCTGCAGTGCCCGGGGGGAGGGCGGGCGGGCTGACAGCTGAGCGAGGGCGTTTGTTAATTGGAAAATACGAATGATGGACCGACCTTACTTTCTTCCCTATAATTTTTGTCCCCGAGCGGTGCGATGCCGTGGGATGCCAAGTTTCGATGAAAATCTCAGGAGCCCAGTTTATCATTTCATAACCTATACTCACCTTCCGTATCGAAAGAATAACATTGATGGTGTATCAAAACGAGAAAAAGAAGAACATTTCTATATGAATACCTGTTGCAGAATGCGACATTAAAAATCTTCAAACATCCCCGAGAGCGGAGGATATTTGTGTATTCGTTAATTTCCAACTGCGATCAAGGCATTCTTTCATACTTATATTTCGTACGGCAGATATATTTATCACCGCGAGTCTTGAGTCTGCAGGAGAGAATTTTGGATGTTAATATGAACACGTCGCGCCAAGGAGCGTACGTATAGATCATTTTGCAATTTGTTAATTGTGGAATTAAGAAGAAGAAGAAGAAACAAAAACGAACAGAAGGAAAAAAGAGAAAACGAAACCAAGAAAAAGAAGAGAAAACCCAACCCTGTTTCCCCTCGTGGCAATAGCTCACCGTCCATTTTGTCCAGTGTGAAGTACGCTCATATATAATTCCGCAAGACTCGACTCTCAAGTTTTAACTGGTTGGTAACTCTCCTACTTTCTCATTCCCTTTTTTGCTCTCTTTTCATTCTTTCTCTCCTTTCTTACTTTTTTCTTCTCTTTCTTTATTTCTGCTTCTAAATTTCCTCCTCACTTTCTTCCTCCTCTGTACCCACCTCTTTACGTTTCTTATACACTCCAGACGGAGAGCGCTGAAGTTTGCAGTCGACGGGTACCCGAAGACACGGAATATAAGAAGAGCAGTGGATTAGTTTATTCGTTTCACTTAAGTTCAGCCGAGAGCTTAAAATATGCGAAGTTCTGGAAAAATTCAATTCCATCTTCTTCGCTGAGCTTTTCTCCATTCTGTTTTGCTTTCCGACGCAAGCGAACGCGTCTTCGACGAATCGGTACGGATAATTCGGTGTTATCTGCATCGTCATGAAGACAAAAAAGGAATGGCCGCATTTCGAAAGCTCGGTTTTGTACACTCCGCGAATACCTGCGTCACTCCTTTATTATAGGTACAATTTAGCCCATTGTTGTGAATCTCTATGAAAATACCTGCCAGGGGCAGAGCCGAGATGAAGACAGTGCTGATTCATATCCGCCATCTCCCTAGAATTTACTCAAAAGCAGGCCGCTCTGACGATTCTGTCACAAGGAAAACAACAGCCTCCGGGGGCAAGGGGATGGGATTATTCACGATAAGCGTAGACGATGAACGTGAACGTCAGTATCCTTTATTTGCCTTGGAAATGTCGGCTGTAGAAAGTCAGAGAAACTTTATTGTAGGAGAAAGAATATGTGAAAATATAAATGTTGTACAAACTCTGAAGCGATTCTATGTTTCCAACGCAGAACGGAGGTTTTTTAGCTTAACAAATGACACGCGCGCAAGACACATTTGTTAAAGTAAAAGTAGAAGAAGAGACAGAAGGAGCAGAAGAAGAAGAAACGGCGGATGAGGAAAAGCTCTGGAGCACTAAGCACGTTCCGAGTTAGCGAAACATGTTTCGAAAATAAATAGAATGTTGAAACTCTGCGAGGAGCTTGCGACGGGTGAGGTTAAATTCTAGGAGCTCGTTTTCTCGAGCTTGCAAGTTATACATGTATGGATATATGTACGAATATACATCATGTATGTGTATATTATGCATATATACCGTTCCTAATACATAAAGCTGAAAAGCTTCCATCCTCCGCGTGGATTGCAAGGTACCTACGTACCTACCTACCTACCTACCTACCTGCTGCCAAAAGTTTTAGGCACTAGAACTACCCCGGGTGTTGGCAATTATGAAATTTAACACTTTACCTTCACGGCTCGCGAAAGCACGATGTAATTAGTTGTACCATTCGAAATCGTGTCGAGTTGCTCCACAGTTTAATTATTTGATCGTTTCGCACACACCTACGAACCTACCGAAAAATTTCGAAAAATCGACTCAATTATGAAAACTATGACTATCGGATCGACCGAATATACTTTTCACAGTTTTCGGAAACGAAATACATTTTGTGTCCGATTGAGAGATATTCTTCGATTGAAGATCAGCGAACACAAATTTTCCAGTCGAAAATCAAATCACATTTGCAAATGATCCGTAGAATGAATGACGAGTAGTCCACCGCAGGCGCATTGGAACAGTTCTTTAGGTAAATTGATTCCAAGCAGGCAGCAAAAGTCCAACAAATACCGAGGTCGGTATATAACAGGGGTTGATTTCTCTCGTGAGAAATAATCCTGCCAATATATTATGTCTACATCCGGGCTTATAAGAGAAAAATGAAATGTTAGTTTTCCTCGGTCTTAAAAAGAAGGTGAAAAACAAAGAAAGAAGGAAAAATCCGTTTAATTCATTCGAGCGATAAATATGCCCAGGTGCCGTCATAAATCGAAAGTGGTAATTGAATTTCTAGCCCCCAACATATACATATACTATACGTATATATATATATATATATACATACAGCCCACTACCGGCACTTCCTGTTCAACGCAAGGGAAATTTAACCCAGGATATTTTTTTAACCTGACGATTACTTTACATCCCCGTTAAATTTCACGTGTAAAAATATCGTGAAATCCTTTATCCTCCGATTGTAGTTCGTGTTTGTGTTGTCTGTTTAATAAAAAATGAATCAGCTACCCTCCGATGGGTCTTCCGTTTACAGTCTCTTTGTTCGTGTCTCCCGGAGAAAGTCATCCTGTTCGCTACGTGAAACTGTATTCAGAATATGAATTTTGAAGGGAGAAATCGTTGATGCAACTTTTTAGGAATTTGAAATTGAGTTGAATATCAAAAAAGAGAAACTGAGCATCCCTGCGGACGTCTTTCAAGAGTGCGAGTTAATAATAGCGAATGAATTCCTGTTTCGGTATAAACCAGATAAACTTTGGGGGTAGTACTCTATACAGGGGTTGTCTAGCTAGAGGTGTGACGTCACGGCTCACGATAAGCCCTCCGCCGTGGCATGGCTGGAGTAGAAACAAATGACGTACTAACTGCATATAAATTAGTAAGGGGAGGAGAGAGAGAGAGAGAGAGAGAGAGGAGGAGAACCCGGGGATATGTGTTGTCATTCTGCTAAGTCACCGTTAGGAAGGATTAAGGGCTGCTAATACCATTTCCTGTGACATTACTTTCCCCGTGGTATCTAGCCTGGAAACCCAGAGTTCGGGGAAGAGAAGAGAGGGGAGAGAGGGTAGAGGAAAGAGGATAGAGGAGGGAAGAGGTCTCCTAGGTAATCGTATTGTCTTCCTTGATAGATTAGTAGGAGAGTCGCATGATGGAAACAATTATTTCTCAAAGGTGAAACGTGCCCTCTCGCATCTCCTTGCCGCTCGTTTTAACACGGAGCTTTTTTCCACCCCTTTTCTATCGCAGACGTTTTGGGACGAATCGCTATTGGGAGAAACAACACCTCGGTACGAGAACTCCTCCTGTGTATAACACAGACTCGTGGGAAAATGTTGTTTTTCGAGTTGATACCAAATCAGCCCTTAATGGAATTAGATGTACCCCCGAGCTATAACATTTGCGAGAGTTTTTCAATCACTGGAAAAATGTGTATACCTATATATACGCGTTCATCTTGCTTTGTACGATGCCGACTGGAAATGTTACAATGTCGAACCGCAGGTATACGGAATCCTTTTATCCCCGCAAAGATTATCCTGGAGGCGGTAATTTTCTAACCGAGACGCAGATCATCTGATTTCAAAGGCATCATAGTGATTCTCGTTTCCGTACGGCTCAGTGAAAGTAATTGAAATCTCACAGCCGAGTGATGATAATTCCAGAGCCTATAAGGAACGAATTTGTCGCTAGTTTGGATCTTGAAATTAGAAGTTTTCCTCTGACGAGAGAGGGCCAACGCAGTGTCGGGACGATTGACACCCTGACATCTAGAAAATACGAACGTTCATAGAAATTCTTATTTATCCAGTATTCCGACCACCGATGATTTATGAATATCGTACGAAATATCTCCCCGAATATCAATTCCGCCCTAGAAAATTTTCAGTTTCGGATCTCCGCCTAGTTAGGCAAACCGGAAATTAATGGGATAAATCCGGCGTTACATATTAACAAAGAATTCTCTGGAACCCCGATAGCGATGTGCTGCTACGGCTGCTACTGCACCATCGCCGGCAGCGGTAAGTAATAGTAAAGGTATAAAAAATAACTAAAAAGCAAGGAAAAGCTTTGTACACTTTCCTTTCCAGCTAAGGGGTAGAAAAATCGATGGGCGTTAACAAGGTGGTAAACCAGCTGCGATAAGACTAATATTTATTGCTCACGACGTTATTTATGTCACCGTAGATGTCTTTCTTGAGATAAAGTAATCAACGTTTGTATTATACGTAGTATTACGGTTACTATGTGTAGAGCACAGTAGACTGATGTATTGTACGTACGTATGTATAGTATTTTTGCCATACGTTCTGGTATTTCTCCTGGAGAATAGTGTTTTCCGGATATTCTTCCCTTCCTTTCTCAGCCTAACATTTATCATCCTGCAAAAATCGTCCGCCAAACGCACCCGAATGCATTTCGAATTGAATATTTTTGAGCGGACGCACAGAAACCGCAGTAGGGCGATCCGTGAGAATGAGAATGATAATAATTATGATGAAAATGAGTAAAACATGGAGAGAAACGGAAGAAAAACGATCGGCCAATTACAACGGAATTAGCCAATAATAAGGAAAGTTATTTGTGCGAGAGAAAGGAATGAAACGGAACGGAACGGAACGAAACGGAACGGAACGGTTGCCGTGTAATGAGAAGCTGACATTTGGACCTTGGCTACATCCCTTGACTACGCGTTTCGTTGGCAATTAATTGCTCAGTAATATAAAATAATAAAAGCGCGCGATCGCGTGGCGGCTGCGGTTTCTTGAATTCTTCGAATCATCCCTCTCGCCATGCCTGAAAGCAAGGGGTGCATTGAGCGAGCTCAGTACAAAGATACAAAAATACAGCTGTGTGAGCTTGCGGGTGTGGAAATGATATATACCTGCTAGCGGGGAAACGGAAGTTGAAAAGAGAAAAGCGTGGAAAAAAAGAGCAAAACGTTAAAAACCAAGAGAGAGAGAGAGAGAGAGAGAGAGAAAAAAATGCGGAGAAACGGAATGCCTGCTGCAAGGGGTTCCCTCGCGGCAGAATGTGGACCGAAATTATACGTAACAGCTTTCGGTCGCGATGCTTATTATTATTATTCGGTAAAAGCGTAATTATTGTGAAAGTTTGCTATAACGGTTTAACTGCCAACTTGTACCTACGTGGACGATAATACGCTGAGCATCGCTTGATACCGCGCCAAATATCAGCCTAAGGACCTCGAGCTTTTCGAATTGTGAAGAAAACTTTGGAATAATTAAGAATATTCTTTCCTCTCGCCCGTCGAATGATAATGATAATGTTGAAATTCTCGCTCTGTTTTGTCAGAGAATTCCAAGTCAGTTTGAAAAACTTACGGAGATGATAACGAGCTGCGTATTGTGGGAACTGAATATCTGTATGGAAAAATTTTAAATATATGGGAGATTTTCTCCAATACCTACCCGATCGTTTTGTGGAAACATAATTTGCGGAAGAAATGGCAATGGATAAAATTGCAGCTCATTCTTAATTTTGTCCCGAAAAATCGGGATTTTGGTAAATTTGGAATTTATTTTACAATTTTCCATCCATCGGAACGTCGCAGCCCTCGAGAGGGTCGAAATTGTCAGGAGGGGTTCTATATTTTCTAACCACATAACAAAATCGATCGATTTTTCGTCTCGTATGATAAAGTTGACGGTGAAGAACTGAGTATGCGGATGAATTCGTGATGGCGTGGTTGAAACGACGTTTATCTCATACCAGAGTGTAAATTTATAAAGACCAGTTTGTGGGCAGAGAAGGTGTACGAAAGGCTTTAAACACAGTAATATTATTCCAAAGTATCTTATGGAACTCACTCGTATAGCCAAGTCGAAATTGTAGCACCTGGCGCAGCAGTTTACTTAGCTTCCCGCAGCTTTAAGAATAATCGATATCATTCTTCTCGACGATACACGGAGCGCGGGAGAATCCAAAGTTCCACAGGGGATGATTCATTCCGGACCGTGACAAACATCAAGAGAGATGACGTGAGCGGGAAATCCCGAAAACTGGTACGCGACGTGGAGCCTGCACAGAGTTCCTCCACCTCTGGCCGCTTCAGAAATGTATGAAAATCTTGATCACTCCAGTTATTTCCGAGTAGTTGAACCCGCCGGTAGTTTCTGTCAAGCTTATCATCCACCAGACCTAACTTCGCCCCAAGTGTATTTCGCTCTGAAAATTGTTTCAACTAGGTATACTAAGCTCGCCATTAAATAAGATGGAATTTATCGACGAACTAGCTGGTCACTCGGAGTTAGGAGCTGGTCGAAATTCTCCGTACACTTGAATTTGCCGTGCGAAATTTTTTAGGGTTGATTTCTAACTTCTGAAGATTTTAGGGGAGGGGGGAGAGGAAATTCCTGATGCAATCAATCGTAAAGCAAAAACAGTATTCCGAGTGAAATTTGTAATTCTGGGTCGGAAAAAGGAGTGAAATATCGTTGTCGTATCTTTTAGCTTTCAAAAAGCCGGCCTGGCGGAGGGTAGAAAAATGTAGATCGGTTGAGTTGGGAAGAAGACACGAATAAGAAAAAAAAGAGTCTCTCAGACAAAAGACACAGGGGCTGTTTGTGGCTCTCAGTGACTAGAGTACCCTCAACTCAGCAACCTTTTACCTTGGCCGTTGGAGTTGCAACGAAGCTTTTCTGTTGAGCTTGAGTCCCTGAATGCATATTTTTCGAGTGGTTTAACCCGCCGACTGTGGGGATTTGAGGTTCAGTTCAGTTACCAGAATTTGACTCCGGGATGAATTTGACGGTAAAGTTAGTTCGTTGAAGGCGAATGAAAATGCAAAAGTAAAGAATTGAGGCTGGAGACAGAGTAGGTAGGAAATAGGCTCTCGTAGCGAAGAGTTCAAACGGTTTCATTATTCGACAAAAGGAAGAAAGGAAGAAGAAAGAAAAAGAAAAAAAAAAGAACGTCAGTCAAGCTCATCTTCTCTTCTCTCCTATTCTCGATATGAGGAAATGTTTCCTCCTTCCCTCCCGCTCCTCTTTGTCGACGAGAAAAATGGAATGAAATTCGGATTGTTGAAGGTGTCACGGGGTGTGTTATCATTACATTTTGAACTACCCCCAGCAGCCTCCGCTGTTCTGAACAGACTTATGGAAATGAATTGCGGGGGCTCCTCCTGCTTTTCCTCATCGCTTCATGGTACTGTAACAAATTGATACAAATGCTTCACGCATTCACACTGTTTCTGCTCGTTAGTGTGCTCTCCGCAGAATGGGAGATTTTCGGCAGGTAATAAATGTCTTTTTTCGAAGGGAGGGGGTTGCGATCCCGCGATGTTCGTTGTATTACCACAGCGAAGAGTATTTTGCGAACATACTATATATTCACGAAAAACAATGAAAACCGAAACATGAAAAATGTTCTGAACGTGGCGTATGGTTCTCTGTGTTGAAGATCAATATTATCACGAACAATTTGAGCAGCGATAGCGGTGCTTTCGACTTTGAGCTTTTGATAAAAATGCTCGATAAAAGCTGGTGAACGTCAACGTTTTCGGAACGAAATTCAACGGCTGACTAAAGCACCGGGAACCAAACCACCCGGGTAACCTAAGGGCTTAAAGACTCGGCCACAGCTTTAGCCCTCAACTTTATACACAGCCCGGAGTATAACGACGATGCGACCCTCAAGCAGGGCCGCAGACAATAACTTTCTATAAACTGAAACGTTCCTCGTTTGATCCCACTCTCGGTTTATAAGAGAAGTTTCAAACGAAACAAAATCAATGAAGTTATTAAGCTGGTCAGCTGCTGCGAGGGTGCTGTTTGGTTTTTTTTCTCGCCCGTCTTCCGTTTTCTGTCACAGACCCAATTGTGCGATCTACGATACCGCGTGATACGTTTTAGTAACGATGATACAGAATATTGCTCAGGCCGCTGTGAGGCCGGGGGCTGATATCGGAGGAGTAAAATTTTATAAGATTCTATGTACGCAGACAGGGGGACGTTCAGTATGCATGAAACTACAATAAACACTTTTGAAACACACGCGTATATTCTATGGGGCTTTTTCTCGCTGTTTGAGCATGGTCCTGGCTCCTAGCTCCTAGTTGGCGAACTTGCGCGGGGTCAGGGGAAGGGGCAATCTTCGAGGGAATGTATACTTTTATTGAATGGATAATACGATAAAGTTCGAGTTACGACCGAGAGCGCAGTGTGCGACCCTGCAGCAGGGACCTGGACCCGTAGCGCGTTCGCCGGTAGTCTCACCCTCAAAAATTGCTTACCGACGTCCTCGATAAAAATGCGCCATCGTCACACGTTGAACGAGGGAATTCGCCGGCTGGATCATGGGCGAGACCAAACGACGCGACGCCGGCGTCACGGAACAAGCTTATCTTCCGTGCATACTGTAGACGTATATATAACTGTAACGAAGTTTTCCGGCTGATTATGAGCTCATATGAGTGAAAAATGTGAACGGTAGAATTGAAAAATGTAAAGCCATGATCAGAAGGTATGATTATTATTCAGTGCGTTTCATTTTACCTACCGCGGGTTCATTCGACATTCGTTTCCCCATTATCCTGCATTCTCCACTCCATTATCGACGTTGGCATTTGCATGCGAAAAATTCATCTAAAAAATAGCAGCAGTACCGAGCCCACAAAGTCGCGCAAAGCTTCGCACGTTACGTAAACAGCGAATTGATTTTCCGCAAGCTCAGTTGCGCCTGGGAAGTTGAATATGCGCTCACACGCATGTCCCAATATTTCGTGTTTCACGGCTCGTTAAGCGGCGATTAGGTCAGTCAGCTTAAGCTCGCTCGTGGCTGGTGCCTGGTGGCTCGTGGGATCCCGCTTCAACCTTGCCTCACCTCATACTACCCTCTTCAACGTCGCATACGTTCATGTTTTATTATTACGTTAATATTAATCTCCTTATATGTATACATCTTTCAGCTATTTTCGGAGGGCCGAACTTGTACCCTAACATATTTTACCCTATAGGTATACCACCCCCGTTACAAGGGATGAGAATAAATTCAGAGGATTTATGTATTTGCAATATTTAGGTATACCTACACCCACCCCTCCTCCCTCCTCTCTTTTTCCTTCTTCTTCTTCTTCTTCTTCTTCTTCTTCTTCTTTTTCTTTTTCTTATACCTAGATCCACCCCTATCATTTTCCACCTTACGGACAATGCTATTTCCCCAAGGAGAAATAACTACCATACTACGCGTATCATCCTATTGTAGTATTGGTTGGTAATAAATTTGACAAAGTTGCTTAGTTGTGCATATACGTTTAGCAGGTTCAGTAATTTAGTTCAGCCTATTGCTGTATTCGTTTATCATTATTATCAGCATTCCAATACCAATCTCGTTCTGTGTTCAAAGATATATACATGCCAATCCGCCGCCGATTAGCGGAAGTCGGTGCTTGCTCAACAAACAGAAAACTGCCTTGAACACCTTGAACGAGAAATTGGGTATTGCAAATATTGTGGATATCTCAGTCGGCTACGTTGATCACATGAATTGGGCGGTTTCAGGTTTCAAAGTGAAATAAACGTGAACCAATTTTATCAACGAAGCATCAAAATCGGGACAAAAGTATCGAAGCGATTACCGACGAAGGAAATCTTGTTCAAACAAAAAAACCTGCAATTAGTTCGAATTCGTTCCATCGATGCAGCCTCCCGCGGACTAAGAGTCCGCTTAATTCGCCAGATTCAGACCCATCAAACACAGAGACCTACCAAAACATGTAGAACTTAGGGCCAATAAGTGGATAGCGGTTCGCGTCAAACTCATGTAACCTGACTCAACTTTGTGAAGCAGGTCTTCAGCGGACGTAGCGCGAAGATCGAGGCGATCAAGAAATCGTTTTCGTGAATAATTGAGCAGAAAAACGAAGATTTTTAACAGTTAATCTTGTGGTTCGAAACCGAGTGCCCGTGGCTAAGTTCAGTTAAATTCTTAGGGCGTCAAAACGGAACGGTAAACACCTAACTGGCTCGGCCGTTAGAGTCTGTCAAGGTCGGTTTTACGATCGCAAGCACTAAACTTCGTCCCGTATAGCTAGCTACTCGGTGCGCCAAAACTGGAGAAAGCTCCCTCTCTTACTGTTCCACTGTCGTCCTCGCTAACTCTTAGTATGGACGTACGTACGTACATCAGAGAATTTTTATTGCATGCCTCCACATATTCTGAGCATTATAGTGTACTGGGCATTGCATGCTTGCGCTTCGGATATCGTGTTCCAGGAGATGAGGGATAGATAGATGGAGGGAGAGAGAGAGAGAGAGAGAGCGCGAGGAACCAAAAGAGGGAGGAAAACCCACCCCCTCTGCATCCTCGCCACCGCACCTCCGCACCACCTCGCCCCCGTTACCTACATCAAGAATGTAATATATAGTAGGCTGCCGAGTGGAGAGAAGAGGGTGGCGGAGGCGTCTGCGCGTACAGCAGAGCTATTAGGGGTTGGTTTTGGCTCAGTCAAGCCCCGACTTCTGAAGGGGTTCTGCGCGCTCTTCAGGAGAAAAGCTCAACGTGTCTTTTACTCCATATCTAAGAGAACAGTGACGTATACCACGTATGGGAATAACAAATCATTATCGAAACTCTCTTATCTGAACGAAAAGAAAAAAATCAGTGATCTCTTCTGTCTATTCTTCTGCTTTTATTATTCTTCATATCGGTTTCGGTCGCTTCCGACCATTTTTCTACCCTCACCAAATTTCTACATCCAAACCGAAATACTACGGATCCGAAAGAGTGAAGGTCTTGGGAGGATACTCGATGAAATAGGAAAAACAAAAACACAAAAAAAAGTGCCACAGTTATTTTTTAAACGAGCTAAATCCCCCGAAAGAGGATTTCCGGTTTTTCGAAACGTGTTTGAGTAGTGGCTGATGATTGGTTCTGTGTTTCTGATTGGTCTGCGAAAATGACGGGTCGTTGAAATCTGTGCCACCTCCGTTAGAGTGTTGTCAAAGAATTGATTCAATTTTAATAAGAAGAACATGTGGCAATTTGTTTAAAGGATTCGTCGACGCCGTTGGCTCAGGGTAAGTCGATGTTTCCATTATTCACCCTTCTGGCCATGGCATCTATCGATCAGATTTTGCCTATTCATTTATTTATCTATTTATTCGCCACTCCTACGAACGGAGTAGAACGGATAATTTCGAAAAGGCATAAAACAAAATGAAGAAAGTTAGAGGATTCGAGTTATTTCGAGTTCTATTTTGTCGTACAAACATCTCCTACAGACGAATAACTTCGTATCGAGTTTTTGCTCTACTCGATGGATACGCACCTGCTCTTGGCGTTGTTGAGAGAAAAAAGGAAACACGAGGTGAAAAAAAGTGGAAACAGGGACGATAAATTTTCAAGTCAAAATCTACGGACCGTGACCGTTTAATTGGGCATGTACCTCATTAAACTAAAAGTACTTAACATTTTTATAGTCTGATTCTAACTTTTAATCTGGTTTAATTGCGGCCCTCAAGTTCATCAAGTTTAAAGGAAATTTATACGTAGGCGGTAAGGTAGAGAGCCTCTGAAATTAGAAGTCTAAAGGAGGGAAGAAGAAGCGGATGAAGGAGGAGGAGACGAAAAAGACGAAGAACAAAATGAAAAGAATGAAGATGAGGAGGAACAAGAGAAGTAAAAAAGAAAGTAACGGTGGAGTGCTCCGTTGCCGTGATATTATCGAATGTATGTACTCGCACTCGTAGCTATATACCTGTATTACAATATGTACAGACGCGTACGTGTATATGTATACATATATACTAGTCGCCATATCTCTAATATATATATATATATACACATCTATTCATGTACACACCGTTACGTGATATATTCCAACGTCTACGAATAGCAACGGGAGTATTCGCGCGCGGGGTAAGACAAATCGTTATACCTCCATACAACCGTGTGGCTGTAGATAGTTGAGGACGGTACGATACACACGTAGCGTAGCATGGTATGTACGTACATACATGCTAACGTAGTAGCTTCAGGTTATACTGAATTTTAGGGCTTCGGCTATGGAACTTCTGTAAGAGTTCGTTCGAGTGTATACCTAGTTAACGTTGCGGTGTTACTATTAGATCCGGATGTATGTATGTCCGTACACGAGCATAATATGCATTACATATACCTGTATTTCCCCGTCAATCAAAATTGAGCTTTCCGTTCAATTTTCGATCGTCAAATTCGTGGATTTGTGACGACAACGTCGATACATGGCACTGCGATCAGGGAAAAGAGGAGCGCGCCTGGGAGATTCCGTGTGGAGCTGTACGGTGACAAATTTTAATGGTATAGGAAGACCGAGTCTTGGCTCCGTGTATTTTCAGCTTCCGCGCGGTGCTGCATCTGAGCATCGGAGAATAAAATTTCAGACCGTAGAACCATCTGCAGCAACTGCCCGCTCTTCCTACACTGCGGAACAGAACGAAAAGAAGGTAATTTCGCGACCAGGTCCAACTCGGCTGCGGCAGAAAAACTGCACAGCTCTGAGAGCCTGACAACGCGAAACCTTTTCCAAATACATTGCAGATAGGAATTTTCTTCTGGGTTCTTTTTTGTCTCTTGTTGTTTTCTTTCTCCGCCTCTTGTTCAACGATCCCGAGGAATCCGTCTCTCGCGAAGACGCCGACTGCCATTTGCCAGATACCTCTCGCGCAAAAATACACACCTATAAAATACTAGAAAAATCCGAAGAAAAATTTGAAATTTTTCATCGAGAAAGTAAAGGAAACAAAAACCAGAGAGATACTCAATTTATTTCACGCGCTAAAAAATACTATGGCAGACTGTTTCTCCTATTTTTTGTTTCCTCACCTTTTCCACCTTTTCCACCCCTCTACTCCCTTCTCCTTTTTCTTTCGTGTACGTATTGGAATCACCCGTTATCCTGGAGTCCCCAATTCGAGCACGTGCTTCGTGGATTGCAAGGGCTGGAATCAGAATTCGCAAAGTATCCTCCTTTCATTTGATTTTATTTCATTTTTTGCCACCTCAATACCTACGTACCAGAATATCATGGTACGTTGGTACAGTAGCAGGGAAATCTCGCACCACTTCAGCCGTAACGCACGCGTTCACGTCAGTTAAATTTTATACGCCTGACTTGAGAATATTTCATTGAAACTTGTTCTTTTTCTTCCATTTTTTTTTTCTTTTTCTTCTTTCTTTCTTTTTCCTTTTTCACTTTCCCACATCGAAATTGCTCCGTACCCATAGATATCTATAAACTGAAGGAAAAAAAAGGTCTGAGAGAGGATGGAAAAGATTGAAGAGCTTCGAGATTGAAAACTGTCTTTTTCACAAACTCAATATGCAACATGTCATCTCTCATGATATCGTAGCACTTTGAAATTGAATAAATTTGCATTTGCAGTTTTCTTTTTTTCTTTTTTCTTTTTTCTAGCAATCGAAGGAGCATTCTTATTCGTCCAGGTTTCAACCTAGTTTCTAACGGTTCTCCTGCTTCTTATCTCGAGGTTATAGGTACAAGCTCAACGACCTCAAAGATCTTTCGGCATGCAGGCAGTTTGCCAAAGTCTTGATCAGTCGGAGTACACAAATACACATGCAATGCTACTACTGCGGATGAAAAATAAAAGGATCTTGAAAATATCCGCAGGACTTGTTGTACGAAGTCTCGTGAAAAATCATTCGTTTATTACTTTCGTCGTATATGTGCGAGATTTTTCGATGGGTTCCTTTCTTCGCGGGAGAAAAAGGGGGAAAAAAAAAAAAAAAAACGGAAGAAAAAGGAGCATAACGGTTATACAGCCACGCTTATTTATGGTATATTTGTAACCTTTTCCTTGCTCTGGTACGAGGGAGGGAAAGTGGGGCTCCTGAAAGCTGAGTACCATCGTTCTAGGGATTCGAATGAAACCGCTTTTCTGGGAAAAGCAATCACTCTCATAAACTGCTTCGCCACCCATTCGACTGAAATCGTTTTCAACGACCTACCACCAGTCGCGTTCCAGTTCTGCATCTATAGTAGAAGTTCATTTGAATCATAGTTTTTTTTTTTTTCCACCGTTGTGGTTTTAGCCGTGTCAAACTCTCGTCGAGTCGAGGTAGCTCTTTTCAACCCTTTAGCAATAGAGAAAAATAGAAAAAAAACCATACGGATCAGATGTGAGATGGATTTGATTGGGGTAAAGGAAAGGTTATGAGAGCAAGGGAGGGAATGCCGATCACGTGTGGAATTGGAATGAAACACTAGATCGCAAGTGTACAGTATAAAATATTCCTTCGATGCTACTGGATCTCTGGGGTAGGGGGTGGAAAAGAGATTTGCAAAAGCATGTAAGAATTGATACGAGGGATGAAAAAATTACCATCACTTTGATCAACTTATTTTTCGAATAACGAATCATACTTCCGTCGAGACTTGTAGAGAGTAATTCTTTACTTTTCACTTTCCGAGTACTAGGTATACTCTCTCTCTCTCTCTCTCTCTCTCTCTCTTTCTCTCTCTTTCTCTCTCTGGCTCGAGTAAAGTGGGATTAATTTAACAAAGGAAGTACTAAATTCGTTCGAGAGTATGATGTATAAGGGGCATAGGAACTTGGGGAATAAACAAACGCGTTTATAAAGCGAAGAAATATAAGAAGAGGGTAAGAGCGAGAGGCGAAGAGGGAGGGGGAAGGGATGGAAGTCGTTTCTGACAAGTGATTCAGCGTGTCAATCGCTCGCGAATGTAGCCATATGAGGGTTGAAGAGATTTTCACAATTTTTCGGGGTGTTTTTTCGTTATTTCCTATTTTCTTTTTTTCCATTTCGGGGGCACCTCGCAGCCTGAACTCGAAAAAACGGAAGGAAAGGGTGTGACGACCGGACTCGACTCTCCTCGTTAGAACTCACGGTTTCCGCACAGCAAGATCTTCTCTGATAAGAGTTCGTAAATATATGAAGGATGTTGTTATTAATTTTCTCAATTTCGCCATCCCCTAAATGGATCTTTCCTTGTACTCGCCCACCCGCCCGCCTACCTACCCACCTCGGTGCTCCGTTCAGAAGTTGTAAATCGAGAACGAGGCCCAGGTATTGTTAGGGCGGAGAATAAACTCTCCTCGCCTTTACTTTCTGATAATTTTAATCCCTCCGCCTTGCTTCTCAAACGCCACATCCCCCGTCTCCCGTTCACTCTCCACCTTCTACGGGCATAAGTTTCGTAATAAAATTACTGGCCTGACAAAAACGATGCCTAACTCTCGCCCCCTCTCTTTTCATCGCTGCGGAAAGAACCCCGTGAGAAAACCAGCGAGACAGGTTGTCCGGGTGTACAGCTATAGCTACAGCTACGTCGAAGAGGGGAAGGGGGGCGGAGGGGTGGAATTCTACAAGGATTCACACCGCTAACGCGTTGAAAAATTCTAAATTAGTTCGCTGCTCGCGCGCGTTTCCCTCGGGTGGTATTAATCTCATTGACACAAGAGCCCAGGCAGGATCACTAGGGGCGAAATGGAATAGAGGCGTGGAAAATACCGTGACTGCGTTCCTATGTGCGCATGTACACAGATATACTGGTATCCGAAAATGAGCCCAATAGGGTTGATCTATGGGGGTGCAGAACAGTTCGAGGTAGGGGGATGGGTTGGGGTGGTTTAGGTTAGGTATGCGCCGCATGTGTTTGCGTTCGCGTGTTGATATGATTTAGAACCGTTTCTACGTTCCTCGTACCCCGTTCATCCCCCGCCCTCCCACCCCCGCCCCCCTCATCGTGTCGTTACTCTGTTCGAAGCCTGCAGTTAATATTTTGTCCACTGGCTACGATGACGCCGTTACGTATGTGTACGCGCGCCGTGTGCCGATGTACGGTCGCATATAGGTATGTGCAGGTACGAGAAGAACAGCACTTCAAGATTTACCGCCAGCACGTGACCTTTCGCAAACGAAATTAGGCCCCGGTTCATCATACCGTGGTAGATGCTGTTTACCCGACATACGGAACCCAAAATTAAACTGCGTCGCGGAGCTAAGAATTTTCATTAGAAATTGTTGTCGACGATGTCAAAATTGTGAGGATATTCGACGAGAACGACGCTCCGATGCAGGATCAATCGGCGAAACGAACTGCCCCGCAACCGACGCCAATCATCTGTCGCGTCTCGGCGATCAGCTAATGACTGAAGCTCGCTCCGTGAGATATTGTATAGCTCGAGAGTAAAATTGCAAGATGGGGATGAAATCGATGGAGATTTTCCGACACTGGTGCCCTCCTGTTACGTCGACATGTATACGCGCTCGTTCAACGAAGAAGAAGCTCATGCGTTTTGCGAATGAGTCCGACTTCCTGAACTTCCAGACTACGCGGTGGCATGGCCGTGCGCGTGGAGGTACGCGGGTAGGGGATGATTCGATGCGGTGGCGGAGGCGGAGGCGGAGGCGGTTGAGCGACCTCTAGGTAATGACGTCCGCGCCTATCCCGCTCCTCGCACCCTAGTAGCGTGGTAATCGAAACTCAGCGTACTGAACAGCGCGCGGGATAGAAGCAGCGCGGTGGCACGGCGGTGGTTGCTGCTACTGCTGGTGCAGGGTGGCTGGTTATTTAACTGGTGCTTGTATTTTACAGCTGTGTCACAACGTTGCCGTAACCATACGTACCCCCGCTCGACAACCGTCTTTACAAAACCCTGCTTGGCAGCCACAGCGGAAAATCAGATGAATGAAAAACGCTCCTTTTGCCATACTGTATTGACAATTTTACAGACGTTGCTCTATGAGGCTTCAGAAGTGGCTGTAGAAGTTTCTACTTCTTTTCGTCAGCCTTCGCCACGCGAATTTCGGTGTTTCTCCTCTCCGTACCTTCGATTTCAATTTCCTTTCCCTTTTTACTTTCCCTCAAGCAGAAATCTGTCTACGCCGAAGTTTGCTATCTTCATTTCGGTATATGTGTCGCGGGTCTCGACTTCCGTGTGGGGCATCTCCGAGTAGAGTTGCGTTCAATACAATGTGGCAACAGTGCCTCGGCGCTCTGTGACTCGGTTGAGAGGATTCGATAGGGGGCTTTCTCCGTGGTCTGGTATACCCCAAACTTCAACCCCGATCCGGTAGTTTTCTCTACAAAATACAGAGCAGAATGTCGACTTAGACGACTGACTTAGGTGAGAGTCCGAAGCTGATTCCTTGAGTTTATCAAACTCGCGTGTGACAAAAAGAGAAGAAACACCGTTCCGTAGTAAATCCGTGTCAGTGGGAGAAAACTCCCAGCCCCGCGTCTAGGGATGGCGGATCAATGTATTCTGTAACAGAGGAGTTGAGAAATAGAAATAAGAAGAAGAAAAAATCGTAATTCAGCTTGAGGGGGTGCAGAAGCCCCCATGGAGTTTCACCAAGGACTCGTTTTCGAAATTACATCGTTTCATCCAGGAGGATCTGAGAGCAAAGGGAGATGGCGTGAGGGAGAGGAACGGGAGATTGGAGAAAAAAAGAACGAAGAAGAAAAAAAAAGAAAAAAGAACCGGCGAGGGAAAAAAGAGGGAATTTTATACTTGATTTTCTACTCCACGTCCGCGCCCCTGGCTCCGGCTGACTGTGCGGGGTTCAATGTAATTTCTTGGGAGGCGCATTCAGGCAAGAACGCTTATTCGCCCCGGAGGGCTGTGCCTCTTCTAACCGTTCGGAATCTGCCACCCCGTCAACGATTCAGACACGAAAATCATCGCCACGGAGAATCGCGAAGGTCGCGACATGGCAATGCCTGATGAAGAGACGTCACGAACTCTAGAATCGTCATTTGAAAATATGATCACTGGTCAAATTTTTCGCAAACTACACGGAGAGAATTCTATAGGGAAATTTACGATAAATTCATAGCAATCGTGGAATATGTTTGCGACAATTCTGACTAGGTGAACCACAAATATAGGTTCTCTCTGTATTTGTACAGAACGGAGCCTCATACTCCAGTATATTCCTCGATCGCCGTGAAATTATCGTAAAATTTCTCATAAAATTCTCCCCGTATACTTGGCAGAGTAAGATTTCGAGCAGATTTTTCAGGTACACGCGTACATCGTGCGAGTGTGCCGTGAATTTCTTCCGAACGTGGACGAAACCGGTGAATCCACCGGGAGCAAATGTCCCATACGAGAAGTTGAGAAAAAATGTTTGCAAATGGATTTTAATTATCGCGGAAGAAGACGCGAAAGGGGCGGGATGATGATTGGAAAGGGGGGTGCACGAAAAGAAGAAAGAAAGGTAACAGAAAAACGGAAAGGAAAGGAGAGGAAAGGGAAGCGGGTTGGAAATTTTTTCTCATCCCACGTTCGTCGCATCGAGGAAGCTTTTCATTGTGAATCTGACGATGAGCACGCGGTTCTCGAACATTTCGCTATTGATTTTTCATTCTTCTCCTCTACTCTTAACAACGGTCGCAAATAGGTACATACCTACGTCGAACAGACTTGGTATAGTGGATGGGGGATGAAAAATGGAAAAAGTACACACTCGAGCCCGCCAGCCAGCTGGTCGATTTCAAGTGGTACTCAAACCATTCGTTGCAGCGCGATACACGTATCACTTGAGCATTGTAGAAATTGTATACCACGAGCATAGCCTGCATGGACTGGATATCGTAGAAGTCATACCAATACGAGTGTATACACATGCACGTACATCATGTGTACGCGAAGAGAAGAGAGAGAGGGAGAGGGAGAGAGAGAGGAAGTATGCCACCTGCGAACAGACGCGGATAAAAAGATAGGTATCTGAAAAACATTCCTCGAACGGATAGCCGCGCGTGCTCGGCTCTTTTACGCGCTCGAAAAAATTCTGCACAAACTGGAAAAAAAGGAAGGCAAAGAAAGAAAGAAAGAAAGAATGAAAACAAAAAAACACCCCTAGGCAAAAATCTGGCAGAGTTTGCCCGAAATCGGGACTCTTTTCCTTTCTCTCTCTCTCTCTTTCTCTCTCTCTCTCCGTGATGTCGGAACCAGAAACTCAAGCAACCTTCAACAATCACAGGATATCTAGCTGGGATTCCTTCCACGATTCTCTACTAGCTTCTACGATACTCCGAGCGGCGTAAACCCTCCAACCCCTCGAGGCATTATAACGGGGTGTCAAAAAATCGTTGTTTATCTGATCAGCTTTCCGTTGTTTTCGTTTTTCCGGCGTAATAAAGAATTTCGAGCGATTGGTATGGGGCGGCTTGAAATTTATTACGTTCGTTAATTAAAATCGAATAATGGGCTGAAAGGGATTCTCGAAATCCGAGTACGTATACCCTGACTATAAAATTGAAAATGAACGGAATAGTGAACGTGATGGAAGAAAAACGTAGAGCTGAGAGTTGAGTGGCGATGAATCAATTGGAATTAATAGAACAAGTCGTATTCCTGGGGTAAACTGTGCAGAAGCGATTACGGGTAAAGTATTGTCTCGTTTAAGTAACGTTGCTTTGAACGCCCGGCATGTAGAATACCGGGGGTAGGTAGGGGTCTTGAGGATAGAAACTCGGGGAAAATTAAGAGGCAAAAGAATGGGGGAAAAAATAAGAGAAGAAGAAGAAGAAGGAGAAGAAGAAGAGATGGGAAATAAAATAAGGAATAAAAATGAAAAGGAAAAATCGTTCTCGGTAGAAGTTTGAAGAGATTTACGGGGCTGTTTGGACCGCATGTCCATGCGCCGAGCTGACGACTTTATTCTATCGCTTTTCCACCCCTTCGTACACGTTACACGAACCTATAGCTATGTATCATACACCCTATTTTCTATCTTTCTCTCTCTCTCTCTCCCTCCCTCCCGCTCTTTCACGCTCTTTTTCTCTCGTACTGTTGTGTACTGTATGCCGCCGCAAACATCCACCTCATTTCTCTTTCTCCCTCTCTCTCTCTCTCTCCCTCTCTTTCTCTCGGCAGGTTCCACATCATCATTTCACGAGGTAACAAGACTTTTCATTTTATTTTCTTAACACCTGCAACCATCGTTGTAACATCTGTTAAAACCACATATAATTCCTGAACTAGGATGTAGCGTCGTCGAACGGGTTGAAGTATACCTCGTGAAAAATCTACAGACGTCAGCTCGCCGAATTTCGTTTGACCAGTTTATACATTTTTGAAAATACTACCGGTGCGTACCTTTGTTTTCCGAAGATTCTTCTTCCGCTAAATTTAAATAGCTGAGTTGAACGGAATTTAGATTCAATATTCCGGGGGTGGAAAAAGGAGGGAAAGAGAAGAATCTTTCCATTCGTGAGAATTGATTTACCACGTTTTCTTATTCCGCGTGACAATAGTTGAACCGTCGCTCCGTGGAAAAAGAAGAAGACGGTGAAAGGAAAGAGGAAGGCGTGCTAATAAGCGACATAATTCTCGTAAATCTTCAGGGGCACGGAGAAAGCAGGGGCCGGGGGGTTGGGGGGAGAAAAACGAAGGAGAGAATTCGTCTTCGCTACGTTATAGCTACCGGAGGTACAGGGGTTGTTAGAAAATTGCAATTAAATTTTTTGACACATATTTATTATCGACCCTCCTTCCACCCCTGAAATCCTGAGCACCAGCCCTTAAAATCTCTAGAAAGAATTATAACCTCACTTTCTCCAGTGATATATTAATTCTCAGGACAAAATCCTCGCGCCATATATTTTCGGGAAATGTATTCCGTCTGAAATTCAAAGTCCAGTAGCATATTATCAAATTAGTATACTTCGATTGTTCAACACTACCGCAAGGGCTGACGAGTAGGTGTACATTATATATAATCATTTCAGCGTGCCAAATGTAGGCAAAATGTATTCACGTATGTCCGTGTGTGTGCTTGTTCATGTGTACCTACCCACCATATCCATTTAGATTTGCATTAGGTACGTACATATCTAACTCTGGGCTAATGGTCATGGTCGAGTTGACCTTTTTCGACAATTTATTCATCGCGCAATGGGGCATGTTGGTATGTTGATGCGTAGCTGTACGTACCTGTACGTAGGTACATCGTTCTAAACATCCTCCGTCAACACTATACGTTGTATGAAAATTTTTCTAATTAACCCAAAAACCCCCCCGTTTTTTAATGCCGCGTCGTGGTCGTCGGGGAATGCAATGGTCGAACGGAGGGCACATATATGCCGACCCATGTGATACGTGAGGATAGCTGATATAAGTATACGAGCCCGGAGAAAGTTTCCCAGTGGTTACATGGGAGCCTGGAATTTCGTTTCCTGTGTAATACCTAGTTTTTGTCGGTTCAAAATTACACGAGGGAAAAATAATTCCTGTCCGTTGTTTTTCGTTCGCCCTTTCTACGCTTCTTCTTTCCCCGTTCCTATTTTTCCCTTCTTTCCGAAAAAATATCTCGAGTCGTGGAATCGTTAGGGGTGAATTTTACACAACTATCGCACGGAGATCGGACCTTGTGCATCGACCCAAATGTCGATATATATATATATCTATCTTTCTCTCTCTGGGAGAATACTGTGATTTAGGAGTCTCCTTGGGGACAAGATCTCCAAGTTATCTGCCAATACCGCGCGAGGTCCTTACCCTCCAACCTCCACCTCAAAACCTCCAACCTCCGGCTTCCAACGCCAATTCCCCTCGTCCACGAGACTAAGGAAACCATCGAAGAAACTACGAACTGCTTTTGCGGCATGCTATAGATAGATACTAGATCCAACGATTTCAGATCTTGTCGTTTTTCCAATTTATTTATTTCCCTCTTTTTTCCGTCTATCTTCATTTCCTTTTACGATTCATTACTAGATAGGTCAGCGGCTAATTACTTCGTCGAAATATTCGATGAATTTCAATCACTTTCATACGATCCGAAATAACAGAATTTAGATTATAAATTTCAAAATTCTACACATACAGTTTTCGGATTCGCAAAATCAAAGGGGGGATAAAAAAAAAGAGGAAGTTTGGAATTCGGGAGGTAAAGCAGCCGACGAAATCGACGAGTTCTTCGTTTCTTATCTTCCAGAAGAGAAGAGAAAAAAAAATTAAAAAAAAGCAGGAATTTGCTTCGCGACTAAATAATCATAAGGCTGGATGGGAAGGGATTGTATACTGTAAGGGCAGATTGTGTACAGCTGTGTTTAGGGTATCGTGAATTGGATGAGAACGGCTTTTACCCTAATTATAGAGCGCGAATCCGTATTTCAACCCATTTCGGCGTCTATCCGAGTGTTTCTCTCACGCCAAGGAGGAAACGATTCGGTTACTTGATACCGGCACGTAGATACGATTCAGCTTTGGTTTTCACCTCAATTCGGATGGCTGACTTCCAGACATTCCGAGTTCTGTAGATTATCCGGTAAATCGATCAACCCCCGATATTTCTCAGCTGCGTTTCCTTCCAGATTGGGGAAACTCCGATCTTGAGAAAACAAAAATTTATAATATATCATATTGTAAGAGATTTCGCCGTTTTTGTACTCCAAAGAATTCCAATTCCACCCTGCACCGCGCATACATATATTTATCAAAAAAATTCCTCGACTCGAGATGCCGCGGTATAATTCCGCACTTTATGGTGGCCCTACGGAATCTTCTTCTACAGGGGACGGTTATTGGGTTAGGTTACTGCCTAGCACCGGGTAGCATCCAAGGCATTTTCCTAGGCTAACATATTTAGGAAATTTGAAGGACCTTTTGAAGCTCCTAGGTTACGTTCCGCGTAACATGCGCCAGTAACCATACCGCTTCCTACCCACGGCCAACAATTTAGATTATGCGCGAGCAGGAATATCGCCGTGCCGCGGAACCGAGGTGGAGGCTAGATAATTAACAGTGAATTTATCATCAGGAGAGAAAATTCACTCATTCGCGTAGTATTCTCCCTGTGAAACAAACAGAATCGAAATTCTTTCTTCTTCTGTTTCGATTGAGAAAAGGAATGTGAAAAATTCGGTATCATCAAAATGGAAGATGGGTGGTAAAGAAGAAGAAGAAGAAGAAAAAGAAGAAAAGGGCAAACGTTCATCCCTCGAAAGACCGAAAATCTGAACCTCCGATAGCAATTTTCTTGTCATCCTTCCGTTACTTCGTGCTCCGTCCAATTTGGAAGAAATTCTGCACTTCGTGCTCAATGTAAAATTACCCGCGGTAGAAAT
Source organism: Phymatocera aterrima (assembly GCA_963170745.1). Lineage (NCBI taxonomy): Eukaryota > Metazoa > Arthropoda > Insecta > Hymenoptera > Tenthredinidae > Phymatocera > Phymatocera aterrima. The sequence goes on from OY720670.1 coordinate 7,907,162, forward strand.
ATACGGTTTTGGCGCAGTGAGGATAGAAATCTTGTAGTTGCCGTAGTAGGTAAGCAAACCGCGCAAACACCCCGGAGCCGTTGGAGTTACGCTCCAATATTAATCGCAGCTACTGTAGTACTGTGCGCCGGGAAGGGGCGGAGAGGAGCTCCCTCTAGTTTGGCAAATCTCCGTTCTCCGTTGCTCTGCTACCCTCCAGCCCACCATTCTCCATTCTCCATCTGCGCTCCTCGTTTCTCCTTTCCTCTATCCAGCCGATGTGTGTTACTTACTGTAGATATAGGAACTGGAAGTTACTAATGAGACCAAAAACATCAGAGCCAAGTTATACGAGCGTTCTAAAAACGTCGAGGGGTGTGATTTAGGGGATGGTAATGGAGCGAGCAATTTCCACCCTCCGCTATACATATATGCGCTATCGCCGATTGAAACAAAACCCCGACACCCTGATTCCCAGACATTCGTGTATCCCCGCTCTAAATTCCTCCACCAGGGACGAGGTACGCATGTATAGTACATGGAGGCAGAGATGTTAACGCACTGGCGCATCGGAAGGATATCAAAATTTTCTTCCTCCTTTTGAAAATCATAGTGGGTACCAAAATTTTGGAATTTGTATATTTCGTGTGACGAAACAGAAAGAGAAAAAACCAAAAAGCTCTCGCTTTCGCCAGTTCATCGCTTCGGAGTTCAACTATCGAAATTTTGTTCCACTTCATTGGAGACGGAAGATGACAGAAAGTCACCAAAACTCACCTTATTTCTCGTCGAAAAAAGGATTCTGACGTTTCACAACTCTAGACAATTTCGATTTCACTGAAACCGTCTCCATTCGTTGATTTCAAAAGGATTTTCCCAACCCAAAAACCCCTGATAACCTACCATTTCAGAAATTCTTTCGTTGTAGTTGAACCAACTTTACATTCTCACTTCTTTATTCCTTGAGATAGTTAAATATTTGGCTTTAAAGTGTACGGTAGGTTATTTTCACGGCCTCCAATGCTCAGTGAAAAGCTCGGGCTTCTATAGCCGCTTCTTGGATTTGGAGCTTGACTAAAACCACGAAACTCCAGAATCCAAGTGGCGTAGCGGTTGTGGGATAGGCAGAACCACGGAAGCGGGTGAACCGGTAAACTGGCAGAGCAGTCACGCTTTCCCAAGAACTTTTGAGAAAGAGAGTAACCAAGGGAATAATCTATGTGGCCACATCAAAGCTCGAGCGCGGGCTACACAGTTCAGTTCGCCTGCCGTATGAATACGACGTGGATGATTCTCTGTTTCCTCATTATCCCGCGTCTTCGATCTCAATCTAGAGCTCGTGTCCATCGACACATTTGTCATTATTCTTTTCATCTTTGTGTGATTTCTCACATTTTTTCGATGATCATGTCGAACTGCCGATCGGCGAACTCATTGTCAGAGAGACGCCCGATTGATTCCGAGTCCGGTAGTTCGGTCACAAAATGGGGCTTTCGGTACCACGAAGCATGAACGGAGTCTAATCGTGTGCCGGACTGCACGGCATGGTACACAAAACAGTACCTATCCACAATAGCCGTTCATGCATACTTTAAACGGCAGGTGGCTACCGTAGCGACGATTCCCAAGCGTGTCGATATGGTTATAAATTAGAAGGTTTAAGGTAGGTTTCTAGGCCGTCTGTTACATAAGTGCGTTCATCATATTCCGATGGCGAAGTTCGTTTGAAAACTGCAAAAGCAGGTGACGGAGTAGGAGTGGTCGGAGAGAAAAGTGAAAGATACAAAGAGATATGGTGAGCAATAATTCTGGATTGTGACAGACGTACGTCATGCGTGGCATGGTGAAATTTCATCCGAGAATTCTATATCACGGTGAGGACATCAAAGCGAGTGGCGCGGGCGGCCTGCAGGCCTGGTGCAGCAGCGGCAGTTTTATATGATGGGAGATCAAATACATTCATGGAATGCACGGGCATGCAGGGTATCTGCCGAACGTCTCCACACACGAGACACTAGCGACGATCTTTGAAAAAGAGCCAAGTTCGATCGATGGCTATCCCTCCATTCTTTCAGTCGTCTTCCTATTTTCGTTTTTTTTCCTCTCTTGTTTTTGTTCTTTTCTTCCAGCGATACCAGCCCTCCTCCTTCGCCAACCCGGTCACCCCTGTGTTCTGTGTTCGGCATCTTTGTCCTATGATCGATACATGCTGCCTGCCCCCTCCCCTCCCCTGCCCTCGCCGCGTTCCGTAATCTTCGCTTTACTATTTACGACACTACGGAACTCTTGCATTATTGTAACGGTCACGTCAAGAGAAACACACCCTGCGAGTAAATTCAGATATAGTTTTGAATATACTTGAAGGGCCATCGGACTCGCTATCTTAAGCGCAGAGAAACCGTTTCGTAAACGAGAATCGTAAATCGCGGCAAACGACTCGATCGATTTCGATGAAAATTTGAGAATTTATTCACCGCGATGGCAGAGAGTGACTAAGTGATTCACCTTTCCAAAAGATTGATCGGATTTGATGGAAAGCAAATATTTCCTGTGTATTAGCTAGGTTAGATTGCCAGCGGCGACTGCGATGGCCTCTCGGTAGCGAGAGATTCCACTTTTGATTAGTACGGAGGAAAACGAATTTCAATTTCGCATTCGTCGAAGATCGAAGAATTAGAGAAGAAGGAAAATGAGAACAAGATCGATCGTTCGATATTCGGTAAAAAGGTGTATATCTTTACTGGGATTCGTTTCAGAAAGATGAGCGAAGTTTTTCAGTTTGGGTTCCTCGATTCAAATTTTTGTCAACTGAGAACAGTTTTCTTCTCTCTCTCTCTCTCTCTTCCAGGTTTTTCATCTTAATTTACCGACTCTCAAACAGATCACTTCATTTTCCGGTATATTAAGTATAATTATGGAGTGATGGCCGATCTGGCTATACGGACTTATTATGATCACGATGGAAGTATTCCTGCCTGTTTACTCACCCCTAGCCGCGCAAGGGGGTGTTGGATTCCGGTAGTAAAGTGCAGCTCACGTCCGACTGCATTTGGTGTGAAAGCAAACAGTAAATGTGGGCTTCGATACTTGGAGGAACTACTAACAAGCCAGTAGAAGCGTGAAATGCACGAGGTATTCTTCGGAAGAATCGCGTTTAGAAAAGTTAGTAAAGTTGCAAAGACTGTTTCGATATACTTTGTATGTACGGTGTACTGTAGAATTTTGTTCTACTGCTCCAACCCCTGAAGAAAAAAATAAAATAAACGAAAAAAGGTAAAGTTTGAAAACAGGTATCGAACTTTGTCTAAACACTTTCTCAACAACTTCAAAAAATTTACACTCCTATAGTTTCGAATTCCCGATACAGACAAAAGCTACGATAGTCTGGCGATTGAAAATTGTGGGGAAAATTTGAAACACTCATTTTCGAATCGGGCGAACATTCTTCGAGTTGCTTTTCCGATGGCTCTTGTTTTCACGAAATTGTCACCCGTGGAAAAGGAGACTACAGATTGCTGCGAGGCATCTAGGTAAAGTTGACTGCTGCCACGAGTCGTGAAGTTCGTAATGAAGATCGAAGAGAAATTTCGAGAAAAGTCAATCGAAGCTGGTTCTCCTCAGTCCGAAACAATTCGTTGAACCAGTTTCGACGGTTTTCGTTTCCTAAAATATCACAGTACTACTTCCGTCACAAAATTGCAAAATACGTTTCCAAATTTTGAATAGCTCGGAGAAATTTTTGATGAGAGCAATTTCAAGCTTGTCAAATATCCCACTTCAAAAAATGCTCCTCCGAAAACAGACTATCTTCGCGATTCTCATTCGCCGAAAGATCGCAGTTCCGTTCTTTCTGTAAAAATTGCAAAATGTACTCTGCATAATTTCTGTAACGTTATCGTACAGTCGTTTGATACTAATAATAGTAATGAGAAATATATGCCTACGCACACATCACAGGGGGTACATCGACGAGTCCATTACCATCGGCTCCTTCGTGTTTCGTGGAAGTTTCGTCAGGCCCGATTCACAAGAGGTGATAAAAAAAGTTTTAGTTCAACTCAATTAAGGTTCGATTTTTTAGGGAATAACGAGCGAGCCACCCTCGGGCCTCAACTGACCAACGTCGAGCATCTAGACAGACTTAGCGCCAGCTCCTCCTCCCCCGACCCCCGAAAAGAGGGTGACTGACGTAAAGTAAGGCTTAAATTGCGAGCTCGGAGGTCCCATCAATTCCGCTCAAACCCATAGGCGACGACTCGCCAAAAGACGGGGAGGACTCGCTACTGGATTATGGCGTTAAAGCCTAGGGGTCGTCGTGGATTGCTTTGGGTCGCTTTGGCTCAGCCTGAGGGGAGTTTACTTCGCGTGTTGATGTGTCGCATACGAAAAACTCGTAAAACATATATAGGAGACCGTTGGATTTGGAGGAAAGAAGGAACGAACAAACGAAAAAAAAGGAGTACGAAGAATCGTTCGCGTTGAAAGACTCCCATTTGCTAAATTTCATTCAATTTTACGATACAGCACATTTTTCGTGCTTTATAGTATTATATATATACACCTGTCGTATATATTTGTAGATTGCGAAAAAATTCAGGCGAGGTTTAGTTTAGCTGGCTTAAAAATTGGTCTTTCTCCTTTTTTTCTTGTTCATTCATACTTTTTTCTGTTCGTTTTTTCCACCCTGTCATTTAATCCGTAAGTCGAATTACAGGCGAAACTGTACGAGAAGCTTTTCATTTTTTTCTCTCTCTCTTTCTCCATACACTGAAAACTTTTGTCATTAGGAAATTTGAGAAAGGGGTGGTACACACCTTTATGTTCCGCTTTTGCAATTTGTTGGACATTGATAGAACAAACTTTTCAGGGGTCGCCGGGAACGATAACGGTGAGAAAATGAAAAGCTGCCTTAAAAAATGTGAGATTTTGCAAAATTCTGGAACCAAATTTTGATCGATTGTGGATTTTTTCAACGCTAAAAACCCGCGTCCTGATATCTCGTCGTTGTATTATGCTAAACTTGGTCGAATAGCAGTAGCTTAAGAAAATTATCATTCCCCCAGAATCCAAGGGTGAGTTGGAAAATTAGCAATTTACAATTACTTTGTTAATTATAGTATGAGGTCTTTGGGACGGAACACCCACCAACGACCAAATTATGTTTCTTTATCTATCTCATTTATCTCTAAAACTGAGGATAATAATTCGCTTTAATACCAACTCCTCGCAGTTGTACCTATTCCACGAGATCTGCAATGCATAGGCTCCGTTTCTTCCCCATAAATGACCTGGAGGGGTGGATATTTTAAATTTTCATCTACCCTGTTTCGGTACGAAGACCGAAGTAATTTTTTTTCCCAGCATTTTTCTTCGTTACTGCGGCGTTGTTTCTCAAGGGGTTGATTGCCCCTGCCAAATACACAGTTTGATGTCAGATACTGATGGCTACTACCCTCGGAGAGTTCTGAAGCAGAATTTTTTCCGTTCCCTTCATTCAAAAGAACAACAAACAAGCCTGGGTTAACCTGCCCTCTACAGCTTCAGTGGAAACAACGAACAAGTTTTCGCCACAGGGCTGAACAATTACCGATTACAATTTACCGAAACTGTCGATCGCCAAGTTGAGGCTGGGCGGCGGAGACGCCCGCGGGTTCGTCGACGTTATTATTTGGGAACTCAGTGGTTTTAATTGATTTTGATCACCAAAACAAGAGAGGGAGAGAGGGAGAGAGGGAGAGAGGGAGAGAGGGAGAGAGGGAGAGAGGGAGAGAGGGAGAGAGTTAGACGGTCGATGATATGGAGCTCAGGTTAAAGCGTACATCTACATGATACTCGGAAATAGAAACCTTCCGTTTATTTCGACCTCTTAAACCCACGCCTAACCTTAAAATTGAGGGATTCATACAGTGAGCGAGGAATTATTGGCTCAGGGATGTCCTGGTTGCGACGGTATCCGATCTACTGTGTAAGGACAGAAGTTTGTAGATGTACGAAAAGGTCTCTGGGGAGATTTGACGCCACGATCTCGACCAGACCCCCGACACCGGGTCGAGTTAACTCTGAACCGGGGAATATTATCGCCTGGAATTTCTACTCCCGAAGTATCCCACCAGTTGAAGGAAATTTCCTGCGATAATAAACTGAGGGCAAAAATTTTCTAATCCACCACCTTCGCATTTTCCCAACGCTAGTCAATTCGTCTGTTTTCTTATATTTTAATGGTAATTCACAGTTAACATATTTGAACATTACTATTCCTCGGATCTCATTCCAAATATCAACGCGAAATGAAATCACTGAGGGAGTTATCCGAGAAATTTCGAATACACGGTAGAGAGGAACTCGTTGATTTTCCACCACTATGTAATATCTTTGATCCGTGACCCATTGGTCTGATGAGGGGAAAACCAATTAGGCTTACTGTCAAAATGAGAAACACACATGCTCTCCTCTCTGGGCGGTGGAACATTAAATTCTTCAAAATCACGGTTTTAATCAGCGAAAATTTAACCCTCGACGGAAAGGAGAAGCTTCGCCATCCCACCGCTGCGCTGCCCGCAGTTGTTACGTCCAATAGCGAGAATATATCCGTTTATGTTCTCGTTTGAATTACCACAAGTTAAATCATAGAAATGATGGGGGGATTGGTTTCAAATTCATGGTAATCATTCCGGTTGAAAAAGTCCAAAGGCTTCTGCCTGAATTGATTTCAAAATTTCGTTCGGCTGTTTCTGTTCGATAAATATTTATCGTCGATGAACCTGCACCGGATTTCCATTCGCATTTCGGCTCACAATTTTCTATGTCAAATTGTATGAGTGTCTACGAAACTAAGAAGCTAAGCGCTCTCGCGTGTGACGTTAAGCGTTGCGGTAAAAAAATATTCATCATTGGCTTCGAGCCAATGCTGGGTCACGTCGGGTTCAATTTCGCTTCAACAAAGTCATTGGCTGTCATTTTTAATCACACAGTACCTGGCCGCTAAGTGAAAATTGAGGCTGAAACACCGGATGTTCATTATCGAACGGGATGTTTCACACTCGCCCCGAACAACCCCTCAAACTACCCACCCTATTTCCCTCAAACTTGAAACGATATCCGTACTCGAAGCTACGTTTTACTTTACACTCTCTCAACGAAATCGTCATCCACGATAATGTTTTTATCTCCCGATCCCAGACTCTTCTTCAATGTCCAGCAAAATGGAAGCATCGCCTGCTATAAAATGAATCTTCACGCAGTGAGTAGGTATATTTACTTTTTCGCTGTTTCCCGTCCTCCTGATACGTTTGCCTTATTTTTCTCGAGCCGCTCCGGGTGGAGGGGGTGCAAAAAGTCCGTTAACAAGGATACTCTGGTAAGTAAAAGTGTTCTGTAGTTAGTTGGCGAGTACATCTACACATTACGAAAAGCTGTGGGGGGGGGGGGGGGGGGGGGCTTGTGAGAGCTGGATTATTCTCTTCTGTTGTTTTTGTGCTTTATTTTCCTTCATTTCTCTCGGCATTTTGAGGCCGACCCTCCAGCCTCTAGCCTCGCGCCCGGATCTCGGAAAAGTAAAGTAGGGTGAGTCAACAGAGTTTCCAGCGGTGTGATCCTCTAATAAAAACAACGGGAGGGTCCTCGCGAAAATTGCCATCAGCTTCCTCCGGAGTACTCAACGGAGGCCAGGTCATGCCCGGCAATTTAACCACCACGATCGTCCTTTCCTCAAATGAGCATCAAACTGCTGATTTACGATTCTTTGATACCGAAAGAATGGAAGATTATACTCCTCGTCATTAGATTCGAGCAAGTGATCAGTTCGACATTCGCTACCTGACAATCGAAGAACACAGAGAGTGAGAGAGAGACGGAAAAAAAAACAGAAATACAAACAAACAAACAAACGAAATTCGGAAGAAGTATTATCACGGAAATCATTGAACGTGACATAAATTTTTATCAGAACAATTTCGCGGGCAATTTTATAGGCTATAAGATTGTTTACGGCTATTTTTTCCTCCTACAGATAACCCTTGACGAGTGATGTCGAAGAGAAGAGAATACCGCAGGGTTTCCACCCCCTGGAACCGAAAGGAAAAAAAAAACATCTCTCGGGCCAAGACTATGACTACGAATCAAACGAACTTTTGTCCAATGATATCCTGATCGATGAAAGAAAGTAAAAAAAAAAACAGAGAAGTAAAATATACTGAGGATTGGTTGTTTCCATGGGATCCGGTGATCATATTGGATATTCTTTAGGCTGCCCTCTTACTCTCAGTCTTGTGGTATAAGCCAGCAGCCCTCATACTCCACCATTATTACTCGCAGTTTTCCGATACTTTGCCTTATATTAAATTATCAGATTTTATGTAGCAGTACTACTGCTTACATAGCTCGCGGCGCGGTGGTGGGTGAACCACTAGGTCATAACTAATACAACTCAGGTGGTCCTTACTGCAGTACCTGAAAATTGAAAGAATAGGAGGAAAGAAGAGATATAGACGAGAGAAAGAGCCCAAGAAAAATCGGTAAATTGGTAAAAGTCTTAAGAATGGTTAAATGGAAATTGCGGAGCTGCTGGAGTTTGTTTACATAACCTGGGAACGACTAACTGAGCGGATCAAGTGTTGACCTATCACGACGCTAATTTCAGCTGATCACCGCGTGGTTGAAACAAGACAATAATTAAGCGGTAGAGCTGTTAGTCCCAAACCCGTCAAGTGTTGGCTGCGGTTTTGCTTGCGTGCTAAGCTATATATTCATGAGGCGTATTTACGTTCAACTCCCATCAGATTCTCCCCAACAGTTTCGCGAGCCTCTTGCACTAAAACAAGATTAGACGGGGTGAAACATTCCATGAAATTCCATAGAGAGAATGAAACGCGAATTACATTATGAGGGATGAAAATATTGATCTCATAAATCAATCGCAGCGTTTTCTTTTGCATTTTCATTTGCGTCTCTCTTATTTGTCGCCGCCTGTCGACAGCCGGCCGGACTCACTGCGGCGTTTACTACGAACATGAAAAACTATGGAAGTCATGCGGGGAGGTTGCTCAGTGTTGCGAACTTAACGTTCGTTGAGGGAAAAGGTGAGCTATAAATACGCAGATACACATAGACAGATTTATTTAGAAGGCTCGAAGAACTGTGAGTGAGAGAAAGAGACAGAAAAATCGAGTAAGAGAGAGAGAGAGAAAGAGAGAGAGAGTGGCCAAGGCCGGAGTGCGATTTCTCACCCTTATCTTATCCGAGACCCCTCTTGCCACGCTCTTCCCTTTGCCCGAGACCCAGCCACATAGAGCGGCTCTTCCGGTACCACCCTTCACCCTCAATTCCGGCGTCTATTCCACCCTCGGTTCGATTCCGACGATGGAAGGGAGCTCGGGGTTTGGGTAGAAGAGAAGTTAAATTTACTCCTAGCAGGGGTTTTAATTTCGTGGATTGACGCGAATTCGAGTCGTTCAAAGTTTCTTCTCGCCATTTTCTCTCTCTCTCTGTCTCTATCTCTATCTCTGTCTCTCCTTCCCTCTCTCCAGGTGGGAAAAAAGGGACAGAAGAGAAGGAGAGCAGGGATTCGACGGGGTGATCTCGTAGATTTGTTGATACCGTCGCTAACGTTGGGGAGGGGAAAGGGGGAGGGGGGGGGGGGGGGGGGGGGGGGGGGATGAGGCTCGAAGAGGGCGTATTATACATTTATCGACTTCGGCACAAGTTTAAACCAACCTCGCCCTTATTCTCTCATTCCAACTTAAGAGCCATTGCAAATGGAGAGAGGCGCCGGGAACGGCGAAGGGGGGAGGGGGGAGGGGGGAGGGGGGGGGGGACTAGGGAGAGACAGTTTTGTTTGGAACGCGAGGTTCCGCGCCCTCTGAACCCGAAAATCGTGGGGTGGTTTATCCCCCTGTGGTTTCAGCAATTCACCTCTGATATCGACTGGCTTAATTAGTAATGAAAGACCCCCTCGGAATTTCGATTGGTACCTCGACTCGCCGCTCGCCACGTGAGGGTAGAATATTGAAATTTGTGATATAAAATATCGAAATATGCACAGGCTGATTAAAGTATGGCAAGAATTAGGCCCCCTTCATCCCACAAATTGGTCGATCGAATTCCGATTTTCACGCATAACAACAGCGGTAATTAAAAGAGTGAAGAATTTTTCCGAGTATGAGATGCGAAGCCCGTCAACGTGAACCCCGGGCTCAGAAACTGTATAGAACTGTAGGTAACCTCAATTTTCAGGGACTTCCACCCGTTTTGAAACTCAAAGCCTTTCGGTAGTACTATTCACAGGTCGGGCACAGAGGAAGGGTCAAGTGTGTTCCCGAACGCAAACTCTGATGACCAGCTACTTCTGAGCTGCCTAGGCCTCTGCTTTTGCAGAGATGAAACTTGTGAAGTTGTAACTAACTTAAACCCCCGGGAGAAACAGACGAACGAACTCTGACGTTGGTGAGCTAATTCTCAGCAGACGTGAAACGTTGACCAATTTTGATAAAAAAAAAATCATCAGGTTAAAATTTTGTTTTCCTCCTCTGAGTTTTCCTAGGGTTCTCGGCAATTCCGTTCGAGATCCCGGTCCTCTGGAATTTAGCTAGCCCACTTATACAGAGCTTTTCCATTCCCTACTATACCCCATGGGGTTTGGTACAAGGTATCGAAAAGTCGTTGGAACCCTCGAGGATTCGAATGATACCAATCGTCGATTCACCGGCAGAATTCTTTCCCAGAGTCACAGAAACCCCTGGCTGGAGTTTATTTTCCTGTCTGCCAAACTGAGAGTTAGACTTGCAATTTTTAGCGAAAGAGCGAAAGCGTAGGAAAGTGCTGACTGGAGTTAGTATGGTTTTTATTATTGGAGGAAAAAAAGTATAACAGAAGGCACGAAAGGTGGGAATCTTCTACTCTCGTCTCTGAATCTCCGAGCTGCTTGTAATTACGTAGACGCATATACGGAGTATATGATATTCTGAAAATTCTTCAGTACATCTGTAAAGAGGCCGTCAGCAGCAGGTCGAGTTCAGTTGAGTTGAGTCACGGACGTATAAACACGATGACGTCGAGTAAATAACAAGATGCGGAAGGTACAGGCGGCCGGGAACAAGAGCTTTGACAACTTGTTTGAATTTCTAGCGGGAAATCTCAAAGGAAAATATATTATACCGTTTCACGTTCTATGCCGTTCCCTAGTCTAGCGAAACCTAGTAGCTTTCTGTATCCTTTCAAATTTTTATTCTCCTTTTTTGTAACAAGCTCGCGACTTCTAGAGTGTGATATTCTCGACGTGAACCGAACATTTTCGTCCTGAAATACCACCCTTCGTTTTTTATTCCATGAATTTTCAGATTGCGGCAACGGACTGATCAGTTTTTGATCAGAATGTTCAGGAATTAAATTCAGAACTCGTGATTGAACTACACGATCGAATACGGCGAATTCAAACAGCAGGGCAGATGATGTCTGAGCTTTGACTGTGCAGCCAGACGGAACGATGCTTCCATGAGAAAATTTGGAATGCGTCGTATCCTCCGGTCCTGCAAAGTTCAGTACCTGGTATTCGTCGTCTGTACCTCTGGCAGGAAGAGCAATGATCCTATATAAACTTTGACTCTGTCCTTGTCGGAGTGGGACGGAAGTGGAAGCGAGCAGTGATTGATTATGAGGGTGTCCGGGCTGTGGAATCTGATTGGAAAGCTATCTTTCTCAAGATGTAATGGATTTCTTGTAAGTAAATTGTGCATTCGGACTGCATCAGAAACTACGCTGCTGGAGTTCGAGGGTTGAGCTTTCTCCATACGATTTCAAATTCGCGTTCACGATTTTCCGCTTTTAAACTTGTGCTTAAACCAGCTGCACAAGGTGGCAAAAGAACCTCGTGGCTTGGCTCCGGGCTCGAGGAATTCACAGCCGGAGTAGAAGTAAAGGTAGAGCTAGAGTTAGAGGTGGAGAAAAGTTTTACGGCGCAAGTTCGGGTCGTAGCACGACGTCAACGGCGACGACGATGGTCTACGGCCACGCCATTCGAGGGGCAGCAGAACTTTCCTCATAAATCCGATATTCAAAACACCCTCGAACAATAGGCCACCGAAACTCGCTCCGAATTTAGCTGTAAATGACTCACCCAAAACGACTGGACAACATCCGATCCCTTCAATGACGTTGGCGGCAATTTCCGTTCTCCAATTCGATGAATAGGAATTCCCTTAGGGAGCCACAGCCCATTTTTCATTCTGGAATTTTCCTTTTTCTTTTTTTTCACCGATTTTACCCGCAGAAGATACATTCTTCGGATCCGGACTTATTCTGACGAAAGGAAAAATCATTGTAGAAAATCGTATCAAGAGTGGCAATTCTGTATCGGAATTATATGCAACGAAAAACTTTCCGCCAGCGGGTAGCTAGCTGCTCCAATACGCGGCGCTCACACTATCTACTCGAAGAAACACTTTAACAAAAAGCTTGCAGATATAACGGCGCTTGAGTTCCGGTCAAGTACCTCCAGGCCAAATTGACTCGCCTGTATCCGGTCGGTGTTCGATTACACATACTAGCCTCTTCCGAGAGAGATTCAAAGTGAATTACAAGCTCTTGAAAGAATCTGTAATGGAAGATAGCATTTTTCCCCACTCAAATTTGGGGCTCCGATTAATCAAATTACTGTCAAATGAGAATGAAGCCCCTCAGAATCGACCAAGCGATTCACGTCGACGAATAATTTGAAATCTTAACGTCGCAGAGCTCGAAAGAAGAATCAATAATTCCAAATGAAATTGACCGTTATAGTCGATGAAATCTGAGATCAGAATTAATGGTCGTCCATCAATTGGCGTCCTTTTATAGTCTGCAGGAATTTCTACCTGTAGGAATTCCACTCAGAAAGGACAGAATGCCAAACGTCAAAAATTCCGATGTACAGTTCCCAAGAGGAAGTAGTACGCCGCGTGGTAGCATACGCGGTAGAAATTAAATATTAAAAGATTTCGTGCGCGACCCAGCGAACTTGCTTCCGGGCTTCACCTTTATTTACCACTATAATAATCATAGAATACCGAATCGAGGTTCGATCCTTCATGGACAATCGTTGTTGGCCCCGCTTGGATATGTATTCGTTTTTCCTTCTCCTTTCACGTCTCTTCCTGGCTCTTATCGAAGGGGAATAAAGGAGCACCGCAGGGAATCACGTCTAGGTCAATCGGAGGGTTAATTAGATGCCGAAATTAGACTTTCCACATAATGAAACATGATTTTACTACCGTCATATGTTATCCGCAGGTAGCTCGATCCCCCAGGGTAGCTACCGCGGCTAATATAGCCAGCCACGAACAAACTGGAACACAATTTCAGCGCGCAGTCATCATCAACTAGCAGATAGCATCGCAGCACTGGAATAGCAAATAGAATCACGAATCGAATCAAGCTTTTTCCTCAACGATTATACGATTACTTGCACCAACAAGTAGCGCGCTTGGTTCACCGGGGTGGAATTCGATTCCTTCGCTCTATATCATCAGAGGTTAAAATCAACGGATTTCTCTGCGGAAGGAATCTAGATGGTGAAAACCCGAGTGGAAAAATAAAAGAGTGATCAAACTTGGAAGACATTTCAACGGGTTGGTATAGCAATGCTGCGCAGTATATAATACGTAACTATCGAATCAGAAATCAGAGCCACCGCGGTTTCATGTGGGCAAAAAAAAAAATCGGAGAATGTAAAACCGAGTGCAAAAATGAAGCGTTCATTAACAGTGACCGGCGTTTGAACGAGTTGGTAGTCGTTCCGCTCATTATATTCATCGCTATTCCGTGAGTGTTGGAACTCAACGAATCTCTGTGCACGAAAAATCTGTAGAATGTGAAACTGAGCGAGGGAATAGGGATTATGTGAGCCGGCAGTAGCACCGCCAGCAATGAAGGTAGTGCACAATCTCGGCCGATGATTTTTGGCCTCAGCGGTGGGATAGCTACGTCAAGTTTCAAGATAGAGACGGGCGTCTGAAGGAAATAATCGATCGGAGTTCCGACCAACCTTGCTAAGTGAGGCTCAACGGCCCAGCGGTAATTCCGAGGTGACTGCGGGTGAGACTAATTATTGGGGAGCAGGATGCCGTCGGCCGGGTGTTATAGTCAGAGTACCGACTTTTACGCCCGTTCAGGCTTTTCCAATACCAAGATCTACCGTTCAGAGGAGGGAATAGGGACGTGGCGGCGATGGGTGCACCCATCAATCATCGGAGTTTAGACTCGGACACGTAATTTCCTGGGCATGAATATATTCGACAGGAACCGCGCGCGTCTATTGGCTCCTGGGCAGCTTCTCTAGCCCCATTGGTTCCGCTTATGATTTACGGGTAGAGCTAGCAATCGGTAATACGATTTGATTCGTTGCTGGTACTTTGGCAGAGAAGGGTGCAGCAGGAGCGGGAGCGGGAGCAGGAGCAGGAGCAGCCAGTCGGACAATGAATTATGTGCCGAAAACTGCGCGCGGATGTGTGTCTGCGTGTGCGTGCGAGCCAGACACGGCTGGAGAGTGAAAAATAAATGAAATGAAATAAAACCTAGAGACAGAATAGTCTAGTGCAGCTTTCAAGATCCTCAAAAGCAATTTGTTAACAAAGGCGACTATCAGTGAGTGGGATCTGGGCTCAGGGTACGGGGTTTGGGGTTCGGGGCTTGGGGCTAGAGGCACGCGAGTTGTTGGAACGGAGAAAAAGAGGAAAGCAAATGAAGCCGCGATAGCGTGCAAAGTTGGACTAGAAAACCTCTTCCTCCTCGCTACGTCCCTTTCTGGCCCTGGTATAGGGGCAGTAGTTCCGGGCCCTAATACCACCCTCAGAGTCCTGGTAAATTGGAGCCATTACCACGTTACCGTGATTTTATACCATCACTGGGGACATAATTAGCCGTTTTACCAAACCCGGGTACCTACTACCGTCGCGTCGTTCAACCACTCGACCAGGTCCTCTGCTCCTCAGCCCGGGGAGTGTGAATTAATAAAACGTGATTGCATCTGGCTGAAAGCTAATTTCAAATTCAATAGCTGAGGGACAAACGAGCCCTACGGTCGGGCGTTGGTTAAGGCGTAACTACTTATCTCCGTGGCGTGTTACGCGAATGCAATAAGCAAACCGTAATAAGAAAACTCGATTCCAGATTACTACGACGAAGAAAACCTCCGAGGCAACGGAAAGAAAAATAGATGAACACATCGTCATTACGGACTGATTGAACTCGACAGCCGAGCATTCCGGTATGCGGAGAATAATCGAGGGACAGAGGGTGCGAATTGTTGAATAAAATTGGCTATGCTCCGCGAACCGTGGTGTGTGATTCTCGAATGTAAGAACTTTTCCTTCTAGTTAGATATCTGTTCAACTTATCAATTAACGGATTGAATTTGGCTCTTTGATTCTCCTCATAATGCTGGCGTTCGCAATTCCCTTGAATATAAATATCAATGGATAATAATCCACCCCCGGAGGTTGAGGGTTGTCGAATGATCCGAGAGACAAGCGTACAGGTATAAATCTGGCCGGAGAGTAAGCATGTAGAACGGGGATAGCGTCGGGGCTAGGAAGACTATTAAAAAGACAACAATGGGATGAGCCAGTAGACGACAATGATACAAACTGTCGGCTTACACTCCCCGCGGTGTTCCGTTCGCTTTATTATTTATAGCCCGAGCTTTATGCGAACACGTAACCGTATTCCCCGTTTCCTACATTCCCATAGTGTCGCAGCAGCATTATAAACCAGTTAGGGATCGTTTCGGGTGGTTTCTGTTCTATCGACCTCACTTCGGCCTCTAACTTACACCATGTACGTGGCCGAACGGACGGACATTCGCATAAATCGTACTTCCGGATACGTACTCGGCGCAATTCAACGAGAAAACTGTCAAACAAATTACACCGGGACTCTAGTTATGAGCTAATTGATGAACAATTCTGTAGGCCATAGCAGAGAGAATTTCCATGATCATTCAGGCAGGGAGCTAGCGGAGCCTTGACTGAGCCTGACTCGGCCGAGATGTTGGCGGCGGGGGCGCAGGGATTTATGCAAAACGTCAACCGCTAGGACATCCCTGAGCTTAGTTTAATTGGACGCTCGGAACACGAGAAATATTGTGCACAGTTTGAGAGACGGCTCGGTCTGTGGAAGCAAGAGTTTGCACGAGGAAGACGAGAGGAGGCGCCCGATAACACCTGAAGAGACATTTAAGTTTTTAAACAGCGAGCAGCAGCTTATCTCGACCTTTCAGGAGCGACCCTTTCCTCCGCACCCTTCTCCTTCCTCTTCGACTGCAGTAAGCTGCGGTTAATTTCCAACGAAACTTACCGTGGGTATCGCAAGAGATAGAATTACCAATTCAATGTTATTACCGCGCATTATTAATAATCTAGAAAAGTGAAAACTACGCCCCTATTCATTCATGCAAGCCTAGTATCATCCCCCAACATCTCACCCTCGATTACGAGCACGTTTCGTATGATTTGTGACCGTCCGCCATCCAGCACTGAATTGACCGCTTGCGTGTCATCGTAATTCAATTGGACGCCTCTGACACACAATGCTTTAAGGCTTTGCTGGCTACGGCGATGACCATTGATCGAGACATCGCCTAAGAAATTCGAAAATTCATGTTCATTCGGAGAATGATTCTTTCGTGAAAAGGACAATTCCGTTTTCTCGTTTCATATGTATACTCTGCAGGAGACGAAGCCGTGCAATCAGATGGAGGAATAGTTTCTACTCAACTTCTGAGCTTTTTTGTGACTATCTTTCGAATTTTCAAACACGACAGTGACCGCATATGAGGAAGTGGTCCGTCCATCGTAGCGAGCGGAATTACGTTTCCGTGCACAATCAGCAAAATATAAAGGATATTAGGAAATTGAAATCTACGTATAATACTTTTATCCAAACGAAGAAGGATATTGATCACCTCGGCGAAGCAAAGTACAAATGTTTGTTTAGGGTGTGACTCACCCTTCTCCATCCGACTACCTCTCTCTGTCTTTCTCTGCCTGTCTCTGTCTCTCCCAGCCTTACTTGCCCCGTCTGGAAACCTCCCTAAAGGCTGTCTGTATCACGGGATTGTACATCCTCGACTCTGCAGGTTGGCAGCAACAAGGTCATTCCCAAGGTCCGCATACATACATACCTACCACCGAAGACCATACCGTAGGCCTCAGCTGAGATCCCATAGGTAGAGAGAATCCCGGTTGTACTAAGTGGTTGCCGAGGCTTTCCAGGGTCTCGGAACGAGGGGGGTGAGTTGAACCGAGCGAACGTACGCCCAGGGGTACTGTACGGGGTGGCCAAATGGAAATGGGTGAGTTCTGGAAAACGTGTATGAAATCTGATCTCTCCGGTAAATTTCGTCGACAGCAGCCCCCGCGATGACGAGTATATTTGTTAAATTAATACGAAACTCTTTTCGCTTCAGCCGTTTTTCATCCCTCTAACGACTTTCCAACGGGAGCTCGTCCCTCGGCAAGGGAGTGACACATTCTTTATCTCGAAACGTCCCATCGAAGCTTTAATTTTCTAATTTTTGAGGAAGAAAAAAGATTGGTATTTCCGTCTGGCCACCTTGTATATATAGGAAATTGTATTTCTATGTATTCACAAAGGGACAAATACGTTCGCAGTAGTAGCAGGGTATCTGCGAGCATGAGTTGAATACTAACAATAAGACGTCTTACCTGTATATTCCACCTCGCCGTGGTCGTTCTCCAGAGGACTTTGAGGGTGGCTCGGTATTATCTTCTGTCAATATTTAATCGACTAAAACCTCCCCTTCGCCAAGAAATGTAACTCGATCGATGCTCGCCCAAATTCAAGCAATTATATTCTAGTCTTATTTAGCCAGGATATGAATGTATACAGTATCGTCGATGCGAAATATTTTTTGCTCCGTATCATCCACTTCGTGTAGACAGATATATGTTAGTAAATATAAGGTCTAGACGCGTTTAGAGCGTCCCTAGCGAGGCGGGCGTATTATTAACCTTGATATCCTTGACGGAGGTCAGGTGAGAGATAGAAAAGCGAGAAAAAAAACTCGCGAATTACCAACTTTCCTGTGCCATGCACTTTTTTCGCGAAATCTGCAACGGTCCCGAAAAATGGGAACGGAAATTCGAATGACGATAATATTCTGTTGATTCGTACGATGAGACTCACATTATTTGGAATTGTTAACGATACGCCGCAAAGAGTTCGGGGCTCGGTATACCCATTTTCATTTGCTCATCCGGATCCTCCCCCGAAGTGAGACAACGACGCCAACGGGCTTACGTCAATTCTAATGAAACTCGCGCGCTCAGGGAGCGGAGTGTGCGTGGAGAGAAGACTACTGCTCGTAGAGAGTTGGGAGTAATGAATCGAGAATTTCCGTGACAGAAAATACTGAGAGAAACGGAAGATGAGGGCAGGATATGCGTTCGGTAATACCGTTGATTTTACTCATTTGATTATTACCGGGAAAAGCAGGTCTCTGAGAGGGTGAAAACTACGGCTCGTCCAATTTGTTCCCTTTTTTCTTCAGAGCTTCTGATTCTCCTCTTGCTCCGTTTCGCTCAGAGCAAAATAAAAACTGTGCGATACATGAAAACTTCGGGGAGAAGGAGATAGAGAATGAGAATGGAAAATGGAAAGAGACCTTCCTTAATATTCATTGCATGGTCTATCCCTGGCTCTAGAAAGACACAAAATGGGAAGAGGCGTACCTTGGAGCTTGCAACAGACAATTGTTTCGCCAGGAAATACTCCGGTATTACTTTGCTAGCTAGAAGTGGCGTGCAGCATGTTGCCGTGGCGTGACTTCCGGCGAAGGCGCTGAGCTCCGGAAACCAATCGTAACCTCCTACAACGATATATGTGCATATATACCTATATAATACATACATAGTTGGAAGAAATTTGTATCTATATGTAGTCGCCCTGTATACATGTGTGTATATATATATATATAATATATATAGTATATAGACGCATGAAAATCAACTTCGGGCTAGTGTAATAGGATCATCATTGCATGGGAGAGAAATTATTCACGAACTATACCAAACGCTATCATTGCATTGGTAAATTGATCGCTTTTGCATAACTAATGGATTCGAAAATGTCAAACATCCCGATAACGCGTGATGGTGATAATTTCGTGATAGCAAAGCTCGACAAGCTCTCTAAGTTGGTGAATTGAAAATTTTGCGTCCCGCTCGAAACTCAACTCTGTTTTTTTTTTTTTTTCTTCTCAAATATCAGAACCCGTAGGGAGAAAAATTTGTCCGGAGAATTTCCGGCTAGTCTTCTCGTGCACATTTCTCGTTTTTTTGAAACGAAGAAAAGGATTTTCAGAAACTTGCGAGTGCCTCTTATCTTCCTTTCCGAGATTTACTTTTCAGAGCATACTTTTCTTTCGTATTTAATCTATGAAATTTTTGAAGGTAAAATTATTCACTTCCGCCTATTTTGCGCGAATCGGAAAATTAAGTAACTACCAGCTGACGAATCGTGGAACTTCTTACTTCAGATTGAATTCATCGATCGAACAAACTTATGAGGAGTACAAAGTTTCAGATTAACAAGATAGAAAGACGCATCAGTTTTTCTATCCAGTTCAGAAATGTATGTATACGTATACATACAAGATATCATGGGGTCGTGGCGAAACTAGAAAACTTAATTAATAGAACTAGCGAATACCACGAGTGAGCGTAGACTTCGTGGGGAAAACAAAGCAATCTCGTATCGCAGCGTCTCAATTACGAAAGTGTAATTATCAGGGTTTATAGTAGGTTGTACAGGTGGATTAAGCACGAAGGTGTTTTCCAGGTCGTAGGACTGCAACATGCATTAAACGTAAGGGGTTGCATTTCCTTCGCAATATACGTATAAATCTCTAGAGCAAGAGAAAAATAGAAAACGAAAAAGTAGCCAGAGAAAAGGACAATTTTCCAGTTTCTGTAATATTTCGTGAATTGGTCTACTTGCGCCGAAGGGGCGGTTGAATTTCGACCAATATTTTGTTTACCCATCATAAAAATTTTTTCGCAAGATACCAATTATCATAATTGTTCGAAAAAATGTATCGATCGAAGCGTTCGCCTGGATCGTTCGGTTTCCTTCATAATTATACCCTAGTAAATTCAAAAGATCAATGTGCAAGCTGCGCGTCACGTGCTCTCTGAGATTCGGTTGAGTCAAGCTTAAGCTCATTACGTACTCTCGGTGGTTGAGTAAATCTATTTCAGTTTCAGCACTAGAATTCAATTACGTGATACGCGTAGCACGTAACTCAAAGGAGACCGACGTTCAGGTGGACGTGCGAATCTCCGAAGCTTCGGAATTTTTGAATTACCAAATTCCCGTATCTTTAAGTGGTTCAACTTGCGAAATTTTCGTATCTTCAAGTTTCCCCGACTGTTGAGTTTTCGTTTGTGTAAATCTTTAATGATCCGTGAATACGAAATTTTTAGTTGGCATTTCTCAAAGCTTAGCTATCGTCGTTCCATTCGATAAACCATCATCGAGAATTATTCAAACGAACGAGTCAATAACGAACAAATTGGTCGGCGACGATCACGATCACGACGAAATGAGAGTATTCATTTTCAAGCGGAAAAAAACCCGTGAGGCTAGCTCACGTGCGTTTGGAGAAAGACTCAATCCACCGCGAAAAAAAACGGTTGTATGTACTTTCCCAGTTCAATTAAACGCGTCGTTTTTACAGCCTAGCCGCTTGCGTTACGTTTGCGACAAAGCCAGTCGTAGACACTCGATTTGCAAGTCGTCCGTGAATGGCACGAGTTTGCAGATCGAGGAAGATCAAAAGTTGAGTTATTTTCCCGTCGCATTTGCCACGAAGTGTGAAAGTGTGAAAAAATTGAAATGGATGCTCCAAGCCATTTACTCGCTCGATAACGTCAAAGGACACGAATGTTGAAGATTCCGGAGATTTGCCTATTCAGCTATGTAACACCGACTCGACGTATCCGAAGCTCTCACGTTATCCATTTTATATTTACGCATTTGTACGCAAAAATGAGAAAACGGAACGTTATAAAGTTCCCAAAACTGAGATGAAGATATACTCGGGCATCGAATTTGAGATCGGATTCACTTACTGTCACCGGAAAAACTCCTGGAAATTCGATTATCTTTTTCAATTCTTATCGTTCCGAGGAAACGGGGTACGGAACAAATTTCTAATTTAGAAAAAAAAAAACAAAGAAAATTTCAAAAAATTCTCGCTCGAACCTTTCCTCGACATATCAAACGAACAACTGATGTTTACTCCTATTCGAAGTATACTTTTCTCACCCCGAGGATAGGTAGACAACGTCGATATTCCGCATCCCCCAAATACGCGAAAATATCGTCAGGTACATCATATACCTACCGAATCGTTAGGTAAAAGTATAATATACCGTGTACTTTTTCGCTTATCATTCCCACAATGTTTACCTCCTTGAAACTAAAATGAAATGCCTCAAATTCTACCCCTCGTCGTATCAGATATTCGACTACCGCCTACACCCACGTGACATCGTGGAAAAGAGGGGAACCCTTGTGATCGATGACGTCACGGAACACCCCGCTGTTCGACCGATCAGTTTGTTTTTTTCTCTATTCTCCCGCGCTCTCCCCTTTCTCTATCGTTTGGTCTACAGATTCTCTATGTTTCCATTTTTCAGTTTTCGTTACACGCGTATCTCCCTGTTTCTTTTTCTTTCTCCTTCCGTGTTCGGTCGGTACTCTTTCACCCCGACGACGCAAGCGTCTCGTGGTCCCAGCGGGCCCGAGTCTCTCGAACTCAGTCCTCGTGTTTCTGAACATATAGGTATATACCCAGGGGATAACGCGGGTCGAGGGCGTCGTTACGGCGGTTAAAAATCTCTTCAAAAATGCAGCAAAAATTCACCGATTTTTATTTCAAATATCCAAACTATCGTTTCGTCGATATCGTGAATTGTAATCTTTCTCGCTAAGTAGAGAGATGTTTCTCGCTTCGTCTTTTTCTTCTTTCCTTACGTTTCGTTTTTGGCTTCTTCCTGTTTTCGGTCAAATATCGCCACGGATCTATCATGTATATATACATATCATTCTCGTTTATTATCGTCAAAAATTTTCTCCTCTTGTATGCGGATGTATTAGATATTTCTTATTAGCAATACGAACGGCGCCCCTCTCTGCCCATAACCTCACCCTCTGCGTTATACCTACCCTGTATAAATTTACCACCGTGATATTTGACACAGGTTTGATTCGCTTTCGTATCATTTATCAATGTTCACGGATTTCCCTGCGTGTGCGTGCGTTGGCGCACGTTTTGTGTTTTCGCGTTTTTTTGTTGTCCCGTTTTTTACCGTTCGCTTTTTCCATTTCTGTAATTTTTTTTTTTTTCTTTTTTGGTTCATTTTTTTTATTTTCTCTCATTTTTCACTCCCTCGAGATTTGTGGTCAGAAGTGGGATACGTAGGCGGGGGGTCCGCCTACGAAAAGATGGAAGGAAAAAAAAATCGCGCATTCACACAAACGAAACGACAGACGTCACTGTTTCTTTTTTTTTTTTTTCTTCTTCTTCTTTCTATCAGAACAAGAATTTATGCTGGAACGGTAGAAAAAATATTTGTTCGAAGGGAAATCGGAATCTGACTCATGAATTTCTCTGGCTGGCTGAGTATCTTGGTCTCGATTCCTGACTATTCGACGTCGTGAATTTGCAAATGAATATATCTATACTCATCGTCGTGGACTCTTGTAAAAATTGACAAAATGTGACCGATAACGTGAACCTCTAGAGGAGCGAGGCCGTCTCGTAGTGTCTACTTCTGGACTTTTTTTTTATCTCTCTATGCTCTCTTTTGTCTCACCTTCTAATTTTCTTCTCACGTCTTCCTTCTCCCGTATTTTTTGCCTCCCCTCTGCACGTCCCACTTTTCTTTCGAATGAAGAAGGGCTGAAAAGAGAGAGAGAAAGTGAAATGAGAAGTAAGAAAAAAAAACAGGAAAACCCGAGAAAACAATAAGAAAAAGCAAACTCTCGAGACCAAGCCATCCCAATTGCGTACCCTGCGCATCCTACCGGAGCTACAGTTAATTTTTTTAAACTCTTCCCGTAGGAATTCCTCGACTAATTTTTGAACCCCCCCCCCCAGCCACCCCCAGATTCATGCCACGATACGTACGAGCGAAAAAAAATTCTTTCCGAAACTTGTATGTTTGTCCCGAGAATCGAATTTGTTTATCGACGGTGTATTATAGTCTCGAATTCACGCGAGGAAGTGACACGAGCGGAAAAACGCGGCCACGGTAAAAGTGAAAATTCACGGTTTCTATTCAAGCTATAAAATTGAGGCTAGTTTGTAGCTGAGACCCGGTTGTTCTCGAACTTTACGATTTCTCGATTCTGAATTCAACGATTTTGTTCAAAATGTAGCCTAAAAATCGTTTCGATGAACAGACGAGGCGGTCCACCCGATTCTTCCACAAGAGGAATCAGGTTCGCCGGGATTTTCGAAAATATGTAACTTCTCCGCCCCGCAGGACACCTCACCGATACGTAACAACCCATAGAGGTACCACGCGTGAGAAAATAATTTTCAATTTTTAAGGACGCAAAATTTCATCCTTCGCGTCGAGTCCCCGACGAAAATGAATAATTAAACAAGAAACTCGAATACTGAATAGAATTTCATTAATATCAAAAGTTTCGCTATATATCTAATGTATATACATACCCTATATATACGTGATATATACTCGAAGGGGAAGGTGAAAGTGTACTCTCCTAAGAGTAAGTAAACGGAAGAATTGAAAGTAAACGAAAGTGAAGTATGTATATGTATTCACATATATATATATTTATATAAGTTATATATATATATATATATATATATATATATGTACTACATCCCCCGATACCACCTTATACCCGCCAAGTATAAACGTTGCGTACAAAACTTTCAGTCGAAAGTTTTTCCCTGGGAAGAAACACCGGGTGTGTTTTGCGGTGGAATGCCTACGATAATAAATTCCAAAAAAATATACAGCCAGACAGCATCCCATACCCTGCGTATGCATATAGTATTATAGGTACAGTAAATAATACAAATATTGTTTTATACATTCATACGTAAAAATTTTACTCCCTTATCTCGCTATATTTTTTTCGTTCGCTTTATTCCCGCTACGGTTCGTTTCTTACTTTTTATTGGATCCATCTTTTTCTCCTTCTTCGATGAGCCTCTAGCCCCCCCCCCCCCCCCCCCCCCCCCAGCACTCGCTCCATTCGGTTATACGTAACCAATAAATATGAGAAACAGGTTCAATTTCAATGTCTGAAATGACAGGCATTTTCTTTAGAGTATCCGTATACTCGGGTATCTACATATATTCCAAACATCTGTAACTGCTCTTTCGAATCTTCATTTTCTTTCTTCCTTTGTCTCCATATTTCTTTCAACCCCCTATGAAAATCATCCCGCGTTTCATCCGGCGAAATAAACAGCTGGGAGCGGAACACGAGATCTGGAGGTGTGCCGAAAACTCGGCCGTCGAACGGGTTATAAGAATTGAATACTGCTTCTGGGTTTTGTATTCTCGCTTTTCTCTTTCAATTTTCTAGCCCTTTCGCGTGATGATACGTAGTTCGGAAACTGGAGTGAAGTTCTGCGAGCTTTGGGGGCGGGGTGGCAATCGTCGATTAATATAATAATGGAAATTAGTGACACGTATATACATCTTCACATACGGAACGTAAGGTGACGAAATAAGTAAGTTAGTTGGGTGTGATTTGAGCGAAAGGCTCTGGTACATACAATATATATCTGATATATATCTCTATATATATACACACATGTAATAAGGGTATGTTACATTATAAGTGCTTAATTAATTTCTGCATACTCTAATAAAACCTGCATGCATGAATTATTCATAATTATGCAAAAGCGAGCCAACCAACTGCCCCCCCCCCCTCCGCCCCCACCTTTTTCCCCTGTGCCCCCCTCTTCGCTTCTCCCCGCAGACTCCCCGGGGATGATGACGCGACACGCGTTTACAAATGAATCGAGGTCGAACGCAATGCATAAATATCGGGTATGGCTTCGCGTTGCAGTGTACGCTGCAGTTTGCCGTGAAATTGATCATACTTCGGGATATCTAGCGAGCGAAGTGAACAAAGATCCAGAGTTGGCTCGCCGAATCCCTGCCCCTCGGACGTGAAGAAGAGAAAAAGAAAACGAAATTCGGTCCAATTACTGATTTCAGAAATAAGTGAAAAACGATCGAATCTCCGAAGCGGATACGATTTGTATCGAGGAATTTTGTATCGAGCCGGACACAAAAGCTGCGACGTCTACTTACGTCTGGAAAACACGTTTCCTACAGTGCAGCCGCATGAAAAAATCTACAACCGGTTGAAAAAATTTGTAAAAAATCGCTAAGAATATCTGTATTTTCGAGACAAGCTAGAAAAGAGAGAGGAGAGCTTGAGAATGTGAACAAAAACCGGTTGGAGAGCTTGTTCATTCTCTTTCGACACGATCTGTCAAACTCTATCCTGAAAATTTTATTCGCCCGAGTTATCGTGGTTTCGGTCCTCTCAGAAAAATGTTCAATCGAGATCTCATCGACGTGGGTAACCCCGATTGTCCGGCGAAGCTTCTGCAACAAGAAAAACGGAAGTTCCGAAACTACGAACCATGATTTTTTTTTCTTCTCATCTTCTCAAATACGTGTACAAGTTTCCTCGTATAATCGAAATCGGTACTAATATTCGCCGTAATATGTGAAATCGGCGCGAAGTGGAAATGACGAGGAAGAGTTACGGGAGGAAATTGGAAATTGAAGACAGTTGGAATGTGAAATCTGGTACGTTGTAACGCAGCGGGTAGATAAGTACTTAATACGTGAGTCGCTACTGAAAATCCGTCATCATCTCCGTTGTGCGGATTAAATTCCTGACCCCCGTAGTTTGTACGTACATTATAAGTACTACGGAACGCGGATCACGGCGTGTGTGCACGTATGCATGCACGTACATACGTGCAATGAAACGATCGCGCGCCGCGCGTCGATATATATATATCCTGTATACACACGAAGTACGAACACACGCCCGCGCCAGGATCCGGTATACGCGCGCTCTCACGAGTGTATTCCCGAGCTGCGTGGCACGTGTCAGAAAGTTATTGATCGAAATTTGGACGGGAATGGGTTAGGCTAGCGGTGTCGAACGTTGCAAACATCTGGCGTTCCCCGTTTCCGTCAAAACTATCCAATCCAAAAAATTATAACAGCAAAATACCAAAAATTAGCAAACCCCCGAAAGAGGTATCGGGTTGAATAAAAATAGCTCGCATTATCGTGACATCGGGATTTGAAGTGACCGAATAAATCGTTGAACTGCGTACGAAAATAGGTAAGACTTGTCGCGGCCGAGAAACGTATATTTTACCTGTCAGGGTTCAAATGTATGTTTTACAAACGTACATATTGTGCCTATTCTAGTACGTCAATGTCTGTTGCGGAAGGAGACCGCGACAAAAATTTCACGAGGAGCGAAAAAGCTCACCGTTAATTGTACTTCGAAAGATTTTTTTCTCTTTTTTCTATTCACTTTACTTCTCGTTCACAGCAAATTTGTTTTTTTGTTTTTTCCTTTTTTTTCTTCGCTAAATTTCTTCCGAAATTCTGTGACTTAGCGAGACGAGGGGCAAGAAATTTTCTTCGTCGAAATACCGGACCCGCGAACTGGGGTAAGCGGAAAAAGAGAAGAGAAAACGTACAAAGATAAAAAGAAAAGCAAAAAAAGAAAAAAACAACAGAGATGAGAATGTAAAAGGAGGTGAAAGGAGCCCGTTGAAGTTTTACTCGTCCCTCAAGAAGATGGGGGTAGCTTGTAAAGGGGGTTAAGATGAGCGTGCAGTGTGAAGAGGCGCGAATAAAAATGAGAATAAGAATGAGAATGAGAATAAGAATAAGAATAAGAATACGAATAACGAACGAACCGAGGAAAATGAGGAGAAAGAAGAAGAAGAAGAAGAAGTAGAAGTAGAAGACGACGCAAAGGGAGGAGGAGAAAAAGGAAAGAAAGAAAAAAAGAAACAGAAAGGAAGAAACGCTTTTATTTCCGTGTCATGGCGAGGTAGTAGGCATCTCTTTGGGGGCTCTCGAGTGTCTAGTAGGGGTGGAAAGTAACTACACGATGCGCGGTGGTCGTGCTCGAGTGTTGCTTCGAGGTGGTGGGGAAAAAAGAGCGGCGGGTAAAAAAAAGATAGAAAACTGTGGAAAAAACGGAAAGAAACGGAAATAAAAGGAGAAAAAAAAGAAAGGGGGGGGGGGGGGGGAAGAAACATTAAAGAACAAAAGATCACGAGACCGCGAATTTCGCAGTGGCACATGCTAACGATCGAAAAATAGCGAGCCCACGATTGTGCGGATTCGCGACCCTCAGCCTCGGTAGTGAGGCAAAGCTCTGGAAACTGGCAGCTGACGTTGAGCGTGGAGTTGATCGTCAAAATAATATAATGGTTTTGATTAATTACTCAGTTACCACCCACCACCTGGCTGGTCCACGTTTCTCGCCCAACCGAGACTCGCGACGCAGGAGGCAGGGGGAGGGGGCGAAACGCTGAGCTTTTCTTATTCTCTTCCTTTGGAGAAGAAAACTCAACCCCCGTCTATACACATCCGAGAAAATGAAGGAGAATAAGGATGAGGAAGAGAAGGAGGAGGAGAGGAGGAGGAAAAGAAGAAGAAGAAGAAGAAGAAGGAGAAAAATAAAACGGAGGGTGAAAGAATGACGCAGAATTTTCTACGAGGAGTAAGAAAGGGAGGGCGACGGGGATGAGAAGGGGTGAAGATCACCGAAGACAGCTATTTTTCATCCCCTTTGCCATATGATGGACCCTGCGAACCCATATCGATCAGGTTCATCTTATTTTTCTTCCCTTTCCTCGGGTTTTATCCTCCTCAAAATATTCGCCGAGGTCCTCATGCAGGTTGTCACTATCGGTTGAGTCGATAAAAACAATGTAGAGGGGGAGAGAGAACAAAAAATTGACAAAAACCAAAGAGGCACGAAGGTAGAAAAATTGGAGCGAGGTGAATATATTCTTTACCCCCTTTTTCTTGATAGAAGTGTACGCAGGTCGTTAATTTCTTTTTCTTTGTTCTTCCCACGTCGTCTCCCTCTTTTCGCATCGAATATTATAGTTCTGATAACGTTTACCGCTTTTCCCAGTCTATACCTACCTACCGTTTGATCGAAGATTTATTGGAATTGAAGTCTCCGTTCAGATTCGTACGAGTAATTTTATTGATCCGAATGCACTCAGAAAAGCCGATTCGTGCTTTTTGAAAAAAAAAATGTAAAACTCTCTTCTTGGTATTCATTTTGCTATCCAGGTGTCCGATCGTGCGAGAAAATGGTCGATTCGTTTAGGTTGGGATTTCGCGGGTTTTTACCGGGGTTCCAGCTCCCTCGAGGAAAACAGGATCGAAAGTGATTTCGAAAATATTCGACGCTCTGAAACTGGGGCGTAGAATCGTTGAAACTTTTTCAACCGTTCGCATACCATGCAGGGAATAGGGCGAAAGATTTTCACCTACGTATCCGCAGCTGATTCGCTCCTTCTATATTGTCAGGGAAAAACTATCGAAAACTTGTATTTTCTTCTTTCGTTTTTCTTCAATTTTCCGGCTTTTTTCATTCAGGACGAGGGAGATCGTAGCGAAATACTCGCTAACTAATCTATACCTGTACCGTAATGCCGAAAGCTTTTATCAAAACAGGAGTAGTCCACTAGTAGTTAGAATTTCTCGAGAGAACTCTGCTGAAGCGTATGCACGAAACAGATACGTTAAACTCTTTGCCGTCCAACTATTCAATTGGAACGACGGAAAACTTGGCGAATGTTTGAACCAAAGACACTTTCTCTGAGTAAATTTCATTGGCAATCCGGGACTCCGATCCGGCTCGAAGGACCACCACAATGTTTGTTCGGTGGATTCCCGTGTTGAATAAATCCTGAGACACTGTTTCAAACTTCTGACAGATATTCTAATAGCATGATGATGAAATTTCGCGAATCTAAGATAAAAATGGTTATCGCGAACGAAATTGCGACAGCTGTTAGTGACGTGAAAGTACAAGTTATGGTGGTATGATAACGAAACTCATGTAGAGTTCGGAGAGCTGTCAGCCGGAGTCGAGTCTCCGAAGCATCTCGGGAGAAATGCATTCGATTTTACATGCTATTGTTTTCGGAGTGCTCTTCGGCAGTGGCTCTTCGGCGGGGTATTCTACCAGACGTGAGAATCATGAATCATGTTGACCGTTGCAAGTTGTAAAAAATGTTCAGGCACGGAGAGGCAGAGTCGGGGATTCACGATCAAATTCACTGACAAGAGAAAATTTGTTTGGTTCGAACATTCAGCAAGTTTTTCGTCATTTCGAGCGAATATTTAGACTAATAAATAGTTTGGCATGTGATCTGTTTCGTTCGCACGCTCCGACAAACTCTGCAGAGGGGGTATTGTCCGCGGGAGGAAGAGAAACGTCGTCGCCCGCGGTCCGGCGCTTCTTCGTCGCCGTCACGCGGGGAAAACTTGCCCCACCGAAATTTTCGAGCATCGAAAAATTTCGTGTAATTCGGCAAATTTTCATCCGAAGCCCGTTGTAATACGCTGAAAATTCTTCGCCCACAAATCGAGACGGATTTCAACGGTTCTGTTCGTTCAGTTTCCCGTTTTCGACGCGAAGATGTGAAAAAAAACGTCATTGCATCTGATTCACCCGAAACCTCGTATACTTCGATATCGTCGGGGGTTCTTCTCTAGGAAAATGATTCGGAAAATCGTCGGTTCCATTCCAGTCCAAATATTGAGGGTTGAAGTTTAATTTAACGACGAATGATCTGTCGAAAATTTCGAATTACTTTCGAACACTTGTTGAAGTGTATTATTTGACCTGCAGTGAATTTGGACCGGGAGATATACATGAAATTTGCACGATCGATCTCACGAAAGTAGTAACGAGGCATTTTTTATTGTAGGACACAGCGCCCACCTACCTCCTCTGGCATGGGATACAGATATGGGTTTGAATGTGAAATAAATTTACTCGAAAAAGGTTATCTCCGATCGTTCGATTTGGAGAAGAGTCGAGGTAGGTGAATACAGCGAAGCTCGAAAGATTTTCCATCGGGAAGAAAAGCAGGAGAGAAAAAGGTAGGGAAAAAACAATACAGATTTCCTAAACTGCCCGGAGGGTTTATTTATTTTTTTTTTTTTCGGCTTTTACGAGTGCAGCAGTTTATTTTAGAGTGTAGAATAACTTTACCCCACATCTCGATTAGATTTCGTCAAGGAGAACATACCCAGGGTTTTACTCGAAGTTTCAAACGTGGAATAAGAATGTTTCTCCTGAACCCTGAATCGACCCACAAGCCGATACATAAATATGATAAATACGCGGTCGTTTTGTTTTACATGATTTTATCATTTCTTTCATTTTTCCCGTCTCCCTTGCCCCACAGATTTTCACGTCGGCGGTATCCGAAGACCGGCCGAAAAGTGAGACGATAAATATTTACTCGAGTAAACAAGTTTTCCCGGTAAATTTACACCGATCACGCGGAAAGAGAATGGAGAGAAACATTAAACTTGCGTGAAATCTCTTCCGCTTTTGCGAACCGTGAACTAAAAATCTTGAAAAATACCGCTCAACGCCGGAGAAACGGATTCGAAAAATCGTTAAAAATCGGAAAAATGTTTGTCAAAAACAACTGCCTGATCGAATAACGAAAAAAGAACAAAAAAACAATAATGGAACATAAAATTACCGAAAAGTGTACGACACACATTGCGTAAAGGTGAACCTGACATGCGAACAATTTTTCACCCTGAGATAGACGGACATTACGAAAACATGGTATGCAAATAGAAAGAAGATGAAAATTTCTCCGCGATATAACATTTCCCTTGTATTATAACACGCATTGAAATACATAGGTCTATACCGAATAAATGAAAATGTCTCTCTAAGGTTCGGAGTAGATAGTGAAAGAGAACCAACGAAAGAGGCGAGGGAAGAGGGAAAAAAGAAACAGGTAGCGAGAGAGATAAAAAGTGGTTTTTCGTTATAGCCAGTAATTTTTCACCGCGTCATAAACCGTCAACGAACTAGCTCTGCGAAATAAATGTGACACTTTTTTACGTTCTGCTCAGGTTTTTCTTTTTTCTCTTTTTTTTTTTGTCTCTCTTGTTCATCGTTTTCTCTCTCTCTCTCTTTTTTTTTTTTTTTTTTTTGTTTTTTGTCCTCCTTCTCTCCTCCTCGGGCTCGAGCCCCGCATGTCCTCTCAGTTTTCAATGTTTCGCAAGAGGCGCGGCGACGCCGGCGGCGCAGAAGGGTGCGGGGTTCGCTTAATCAGCTTATTTGGCTGAATTTTAATTTCGTGATATACGACTGACGCCGCTCGCTGACGCCGCGCCGCGCCGCGCCGCGCCGCGTTCTGCTAATGACCGACGAATATGTATATATATTATATGGAACGGGAAAGTCCGTTTCAATCGGGGCAACTTCTGACCCCGAAACCCTTTCGCTGTTTCTTTATCGCAATTCGTTATAATATTCGTCAGAGTGACAGAAACGTTTCTGTTATTACATATATAATGTGACCTAGGAAATTGATCAGTAGATGGCAGGCGCGTGTAGGTATTGGTTTTCAAAAATATGGGATCTTCACGTTTCTTACTTTCCTTCTTACTCCTGTGTTCTTGTCTTTTCTTGTCGTTTCTTGTTCTTTCTCTCTCTCTCTCTCGTTATTTCGTCGGGATGAAAATTTGGATTAAAACCGCCCCAGGGAAGGAGACGAGACTGTATATATGCTGACGCGCGCAGGGAGACTAGAAGAGGAGAAAGTAAAAGGGGAGGGGGGAGAAAAAAAGAGGTAGAAACAACGGAGAGAGAAAAAAATGAGAAACATCCCTGTACCTCTACTGCCTGGCATTTTGGGGCGCAAAAAAAAAAACAAAAAAACAAAAAAAACAAAAAGGACATAAAACAGAAACCGAGAGCGAACATTTTTCCCTTATTCTTTTGTTTCTCAAAATTCTTCAACGTCGCAAAGCTTCCGTTTCGTCCAACTCTTGCAAGTTTCCATCTCGATTTAATTCTCTGTGGGATCGGTCCCACTACTACTACTAAGGGAGTGAAATTTAATTTTGCAAGCTGAGAGGAAAAGATGAAAAAAACAACTGTAACTGGAATCATAACTGAAACCGAATGGTTGAATTCCTGAATAAGAAAATTCGAAAAATCACTAATTGCTACGTGGCTTTGGTGTTTCTTGTTTTCTGGGTCACTATATATACCGCTTTGTTCCAGTGTAACGAAAACAAGATTCGAACCTACGTTCGTTAAAAGAGAAGAATGAAGGAAAAAGGTATGAAAGAGCAGGTATATCCGGTTGTTCGATTGATAAGCCGGGTTCCTTTTAAAGGTGTATATATATATATATGAGAAAAAGCTGCGAGAGTAGAGTATAATATAATAGGCTCCTTCCAATTTCCGGGCAACTGTGGAAGCTCACTTTCGCGGCAAAGGCGATGACGACGAAACGAGGAGAGAGAGAGAGGCGGTAGAAAGAGAACAGAAAATAGAGAATAGAAAAAAGAAAAGAAGGAGAAACGAAAAGAAGAAAAAAGGAGAGTCAAAAGTCGAAAAGAATAAGATGGACTCGATCTCCGGAATTCCTTTGGAACGTAGAACGAGACTAACGCGTTCCCGTGAGTCAAAGCTGTTGAAAAGTATAGGAGAGATAGAGTAAGAGTGAGGAAAGAGAAGAGGAAAGGGAAAAACGGAAAATGAACGAAAAAAATACGTCGTATAATATGTATATGACAAAGCCTCTACGCATCGGCGTATAGATTTGAATCGCACGATATTATATTAGGAGAAGCGTGAAATTCTATAGTTGGAAGAGGATTAATTGAACTGAATCACAGGATGCGATTGCAATTGAGGCGCTCGTAAGCTTTTCAATGATTAATAGCTTATTTCGCGATCGACAGAACGCGCCAGCTAGCGCGAGGGGATGAAAAAAAAATTGTGTAACACGACCCTCACGTGGTCGAAGGGCAACGATTAAAGCACTAATTGCGAAAAAGAAGGTTGAAAGAAAAACGAGATGAAAATTAAACACGTAATATACAGTTATACTGTTGAGGGATGAAAGAAAAATTTCGGGAAAAAAGGCAAAAAATAACAAACAAACAAAAAATCTCCGCAACGAATGCGTCAACGGGTGATTTCTATTTTTCATTTTTCTCGTTATTTTGGCGAAAACCAAAAAATGGATTCACCGGTACGATTCATTTTCATCTCTTTTTTCGTCAGATTTTCAAATTGAAGTGGAATTTTGCATCGGAATATGGAATAGCCGCGTTATTTTGACGGGAGAGAAACGAAAGAGAGAGACTAAAAATCTTCTGATTTATATTCTGAGCATGAAAAATAACTGTTTAGAGAGAATGCCCGAGAAAATATCCAGTTCTGCTCCATATAGGTATGATATTAATTTATATTCATAATACATATACCCTCGCATACCTTCGTATCTTCGTACCTTCGTGCCTAGATATAGGAATGGTATATTATGAAGCCAGTTTGATGCTCCTGCAGTACCTAGCTCACACCATCGCACCCCCAAACTACCCCCGATGCGACGCTGACGTGTTTTATAAAATATTTTCTCCTTTAACCCGCTCCACTTTTCCATCAGATAAAAGCGTTTTCGCTCGCGAACTCCTATCCTCCTATTCCACACTTCGTAAGTTTCGAACGAGATAGTTGTACCGTATACACATATATATATATATCTGTTCTTCGATGAAGTTCCAACGCGAGGAAAGCTTTTCATCCCCCACCCCGATTCGCTGGAATAAATATAAATGAATGAATGTCTACGTACGTAACGTGACCTGACGCGTACGTCGTTTTATCGAAAATATGTTTTTTCCTTTCGTAGGCTTTTTAACAAATATTTGAACAATTTGTTTCCTCTTCTATGTGTCTTGCTGTTCATCGGGAACTGAATTATTTGTCGATGAACCTGCCATCCGAACTTTCCCCCGACCCCCGAGAATAAATTACTCGAAAATAATCCTGCACCGGGATTAATTCGAGAAAAAAATCAAATTATCCAAAATATACTCAAGGAATGAATGAAACTCGTCGTTTCGTCACGGGAGAATACCCTCCAATCTAAAGGGTAGGTACATGCGCACACTCGACTGAAGGAGTAGCTTTCCCTGAAAATTTAGAGTTCGAACCCGAGTCGCAAGTTTCTATTCTTCCAAGGAAATCCCGAAATTTTAAGAGTAAGTTTCGGGTCTAATTGGTATCGAGGGCGCGAACTCATCCCTTAGATTTGAGAGTATTTTTTCACGAAAGTCTAGACTAAGCTCGCGAATGAATCATCGGAATTATATTCGAAGAAAAATGTATCTGAAATTTGGTGCTGAAACGTGAGAATATGGTGTACAGCCCCCACCGTTGTTTTCAATTTTCGTTTTTCCATGTTTTCTATTAATGTTATTTTGTTCGTTCCTCTGCAAGCATTTGATTTATGTTACGCAGGAAGCTGTAACGTCGAACAATGCATTTCGCAGCTGATGAGTTTCGCTGCAGCGATAACTGCTGCGTCATACTTACAGTTTACAGTTTAGTTTAGTTCAGTTTAGTTTAGTTTGCACGGGTTTGCAAGTTGTCGGTCGTGTGCCGCCTTAGAAATCTGCGATCTGATTACAAGTTCACCTTCGATGATGAATTGCGTTGAGTTGCACGTACGTGTGGCCCGTGCATTAATTTCTCGGGATGGTGGCCATGCGCCGAAGAATGAGTCTCACTTCCTTTCGCATTTGCCGAAGAATCTAATTATCGATTTTTAGTATCCCCTTTCGCGTGCTGCCCGGAGGGAAGATGCTGTTTCTCCCCGACGTTTATTTATTGGTTCTTTGTTCACCAATTAAAAAGATATCCCACGCTTGAGTCGCGAGGGGCGAGACGAGAGCGACGACGCACGCTACGTCGTGAGATGAAGATCAAATTAAGGAGAGGACAAAAGGAAAAGGGATGAAATGAAACGAGTCTCAGACGACTGCAGAGGCATTATCGAAATTTGTAATAAAATAATTTCGAAAACAAAACAGAAAAAACGAGTCATAGAGGAGGAAGAAGAAGAAGAAGAAGAAGAAAATAGAAGGAAGAAGTGATAATTTACACTCCCTGGACTGAGAGACTGAAAGCTTTCCGTATTTTTCGATGTGCCCCGAACTCCGTTGATCGTCTCAATTGATTGATCAGGTTTCCAGAAATATACAACATTAATCGTTTCAAACCACACTGCAGATTGTTGGATAATATTATTCGTATCATCTGAGTGAACTGAAACTGTCTTCTATTCCGCAACGGAATTAGACAAAGAGAGACTGAAACGTGATAGAGTTACTTGAAAGACATGATTCGGAAGTTAGCTCCGAAAAGAAGGATTTTGGAATGCGGGTGGCCTCTGCAACGACAATTTTTCAAGAACTCTGATTGCAGATTTTCAGTTATACAATTTTCTCATACTTCCAATTATTTTCAAATACTTGCAGCGAATTCCAGAGATAACTTCTCGTCACTCCCAGACGTTTTTAGCGACTTTCAGGTACACATACACCTCGGTTAACCTTCCGATGCATTCCGAAATCGTCGAAGAACCAAACTAACGGTTTTCGTGAAAATAGTGGCTCAGAGAGTAAAATGAGAGCGAGACGAAATCGAAAAAAGAGTGACGAGTGAAGACTGACGTTTAAAAACCGAGGACCAAGGGTTGAGTTGATAATAATTGTACGTTACGACTGAAGGGTTCTAAGATGCGGATGTCTTGTGAGCGGGGGGCTGATCCCTCGAAGTTAAAGTAAGATTATGAATTACGATGGGTAATCGTCGCGAGCGAGATGAGAGCTACGGCGAAGAGGAAAGGAGAGGAGAGGAGAGGAGAGGAGAGGAGAGGAGAGGAGAGGAGAGGAGAGGAGAGGAGAGGAGAGGAGAGGAGAGGAGAGGAGAGGAGAGGAGAGGAGAGGAGAGGAGAGGAGAGGAGAGGAGAGGAGAGGAGAGGAGAGGAGAGAAGAGAGAGTAGTCGTCCAACGACTTCCAACTCGTTAAAAATAAATTCACGCTAGTTACCTGTCACTGCAACGGCCCGGAGGGCGAGTGTTTAATTGCTAATTGCTCGATCGATGAGTCGTTTACGACTAGCTAGCTATTTCTATATAGCCACCGCAGAGAACCACCGTCCTCGGGACTACTATTTCACGGGCAGTGCTGGAAACTTTCTGTCCGCTTTTACCTGAAATGAAGAAAACAACGGGGACAAAGAGAAAGAAGAAAGCCCACCCTCCACCCGCACCCGCCCCCTCCGCAGAAAGGAAAAGAGAAGAAGAAAATTAAACCGAGGCTCCTGTCTGTAATTACAAACGGAAATTTAACTGTGCCGGTGAAGATATCCCGCCGTGAAACTTTCGCTTTATCGAGACAATTTATTTACCTAGGTACAGCTACAATTTATAATCGAATAGAAACTCAATTTATTTCCGGCCCGTTTGTTATCGGCTATCAATTGTTATTCAATTTTCATTTCATTTTTACCCGAAACAACGCAAATTTATAGATCTTTTTGGTTTCCGTTTTCTTTCTTTCTTCTCTCCGCGGATCCAGCTGGTATCGGTAACAGGGTTGTTCAAATTTTTAATGACGGTAACAACGTTTTGTTTTCCATCTTTTATCATTATGATTACACCCGCCGTAGATATACCGTTTTATCGCAAATCGGTTCACCCGTGGGACCCAGCACACGCGAAAATGGGGTGAAAAGCAAAGAAAAACAGAAACGAAAACGAAAACGAAAAAAGTGAAAGAAAAACAGAGCCCAAATTCCAATGCCTACACATAAAAATGAAACGAAAAGCTGTCGCTGCAGCAGCGGCAGTAAAATAAATAAGAGCCTAAATCACGCCAGGAATCGGGACGCTCGCTGCTGTATCGTGGGGTATACGTATCGTACCTTCAACACGAACAGCGGCATCAAGGGTAGAAAAATTTGATCCACGCATTACAGCGTGAATTCATGCTCTCTCATTGAACCGTCGTAAATAACGAACGAACGAATGAACGAACGAACGAAATAACAGAAATTCAGAGAGAAAAACAACAAATTTGGAAAAAGAAAAAAGGGTGGCGGATGAAGAGGAGAGGAGCGTTGAGGTGAGGTGAGGTGAGGAAGAAGGGAAGGAAACGAAATTCTCTGACGCGGTTTGTATCGAGGTTGACTGTACGCGTTTTCCCTCTAATCTGTCACTTCCTCCGAGAGTATTTCACCTCTCGCGTCTCTCCCGGTTCTTTTCCTTCCTCTCGCCGTCTTCCCCTTTTACGTTTCGTCTTCTCTCTTTTCCGCACAACCCTCGAGCGGTGGTGGCGCGTCGACCCCCGACTCTACGCTTTCCAGTCCCATTATCCCTGCACTACGGTTTTCCTCGTGCCTTTGATTATACACGTGAAACTCGGCTTGAGGTCCGTACCGCGCACAGCTCGGTAGGAAGACAAGACGAGTGAAAATTTTTGAAAAGATTTCATTTTAAGAATTCCTCTACACGAACGTTTGTTGCGCGGCTTCGTTTCTCCCTTAATTCGCTTGTCACACACCGTAGCGTCCGTCCTCACAATGGAAAGTCAACCCCTTTGCCTAGCTAGCGCCTAGGCCCACGCGGGATAGTTCGATGTTGCGAAATTGAATTTTGTCGGGCAAAAAAAAAAAAAAATATCAAAAATATCTCGATTTCCTATTCGACCCACGATTCCTACCGATGCAACGAGGAAAAAAGAAATCCATAAATCTTAGAAAGAAAAAGATAGCATTAGGTATGTACTGCGCGTTTGCGAACGTACGCGCATGCATACATGTCGAACAATTTTTTCGTAAACGCGCGTGTTGAGAAAAAAAAACCTTTCGACTCTTACACTTTCGCACGTAAGAGAATGAATTTATCGGCACGCTTTCAACTGTTACGGAGTTAAATTTATATGGTTTAAACATGCACGTATGATATGTTTTTAACGAAAAACTATATGTACATTCATTTCCACGTTCTCCGGGCAAGTTTTCTGGCTCGTTTTCATTTTCTTCTTTTTTTTTTTTTTTTTTTTTTTTCTTTCTTCCGATGAAAATCCTCGTACATGCGTGACTCAAAAATGCGTGGATGAACCTTGCGGTTTGGTTTCAAGATGTTCAATTCCCGTTTTCACGCACAAAAAAACAAAATATCAATACACCAAACAATTTCGCATGCGTATCTTTCAAAAATATCTACGCTCTTACGCGCCGAATTACTAACGTAGAGAAGAAAAAGAAGACGGAAGTGTCTTGTATTCTCCCCCCCCCCCCCCCCCCCCCCCAAAAAAAAAACAAAAAGGAACAAAAATGCACAGAAAACTGGGATAAAAAACCGATAAAATGAAACGGAAAATTGTGTCAGAGATTCTCCGGGTTACGTATAACGTGATATATAAATTAATTGAACCATATTCGGAAAATCGGAGTAGTTTTCTTAGGGTTCGACGAAATAAAGTTCGTGATAAAACCTCATAGCCCGCAAGCTCGCGATCCCCCTGCCGCTCTCCCTCCCACGCCGCGGTGATTCCTTCATGGTCGTAGCTGGTTTTAATGGCGTGCAAGCTGGCGAAACAACTGTTTTATTTGATAAACGATGTTTCAAACATATTATATTATACGAGGGTAGTAGTTTCCTTCGTTGCAAGCGAACGAGAGAAAAAAGAAGAAAAAACAAAATTTGAAAAAAGAAACAGAAAAGTAACCACACACATGTCATATTGAAATAGAGAGAGAGTGAGTGAAAGGTGAAAGAGAAACGACGAAAGAAGTACACAGCGACCTACCGCAGCTACGATTAAAATTCGTACAAATTGGGGGAGAAAGAGGGAAACAGAGAGAGGGAAAAGAGGCTAATAATATACGAAATATACCAACATCGTCGTTTATACTATCGTTCTCTCCGTTTTTATTTTTCTTCTCAATTATTTGCCGAAACAGAGAATTCAGAGTGAGACGAGGGTTAATTACATACCCTCACCTGTATAATCTGAATTGTTTTTTGTCGTTTTTTTTTTCTTTTTTGCGCAATTCGTTTATATTTACGGAAAGGAGAGATTTCGATCGACTTATTACATTAGTCTATATTAGGGAGAGCGGGGGACGCGAATAGGGAGAGAGAGAGAGAGAGAGAAATAGACTGATCGGTGATAAACTATAACCTCGAAATTCGAAACCGAAAATTATGTGACGACCGGAAGAAAAACGCGATTGAACATTCTGCTGATTCGTGTGAGCATTACCGTAGTACGAATTTCTGTTTTTCCTTATTTTGTTCCTTCTTTGTGGTTTAACCTCATATCTTGGACTGGTCGAGCTTGCGACGTTGGAGAAAAATTAGAGAACGAAAGAGTACGGAGGAGCAAAAAAAAAAAGAATCGAAAATGTTGAAATGAGATCTTCGTTCGAATGAGATTTTCTAGCCTCGCGTTGGTAATAATTGTGCAAAATATACGAACGTTATATTGGTAGGCATACGAGCCCAACCGATATCGGTAGATGTACGAAGATATCGGAACGAGGGTAATAATCATCGCGGATGCCAATCTGAGTTGAAATTTGGCGGATGCTGAAGTATCAGAAATTCATTACGTGGCCTCGCGTTATACACGGATGGATAATTCGAGCTTTAAAGCCTGTAGCTCCGCAGGATGCAGGCATAATTCGTTAAACAGAAATAAAAATCGTTAATAACAGGTCAGTGAACAGTATAGGGAAATTGCCAGAGTGGTGATTGTTGCCTGGGAGATTCTCTCCTCCGTCATATTTCAATATTTAGATATTTTATGTATTCCTGCATCTCTACGGTACATACTCGCGTACACGCGCAGGTACCTGTAATGTGTGTGTTTGTGTGTGTGTATATACATGCGCGTGTATAGGTATGTGGCTTCGAAATACGGACGCTAACCGATTGCTCGTTCCCGCTGTACCGACTGAGAAAGAAAGAATGAAAGGAAGGAAGAAAGAAAAAAAAAACAGAGAAACTGAACTCGAATCAGTGCTCGTACACGAGCGACTATGTGTATACGTGGTAAATGCCTACTTACTTAGGTATTTAGGTATTTTTGGTACCCATGGATGTATGTACTTACGTATGTATTACATACGTACAGATTCTGCATTCCGGTTGTTTGTTTGATTCCGAACGCCTTGCGAACAGATCCGGTGACGTCGCGGTCGAACCGAAAACTTATTTAGTTTCCATAAATTTTACACATTTTTTTTCACTTTTTGCCACCGTACATGCAGTCTTGCTCCGTATTTGTCGATTTACGAATGATTATACGTTACGGGGCGGTGATTAATTATTTTTAAGAGAAATCGGAGAAACTGAGATCACGCACGGTGATCGGTTTTGCTTTTTCTCTCGCTCTCTCTCTCTCTATCTCTATTGGTAGTAGAAGAAGAGAAAGATCTTTTCAGATTTCGAGCGTTTTCCGGAACTTTCTTGCCTCCGCGTCGACGCAGCTGTGAGAATCGGAAACCGGCAACTGTTCGACTTTCGTTCGGAGCTTAAAATTTCGTCGCTAATCGCGACAGAGAATTTTTGAAAAAGCGATCAACTCGAAACTGTGGTAGGGAAACGATCTTTTTAGTGGCAAATTGTTTCATTAATGAGCGCGACGAGATCGCAGCGTCTATCACGGTTTTGGCAGAGTATGAAATGTACGTATAAAGGCAAAATAAGGAAAACCAGATAAGCGAGAGAAACGTGAATGAACTGACAATGAACCCAAAAGCGCGAGGATCCGGCGTGCCTGAGGATCGAGGAATGCCGAATATCCAACAATATATTAGTATACTCAATCAACGAACGTCTGTAGATCATTCGGAAATGTTATTACGAGGTAAACAGTAGGGCTAACGACGATGGTGAAATTAATTACGCAATCGACACGCATGAGCGCACGAAGGCGGTTCGCACTACATATCTATCTACAACGGTATACATACGTCGATGGGTATAGTATATACGTATGTATGGTTCGAATTGTAGATTGTTCCACTCCAAATTCAATACTTATATCTTACGATATTCATGTATGTACAATAAATACAAGGCACATACCTCTATACTATGTACACACACATAGAGGTGTATGTATTTGCACTGTACATAGATGGCGGCGGTGGTTATTTGACAAATAATCCCGTGTTCAGTAAACACTTGCGCTATCGTAATACATTGACCATCGACTATAAACGGGGTTGAATATCGCTGAGGGTGGAGTTAATTAAAGTATGAACTAGCGAGTTCTATAACACGATTACCCAGAAATTATTCATATTCATTGGGGTAGTTTTGGGCTTTTCGTAGATCTTCCTATTTCCATCCCCGATTCTCATTCGAGTGAAAATCATCTTTTCCGTTCCAACGGCAAACATGAATCCCCGTATACGCCGCGGCTACGGGATTTGTGCGAACGGAGTGGGACAGACATTTCGTATTTGTTCCATTCGGCTTCTCGATGCCGAAATTTCATGGGGAAAAGTATCGAGCTTCCGAACGTGGAGTTTGAAATAGAAATGAAAATTGAAGCCGGTAACTATAATCTGCGGTGCTTACCGCGAGCCGTATACCTACCTATACGTACGAGAACGCGTAAGGTAGGAGTAGCGGCTTTACCGCGGCAGCAAATTATAATAATCATAGCTTATACATGGGCATGTATGCGTGTATGGGTGTACCTACTGATTCATAATTTCCAAGTTTATGCGACACGTGTTGGCGGCGCGACGCACTCAACATATTTCCACGACCGTTAAAGTACCACGACCAACATAATTCGGGGGCAAACTCTCCTCCGGAATAGGACGGCGATATATCTCCTAGTTGGATGAAACGAGGCTGGTATTAGGCGGGTTCCGAGAGGTTAGATTAGCGATTAGCGGGGTGCGAAAGCCTCTCGAATTTGTAGGGGGTGAAGAAAAATGACTAGGAAAATTATTCCGGAAGTGTAGCCGCGCCGCGTAGGTATACGGTTCCTGTACTCCGAACGCGGCGGAAAATCACCCTTGCCCCGTTATATCACAGGTCTGTTGCTGTATGACGACCGGGTGCAGAATCGCCGTCCTCGTTTTACCACTCACGCCTAATTAAGCCGAGTCCGGATGTGATCCGGAGTTGGAGAAAAATCCTCGGATTATTTCAAATCCAAACCGAATGACCGGAGAACGTTGTTTCCTCCGTTTGCACGACATTCCCGCGGTGACATCGAGAGAAAGTTTGGATTTCATTCTTAACTCGCAAAGAGAAAATCGTATCTTGCCTGAGTAGAATCGGACACGTGGTATCCGAGATTTGAAACAAGACGTGGCTCCGTCTGACAAACTTCCATGCACCACGACAACTTGGCGGAGAAAATCATTGGAATGGCAAAAGCATACACTATTCGCATTGGACTCGAGCGAAAACCAGCGACATGTCTTCGAGAGGCCATGTTTGAGTCGCCCCGCCGGCATTCTAACCTAGCTAACACGGGGAATACTCATTTTTCGTCGGACCCGATCAATGTTTTCAGAAGGCGAAATACTTGGCCACTTTCTGCCGTCGTACTCAATGAATCCTTGAAGTTTCATCGTATTCGACCGAGTCGTTTGCCAGAATTTACGATTCTCGTTTTCGAAGCGGCCTCTGTACACTCGAGACCTAGCGAGCCCCGGGGCATCTCGATGGCCGGGGAAATCTATTCTCACTGAGAAAAAAAAAAAAAAAAAAGCAAAAAATTCGTCTCACATCGATTTTCCTATGAACATATTAATTTTTGTGGAAAAACTAATGTTGTCCTCCTCAAAACCCTGCGACGTTTCGTTCGTAGGATCCTCGCCGGCATCCGATATATCCGCTCGCAACACTTTCGATGCGCCACCCTGTGTAGCTCTAAGCGCAGTAGGTACACGGAAATTGAACGAAGCTCAGGTCGTGGAGAAGGAAGTAAGAAAAACGACATAACTATATGCATATAGGTGCAATCTGTGCGGTTATAATATCACAGTGAAAGAATATTATACGTAGGTGTGTACTGTACGCGCATATATAGTCATATAGTCCGGCAGTCGGCAGAGTGCGGCGCGCGGCTAGCCTTCTACCGTTTACGGTCTTTCCCCAGTAATTTGACGATCGACAGTAGGCAGGTAGGTAGGTGGGTAGGTACCTATCTACCTCTGATTACGACTACGACTACGACTACGTACCCGCAATTTTGCAGGTTTCGAATTTCACGCGAATCGGTTATAGCGGTTATACCTACGTATGCTTATACAGGGTGACCGGTGATTCTTGAGGAGGTTATATTCTCGTTGGAAACGGCGTCGGAATTGCCTCTCCGTCGATTTCTCTCTTCCAGAATGATCGGGCAGATTTTTCATCATCGCCGATCGAAGATCGGCCAGCGGCACGCGTTCTATGAACGGGCGCTTGTCGATCTGTGCAATGCGAGGAAGCAAACGAAGGGGACACGACCGAGCGCCGAGCGCCGAGCGCGCGTCGCTG
Source organism: Phymatocera aterrima (assembly GCA_963170745.1). Taxonomy (NCBI): domain Eukaryota; kingdom Metazoa; phylum Arthropoda; class Insecta; order Hymenoptera; family Tenthredinidae; genus Phymatocera; species Phymatocera aterrima. The sequence continues at coordinate 7,950,850 of OY720670.1, forward strand.
GCTAATCTTCGACGGCCCGTAACGAGGGCACAAGAAATTCATCAGGGTATTGCGATCCCGTATCCAACGAAGAATGTCCCGTTGGGAATCATCCCCGCTCGATTCCCGGCCACCCTGTACATCATAGTATAGGGCGAGGAAGCCATATACGAACAACATTACTCGAAGTTCGGCTATGTTGGGACGATAAAATTTCATTTCTCTCAAACACAAATGTCCATATAGGTATACGTACAAACATATGTATGTATGTATCTATCTACATACATATGTGGCGGGGCCACTTCTACCTACGCGGTTAATCCGCGGATACAACCATGCATACTCGCATTCTCATTTCATAGTATTTTTGTGTTTCTACCTTTTTTGCTCTTTTCCTAATTTCAGTTGGCTTTTTTTTTTCTTTTTTGTGATTTCGTTTTTGCTTTCCTTCGACTGTTTCTGTCCCCCATCCCGTTTCTCCTCCGCTCGCATTTGAACCGTACGCGGGCCGTAACCACCCCCAATCCCCAGCCCACCGCGAATACCCCATTCGTCGCGTTTATTTTCACAACTAATAATATATAGTTAGTGCGCAGTAAACGTATTACGTACGTACTCAGATAGGCTGACATACGTGCGCGCGTACCTACCAACCCCGAGAGTTGTCGGGTCACGATTATTACCTACACGACGGCAAAAGAAAATCCCTCAGTTTCTCTCCCTAGCTAGCTATTATTATACGTATCGCATAGGTATGTATGCATACCTATACTGCAATTACCGTTTTGTATCTCGATAGCTCGAGAACCCGGAATCGTTGTGAAATGTAGGATTTATTCTCGGTCCTTTATTTCACGGGGAAGAGTATACAATAGTGGGTGGATGAATCTGAATGCATAATCTGCAGTTTCCCTTGATCGTCGAGAAATGGGTCTCGGATCCCGCATTTTTTCGAATCGTATGTATAATTACATATCCTTTCGCTACGGAATTATTCAAATCAATTTCAACGAAGATATAATTTCGCGATGTATTTGGAATCTGTAGCCGATTTGTTTCGACTTTTCGTTTTTTTACCCCCACACTCGCGTCGTTTTCGAATTCCGTTAATATATTGTACGACGATATGCCAACGTGAATATGATGCACAGGCCGCGGAGTGTTTTCCGTCCCGGAACACAAACATCCTCTAATCAACCCCTCCGCACGTTTCATGCTCTACTTTCTACCGAATTCCTCTATGCATGTATCACCGACTTTCACCCCGCCCGCATCCCTCGCGGAAAATTGATGCAGCGGTGGGACGCGCGGAGAAGCGACTCCGCGTCCTACATATATACATACCTGTAGGTATATTATATACACAGTGCAGTGTAAATAAGTTGTTTGAATAAAATCAAGCCGGCGAATTCGCGTCCGGGTACCCGGGTCACGGGTGAGGGAAATATGAAATGAAATGATAAAATAAAAGGAAATGACTCGGGAAAAGAGAGGAAGAAGGAAAGAAACGAATGAAAATGGGCATGGAAAATAAAAGCGTAAGGACTGACGCTCCGTGGACCGCTCGTTCCGCCGCGGCGCGCTGTGGAGCAGCATTTCGGGTATGGCTAAGAGTCAAAAGTTATTCCACCTTCCGGAAAGCAAATACGTATACGTACGCGAATATACCGCCAGCGTAATGTACGTAATACATACGTATACGACGTACACGGACAGGTGTATAGGTATTCGAAATCAGTGCAACGATTTTCACAGAGAATATGCCTACTCGCGTAATTTAGGTACATAAGTACGCGTACGCAGGCATCGAAAATCGAAACTGTGAAATGGGAAGAAAGAATGTTCACCTCGGATATGCAAGAATCGTTACACATGGTCATTCGAATGAACTTAAGTTTGACTGCAGCGGATCGATAAGTCCGCCTAAGTCCAATGATTATCAATATTGCGTTGATTTTCGACGAAATCGCAACACGCGATAATCATGAAATTGAAATTTTCGCGCTCATTTCACGATTTAACGGAGATTTTGAAAAACTATTCAACCAATCTCGCTTTACTCGACCCCCCCCCCCCCCCCCCCTTTCAGTTTTTCTTTTCTCATGGATTTTCTTACGAGGGGATGAATTTCTGGCGAAATTTTCATTTCCTCCTTCTCTCTTTCTCTCTTTCTTTCCCCGCAGCCGAGCGCACGGTCTTAAGCTCACTATCCTCAACCGCGACTTTAGAGAAACAAAAAAACTGTAATATACGTAGATGGATATAGAGACCCGCGATATAAAGCTCTGCAAGCTTAAACCATGGGAAAAATACTTTGGCAGCCGATACCTCAGAGTGCGACTTACTCAGCCATCAGCCTTACACTTTATATTCAAGGCGTTGAATTTAAATAATGAATATGAACCTTGCTAATTCGCCGCCAGTGCTTCGGACTCATTCCCTTTTTCCCCCCAATTCTTTTTTACACTTCCAACGTATTTGCGCCAAATCAAGAAAGAAATCAATGGATCGATGTTTGGCCGGATTAATGATTTCACATTCGATGATCGGCTCTGTGACAAATCGTACGATACTCTTCGATTTTCCGCGAAAATATATACAATGACAGGCACGTATACCTGAATATCCACTGATTGGTGTGTTCGGATGTGTTTTCCGTTCTTTCTCTTTTGCTTTCAGTCTGGCTACAACGTGAAATTCTAGCACACCCCTCTAGTATATATTTCCAGTTTTTAATCAAGAAAGACACTTCCATTATCCGCGTGGCATATCTCCACGTGACCCTTGTTAACGCCGCGGGCACGTAGCGAGATTCTAATTGGATTCAAAATGACTAGGCGACCCCGTGCAGTCCGGGCATCGCGCATTGCACTGCATCGCATTGCATCGCGTTGCGCGGTTCCAACGGAACCCGATTCTGCTCCAACAAATACCACAACTAGTAGTGGCACAGGTATAAAAGGTAGACGTGATACCGAAGTTGTGAACACCGCGTCACTCAACTCCGCATTCGGAAAGAAAGGCACGAAAGAACAAACGAAAATAAATTCAATTGGTACAGGGAACGACAAGAGCGTAATTTTTTCAAGCTAGAATTGAAAGAATGTGAAATGTAAGACGAAAGATGAAAGATTAGCGGAAACGTTGTTCGAATTTGGACCAAAAAAAACCATCCAAAATCTCGGCAAATCGTTCGATCCGAGGATAGGAAAAATTGTTTGAAAGATCGAAGCTTAAATTGTGGATGAAAAACAAAAATAGAATGAAAACGAATGATCTTCGTTCGATGAATCGTCGATCCCTGTATTGTCGAATACGAATCAGCAGTATGAAAATGATTTCATGATTTCAGTTACGTTCTATTCTTTCACCGATGAGAATTCCTCCGTCAATATTTCTCCGCACCGTGCTTCGAACGCTAGCTAAAAAAATCGGGCATCTTTCCGACGAAAGAAATTTGTGTAAAGATGGAATATTCAAATTTTTCCATTCCCGTATAATACGTGTAACGAGGAGAAACTCTGTACGTGCGTACCCCTACCGCTGGCTTTTGACGAGGGTAATAATAACCTTGACAAGTGTGAGTAATTACCCATCAAGTTCTCTCGACCGGGGTTTCCTTACTACGTCTCCGGCGGAAGAGAAGTAGAAGTTTGAATGAATTCTTGAAATTGTCAGCTGTAGTTGGGATCTTAGAAACTAATATTTCTT